>OZ030006.1:38852408-39452408 GCA_964023405.1 Apodemus agrarius | reverse complement strand
ACCTCAGCCTCCTTGCAGGACTGGGGACCCCCAGGTAGCTCTGGCTGTCTCCCACCTTACACTGTGCTTCCCCACCCCTGGAGGGATGTCCTTGGGGGCTTCGCTAGGCCTGATGTCCACCTGGCAACAGTGTCAGGTAAATGCAGTCAACTCCCTATGTCCTCCCTCCAGAGCCCTGTGGCAGAGTGGGCTCTGAACCCAATAACTTTACATATAATATGAACTGATGGACTCAGATTTCAACATTGTAGAGACATTTACTAGAATAACAGAAAATATTTCTACAACTATTTGGTTAAGGCCTATTAAAAACAATGCCTTTTAAAATAAAAGTTCTATATTGTGTCTTATGTAATTTTAACTTTAATGTACATAAAGGCAGTTGTTGTGTAATGTTGAATAATATAATTGTACATAATTTATAATTATATCTATATAACACATTTGAAAGCCTATTAGAAAAAATTAAGTAGTATAAGAACAACATAGGACAACAGAAAATTCCTAATAGTCCTTTTCTTCTCACAAATAAGTGATTCTATAATATTTATTTTTACAAAATAAATTACTTAAATACGATCTCAAACAGACCAGTAAAGAGAGATATAATCCAAGTTAGTGCTTAGTAGTTTATTGCTTAATAAATGAAAGTGTAAAGCATACATTCTTTACAGAAAAAATGTGTGTATTCAAATTGGGAGATGTACCTATCAAGTAGGAATTTATGTTGAAGAAGCAGCCCCAGTTGTGGGTAGGGGTGGGGTGGGATGGATTGGGGTGGGGTGGGGGTTTGCTGGGGTTTGGTCCTGGGCCTGGGTAGAAGAACTTGATTTTAGGAAACCAGAAGTAATGATAATGTATACTCTGCTCTGCCCTGGGATATAAAGACCAGGATTGCACAGCCAATGAGATCCTGAGATGTCAACTCTGGAAAGATTTGTGGAGTCTAGACATTTGACATCAAAATCCACTATAGCAGGAGAAAATAGGAGGCAAATAGTCTTCCCTTTCCTTGGATTTTGGACACACTTTCTTGATCCACACATTTAGTCCATGGCCCATAAATGAGGGTTTATTAAAATGCAGGACACTTCAGGCCCTAGCTCCACTGGAAAGTGCAAGTGGTAACTTTTCTCCCCCAAGAGAAAAGTAAAACCTGTGTTCTTTAAGGCAGAGGGGTTTTAATGAGGGTGCCTCATGACTCTCACAGAAGCAAAGCCATTTATTTTTATTACACAGCACTTTTAATTGGGACTGTTTTTAAAAGGCCAAATGACAGACAGGGGTCAGGATTAGATGCATCCTTAGCAGACAGCTGGCAGCTCCTGGCAGCATGAGGAGTTAGAGGTGTGAGGCTGGTAAGAAATAGCTGGCATCCAGAGAAGTGGGAAGCACAGGAAAATAAACTTCCCAAAGAAAGTTAAGAAAGACTCAAAAAAAAAAAAAAAAGAAAAGAAAAGAAATAACAGACAGAAAGAAAACAGGTCATAATAATTTCCCCTAGGACTAAAATGTGTGGCATGAGCCTTTGCTAATGCAAATCAGAAATTTCAGAATTGGAGAAGGAAAGAAAGCCAAATTGGGAACAATGTGGCTATTGTGTCAGGGAGGGCTCAGATTAAAAGTTACTGAGTCATTTTCTGAACCCACCAGCAAAATGGTCTATTATTTCTGCAAAACGTATTTCCTTCTAGGAAAAGGGAATTAGACTTATTTTCCCATTTCCCATTCAATTACAGAAGGGAACTTAATAATGAATCCACTAAAGTGCAGAGAGTAGAAAAACATCCTTGGACCTTACCAAAACTGAATTCCAAGACTTACCAAGTAACTGCTTTTTATTGGACACAGGACATCCCTGAAGCCAACTCAATGCTGACTGTTTCTAAAACTTACGAGGCTTTTGCTATCTCCTTCCAAAACTGGCAATTCAGTCTATTTTTAGCCTTGCCACATATTTCACACTCCTGTACCTTAAATAAGCAATAATTTAGTGAGTGACTCTATACTGAGGTTCAGACTTTTTTAAGGATATATTTTATTCTTTTTTCTTTAATTTTCTATATTCTTTGTTTACATTCTAAATGATTTTCCCTTTCGCAGTTTCCCGCTCCCCCTAAGTCCCATAAGTCCTCTTCCCTCCGCCAGCTCTCCAGTCAACCCCCTCCCACTCCTCTGTCCTGGCAATCCCTTACAATGCTGCATCAAGCCTTTCCAGGACCCTGGCCCTCTCCTTCCTTCTTCTTGGGAATGATTTGATATGTGGGTTATGTTTTGGGTATTCTGAGCTTCTGGGCTAATATCCACTTATCAGTGACTGCATTCCATGTGTGTTCTTTTGTTAATGAGTTACCTCACTTAGGATGATATTTTCCAGTTCCAACCATTTGCCTAAAAGACACATTACAAACTCTTGCCCCAAACCTCAAACAAATGAATACCCTCCTCCTCCAGACATTAATGATATACTTCTCTGAGACATTCCAAAGGTGGACAGTCTTACAAACCACACAAACACACCAAGGGTAAACATAGCTTTCTTAATCTCATCTGTGCAAACTGAAAGAACAGGGAATCATGAATTCTGGCTCTGTATTTGGAAAGAGTCTGTCTCTACCAGAATCTTAGGGGTACACAGAGAAAAAAGGTGATGCTACAGTTTTGTCAGGGACAGAAACTTTCTTTGGAACTCAAAAAATGTTTGGCAGATTCTCAGGGGAGGATTTTTAATGCCAATTGAGAATAACTTTGAACAACATGAAAATTCCATTGATCTTAAAGGCTACGACTAAAGTCCAAAGAATGTTTTCTAATAGACTGAGCTTTATGTTGACTGAAGGTCGAAATAAAAAGTTTTGGAGTAGATTGAAGAAATAAAATAGTAAACACAGCTGAAAATAATTGTTAAATCAAAGCATGGGAGGGATATTTGCTTTCGTTTGTTGCTTGGTGAGAGTTTTTAGAATTATGTAAAATATTTGTTGTTACAGATTATTTTCATTTAAGTTTGATGTTTGCATATAACTTCTTTTTTTAAAAAAGCCATTTATTTTCTTCCCAGGCTCTCTTGTGATAATTAAGGGTCAATGCATTCTATACCTATAACTCAGGAAAACAATCTTATTTTAGATTGTATAACTTTGCTTTTATTTTTTTAATCAATTATTGCACATACTTAAGGTGAACACTATTATATTTTGATATACATACATAGAGAAAAATTGCATATTACTAATCTACATAGACACTTTGTGGGGATTAAAATGTTTAAAAAAAAATCTCTTTACCTTCTCATGACCTAACACCTCTCTATAACTTCTAATATATTTATCTTTTAAGAAAGATAATGAATCCTTGAAAATTGAAAGAAATTAAGTTAAAACAGTATGAATTGTTTTCATGAGTTACATACAAAATTTACAACTAAATTTTATATATAATTATATAAAAATCTTTTTATTAAAAAATAAAAATTGATGAAACTAAAAATTAAATTATGTATTAAATTAAAATTAAGTATATTTAAAAATTTATATAAAAATTACAATTTTTGATTCATAACTATTTTTAACTCTTTTTCATATTCAGATAATAAACATTTGAAATGTCAGTTCCACTCTAGAGATTGCTCTAAAGCCTCACCGTTTCTCCAAAAACTTTAAAAAAATAAAATATGATAAATACACTTGGTAGGTTCTTGATTTTCTAACATTAGTAAACATATTTTTTTTCGTTGTTGTTTTTGAGACAGGATGTTGCTATGTGACCCTTGCTAGCAAGGAACTTACTATGTAGAGCAGGCTAGCTTCCAGCTCAAGAGAGCAACCTAATTCTGCCTCCTGAGTTCTAAGGTGAGTCGTGTGCTACCATGCTTGGCTTGATTTGGGGTTCTAAGTTTGAAAGGGGTTTAGAAGGGACTTGAGGACTATGTATTAGACTTTTTGAGAACAATAACAGGGTAGGGAAGCTATAGATCTTGGCAACTGTAGGAAAAGGGAGATTGAAAACAGGACAAGCAATAGCCATTGTTTTGAGTTAGGGTCTGAGAAAACTGGTTTATTCAGAAATGGAGTTTCATAGACAGCTGCATAGTGGAAGGAGACAGACAGTTCAGAAAAGCTGTGTGAGAGCCCAGAACATTAAGGAAAGCAAGTCCAGGCTTGGGCCAATATTGCAAAGTAAAAGAGACAGATGGAAAGTTATACTTGCTTGAGTGAGAGCTCAGAAAAGTGAGCTAGAGTACTGCTGTGGAGAACTCTGCAATGAGGAGGGCAATGAAATTCATCAAAAGCAGCATAATTTCTCCTATCTCTGTAATGTCTTCAGGTGAATCTGCTTTACACTAGGAAGTGGTGGTTAGAGAGAATCCAGGGTTGCTGGCTGGTAGACCTACCTGAATTACCTCCAGGGGAGAAAATAATAAATAGTACATTATGTTCTAATATTTGGGCCAAATCAGAATGTCATGTCTCCATGCAAAATGGAGGATATCCTATTCTACTGACCAAGAGGCCTAAGGATCGGTGGTTGTGATACTATTTCTTTCTAGTGTTATCAGGGAGGTTCGAGAGAAAGGTCTATTTTTAATGGCCTTCAAGGCTCCCTAACAATAAAATAGTACAAACATGATGAAGTAGGACATAGAACAGAAATAGTAGACCAAAGATAGCTAGGACTAAGGGTATCTACTTTCACAGAAGACTGAGGATGCAACTCAATATTAGAGCACTTGCCTAACATGAACAGGACCTAAGGTTTTCGTCCCAGTACAGCAAGATAAGCACAAACTGGAAAGGTGCTCTAAAGCCAAGTGCACACCCAGTGAAGAACATATTCAGAGAGCTGAAGGTTTGAGGCTACTAAAGAAATGAACACCTGGGTTACATGTGGTTTGCTATAACATGCTCTTCATAGACTGATTACTTTTGAGGTATAATGTGCTAGACAAGGAACTTAACTTGCATGTAAATACTGATGTGATAAGATGGAAGAAGCATTTTACAACAAAAAGTCATTTTCTCGAGTAGAGGCATTAACTCTGTAAAGTGATAATTGAATTAGCCTAATCTTAGGTCGAGATTAAGAGAAATGAGTCCTTGGTCAATCCTATGACTACTAGCTTGACTTTGTTTTGACTTTAATTAGAGTGCTAGATCTATCAATAAAAAAGCTGGTTCTGCCTGAATCATTTTTAGTGTATATACTAGCAATATTGTCAGGATGGCATAGAATTATTTCTGTTAATCCAGACATAAGACACCAAAACTTAACCATTTCTGCTGAAGAGAATACTATATAATGTAAATAGATTTTCATTGAAAAGTGATCCTTTCTAGGGAATGGCACTTAATATTTCACAAGTTGTTATGTACATGTATTGGTTAGTAGAGATGGTTCTGATTTAACTGATGTGATTCAAAGCAGAGCTTACCAGAAGATTTGTTCTAATTGACACATGAAGAAGTAAATGTTATCTCAACTCACCCCTTTTAACTGACTATAAAT
The DNA here is from genome assembly GCA_964023405.1 of Apodemus agrarius. Classification (NCBI taxonomy): domain Eukaryota; kingdom Metazoa; phylum Chordata; class Mammalia; order Rodentia; family Muridae; genus Apodemus; species Apodemus agrarius. The sequence continues at coordinate 39,446,903 of OZ030006.1, read as the reverse complement.
TTCCTTAGACAACTAATCCAAGTGCCTCTAGATGCCTGAAGGCAGAATCTTTTGAAAGATTCTATGACTAGTTGTAGATCACCATGCTGAAGACTTGATAATAGAAAGAACTGGCTCAATTAGCTGTTGCTAGAATTAGGCTAACTTTGCCCTTTGTGAAAATTTGATTTGGTTTCTTTCTTTGCTGAATAAAGTTGATAAACTGCTGCAATCTTGCTCAGATATTAAAGAAGATAGCTATTGGAGAGGTCTTGCCAAAGAGCTGCCCAATAAATACTCATTCTTCCTTCCCTCAGTTTCATGTTGTAGATACACCTGTTAATGATGCATAATGGATCATATGAAATGGATCATGGGCTTTATTAATAATTTAGGAAAGAAATTCTTTCCCTTGGGTAAGGTCAGTGTATGACAAACTCTGCCCTAAGATCCTCAGCTGCACCTCTTCACCTTTTCTGGTTTATAATATTCCTCCTTAAATGGACTAGGATATTTATTGGCTATTAAGATTTACGGATTATCAAATTAATTTAAAAGAATAAATATTGCAGATTGAAGATGTCCACTTAATAAAACAGCATCTCTCCTAACCAGCATAGCTTGTATTTGTCTCTACACAGGCACATGGCTAGGCTAAAGGGGAGAATTATCAAGTACCAAAAATAATTGAAAATTACTTTGCCAAAAATGTTTTGGAACTCTCTTTGATTGTATGTTATAATATCTGCACACGAGGAGACAGAATATAAACAACCTTCATTTTTGTATAGTCGACGACCATTCATGGGTAATGAAAACTGAAAGGAGACTAACTGGAGATTTCTTGTCAAATAGCAATAAAATACCTTTTTACTAGATAAATCAAGAGTTGAGACATGTATATTTAACATTAGCTACTATTTGTTTAGTGATAGTTATTAGCACCTACTTAAAAATGATGGCACTAATTACAACTGAATCCGTTCTTATTAAATTGGATTTTGAAGGGACTTTACTTAAAATCCTCTTTTTCACAGTTCAACAGTGGTCTTCATTTCAGCCATTTCATTGATCATCAGGGTATTAACTCTTCACAGCAGTCTGGGTCAGTATAGATTTACATTATAAACCACAGAAGTTGGTCCACAGGCCTCTCAGATAGGGCAAAAGAAATTAACACTTCAAAACACTACGAATTTAGTGACCTAGTTTCAGGGAGGATTAACCTATAGTAAGGATGTAAAACTAAATTAAATTCCAGTTAAACACAAATATTTTCCTTCACATTCTGAGCCATCTGATTCTGACTCCTCGAGGTGCAGTGTTACCTCGCTTGGTGAACTGTATAATTATTTATAGATTTTCTCAGCATTAAGCTTGTCTAACTTTATATAAACAGTCTAGGTAGCAACTTGTATGGAGATATCCTGATGCACGTGATGATCACTCATGATAGGTGGTAGTTTAGGGCCCCACTGTCCTTCAGACTCCCTCACTTTGTTGCTGGCATGCTATTATAAGGCTAATTAAAAAAAACAATATCTAAGAAGATGCTTCTACAGGGGTCCATGATTACATACAAGATGTGTAAAGAAAGAAAGAAGTGTTACTGATTGTTGAGAGTGGAAGATCAGTGACCTAGTATGAAACTTAATAATTTTGTTTACATATGCTTTTATAAATCCAAGGCACGCAAAACTGTCATTTCTCGATAAAATGTTAATGATAAATCAATAATACACACTTAGGAAGATAAACTGTCGAATGGTAAAAGATACTTTTATTTGAAGCATGATACGAATGCAACTAATTATAGGATACAAATTTTCATTTCTTCTGGGGTACAATATGCATTCTACAGTGGAACTGACTCATGTTCACCAAAGAAAATCGTTACACTCTTGAAAGTAACAGATTATGTATTTCTTGAAGAGAATAATTTTTCTTTATATCAGCCATCAGACTTGTTTAGGGCATAGAGGTTTGCTTCTCCTGCTTAAAAGTAAAAGAAACTTCAAAGGGATGCTCTGTAAGGCTTTTTGTTGTTGTTGTTCCTTAATGTAGAGGTGAGTAGGAAAAGACAAGGTGATTGTAGATTCATCTAGAGACCTGTTTATATTGCCCAACTTTATTGAAAACCATCATAGTACACATCGGCAGGGTTAATAAAAGTATACTGGTAGCTGGCATACATGAAAGGGCTAGCGGCATACTCAGGCAGTAAAGTGGTTACCACAAAACTTAGAGGAACTGAATTTGATCCCCAGAGTATATATTTATAAAAAAAAGGAAGACAAAGAAAGCTCAAGGGGTGGCATGTGCTTATAATCCCAGAGCAGGCTGCTCCCTAGGGCTAGTTGGGCAGGCAGCCCAGCCTAATTAATGAGCCTCAGGTAAGTAGGGATCTATGTCTTTAAAAAACAGGATGGATAGTTCCTAAGGGGCAGCCCCACAGGTTGATCTCTGGTATTGACCCCCATGCATTCCAATGTACAAGTCCGGGGACTAGATGCCAGACTGCCAGTTTATTAATTTGTTGTTAGAAATAGGGCAATTATGTGGGTTTGGGTACATTTATGGATTGATCACTTCACTGTCTGTATATAGTCAAGCTTCATGACTATTAAATTATAAACAGAAAAATCTCATTTGCAAGGAGAAAGGGGTGAAATGAATTAAATATGAAATAGAATCACTTAAAGGTGGTTTCAAAGTGTCATCTCACAGGTAAGCATCTTGCCAATGGAATTGGAATCCAGTGAAGGCTGTCAACTCTCCTAACCTCTGCACAGTTCCACTGAAGAGACAGGCTTACCACAGGGACTGAAAAGATGTAGCAGGTGAATTCTGCTTCTATTTATGTGTTGAAGTCCCAAATTCCTGTGCAAGCATATAACCATATTTGGAGATAGGTCTTTATGAAGATAACTGAGTTAACATAGTCTTACAAATGTATACTACAGTAAAGACTCATGCACTTATGTGAAGGAAAAAGTTTGCAACCCATGTATAGGAAATGTAACATGGCAGTTTAATAACAGTAGTATATAAATTAAGGAGAAAGGCTTGGATAGGGCCCTTCCCTCAGAAGAAACTCACTTTGTAAATACTTGGTGAAAGTCCTCTAAAGCAATCAGATGATCCATCTCATTGCATAGCACACCCAGCCTGTGGGACTTTGTTAGAGTATCCAGTCCAGTCTGACGCATCCATTATGTGAAAAATGTAATAATGAGCGTTTCCTATTAACATCTGACCAGATTTTAAACATTTTTGTTCATGTTGTTAAAAATATCCTTCAATTCATTCTAACTTTTCAAAGAAATCTGAATTTAAGAATGTCATTGAATCCTTTTATAATTAAATGAAACTTACTGTCCAAGGTTCACAAAAAAATTTTTACAAAGAAAATTTCAAAGTCAGAATTGCAGGTATACTCTATATTCCTCGGTAATATTTCTGATTATACTCATATTTTCTCCCTAAGCCCTGATGTTTTCAATTTGGGAAATCAAAATCAAGGTCAAAGGTAATGAAAGCACAAGCCATCAGAAACTTCAGAGACAAAATGTAAAGAGGCAAGAAGGGAGGAAAAGTAGAAGAAGAAAAAGAAAAAGAAAGAGGAGTAGGAGTAGTAGTAGTAGTAGTAGGAGGAGGTCCATAAAGCAATTCTAGTAGTCTTTCTGCAAATATTTTTATAATTCTAGTGCAAAGTTAACAAAATTCACATTTTGTTTACTTTACAATTGACATGTTTTACTTTATAATGATAAACCTTGAAAACAAGTAAGAAGACACAACAAAATTAAAAAGACACAAAACTGCACAACTTAATGAACTTATACACAGTTAGGGTTGACATTCAAAATGGAAGCTGTGCAGCTCCACTTACCCCTACTAAAACCAGAGGAAAGGACAATCCACAACAAAATTAGAAGAACCATAATAGAAGCATAATGTGTATGTGTGTGTGTGTATGTTGTGTGTATATCCATGTGTATATGAATCATGTCCATTAGATTGACTGATTTTTACAAAGTTCTTATTATTACAGAAATTGCTGCTTTGTAAAGTAGTTTGGGGGATGGGAGTTTGCTGGAGTTAGAACCAAAAACTGTGTATTCAGGTTAGCCAAGCACTGAATGCAATTCCAAGCCCATTCCTTAAAGTATAATAGTTGGATTTGTGTTATATATAAAACTGAATACACACACACACACACACACACACACACACACACATGCATGCACACACACAGACACCTCAATGAAACAACAATGGAGGAACAATAACAATTCTTTATATTTGTTTCTATGTTTTATTTTTATTTTATTTATGTAAAAGAAAAAATGATTGAGTTTACATTTGAGCCCTGATCATGTGACACAGTGCTCCATATCTAAATACCATTTGGAGAGAGCTGGTTTCCCAGGTGTGCTGACTCACCTGTGTGCACAGATAAAACTAACACTTCTGTTCAAATTCCTGGCCCAAGAGGGACCTTCCCTGAGCCATCAGGAGACAGGAACCATGGAACATCCAGGAACAGGATCCTTCCAGTTTCGGTCTGCATCCTGAACTGACCCAGTGACACAGCTGTCCATACCCAAATTCCTCTCAGAGTGAACTGGTCTTGTAGGAGGGTTAAGCCACAGTCAGAGACAGCAAGACCAGCTAACACTGAAGATAACCAGATGCTGAGAGGCAAGTAACAGAACATAGGCAACAGAAACTAAGGCTATTTGGCATCATCAGAACCCAGTTCTTCCATCACAGTGAGCCCTGGATACCCCAACACAATAGAAAAGCAAGACTTTGATTTAAAAATCACATCTCCTGATGATGATAGAGGACTTTAAGAAGGACATAAATAACTCCCTTAAAGAAATACAGGAGAACACAGGTAAACAGGTACAAAACCTTAAAGAGGAAACACAAAAGTCCCGTAAAGAATTACAGGAAAACACAACCAAACAGGTGAAGGAACTGAACAAAACCATCTAGTATCTAAAATTGGAAATAGAAGCAATAAAGAAATTACAAAGGGAGACAAACCTGTAGAGGGAAAACCTAGGAAAGACAAAAGGAATTATAAATGCAAGCATCAACAACAGAATACAAGAGATAGAAGAGAGAATCTCAGGTGCAGAAGATACCATAGAAAACATTGACACAACAGTCAAAGAAAAATGCAAAATTCACAAAGCTCTTAGCCCAAAGTATCCAGGAAGTACAGGACAAAATGAAAGCACCAAACTTAAGGATAATAGATATAGAAGAGAGTGAAGATTCCCAACTTGAAAGACCAGTAAATATCTTCAACAAAATTATAGAAGAAAACTTACCTAACCTAAAGAAAGAGATGCACATGAGCATACCAAAAGGCTACAGAAATCCAAATGGATTGGACCAGAACAGAAATTCCTCCTGTCACTTAGTAGTCAAAGCACCAAATGCACAAAACAAAGAAAGAATATTAAAAGCAGTAAGAGGAAAAGGTCAAGTAACTTATAAAGGCAGGCCTATCAGAATTACACCAGACTTCTCACCAGAGACTATGAAAGTTAGAAGATCCTTGGCAGATGTCATACAAACCCTAAGAGAACACAAATGCCAGCGTAGTTTGACCTACTATACCTGGCAGAACTCTAAATTACCATACATGGAGAAACCAAGATACTCCATGACAAAAACAAATTTACACAATATCTTTCCTCAAATTCAGCCCTACAAAGGATAATAGACGGAAAACACCAACACAAGGAGAGAAATTACACCCTAGAGAAAGCATGAAAGTAATCATCTTTCAACAAACCCAAAAGAAGATAGGCACAGAAACATAAAAATAACATAAAAAATAACAGGAAACAATCACTATTCCTTAACATCAATGGACTCAATTCCCCAATTAACAAAAAAAAAAAAAATAGAGTAACAGACTGGATATATAAACAGGACCCAACATTTTGCTGCATACAGGAAACACACCTCAGTGTCAAAGAAAGACAAAGTAAAGGGCCAGAAAGCAATTTTCCAAGAAAATGGTCCCAAGGAACAAGTTGGAGTAGCCATTCTAATATCAAATAAAGGCATCTTTAAACCAAAAGTTATCAAAAAGGATAAGGAAGGACACTTCATAATCATCAAAGGAAAAAAATCTACCAAGATGAACTCTCAGTTCTGAGTATCTATGTTCCAAATGCAAGGGCACCCACATTCATAAAGGAAACTCTACTAAAGCTCAAAGCACACATTGTACCTCACACAATAATAGTGGGAGACTTCAACACCCTACTCTCATTAATGGACAGAACATTAAAACACAAACTAAACATAGAGACATTGAAACTAACAAAAGCTATGGATCAAATGTATTTAACAAACATCTATAGAACATTTCATCCAAAAACAAAAGAATATACTTTCTTCGCAGAACCTCATGGTGCTTTCTCCAAAATTGACCATATAATCAGTCACAAACACGCCTCAATAGAAACACTGAAACAATCCCCTGCATCCTATCAGATCACCATGGACTAAGGCTGGTCTTCAGTAACAACAAAAACAGAAAGCCCACATACATGTAAAAGCTGAAAAAGACCCTTCTCAATGATAACTTGATCAAGGAAGTAAAGAAATTAAAGATTTTTTTTTTTTTTAGAATTTAATGAAAACAAAGCCCCAACATACCCAAAATTTTGACATACAATGAAAGCAGTGCTAAGAAGAAAACTCAGCTCTGAGTGCTTCCAAAAAGAAACTGGAGAGAGCATACACTACAACATTAACAGAACACCTGAAATCTCTAGAACAAAAAGAAGTAAATACACCCAAGATGAATAGAAGGAGGAAAAAATCAAACTCAGGGCTAAAATCCACCAAGTGGAAACAAAAAAAAAATCTACAAAGAATCAATAAAATCAGGAGCTGGTTCTTTGAGAAAATTAACATAGATAAACCCTTTGCCAGACTAACTAGAGGGCACAGAGACAATATCAAAACGAACAAAATCAGAAATGAAAAGGATAACAACAGAAACTGAGGAAATTCAAATAATCATCAGATCCTACTACAAAACCTGTACTCAACTGAAAATTTTGGATGAAATGCACAATTTTCTAGACAGATACCAAATATCAAAGTTAAAATAGGATCAGATAAGCCATCTGAATAGTCCCAAAATCCCTAAAAAAAATGGAAGCAGTTATTAAAAGTTTCCCAATCCAAAAAAAAAAAAAAAAAAAAAAAGCTTAGGAGCACAGGGTTTAGTGTAGAATTCAATCAGACCTTCAAAGAAGACCTAATACCAATATTTTAAAAACTATTCCACAAAATAGAAACAGAAGGAACACTGCCCAATTTATTCTATGAAGCCACAGTTTCACTGAATATTCTCCTTTGGAGATGGAACGGTTTCTGTCTAATCAGGAACTTGTCATAACTTTCTTTCATAGAAGACTTCATAGATATTTTTCTACTTCTGAAATGTATATTTAAGTGGCACTTAACCATTATAAATTATTTTGATGACTTAAAAAATTTCAATGCTGAGTTGTGTATTTCAAAATACATTTTATTAATTTAATAAAATAGCAAAATGATTTTGTTCAGTATTTATAAAATTTAATGTCTAAGCCTGTGTGATGTTATCTATCACACTGGGAAAGCATAATGTGAAAATATTCACTCTCTGAGGTCAAGGACAATATCATTATCAATTTTGATTTAGTTCATTGGAGACAGCATTTACAAAATAGTTGATGGGTTATAGAACACAAAGAAAACTAAAGAGAAATGTTGAAAATCTCATAAGTCTTCACTTTGTCTTTGAAGATTTTTTTATTGAATACATTCATTTACCTTTTAAATGTTATACCCCTTCCCAGTTCCCCCCTCCCTGAAAACCCCCAACCCCTCCTCCTATCCCCTGCCTCCAAGAATAAGCTCTTTACCCAACCCACTCCCATGAACCCCCTGGATCTCCCCAAGCTCAGGCATCTATTGAGCCTTCACAGGACCAAGGACCTCTCCTCACACTTATGTTGACAAGGCATTCCTCTGCCACCCTTTTGGCTGGAACCGTGTGTATAAACAGTCTTCTAAATTTCCAGTATTGTAGACCCAGAAGAGAGAAATCGTGGGGGGGGGATGATTGTGGAATAGCTGGGGGGGAGAGGAATTATGGGATATATGGGGGGAACTGGGAAAGGGGAAAGCCTTTGGAATGTAAACATAGAATATAGAAAATAAAAAAAATTTAAAAAAAATAAAGAACAAAAAAAAATTAAAAAAAAATTTTTATGGTTCTTCCTGGAAAGAATTTTGTTTGTTGTCAGATGTCATAATGCAATAAAAGTACATGTTTTCAGAAAGAGATAAAATGCAATTTTATTACTTTGATCTTTAATTAAAATTTAATTGCAGTATTTATTTTCTTCTTGGCTTTCCTCCCTCCAACCTTTCACAAATTCCACTGCTCCCTCTCAAGTTTATGACCTCTCTTTTCTTGCTATTATTACAAATTCACACACACACACACACACACACACACACACACACACATACTCACACACATACACACACACACACATACACACACACACACACACACACACACACACACCATGGTATATGCCTAATTATATGAATACAATCAGCTGATTGTTAATTATTTTATAGCTGATCATTTGATATTAGATAACCAACTAAGGGCATCATACTTGGGGAAGATTAATTTTCTCTTATCATTCCTTAGTTGCCTTTAGCTCTTTGTCTGAAGGACGAGCTCCTTGATATCTCTCCTCCACATTATCTTGTCTATTGTTGCTGTCCTTACTGAGATCTTGTATAGGCAGCCATTTTATTCAGTTATCCTATGTAAATCCTCCCTGTCATTTCTAGAAGACAGAAAGTTTCAATATGCATTTCAGAATTGGTTAAATGTATCAAAAGCCTTAATTAAATATGTAAGATAGCTCTAAGCCCAAACAATAGGAATATTCACAAGAAATGCCACCTTAGCATTTTAGTCTCTGCCCCTTAGTCTCTTTTATTTTATTCTTCCATTGTTCGTTCAGGTTTTGTTCCCCTTTGTCCCTAGGAAGCAAACTGAAATTTGTTATTTCACCTAATACCTATGAATGACCTTGATCTCCACTGTCATCCAGGATGCCTTACAATGGATTTTGTGTGTCAGCCCATCCTCCCCAACAAGCCTTTCTCTTGCCAACATCATGAATTCGTTCATGATCCAACCACAGAGCAGGAGAGAAACTTAACTCTAATGCTTGAATTGGATAACCAGAATTTGTTTGGAAGGAGGAATTGCTTTTGTTTTCTTAGCTTACAGGCTGCTTTATTTAAATAATCTATAACAATATATCTTTTAAAGGTACAACTAATATACAAATATGATGAATATGTTATCAATAATCATTATTATAAAAGTATAGACTTAGGCAACAAGCCAAAGTGTAGGACTAGAAAAGATGACAACAGTAGAGTGGGAAATTGTGAAAAAAATCAAAACATCATGCTTATGATTCACACAGGTACTCTGTTACTCTCTTTAACTACTAAAGTAGAAATCGAATCATGGGGAAAGGGGAGTTTATACTGACAAAAAAACTTTCATATATTAGCTGCTTAATTGGCAGCTTCAAAAATTGTAATATGATTCAAAAGTGATACCCCAAATTCTATGAAAGGGAGCCGCTAGTGCTTTTAGACCATATTACTTACTTTGTGTTTTAACATTCCCCCTGGTGTAGGCATAGAAGATTAAGGTAGCATAATTTGGCTGCCAGCTCAGCTTCAGCATTCTTCATGCTGCCCAGATGTACATGGTTATAGTTTCTACTATATGAGCCATGGGGACATATGGGTTTTTCATCAAAAGTGATGAATGAAAACATCTTTAAGGAAGCTGAAAATATTGCTTGAGAAACAAGCTTCTTGGACTGGAAAGAATTTTATATTGCTTTCTCTCTCTCTCTTTCTCTCGATCTGCTTATTCAGCAGTATAAATGGACTATGTGTATCAAGAGTGTTGAAAGATAGGGTAAAAATGCATAATAAGGCCCAAACAAGCCACAGCTTATGATTTATGCTGAAGAAACTAGCATGAAAAAAAAAAAAGAAAAAGAACATATTCAGATGGCCAATAAATTTTCCTTTTGGAACACTGGCAAATGATGACACTATCAAAATATAAAAGCCGCTCATCCATTCTTAAGTATTTCCTTTTGGTTAATTAGAAAATATCCTGAAGATTGTAAGTATTTATATCCACCTTTTGAATGAACAAGAACTGGATTTATATTTTCTCCTCTATAAACGTAAAATTATAGCAACTAGCCTATTCCACATTAGTGAGTTAAGCATGTTGTGTAAAATTTGGTAATGTGAAGAGTCTCTTCACCTTTAACATATGGGATTATCTTTTAGGGGGTCTTAAAAGTATGGATTTAGCCTTGCTGGTCATGTCTTCCTGAAACCCAGCATTTAGGAGGTAAAGGGATGGGCATTACTAGTTTGAGTCTAGCCTTGGAAAAACAAAAATCCCAAAACAGCAAAGCAAAGCAAAACAAAACAAAACAAAACAAAAACAAACTTCAACATTAGAAACACAAGAGAACAGAATATTTTATCTGTCAGCACATTTACATCATTAAGCGATAATAATAAGAATATTTTAGTTACAAGTAATTTAACATTTCCCCTTCAACTTCCATTGTTCTTTTCTTTTTTGATCCCATACATAAGGTGAGGATATTTTTTCCTAAACATAAATTACAACTAAAAGTAGTCCAATTAACAATATTATCTGGGCTTAGGGAAAAGACAATCTCCTTTTTAGGAAATAGTCTGCTCTGAGAACACTTTCAAAAATAGATATAAGAGCTACGTTCCAGGTTTGAATTAATTTCCAGACATTTAATAGGAAATTTGTCTTGATTTGAACGCATTCAAGAAATCTAGATTTTTTTCCTTTGAAAGCATGATTTCCTATGAAGAAGACAATAAATACAAGAAGAATGTGGTGGGAAAAATTTATATTGACCATTGCAATCGTTCAGGCTAGTTGCCAACAGTGAATACATTATCATTTGTATTTTTTTTTTTACTAGTTACTGAATTAAGAACTTGATTTTTCAGTACTTTGACTTGCTGGTGGCATTTCTAAATAGCATTGAGTTTTTCTAGTAGAAATATGCTTCAACTTATGGAAAAAGTTGTAGAGACCCACAGCCAAACATGGCAGAGTTTGGGGAATCTTTTTGAGCAGGAGGAAAGGAAAGATGGAATGAGGCAGAGAGGTCAAGGCACAACAAGAGAACCTACAAAATTAACTAATCTGAACCCACAGGGGCTCATAGAGGCTGAGCTGCCAATCAGGAACTATGCCTGAGACTGACCTCGGCTCTCTGAACATATGTAACAGATGTGAAGCTTGGTCTTCATGTAAGACTCCTAACAGTTGAAGCAGGCAGTGTCTATGACTCTGCTGTTTTGGGGACACTTTTTCTCTACTGGGTAACCTCCTCTAGCCTCAATATTAGATGCTCCTAATCTTATTGCAACTTGATATGCCCAGGCTGACTGATATCCATGGGAGGCCTTCCCTTTTCTGAGGAGAAAAGGAGGAGGGGTGGAAGGGCAAGGGAAGGTGACAGGGAGGAAAGGGGGTGGAGGAGAAAAGGTAGGAGAAGAAGTGATGGACTCTAAAATTAAATAATTAATTAATTCATTACTTAATTAATTAAAAAATCTTCTTCTGTGAAGATCACTCTGCTCAACCTCATCTGAAAGTATGAAGATTTCAAAAGGCCAGTCCAATATAAGTAGTTGGATGTACCTCGAAGTAAGCATTTACTTCAGAAGGATTTTATACAGAAGGCATTGCTTCAATGCCTTTAAATATTTTCCCTTAGTTAAGAAGCAAATACTAGAAAATAACCAGCAGTGTCTGAGAAATTGAAAAACAATGCACCTGTGGTGAAAAACCATTAAAATACTTATCTTAGGATAACCAAGAATAGTGAAATTAACACTGAATGAAAAATAGCAGATGGTGGTAATCTTTGTACTATTAATAGAGGAATACATTTTATAAATAATAATGAGAGGCAGAAGAGAATTTAATCGTAGTGAAATTATAGTGAAGAATATTAGTGATCTTGTGTTCACATTGTGGTCATGGTGTACTGTACTAAACTATGGGGATCGTTCCTCCTTCACATTCGCTCCTCCTTCTCTCTGAATGAGAAACATGTAGTTGTTTTCTTTTGAATATATGTGTGTGTGTGTGTGTGTGTGTGTGTGTGTGTGTATTCTGTACTATCCCCAATGTGTGGAAAGATTGCTCTATTTTGACTAATCATAATATTGGAACCAATTGATGATTATGGCTCAGAGTCTCATCCAAATATCTCTATTATGTATAAAAGTATTTTGTGCCATTACTTGAGAATAAATTTAATTCAAGATACAAGATATGAAATGGTACAAACTGTAAAATCTAGTAGAATATAGTCCATATGAAAGTGGTTTGCTTTAAGAATCAATAGTAAATGATTTGGTAGTAACATTAAAGGAATACATTACAGAATACAATGATTTTCTCAGTGAAAGTCAAAAAATTTGGCAGCCTTCTGTTTTGTCAAATTTGACACATGAAATCAGAAATACTTGCAAATCTCACTCTTTAAATGTGCACCCAGAGCTTTAAAATACATTCAAAATTGTTCCTATTGCCTCATTTTACTCAGTAGATACAATATTACTATATTCACAATTTGAAAAGAACAATTTTTATAATGTGAATTCTTATAGTGCAGATATTTGATGGTTTTTATTGGAGAACATTCTGCAAGTTACATGATGGGCAAACTTGCACTATAAACTACATTTACTTAAAAATATAGATATTTGCTTATGTTTTCTCTTGACGTAAATAACCTAATAATATATCTTATTGTTTCCTCTGAGACAGAGTTTCTCTGTGTTGCACTGGTTTCCTGGACCTCAACCAGCAGTGCAGGCTAGCCTTGAACTCAGAGATCTGCATGTGCCTGTGGTGGCACATGTCTTTAATCTCAGCATTTAGGATGCAGAGGCAGGGGAATGTCTATGTTGGAGACAAACCTAGTCTACAGAGCATGTTCTAGGACAACCAGGACTACACAGAGAAATCCTGTATTAAAACAACAACAACAAAAAAAAACCAAACAGTAAATATTTTAATAATACCTTGAACATGTTCATAGAAGTTTATGTGTGTGGGAACATGCATTTATGTACATGTACTTGTGAAGTTCAGATACCAATATGTACTCTCTCCTTTAATCAGCCTCCAGTCTATTTTTGAGAAAGGTTCTCTCCCCAGATGCAAGCCTGCAGCACTTCATCCAAACTGGATAACCAATAAACCCCAGGGAATGTTCTGTCTCTGCTTCTCCTCCACTGTCCTCCACAGGTGGCATTTTATGGATTCTGAACCATCTCCCCAGCCCAAAGTCATTTCTAAATGTTTACTGTACTGATCCTTCTGTATTCTCTGGGGATGCTGTTTCCCAGGATATCAGATGCCTCAGGTCTCCCTAGTTTATTATTTTTACTTTATTATCCACTCTCCTTTTGTGAGATCAAGATATACAATTCATTGCACACTCAGTTTTCATGTCCTTAAAAATATCTTTCTTATTTCTCTCCTTACTTGTTTGTAGACATATTTTGAGTAAGTAATCCTCCCACTCTTTTTTTTAATTTATTTTCCATTATCCATTCTGAATCCCTAGAGTAGAAGAGAGAATCTCCTTGGAAAAGAGCCCTAGACTGTCTAACTTCCTCTTTGCAGGACATATAGTATCAATTATCAAACATTTAATCCTGCCATTGCAACCAGGGAAGAAGCACGCTAAACGAGGATGGTTGAGTTCCAAAATCACTCTCGTGCTGTGGGCTGAATTCCTTACCGATCTCCAAATCTGTGTTTTGCATTCCTCATTTCTATTACATCAAAATGGGACTGCATTTGGTTACAGAACTGTGTGAGTTCTAATTAAATCTGAGATTATTAAGGTGTGCTCTTATCTATAGAAGCAAGGATACAGGACAGACAAGAGAAGAACTATGTCGGGATTCAGGGAGAAGGCTGCCATGCACAAGCTCAAGCACCTAGGCATCAGAAGATACAGCTGTGCAAACACTTTATGGATTTATTAAACTTTCAGTGTCCAGAACTATGGGAAAATAAGTATTATTGTTTAATACAAGTATATACATATAATTTATCTATCTATCTATCTATCTATCTATCTATCTATCTATCTATCTATCTAACTATCCAAGTGGCACTTGCCATGGCAGCCCTGGCAAATGAAGATGAATTTAATTTCTTCTAATCATTTGCCAATGGAAAGCACTATTTTTAGCTGACAGGCTATATAGAAAGAGACAATGGGGTGAAATGCATTACACACTTGAGGTTTTCTATTTTTCTTTTTTACATATATTTGTGTGTGTGTGCATGTAATATACACTTACAGATGTGTGCCATGCCATGTGTGTAATGATCAGAAGATAACTTTCAGCCATTAGTTCTCTCCTATTGTGTGAGTTTTAGGGCAATACTCAAGATCTCAGGTCTGGAGACAGTCACCTTTATCTAATGAGCCATATTTCTGCAACACACTTTTGGTCAATGCAATTTTGAGAAGCCTAATGAGTATACATTTTTTTCTTCAGAAATAACACCCATGCCTATATATTATCTATGCACAATATTGCACATAATGTTAAGGCTTCTCCAAAACTCCAATTATCATACTGCACATTTTTGTATATATAAAATATATTGAATTTTTAAAAAAAAACAAGCATAGTTAAGTTTATTAAATATTACTGGATAAAAACTGAACTAAAAGTTATATTGCACATAATTTTAAGGCTTCTGCAAAACTCCAATTATACTGTACATTTTTTGTATATATAAAATATATCGAATTTTTAAAAAAAATAAGCATAGTTAAGTTTATTAAATATTACTGGTTAAAAACTGAACTAAATTCAAGTACTTAAGAGACTGAATCTCTTTCAATTATTTGTATTCCACACAATACTCAGCAC
This sequence comes from Apodemus agrarius, assembly GCA_964023405.1. Taxonomy (NCBI): domain Eukaryota; kingdom Metazoa; phylum Chordata; class Mammalia; order Rodentia; family Muridae; genus Apodemus; species Apodemus agrarius. The sequence continues at coordinate 39,431,795 of OZ030006.1, read as the reverse complement.
ATTGTCCTGCCATAATAGTAATTTAATAAATATTTGTTGAATTGAATTGAATCCTGCTTTTTTTGTATCTCAGAGAAACATCAATTACAGTGATATAGGTAGAAAGGGCTAAATAAATATTTAGAATGACTCTTTCAACACTTCATCGTATTGTTTTAACATTCTACAGACTGGAATTCACTAAATTAAGTACCTTGGTGTTAATAGAAACACTCTCTTAATCTTTTTTTTTCCATGAAATGTTTAAATTTTAAAGCACCTGGGTTATAAAGAAACAACGTAGAGCCCATTCTTTCCTTTATAAATGTCACTACATTCTATTTTGGGAATAATGTGAATATGGGCTGGGTCTAAGAATTCTAAAACAAAGCATTTCTACCAGGGAAGTGAAGGTATGAGACACCTCTTACTTCCACAATCAAGCCAAGTGTCTCACCACTTAAAACAGATTTTCTTCTGCTCGGGTAGCAATCCTGTTCTTAGCAGTTTTTGGAATAATGAACTACCTTCTTCATAATGACAGAAGTTTGAGTCTTAAAAATAAACTAAATAATTAAAAAGGAGAAGGGAGAGCTGACTGATTGGAACGGCACCAAATTTTTCATTTTCAATGGCATTTGTAGCTGCTGGAAGTGACACAATTTGTGTCAGTCTGGGAACTCCAGGTAACTAAATACAGGTTGTAATTAGCCAAATTACAGTAAGAGGAACTGTAATTAGTTAATTTAATAAAAGATATGGAGGGGTTTTCCAAACACAGTAGTGAACTACAAAATAATGAACTACTAATTCATGAGAACCAAAAATGAACAGGAATACAATGAGAATTCTAAAACCTTTCTCCTCAATGAGAACAGACAATAAATACAATAGGACTCAATATTAATAGAAGAAGATTCAATTACGAAGGAAAGGGCAAAAATAAAGTAATCCAAGCGAGATAGAGAAGTGGGATAGGGAAGGTGATGAATGTGATGGTGGTTTAAATAATGATCTACGAATGGCCTTTATTTTCTAAATCATTCAAGAAATGGATAGAGTACATGATGAGTCAGCCTTGTCCTTCATGAATACTTTCATGTCAGATACATTTTAAGGCAATTGGCAATAGTAAGCACAAGATACTAGGTTTCTTTCTTTCAAAAAAAAAAGCACAAGGAAATCGATGAGAAGATTATCTAAGAACATTACAGGGGAGAGTAAAACTTCTTAATAGACTATGAAATAATTCAAAAGAATTGTATGCTATGTTCCATCAATCTACCAAGAGAGCGATAACTTGCTATCATCTAGTGAGCCTGCCGCCAAATAACAGACAACCATTATAGCCAGTGCTTCTCATCACAACTGTGTCAGATCTCATGCTCTGCTTGTGAAATATCACCCTGTGTCCTGATTTCCAAAGATGCAGAGTGGAGTAGGAGATAGAAAAATGGAGAGTGAAAGGGAGGTAATTTGCAAGTGGCTCTAGGTGCACTTTTGTGCTGCTGTCAATATTTATTTCCTCCACATTTTGAAAGACTTCAGTCTCTGACATAGTATATTGTTGCAGACCTATGGCAGTCTTCCAGGTTTATTATGTTTACTTCATTGAAAACATTTGGTAAATCTAACTTTTATATATGTGGTCACATTTCTAGGCTTTTCATTTTTATTGGTATGATTTTTTTAATGAAAAAGTCTTAGAAAAGTGCTTTGACATCTGTAGTAGGCAAAAACTGCACACATCAAGATCACAGAGATGTCTTACATAAAGAGAAGTTTTAAAAACCTTTAATAGTCCGTGCCCTCTTCTTCTCTGTTTGCCTTCCTTGATTTCTCCTCTCTTTGAAAGATAAACATCCATATCTTTTGATTCCATTAAAAAACTATCTGGTTTCTTCTAGCCAAAAATAATTATGGGAATTTCAGAGGGTAGAAATATGTGCCACACATAGTCTTCAAGAAGTTCATTATCACTCCCTGGTAATGTCATACAAATCTGTTTCTGGAATCTACACCTCAGTCTAGTCACAATTTTAAATGTTACTCTCCCCTCTGCTTTTCATTTCATCTATATTCTGTGTAGGTGCACTGTCGATTCATCCAATCTTGATGATTCTATTAAATATGTCTCTCGAAGTGACCCCAAACTCTTTATCTATCAACGGGTTCTATTACAGTTTTTAACATTATTTGTCTAGGGTTTGTTAAGTACCCTTCAAATGCTGTTTTTTTTTCATTCAAATCCAATTTGTAAATGTTTCCAGACTTCATAATGAAAATAAGATCATTCTAATTCTTTTCAATGCAAATTCCTGATACAACTTTGTAAGTTCAGTTTAATCAGGGGCCTTGACTACACATACAGTTTGTTCTTTGTCTACATATTGCTTATCTTAACTGACTAGAGGCAATTATGTAAATAAAACATGTTTAAACATTTCTTATGAGTTGCTACTTAATTCTCATTAAGTATATGAACCAAAATGAAATTTACAAACCTCTATATAGTTTTAAAATAATTTTACAAGTGAATAATATAAACTATATTATGAAGAACACCCTTATTCATAAATACCTGTACATTTATCCTATATCCGTAGATGAAAACCAAGATAGAATACATCTACTCATACAGAAAATTCTATCAAAGGAAGGTAACTTGGAAAGTTTTGAAGCCACCTCTTTTAAAATGAGGGAAAGTCATGCTTCCCCTTGGCTCTTGAGAGTTACCTTACCCTTGTTATACCAGACAGTAAGCATACCTAGGAGCAAATCCTTTCAACAGACTTCTATAACCAACCAACCTCCATAGGTTATGTTATATCATGTGTCTGTCTCCTTAAGACTTTGTTTTGGCCTTTTTACAAGTCTTGAGACATTAATCCATGTATCTTGATACATAGATAAAATCTAGGACAAATTCTGTCATCCTTGGCAATCCAGCACAGTGGAGTCATTAATCATTGCAGTTGGTATCCAGCTTAAATATCATGCTGTTTTGTAGTTAGATAATTTCCATCAAAGGATCGACATTACACTAAATATAAATAATGAGGTAATTTTATTTTGGGAAGTTTCTCTCAAGAAGCCTAAAGTGCCCTCATTTTGGAAAGCATTTCACATTTGTCTGATGGAAAAATGCAGTTTGGGTAGAATTTCTTTTAACATTTAGAATTTGTGTGTGACTACTTCTTAGTAGAAAATTACTATACTTTGGAAAAAGAGATAAGGTAATTGTAGTTTCCACACAACTAAGTAGACTAGAGATATAAAAAAAAAAATCCGTGGGAAAATGTATTAATGATGAATGTTATACCCCCACTATAGTCACCTATATCAGTTGGAATAACAAGTTTTCAGTTAATTTATGAAACACAACTTCCTATTGTGTAATTGCTATTAGAACCCTAGATTTCTTTGAATCACTGTATCCAATTCTCAGAAAATTCTTTCAATCAGTATTTTTTATCCACGATAGCAGAAAAGTACCATCTGTACATAGCTCAACTATTAGTTTTGAGCTTAACGTGTGGCGAGAGGCATTGAAGTGTGAATATTTTGAGGAATAAATACAACTTTATTTGTAATTTTTCTATTGGCTATTATATTTGTTTACATTTCAAATGTTATCCCCCTTCCTGATTTCCTCTCCCCAAACTCTCTATCCCATTCCCCATCTCCCTGCTTCTATAAGGGGGCTCCATCACCCATCTACCCACTCTGATCATACTTCCTTCACATTCCCCTAAACTGGGGCATTGAGCCTTCACAGGACCAAGGGTCTTCCCTCCCACTGATGTCAGATAAGACCATCCTCTGCACCATATGGGTCCCTCCATGTGTACTCTTTGGTTGGTGGTTTAATCCCTGGGAACTCTGACATTCAACCATTGGACTGAGCACTGGGACCACAATGGAGGAGTTAGGGAAAGGACTGAAGGAGCTGAGGGGTTTGAACCCCATAGGAAGAACACAAATATTAAAGAAGCTCCCAGAGCTCCCAGGGACTCAACAACTTTCTTACCTTCAGATGGACTTATCATGAAAGACACAGGGAAGAATAGTCAAATTCTGTACAAACTTTTCTTTCAGTCCATGGCACACAAACACTAAATTAAATGTAAGGTGTTTGCAATGGTTGCAGAAAACCACAGCAGGCCCTTTTCATTTCAAAAGGAAAATAGCAGGGGAATTCTGATAAGTGAAGTTATGGATGTCTTCTCTTTGCAGTCCTTGCCTTAAACAAAGAAACAAAGAAACAAGCAAACAAAAAGATTCATCTTGTTCAGGATTCGTTAGGCAGAATTCCAAATTATCAAAATTGTTTGACACAAAGGGTTCCCTTTTATTTGGCTCCCACCATTAATTTCATCGAGGTGTATGGCCAGAAGGAGGTGAGAAAATGTCTTAAAATAAACTTTGTCTTTAAATACTTTTATGAAATTCTCTTAACATTCAAACATTTCAGATGATTGAGTTGCTATGTGCATGACATACAATTGTATTTGTTTCATTTTCATTGTTGCTATAATATACCTGACAAAAAAAGAATGGGGGAGGTTGGATTCATTTTGCTCAGTTTGGTAGGTGTAGTTCATGATGGAAGGGAAGATGTGGCCACAGAATCATCTCTCTGTTGTGCTAGTGGGAGTGTGTGGATGCTGGCTAAGTAACATTTGAAGAGGGGATAAAGATCTAGAGATAGTACTGAGGCCAGGCTTAACACTCTATTCTAGTTGTTCTCATGTTATAGGGGGTAACCTTTGGGAGATGAATACAACACTTGCACTTGGAACCTCTAATTATAACCTAAAGGGAGATACTACTTTGTAAGACAAGAAGTACAATATTCTCCCCCTAGGGAGGAACTGGCCACTTTTACCTTCATGAATTGTTTCTGGTAGAATCACCCTTAATGTGAAGAAATATGAAGACATCATGATTCCCCATTCACTTTCTTTTCTGAATATTTCCCCATAGCCCAGAATCCAGAATTCTGTCATAATTAAAATATGAGATGCTTTCTATAGTCTTATGTTTTTAATCCTTGGGACCCAGATAGTTGGGTTGCTTTTGAAGGATATTGAGCCTTTAGGTGTTGACTTCTGGCTGTTGGAAACAGCTAAGTGGGAACTGAACTTTGCCTAAAGTTGAATTCTTGTTTTCTGTACTTCTTGAACTTGTGAGAGCCATTTTTCCTGGACTATCATGCCATAATAAACTCACCACAATGCGAAATGTAAGCCAAAATAAAACTTTATTCCATTGTCTGTGTCAGGTATTAGGTAACAGATACACAAGCATAGCTAATATGGGATTTGTAGATTGATCTTATTTTACTGGAGTCAACACAGTACTTATCATCCCTATTCTATTGGAGCAGATGTCAGCTCTAAATTTGAAGTGAGGTAAATAATCCTGGCAGCATCACTCCTTACTCCCTTTCTACTCTTCCTGTGTCGTTAATTTAATTTTTATAGAAGATATTGATTACTTAAGTTCTTAAAAATGTAATTTCTCTATAGATAAAACCAATGTACCTTGACTTATTAAACACTATACTCAATATGTTAAATATAACCTTTAGACATTACAGTAGGAAGCCACCTACAAATGGATTGAGCCACATTCATAGCCACTCTGGCCGCCTGCAGTCATTGAGTTTCAGGTAAAATATTCCTGGTCAGAATATAATGGAAAATATCAAATCCCTTTTCCAGACAGTAATTTCAAAACAAAACAAAACAATGAAACAAAAGCCTATGGTCATAGATGAAAAATACTGTTAAGATTAAGAATGAATTGAAGGTTACACCTTGCCTAAGGTTTAGTTTTTGGTATTTCCACCTAATTATGTAAGGAGCAGAGAGTGACAAGCCTGCTTCATATCCTGTGCAGTTGATTGCACCTAGTGCAGAGGAGATAGAATTTCAGCGTAATCCCTCTCTGATGCATTCTTCAGCCCCTTATGTTAACAAGCCTCACTCAATTCCTCCATACATGAAAACCGGGGTTCTGTTTAAGGTCAAAGTAAACTTAAGGATCTCCATAGAAAAATACACTAATGGCTCATATTAACTTATTTTGCTACAGTGGACTGAAACATTGTCTACAATAATATATATATATATATATATATATATATATATATATATATACACACACACACACTCCATATATATATGGAATATGCTACACTTAAATCCCAGGAATCATGCTCACAACATATATTTTTTATAAAATAATTATATATATATATATGTGTGTGTGTGTGTGTGTGTGTGTGTGTGGCAACTTTCTTCTCTCATCCTGAAAGTATTTCATTATAATTCAAATACTTAAACACAAACACAACAAGCAAAACCCCAAGTATCTATTACCCACTTGCCTTTTGCCAACATAGCTACAATTAAATTGTATATTCATAAAGAGCAGAGCTGTCTTCTAATAGGCTCTGCCAGAGCTTGACAAATATAGAAGCAGGAATACTTGTAGCCAATTATTGGGCTGAGCACAGGGGTCCCTAATGGAGGAGTGAAAGAACTAAAAAAGCTGAAGGGGTTTCCAACCCCAAAGGAAGAACAACAATATCAACCAACCAGACCTCCAGAGCTCCCAGGGACTAAACCACCAACCAAGGAGTACACATGGTGGGACCCATGGCTCCAGATGCATATGTAGCAGAGGATGGCCTTGTCTGGCATCAATAGGAGGAGAAGCTCTTGGTCCTGTGAAGGTTGGATTCACCAGTGTAGGGGAATGTCGGGTCAGTGAAGTCAGAGTGGATGGGTGAGTCAGGTGCACACTCATAGAAGCAGGGGAAGGGTAATAGGATAGCGGAAAGGAGATGGCATTTGAAATGTAAATAAAAACAAAATATCCAGTAGAAATAAGAGACAACAGAGCTTCAGAGCTTTGTGGCAGTTGCTTGTATTAAGTATTATCATTTTTGTCATGTTTATGCATACAAAAATGGTGGCTCTGGCCTGAAATCCCAGAACTAGGGTGGTTGAGGGACTGGTCTTATGAATTTTGATAGCCTTGGCTTCCTAGTGAGTTCCATGCCGGCCTTAGATACATGACCTGAGGTATTTTAAAGGCATCTTGTTAATGGTGAAAAATCTAAGCATTTCTTGACAGTGAAATTGAAGGAATTGTTACTTTAGACCATGAAATCTTACTATTTTCTGGAGATAAGGGTTGTGTATGGAAGGACTTTTGATGATACACTGTCTTTTATATATTCTGTCTTATTTATATATTCTGAATATATAAAATATATATATTTTATATATTCTGTCAATAATGTCTGTCTTTTAATGATACACTGAGAAAACCTTGCTATTTACTTCTAATTTCATTTCCTGTAGTGGGCACTCATTTTCTACATCTACGTTGAGGATCAGGGATAACCATGAAAGGAGTTCTTAGGTACAAATATATCCCAAGACCAGCATTCACTTTTCTTTACAGGAAAACCCTGGGTTATGATATGGTTTACTCTGTGTCACAAACATAAACTTACGTGAGTGTGTGTGTGTGTGTGTGTGTGTGTGTGTGTGAGTGTGCCTATATTGGACAGATGATACCATCTGTTACTCTTGATGGAGCTTTTGCTTTCTCTGCCATTAATTGTTCTCTGTTTCCCAGGAGTCCTCTGGCAAGAGAGCTGTAGTCAAGTCAAACTGGGAACTAGAGACTCATTGACTTGTTTGTGTACTCTCTCACCTGGCTTTCTGTAAATCTCTAATAGCAAAAAAAGAGGTGGTCTTGGCTTGTCAATAATTAATAGCACCCGGTGCAAATGAAGCGCTTCTGTCAGGGCTTCGTCAGTGAGGTCATGGTACAATAGGGCTTGCAAGTTCTGTAAGCATGAGTGGAATTTGCATATGTCAGAACAGACCGTGCATGCCAACAGCACAAACACTTCGCAGCTGCTGCTGTTTCTCCCATGCTAACACTCCAAAGTACAGGAGTCCTGTGTTAATTGCCCAGTTCCATCCTGGCTGTTGATGTGCTTTCCACGGAGCTTTCTCTAAGTGCTCGGTGGCAAATAAACTGCTAATGACTTCGCTTATCCCAGCTACCCTTTTAAGGAAATCTACAACATACACACAGATTAATGATTCCTCTGTTGAGCGGTGTGTCTTGTGACTAGGTTTGCATAGAAGCAGTATCAATTAGGTAGCAATTATCTGCAAAGTAGAAAAAAGGGAGAAAATATAAATAAGTAATGAAGCCTATGCTAAAATCTCTGGGAAAAACCGGCATTGAACTCTGGGGCAAGGGCACCGACTAGTGAACGGTTTTTACCTTGTCTCACTCCTGAAACCTAGAAAGTACCAGTGAAAACCAGAAAAAGATGGGTCATATACAAGTTTCATATACAATTTTTTTTTAAACTCTGATTTCATGGTTTACCCTGTTTGGAATACCAAATGATAAAAAGCCAAAAAGAGATAGATCCAAATTACTTTAAAAGTTTTAAAATCAAAATAAATTAAAACTATTTTCTGTTACAAAGAAAGACTTGAATAAAACACCCCAGCCTCTGTCTTAGTAACAGAGATCTCACAGAGTCTCAATTCATCTCCCTAGTTTTATCAAGCAATGTTTTTCTTAGTATCTTACAAGATTTACCTGCAAAATTCTACACTACCTGGTTACAAAAACAAAACAAACAAACAAACAAACAAAATCTCTGGTATTTTTGAAGATATAAAGGTATCTAAGTTGGTAGGATATAAAATGGCTCATGAACTGTACTTTTGTGTATTTTATCTTATCTCATAATAGCCAGGTAGTTTTTTACACTCAATCTTCCTTAAAGAAATACATTCCAAAACAAAACTCCATTCAAGGCAATTGAACAAGAAAACTAGAGGCAGGAGTTCTGTCCTTGTCAACCAAGACAATTTTGATCTTGTTTTTCAATACCAAATGCAATATGCTGGCCTAACTAAGCCATGTTCTTACCATTTATTTCACTTGCAGTGATCATATTTTCTATAATTTAAAGTATGTGCTTTGTTAGGTAGAAAGAAAGATAGAAATGGGATGTGTCCTGGCTAAAACAAGATTAGTTAACTCTAAGAAAGATATTTAGGGGGGCTGGAGAGATGGCTAAGAGCACCGACTGCTCTTCCAGAGGTCCTGAGTTCAATTCCCAGCAAACACATGGTATCTTACAACCATCTGTAAATGGGATCTGATGCCCTCTTCTGGTGTGTCTGAAGACAGTTACAGTATACTCATATATATTAAATAAATAAATCATTAAAAAAGAAAGATATTTAGCAAAATAGAAGTTTATGAAACAAAGTGACGACTTTTGTACTTCATCCCAAAGTGACTCATTGGCCTCTGAACTGCACTGCTCTGTGTGGTAAGCCAGGATTTGTATAGCTTAGCCTGTCCTCAGAGCTGTCAGAGTAATTTTTAGACATTTGCATGCCAACTGACTGAGTAGGATGTGTGGAGCCAGCCATTACTACCTGATACACAACTCTCTGGTGGAAAATCTTGTCCAGGAATTCTCTGTTGGCTTGGGTGAGGCTTTGTAGAAATGCTCCGTCCTTTGCAGCCCAGGTACCCAATCCCTCCTCTTCCTTGACCCTCAATTATAAGTGTGTCATGACATTGTTGTCCCAATTATCTCCCACCTAACTCATTCCCTGACTTTACTCAAATCTAAGTTTCCCTAAAATACTCTGTAGATTCAGGTTTATGTACTTTCATTTTTATTGTCAATAAAGTCTTAATAAATAATTTCAGGTAATCATTCACTCATTTTGAAAAAATATTTTTCAAAATGAATATCTCAAATCACTTGAGCCAAATATGACCCTGAATTCAAACCTTGGTGCCTCTATCATTTAGCACAGAATAATAAATTTGAGTCATCACACAAGAACTACATAGCCAGAATTAGGATGTACAGAAGTCGTGCCTTGTCTCATATAAATATAGGTTATTTTCCCAAAAAACATTTTGATCAGACTTGGAATTTATTCTAAAATAAATGACTAAAAATGTTTTCAATGCTGCTGTTGGCCTTTGTACTTTATGGCTTTTACAGTAATGAGAGAGCTGTAGTAAAAATCTATCTTTTGCACTCTTAACAGGTTATTGTACTCTAGGACTTACAATCTCCTTCCTATATTATGGCTCTACTGTGCCTGTATCCAGTTATTCAAGAACTTCAGTATCAAAAATGTATTTCTATGTGACAATAGTCAACTTTCAAATACTTATTCAAGAGGGTTAGGGTTTGACATGAGTTTGCATGTTCTGCAAGCTCTCCTTTGATTCTGATACATAACATCTTTGGGTCAGGAATGTGCAAACATTCAGACAATGCGATGACTTTTCACTCTCACTAATCTTCTTAGATCCAGGTTTAAATGTGGATTTTAAGGCTTTATTTTTGGTTGCTATTGTTATTTCTAAAACTTAAAACTTGCTAACAAACTTAGTCTCTGTCTCTCCGGTCCCTCCTTGGTCGACTTTCACAGTTAGGTCTTACAACCATTCTTTGCACAGTGATATTAACTTCACTGATAACTCTTCAGAGATATTTATCCTAGGATAGTAGAAGCTAGTTTTTTGAACTGAAATAGAGCTGAATAGCTTCCACTTATCTTTGAGTACCTGTCTAACTAGAGTCTCAGCACTGAGTTTATAGAGTTGTGCAAGGAGCCCTGATTCCCATTACTGCAGGAGTTATAGGCAGAGAAAATATAGATAGGTTCTAAAGGTAAATGGATTCCCAACAGGTGTAGAAGATCAGCTCGCAGGGAATAAATTTGTAAGTGCACTCTCAACTCAGCAGGAATGCTAGCTTGGTTCTCTTGCAAGACCAATTTTTTTCAAAATGAGTAAAAAATGTTGTTTTTCTCTTTCCAACTGCCTTGTTGATTTCTCCTTTAAGCTGTTTTCCATGAAACATTAAGACTTCAAGGAGGTATAAAAAGAGACAAAAAGAGCAGAATGTGGAAAATAATTTCAGGCAATTATGTGGATAATATGCCTATTTCTGAAAATAAATATTTATTTTCTCTGGAGTCACAATTAAAAGTTCTCTCCTAAACAAAAACCGTTTAAATGTTTTCTTATCAAAGAAAATGTAAGAAAACACAAGCCCTAAAGCCTACTCTATTTAGAATTACATGAGCATTAGGAGTTTTGTAGATTTATGGTGATTAAATGTGGGGAATTTTGCATGTGTTTAGCAGGAGGTAAAGGTAGTAAACCTCAGGAGCAAGAGTATTAAGGAAATAGAGAAAACTCATAATTTATCTGCCAAAAATAAACAGGCATTATGGTTTAAAATACAAACTATGTATGTTTTAATTAATAAGACACGAGACTATTGAAAAGTCATAAATGAAAGCATCTCTTTAGGCTAATACCTCATATCCTATAGGGCTCTGCCTCCTTTTTCAGTGATTCTGGCCAAGAAGGTGGGAAAGTTTAGGAAGCACTGTAGCTGACTGTGACATGTGTGGTTAGGTATTTCCTGTAAAAAAGCCCAAATGTGCCCACTTTGTTTTTCTAGCTCCTGCCCTTGAGTTCCTCATCTCAGCTTACAGCACGTGGGGTTGAAAGCTATAGGAAAATCTAGTGTTTTAGTTGTGCTACCACGGATATGCAACAGGATGTTAAATCCGAACTATTTCTGACTCTGTTTTGGCTAAAGCCCCAAGACAATATTTGCCAACTACTCCAAGCCCTACAGTTAGACCACCTAGTAGAATATTAAAGAAAAAAAAAATCCAGGGCATTGAGAAAAAATACACAATTACCCTTTCCCTTTACAGGTAACAACCTACAACAGTTCAACTGAGGCTAAAAGGTCATTCTTAAATAGGAAATTTGTGAATTACATGGACCAAACCTTTTAATTCTCAATGTGAGACTTTTTTCTTGTGACTGATCACATGTAAAATTTATATCACTATTACCTATGAGCAACTAAAAAAAATAGTCATGGGCTTTTCTATCCATTCCATCTGGTGAATGGAGAAAATCATTCTGCACAGTAGGTTTGAGTGATCAGTAGTAGAATAAATTTTATATAACATGACTGTGACTTAAATGAGGAAAAATAAAGGGTACGTAAGAAAATGTTTAAAGAATTGTTTTACCCTCTTTCATTGGTTAAGTGACTACAGGGACTTCTCTGGTATATTCAGCTTTCCTCCCCATTGGGGTCTTTGCTTCCCCAACTGCTAGTACACATACATATACGATGCGTCTTGAGGTTTGGTTTATTTGGTGTCATTCAGGTACTGATCTTGTCTACAAGCCATATGCTTTAAAATATCTGGATGGCATTACATATCACTTTTTCAAAAAGGCTATATTCTTCCAGTGAATATAATCTCTGGTTTCAACTGAAATATCTGGCAATTCCCACAAAAAGACAAATACAGAAGAAAACAACACACACACACATATCACACACACACACACACACACACACACACACACACACAAACATTCTTGATCATAGAACATGGGAAATAATAGGAAATACTAAATTTTGTGAGAAGATTAGATGGACAAAGGACAGCTTCAGAGAATCTGTCATTTCTACCACAGTAAATGCAACAATACTAATACTAATGAACAGGGGGCAACAAAATTATCAGGCATCCTTCTGTATCATCTCCCTTCTTGACTTTTTTATTGCTAGAATAAAATACTATGACAACTTAAAGTCTGTGATGGTTTGAGTAAGGCAGATCCCCTTACTCATATAATTGAATGCTTGATCACTAAGGAATGAAGAGAATACAATGATTAGGAGGTATGGGGCCTTGTTGGAATAGGTGTGTCACTAGAGGTGGGCTTTAAGATTTTGATTGTCACCCTTCCCTTCGTCTCCTTCAATCCTTTCCCTAATTCAACAACAGGGGTTCCTGTCTTCAGTCTAATAGTTTGGTATCTGCTTCTGTTAGCTGCTGATAGGGCCTCTTAGAGGGCAGCCATTCCAGGCTCCCATCCGTAAGCACACCAGTAATAGTGTCAGGCCTTGGTGCCCTCCCATGAAATGGATCTCAAGTTGGGCTAGTCACTGGATTTCCATTCCTTCAGTCTCTTCTCTATATTTGTCTCTAAAGTTCTTTTAGAAACGACCAGTCCTGAGTCAGAAATTTTGACTGTGGTTTGGTAAATCCCTCCCTCCACTTGGGGCCCTCTCTATCTACTGCAGGCAGACAGAGTTTTCTCCCACCAACTATTGTACAGTTTGACTAAGGTAACCACCATTGAGTCCTGAGAGTCTCTAAACTCCCGAGTCTCTGAGACTTTGAAGATTATTCAGGATACTGATATTGTTCTAGTAGGTTCAGAGGAATATCATTACCCAAAATTTGTTTCAGTTTCTCAGCTTCTTTATGCTATGTCCAGACTTGGCCCCTAAAATAGCAGTACTGTTGACAACATCCTAAATAGGGTGCTGAAGGGGTAAAGGGAAGGATTTTCAGGAGGGTAAACAAAAACTTAAGTTTACCACTCTGCAGAAATCTTGTAAGATGAGTTTCTATTTACCATGACCTCCCTTGTGTGATCTCAAAGGTAAAGTACTTTAGACAGGGGCTTCTAGTTCCCAGTCAATCCAACAGCCTGCATCAACTCAAAGGCCCCACACTGGTGACTGTCATATAAAAAACTAATTGTTTTTTCCAACATTTTGTCTCTTTCTGCTCTCAGAAGCAGAGATAGAATCTTGGCAGTTTGGTCCCCAATAAACCTTTCTTCTACCTATGGACTGATCCAGTTTAGTGGTTTCACTAAAGTCTTGCTTACACTTTTTTGCTGTTCACTCTCATTCATTTTCATACTGTCATTGGGTTCTTAATATGTAATTTTATAGACTTAATATTTATTCTTTTTTGTGCCTACTGTACTGGCTGTTGGTGGATTCAAGGGCAAGAGTCTCATAAAAGGTTGTATTGCATAAGACATACATACCTATAAACATGCATACACACATTATACCATAAAGAAGAATATAAACATGTCACGTCCAGGAAAATGTATATAGCAGGATATTGTCATGTTAAATGAAACAGGCCTAGACCTAAGACAATCACATTTTTTTCATCTTGGTGCCAGCATACAATAATGAGTCTGAGAGGAGAAGAAGCGACCATAAAATAGCTCTTTACCTCTGGGTGTGATGTGATAACTGACTGCTCTGAGGCACACGTATTTTTGTCCAAAAGTCTAGATAACGAAGTAAGCAGCACAGTGCAGTGATAGCTTTGTTTATTCTACTAATAACAGTCATAAACATTCTCCCACAGCATAGATAAGAAGCTCATCAAACCCCCATCTGAGAGCTCAGTTACCTCTTCCTCTCTTGAGTTCTAGCTTCCCATCCTCTTGGAGTCTGGTAGAACATTTAGGTGGCAGAAGATTGAATACAGCCATGGATATTTTAGAAGTAGATAACTCATGAGTTGCAACCTTATGTGGGGATGGAATTTTTCAATGACATTGTCTTTGTGTCAGCAACTATATTCATCCACCCCCCCCAAAAAAAACCTTGTCCTTTCACCAAGACAGAAAGATACTCTACTAATGGTAAGCAATAAAAAATACACCACTGGTTATTTGAACACAATAATTTAATTTAAGCATCTGTTAACTAGGTCTTAATCATAGTATAACAAAAAAATCTAAGGTTTCAATAAGCTATCATCTCCAGGGTGAGTCTCTAAAAGGACTAAGGGAAATGATTGAAATTACTAAGCGCTAAAAGTTTCTTGGAGTAGAGTCGCTGAATACAAAGGAAAGAGTAGATCCAGACTTCTGAAAGATAAGTGCTAAATTGCTAGCATATCCCGTACCTAGTGCTATTGGAATGCAGAAGACAGAAGGATATGTGGTGATGAAGATAGTTTTATAAAATTTGAAATCTATAAAGTAAATTCAGCTGCTGTTATGGGAAGCCATCATTACCTCATCAATGAAGCATCACTTATATGAAAGCATTAAGAGAAACAGTAAGGAGAGAAGCAAGATAGGAGAGATCAAACACATCGGTATTCCTTTCTGAACAATTTTCTACTGTCCTTTATTTTCTAGGCAATGGCAATAATGCTAGCAAGAAAAACAGAATGCTCAAGTTGCACCAGTATCCTTCAAACAAACAAAATAACAACCAAACCAAGTATTGAGGAATAGGTTTGAGCAAACAGACAAGTTCTTGGAGTCTTTTTTTTTTTTTTTGAAGATTGGATGTTTATAGAGTAAAGATGCTTCTAATTTCAGTAGTAAATCAGACTTGAATTTGCTTCCAATGATGAATTTCTAATGGACATAGCAGGGGTTTTTTGATAAGTTAGTTGGTATGAAAGCTACCTGTGAACCCAACTGAACTGCATTAAACTGAACTGCTCCAAACTGAGATAAACTGCCTCTTTCTCCCTGCAGTACACTTTAAGTAGCCTTTCTTTCCTGTTCTCCTGACTGATTCCATTAAATCTTTCTCTGAATCCTCACTCTGTCTTCCCCTCAGTTAGACATCATTGTTAGAGATTAAAGGCTTATACTAAAAGCCTATCTGTTTTTCAGTCAAAGGCATTAAAGGTGTGTCATTCCAGTCAGATCACAGGACCAAAAAGGTTTTTGGATGTGACCCCTTGCTAGAGCAGCCATGTTGCAGGATTAAGATTCCTCCAGATGAGGAGAGCAATTATTGTCATGGTGGTTTCAAGCTTTAAGTTCTTCCTAAGAGCTAAGTACTTGGCTGGACATTGAGTATACATTGTCTTGATTAATTCTTAAAAGCAAAAAAGTAATTCCTATTGCCATTATATGAATGAATTTGAATTTAGAAAATTAAAGTGAGTTAATTTCTTCCCTGATACTATTTTCTATTTAATTGTCAATTTATTTCTTTCACCATATTTAATACCTTTGTTCTTTTGCTTACTTTAGTTTCAATTGAATTTGGTTTAATTTAACTTATGTAGTTTCCTAAGATGGAGCCTTAGGATATTGAGGTTTCTCTTCATTTTCTAATCTATGGATTTCATAAAATTGTAATGCCATCAAGTTGTAATTTAACATAAAGTCAAAGAAATGTCTTTCTGAGTTTTCAATCTTTTTAGTTAAATATATTGTTTAATATTCTTTTTTCTTCCTTTTAAAAAATAAATTGACATGTTACTGTTACTGATAGTTCTCTGGTCAAAGTTATCAGATACCATACTTCCTACAAGTTAAATCTTTTCATTTTTTTTGAATCATAGTTGTTATTGGTTTTCTGAACTGTCTTGTTTCTATGTACATCATATGTGAGTCCATCCTGTTCACTTAGAGGGCCATGTGCTCTTGGTATCCTCTATCCTCTCTGGCTCTTACACTCACGGAGCTTCATCCTCCACAGGATTCCCTGAACCCCAAATCCCAGTTAGGGCTGAGTATTCCAAGGTCTCTCTGCATAATGTCTGGCTGTGAATTTTTGTATTTATTGCCATCTGCTGCAGGAGAAAGCTTCCCTTTTGATGGCTCAGAAAGCACTGACCGATAATCATAAAAGAATTATATTAGGAGTCACTTTAGTGTTACTTTATTTTTTGGAACAGAAATATTTGGTTTACCTTAATTCCCCAAGCTATCTCTCTCTGGTTCTTGGTTCCACAAACATCTTTGAGTGCGGGTTACAATTTGGGATCAAAGGCTTAAGTCAAATTCCGATTGGCTCATTCACCAGTAAGCATTGTGCCACCCACTGGCCTAACATACCTTGCAAGCAGAACACTACTATAGATCTGAAGCTCCTTTCCTGCCATTTTGGAATTCATGATTCCTTTTTAGTAGCATGTAGTATACCTCTTCTGAACCAACGAGGCTAGTACTTAGGGGTGGAAAATCTATATAGGCACCAGCTAAACTTCTCTGTGTTCAATAAGTTGTGTCGGTGTGGTCTTCAGCAGTGGACCCTTGTATCAGTTTGTGCAGAGTATATTCTATATTCTTTAGTCTTGACAATGGTCTGATTTGTTTGCAGAGTCCCTTTGGCCAAGATTCAATTAGATGTGACCAAATCCAATACTGGAAGCTTCATTTGGTAACAGGAATATCCGGTTGGGGCTCTGTCTCCATTCTTATTTGGCTATTTCCCTTTGATTTTCTTTACACATGTATTTACTTTAGGAAGCTTCTACTCTATAAGGTTTCCTAACTTTCTCTAATGTGGCCCTCATTTTCAATTGCCTCTCCCCATATTCCCTTAATGATTCCTTCTTCTCTCAGCCTCTCCACTTGATCTTCTCATTCTAGCTGGCCCAATCCATAACTATTTATATTCTATTTCCCTTTTCTTGGACAATCTATCTGTCTGTAGTTAGTGCCGTACTGTGTTACTAACCTCTGTGGTTCTACTAACCATAGCTTGGTTATCATTGCCTTAAGAGCTAAAATTCCACATATGAGCAAACCCATATCATATTTGTCTTTCTGGCTCTAGATTACCTCACTCATGATTTTTTTTTCCTATTTCCATCCATTTACCTGCAAACTCATGATTTAATTTTTTTAGTAATTGAAAAATGTTCCATTGTGTAAATATATCATATATTTGTTGTAGACATATAGATTGTTTTCAATTCCTGGTTATTGTTAATAGACCATCATGAATATAATTGTGTAAGTGTCTGAGAGGTAGAATGACCTTATGGAACTAGAGCATTTAATAAGAATAAGTAACAGTAATGTCTTATAATGAAGGATATATGCAGAGTATCAGTGCTTTGACATTTTATGTATTTATTTTTCTTAGACATACAATAATTGCAATAAATATTTTCTCGTTGTATCAGGATTGTACTAAAATGCAAAGGCCCACTGTGTCAAGTTGTTGATTTGATAGTACAGCTGGCTGTACCTGGCTATATCAGAGCCATCATTTCAAAGGTGTAAACGTTGAAAAGAGAACATAAGATATCCAGGAAAGAATTAAAGTCGAGGTTAGGAAAGGGAACATCATTTTAAAGAAACAGAGGAATAACAACAATAAAAATTTTATTTAATAAGTACAAACTTTTTTAATAATGAGGTAGCAGAAACAGATAAAAGGTGACAATAAAAAAGAAAATATTGGGGATCAGACCAGGGATATTTAAAAGAGGATGACAGATTATTGTTGTCAGATACAAGGTCAAGAGTGAAATCTAAGAAAATTCCAAGTTCCTGGCAAGGGTAAGTAGGTGGGTCATTTAAGGGAGTGAGCTGGTTAAATAGAAAGAACAAAGTTTCAGTTCACGGTAGG
This sequence comes from Apodemus agrarius, assembly GCA_964023405.1. Classification (NCBI taxonomy): domain Eukaryota; kingdom Metazoa; phylum Chordata; class Mammalia; order Rodentia; family Muridae; genus Apodemus; species Apodemus agrarius. The sequence continues at coordinate 39,413,524 of OZ030006.1, read as the reverse complement.
GTGAGTTTTACCTATTTCTGAATGCTATGTGCCCAAGCCCTGCAAATATACCCATATTCCGATCTGGGGCTCAGAAAAGAAAGCTGAACATAGAAAAGAGCAATGTAAGGAATGTAAATGCTATCGAATTCATGGTAATCGATGGAGTCTTGGGAAGCCATCTGCACAGTGAGGAGAGGAGAGAGTGATCCTAATGAGGACAAGTGACAACGGAACAGCAGTAGTTAAGTCAATGGGGATAGAAAAAAATCATGGATGAGAAGAAAATGGAGTCCAAGGATGAATGGAGGTTTATGAAAGTGTGAGGAATACTTGTCTCAGATAGACCACAAGTAAATGTCTTTAGCTGTGAAAATTTATAACTCCGCAAATAAGAAATACCCATGTTGTGAACACACAATGTCAAGGAAATGAATTCTCTTAACCCCCACCAAAGTTATTTGTTTTAGTCCAATTCTCATTACTTTGGGTTCATTGAAGGAATAACTATAATCATTTGGATATTCCTATTTTTCTAGCCAACTTATTAGAGATTTGGTTTATATTTAAATATCTTTTATTTCAACATAAAATGCTCTGGAAAGATAGGCAGCATTGCATTAAGATGTTACAGTGCAGGAAGCCATCAAAATGTATTACTAATAATTATTAAAGAATATTTCATCTAGAAAATAAGAAACTACTATTCTAAGCAGTGTTGGGACAAGAATTTGCATCAAGGTTGTGTTCACTAAGCTTTCACAGAATGAAACCAATGTTTCAAGAATCGACACACTTAGTTCGAAGTCCTGCAAATCCACATTTTAAGAAGATGCATGTCAGGAAAGTTTTTTTTATATAAAACTTTAAATTATAAATTCTTTTATTAAATTAAAAAAATGTAACAGGAAAAGTAAAATATTTTCTTGTTGACCAAGTAATCACATGCCTTTTAAATTTAGATATCTGACAGGGATGAGTGCATGTCTTTGGCAAGATTAATGTTTGCTCTGTCAGAACTGACCTGATGCTATCGCTATTTTAAGCACTAGAAATACAGGACTGTTAAGGTTGCCAAATACAAGGTGCCATCTAGTGGTCATTGATGGTTAAGACAGATATCTAGCCAATTCCAAAAGAGCTTTCTTCCAAGTACATAAAAGTGTACATACAAATATACAAATATACAGATATTTTGTATACTTGTATACAAAGCCACCACTGGCCTTGTGGTAAATAGCATGTTCTTCATGAAACAATCTGATTGTTGCCATTATCCAAACACTTAAATTTACATTCAAATGAATAAAATAAATCCTTCAGGACCATTATTTTCTGGGTTAAAATGTTAATTAGGTTGATATTTCAAATTTGGGCCACGAAATGTTCTTACTTGATTTTACAATAAGGGACACCTATGCATCTGTACATTCTAATTAAAAGGAAGTTTTGCAAAAATTAAATTGGTTTTCAGTGGGCTCAAATTCATATTTAACTTTATTTTCCAAATTACTGAGGAAGCTCTTCTAAAAGAAAGCTTTAACCAGTCTGAGTGATGTTATTAACTGTCACCATTAGAGATGCTTAAAGAGGAAACCATATAATTTTGGGGTTGTATAAGTTCCCTGAGATTCTTTAGCATTGTGGAATTATTAAACAGGAAGAATTTAGAGCTATTGACAGACTTACAAAATTCAAATTCTACAGTAAGTAGTCCCAATCCCTAAAACGTTTTGAAGGGTATAGATTAACATATTATAGTTTTCTGATAAATTTTTAATTGGCTTACTAATTGTGTGATGAATTGTTTGATACTGATATTATTTTTTCTTTTTTATTCGATATATTCTTTATTTACATTTCACATGATTTCCCCCTTTCCTGGCTCCCCTGTCCCTGAAAGTCCCATAGTAACAAAAATATATAATGAAAAGCAGATGAAATGAGAGCGTATTTTGCTAAATAAAAGTAAATAATTGAAAGCTAGCAATATTATCCTAATCATTGGGAAAACTTGCATGCATATTCACTTTTGTGCCAATTTGATACCATGCAATCTTGTTACTTTAACAACAGTTTGGTAGTATTTCTCTAGAGAAATCATATTCTATTTGGAAATTTGTACATCAATTATAGGACAAAGTCAAATCTCCATACATCTTCTCATTTGTTCATAGCAGAACTCACAAGCATAATCCAAATGAAACACTTAACTTTCCTTCAGAAATGACTTATGTAATAAGCATAGCCAAAATTCACATTGTAAGTCAACAAATATTTATTGAATATCTACTATAAAAATGAAGCCAGGGGTATATTTGTTATAATACATGCAGTGTTGACACCTTTAAGTGCATCGTATTTTGGGAATAGCTTCATAAGGGACAAATAGATTGATAAATACAAATCATCTAAAATAAACCTCATCTAGACAATTAAATAAACCATGGGAGGGTAGATAGTAGGTGACTTCATACAAAACAGGTAAACGATTAAGGAAGCCCTTAATAATTTTCTCTTTGATCTGAAAATGTTGAAAGCAGTATTATGTAGACATCTCCAAAGGTGCCTTCTAGGCTAGTTAAGTGGTAACATAACCCACTGCTATCAAGAGTTAAAATCTCTCTGCAAACTTTAAAAATCCAATCCTAAGGAGAGCATTGACCCATCAGTATAGTCCAATGCCTCCATATCCAAATTTGTGTAACCATGTCTGACAACACTAAACTTTCTTAAAATGTAACATAAACATTTCTTTTTTTTTTTTTTTGCACCAATCACTCTTTTGCAAGGGCTACATTGACTCTTATTTGCCTAATGAGTCTCTTATCTCCTAACAAAGTTTGAACCATGCAATCTAGTGACACTGAGCTGTTAAGTCATATTTACTCTCTGTTTGCTCTGCTTTATAAGCTACAAGCGTAGTTGGAGAACAGAAGAAAACTTGTTTGCTACTTTGTATTTGTCCTTCCTCTAATGTTAACCTCATAATTTTGAGGCTAATGAACCATGGTTACGGAGAAATAACACAAATCTTTCCCCTTGGATGAGCATGTGATGAAAGTGCTCAGTTGGCTTGCTGCTTTGCTAGGGTGTCCCCGAGCAGTGCTGGATGGGACATGCTCCACACTGGCCTTCTTCCAGGGTATGGCCATAAGCCTCACACCTGCTCCAAAGCACTCATGTCCAGATCTCGGGTTACAGAATATAACGTTAACTCTGGAAGTGGGCATCACAGCGTTCTGTTGCTAAGATCATCCTAAGATAATTCAAGGTCAGTTATCTTAGTCTGGATTCACTTAATCCAACAAATAAATTAAATGTCTGTGACCTTGCCATGCCCAAATAGTAGGGATTATGCATAAAATATGTAACAAAGCAGCTTCCAGAGTTCAGCAGAGTGCAACTTTAAATAGCAGTGGTGGGCATTAGCATGTAGGATCCATAAATCTGCCTAATTGATGATCAGAATGTACTGTGGACCCAAGTTCTTATCTCTTGTGAGTATTCAGTATAGCGTAAGCAATATAATACAGAATAAATAGTATAGTTTTAAGCTTAAGTTGGTAACATTATCGCTTTTTTCCAGGCTTGAAGACACAAAGGAAAATCATGAAGAAATAGATTGTTGAATTCAGTAGAATATTTTGAGCATGCCACAAGCCTTATGGCAGCCATTAAAACAAGACTATTTATGTAAATATCACTTTACATCATTTAAAATCATCTATAGGATTCCTATTTTGTTGTTTAAAATGTTTATTTACCTAAGATGTTATTTTTTTTTTACCAAACTTGTTTTTTTGAAAGTATACTTTTTCTGACCTATTGTAAGGATGAAACGTGACATGCATCTTGAAAGTAACTCTAACTATACTTGCAGATCTTTACAGAATGTCACTCTATAAATAGAAGGTTATATTATTATTATTACAGAGTGGGAGTTAGCAGTAAAATGTCCACACGATACAATTATATTTGCATAACCCTCATTATTTTTTTAGCACAATTCACTTTCTAATAGCATATGATTTCATTGCAGGGATAATGCTCTATAGAATCAGAAATTCTTCTCAAAACTTGTTTGATTATGCAATTAGAACTCTAGATTACACCCAGTTAATAACAATATAAATGCTAATATAGGTTTTGGTTAGGATGAGTGTTACCTTTACATATTTATCTTCAGTGTTTTAAATTTAAAAGTAAATATTACATTTACATTGTAGCAGTGAACTTGCTAAAAGAACCTAAAGAAAGAGGAAAGCATGAGCTTGGAAGAGAAAAATATCATGGGATTGTCGAATATACAACATATAATTAATTAGTGATATAGCTACTAGAAAAAGAAGAGTATTTTACAATATATATAAAAGAAATATACAATATAGGCTATGTAAATTTTTCTATAGAATACTGACTATACAAGAAGATACATTGGCAATGATACGATTGGAAGCCATTGTGGGATTTATTTGTTTGTTTGAGTGATTATTTTGTCTTGTCTTTAAGAAGGCTTAAGGGAAACTGCTCTGTCAAAATAATAGCTCTACCTCTTGTGGAACTCAGATATTCTGATCTGTCTAAGGTATTAGAACATTGCACACTGTTATTGTATACTTTCTAAATAAGAAATCCAATTAGGCCTGCCTCTTACCTAGTCAGACTACACCTCAGAAAAATTGATTCACCTGAAGACGTGATAAGGAGACAGGAGGAATCTTTACCCCTTATCTGGAGAACATGCTTACATATCCCAGTAACTGCTCTGCTGGGGCATTTTTTGAAAATCTTAAAAGCTAAGTAAGCCCACTTTTCTTAGTTTTAACTCAAAAGTGTAATCTTTCTTTCTCCTTCTTTTAACCCTTCTTTAGATACTGTCTAAATTTCTAAACATGCTTCCCCTAACATTCACACTATTTTCTTTGAAGATTCCATTTCACCTTGAATAGGTGCTTGGAGGATGACCCTTGGAGTCAACTACTGTTGACTTAACACAAGAGGAGTGACTTTCTTTTTTCCTCTTCTCCATCTCCTTTTTCCCAAACTTGTTGTGATGTATAAATTGTCTGCCCTGTGATCTTTCTCTTAAACTGCAACAAAATAGTCCCATGCTATCTTAGGAAAGTCACTTTTTAAATTTGTTAATCCATGTGACTAAGAACCTATGAAAAAAACCGAATCCCCAGTAACATGTGTCTTGCTCAATTCTTTGGGTCAGCAACAGAAAGGGGAAGTAGAATCATGGGACACAGAAAACCTCCAGCAACACTTCTCTTAGTCGTCTTTGCCAGATATTTTGACATGACAGGAGAAAAGTAAATACAAGAGTAACATGGGTTGGAATCTATCCATTATACTAGCACCTACAGAGGAGAGAGAAAGCAAAGAAAATAAAAGGATTTGTTTCAGGAGGCCAAGAGAAACATAGTCATGAAATGTACTGTGGTGACAGGTGAGTCTCAGATATTACTCAATGCAATTGGATCCCTGGGTTCTTCTTCTTCTTGGGAATCTCACTAGAATCCATTGTGTGCAAAAGGGCAATGCTATGTCTGACCCAATGAATGAGATGAGACAACAGGACATATCTTAAAGCATTTCAGAAAAGAATAATCATATTCAGGTGAATAAATGTCCCTAAAGTAAAAACACAAGAGGTTGAAAACAAAAGTAAGAAGCCACAAAGCAGGTAATTGTTTTAGGAACAACAATAGAAATTAAAACACAATGAATAAATGTTTTCATACTTCTAAGAACTGTCTTTTTTAAAACACAAAGTATGAAAAAATAAAAATGATTTCTGATTGGCGGGATCAAAATTATATAATTGTTTTCAAATGTTATTTTTTAAAACATAACATATTAATACATGCAAAACAAGAATACATTGATGACAGAGGATGGGAGAAATGCCTCTGTGGTTATGAGCACATACTGCTCTTAAAAAGGACCTTATTTCAGTTCCCAGCACTCACATCAGGCTTCTCACAAGAGCTAGTAACACCACTTCCTCAGAGGCAAACACATACAGAAATATTTATTTATTTATTTATTTATTTTTATTCTAAAGAAGTATTCAGAAAAAAAAAGACCAAGCCTGGGATTTAGGAATGAGTAGTGCAGCCGGGCAGTGGTGGCACACACCTTTAATCCCAGCACTTGGGAGGCAGAGGCAGGCAGATTTCTGAGTTCGAGGCCAGCCTGTTCTACAGAGTGAGTTCCAGGACAGCTGGAGCTACACAGAGAAACCCTGCCTCGAAAAAACAAAACAAAAACAAACAAACAAACAAACAAACAAAAAAGGAATGAGTAGTCCAATGTAAGAAGTTGGCAAAGGAAAGCACTGGGATTAAGGCTTTATTTTTAGGCTTTACTGAAAAAATCATTGCCAATTTTCTAGTGTTTACATATCATTGCTTACTGAAGTTAATGAAAATTTCTCCAGATAATTAAGCAAATGATCCAGTATACATTGTGACAAAGAAACTGTATTCTATTCCTCAGCTTAGTTCAACATTTCAAAGATAAGCAGACTTAATTTAAAGACATGTATGTAAGCAAACAGACAGAAAATAAGAGGGAAAGGTAAACAAATAGGGGTGTGTGTAGGGATTTGAGACTGCTGACTAATCAACCCCACATAAACTTGGGTGTTCAATTGTGAATTAGACCCTTAGATTACAAAAGTAAAATTCCTGAAGCTTGGTAAGTGAATTAAATAGGCATATGTAGCCCATAGTTCTTCAAGTTCTAGAGCTTAGCACAGCACAAGTTCTCTACTGAAGATATCAAGGGGAACAAAGAATATTTGAGAGGATCATATCATTGGCTGACAGGAAACCAAAGAAAACTAGAGGGGTTCTTTTTAAGCATACATGCAATTTTCTGAAAAGAGAACTAAAATAAATTGTGCTTAGAATAAGCTCAATCTTTTCTAATGGATGTATAAATTTAGTACTGGACTCATGGACATACTACTGGATTCCCAAAGTCCTAAAGGTTTTACAAATTCTCACATGAAAACATTGAGGACTAACCACTGACTCCAGGGAGGTGTCTTAGTAAGGGCTTTATTGTTGGGAAGACATACCAGGACCACAATAACTCATAAAAAGGAGAACATTTCATTGGGTCTAGATTACAGTTCAGAAGTTTAGTCCATTATCATCATAGTTGGAACCATGGAGGCATGCAGGCAGACATGATGCTGCAGAAGATGACTTACTTGAACATTTGAAACTTTAAAGCCGGTCCTGTAGTGATACACTTCCTCCAAAAAAAGGCACACCTCCAACAAGACCACATCTGTAAAAGCCTCATTCCCAATGAACCTATGGTGGGCACTGTAGAGATGGCTCAGTGGTTAAGAGCACTGACTGCTCTTCTGAAGGTCCTGAGTTCAAATACCAGCAACAACATGGTTGCACACAACCATCTGTAATGAGATCTGACGCCCTCTTCTGGTGTATCTGAAAACAGCTATAGTGTACTTACATATATACCAATTAGCCTATGGAAGCAATTTTTTTTTTAGTTATTTTTATTTTCTCTATTCTATGTTTACATTTCAAAGGCTTTCCCCTTTCCCAGTTCCCACCCACCATAGTTCCCATAGTTCTTCTCCCCCCCAACTATTCCCCAATCATTCCCCCTCCCCCCTCGGTTTCTTTACTAAACTGGATGCAATCTTTACATGCCCAGGGTCCTCTCCTTTCTTCTTCTTGGGAATCATTTGACTTGCTATTTGTGTCTTGAGTATTTAGTGCTTCTGGGCTCATTAATATCCACTTATCAGTGATTGCATTTCATGTGCATTCTTTTGTGATTGGGTTAACTCACTCAGGATGATATTTTCCAGGTCTAACCATTTACCTACAAATTGCATGAATTCATTATTTTTAATTGCTGAGTAGTATTCCATTGTATAAATATACCACATTTTCTGTATCCATTCCTCCTTTGAGGGATATTTGGGCTCCTTCCAATTTCTGGCTATTATAAACAAGGCTGCTATAAACATAGTGGAGCATGTGTCTTTATTGCATGCAGGGGAATCCTCTGGGTATATGCCCAGGAGTGGTATGCCAGGGTCCTCTGGAAGTGCCATGCCCAATTTTCTGAGGATCCGCCAAACTGATTTCCAGAGCGGTTTTACCATTTTGCAATCCTACCAATAGTGGAGGAGTGTTCCCCTTTCTCCACATCCTCGCCAGCACTTGTTGTCTCTTGAGTTTTTAATCTTAGCCATTCTGACTGGTGTGAGGTGGAATCTCAGGGTTGTTTTGATTTGCATTTCCCTGATGACTAATGATGTTGAACATCTCTTAAGGTGTTTCTCGGCCATCCGAATTTCTTCTGGTGAAAATTCTTTGTTTAGCTCTGTGCCCCATTTTTTGATAGGGTTATTTGGTTCTTTGTGGTCTAACTTCTTGAGTTCTTTGTATATATTGGATATTAGCCCTCTGTCGGATGTGGGGTTGGTGAAGATCTTTTCCCACTTTGTTGGTTGCCGTTTTGTCCTTCTGACAGTGTCCTTTGCTTTGCAGAAACTTTGTAATTTTATGAGGTCCCATTTGTCGATTCTTGATCTTAGTGCGTACGCTATTGGTGTTCTGTTCAGGAACTATTCCCCTGTGCCCAAGTCCTCCAGGGTCTTCCCAAGTTTCTTTTCTAATAGTTTCAGTGTGTCTGGTTTTATGTGGAGGTCCTTGATCCACTTGGAGTTGATCTTAGAGCAAAGAGATAAGAGTGGGTCAATTCGCATTCTTCTGCATGTTGACCTCCAGTTGAACCAGCACCATTTGTTGAAAAGGCTATCTTTATTCCATCGGATGGTTGTGGCTCCTTTATCAAAGATCAAGTGACCATAAGTCTGTGGGTTAATTTCTGGGTCTTCAATCCTGTTCCATTGATCTGTTTGCCTGTTGCTATACCAATACCATGCAGTTTTTAACACAATTGCTCTGTAGTACTGCTTAAGGTCAGGGATATTGATTCCCCCAGAAGTCCTTTTATTGTTGAGAATAGTTTTAGCTATCCTGGGTTTTTTGTTGCTCCAGATGAATTTGAGAATTGCTCTTTCTAGATCTATGAAGAATTGAGTTGGGATTTTGATGGGGATTGCATTGAATCTGTAGATTGCTTTTGGCAAGATGGCCATTTTTACTATATTGATCCTGCCAATCCAGGAGCAAGAAATATTTTTCCATCTTCTGAGGTCTTCTTCGATTTCTTTCTTCAAGGGCTTGAAGTTCCTGTCATACAGATCTTTCGCTTGTTTGGTTAGAGTTATGCCAAGGTACTTTATGTTGTTTGTGGCTATTGTGAAGGGTGTTATTTCCCTAAGTTCTTTCTCAGCCTGCTTGTCCTTTGAGTACAAGAAGGCCACTGACTTGCTTGAGTTAATTTTATAACCTGCCACTTTGCTGAAGTTGTTTATCAGCTGTAGAAGTTCTCTGGTGGAGTTTTTTGGGTCGCTTAGGTAAACTATCATATCGTCTGCAAATAATGATAGTTTCACTTCTTCCTTTCCAATTTGTATCCCTTTGACTTCCTTATGTTGTCTAATTGCTCTTGCTAGAACTTCAAGTACTATATTGAAAAGATATGGAGAGAGAGGGCAGCCTTGTCTAGTCCCTGATTTTAGTGGGAATGCTTCAAGTTTCCAACAAGAGGGCAGGGGATGAACCTTCTCAGTGTCTAATCCAGGTAAACCAAGCAAATTTAGTATATCTTATAATTATATATACTTACATTTTCAGCTGTATTTCAGAAGAAATAGTTAAGAAGTTTGTAAAATTCTACCTTTGAGGCATAGTGCTGATAGTGGTACTGATTAAATAATTAAGTAAGAAGATAAAATGTTTGTAAATACAAAGATTTTATAGATAAATTGCTAACTTAGTGTATTCATCAAAAATAAAATTTATGCAACTATATTTTAAAATTATAATTTCTGATGAAAATGTTTTCAGTTTAAATTACTTCAATAACAAGTTAAATAGATTTTTTTTATGCTGATGTTTTCCAGGTTAGGAATGAGAGATGTCACAAAGTATACCAACAAGCACCTTCAGTGGCCAGTACTGAGGTAATAAGTTCAGTAAAGTCCTGTTGCTAGGACTTTTTCTCTGATCCTTTGAAGATTCTGCAACTTAGAAAGATACTATTTTTACTTTTATATTTACATTTACCTGAAAATGGAAACTTTACCACAAGTCTTATCAACTAACTTGTGGATGTTTTAACTGTATGTATGATTACAGGTGGGATTACAAAGAATCTAGTGTGCAGAGAAGGTAATGTTTGACTTCTCAGTCTACACATTGAAGATCTTGCACACCCTTGATCTCAGTAAGTATGTACCCAGCAAACATGGATAAAACCCTCTCCCAGTAGTCACCCTAATATTTAAGTGCTTTTCTCAGTCACTTTAGAGTGTGCATTAGGTAGTTTATACTAATAAATAAATTTGGTTTCTTCTGCATTATTAAACTTAATATATAATCATTCACCATAGCTTCTTATGATTTTTTTTTAGTTTTCCAACAATTTTGTGTAGTTTATCTTCTTGCATTTCTCATTTTACTCATTTTTGAAATATGGATATGAACTCACAGAGACTTTGGATATATGTATAAAGCATGCACAGGGGTCAAACCAGACAAAATCCCAGCATTGGGAAGGAGAACTGGGCATAAAGTCCTACTCCTAAGCAAGAAGTTATTTGAAATTTTTGTTTTCTCTTCTTACTTGACCTAGGTAAATGTTGACAAATTCTTAAACACACACACACACACACACACACACACACACACAAAACACTGTGACTGAACCAGTAAGAAATAGAATGACCAAGGAGACCAATGAAAGACTGAAGCAGTCACTAAAAACTTCCTAAGATAATATAGTTTTATAGCTGATTTTAAATAATTTTTTAAATTTATGCAAATTCTATTTTTTTTGAAGAAGTGGAGGCAGACATGATTTCCAAACTCATTTTAGGAAACCAGTGTCATGTTTAGCAAAGGTAGAGGAAAAAACATCTTTATTTCAAGTAATGAAATTTCTAGATTTTAATCATTCAAACCACAAAAAAAGTTAACTTGATACCTAATGTGCCTGAGGCAGTATGAATACACCTTCAAATATTCAATGATATCATAAGAAAATAAATATCCTTTATTCTTTTTACTCCATGATCAATGTTTTGGTCTTGTCTCTCTAGTCACTTCTTAAAAGCTTATGTGGAAATTCTAGCAGGAAGGAATAGCCCCTTATATACCATTAGCTATTTATATACCATACAAAAAGAAAACTATGGAATTATAACTATGATGAGTATAAATGCAAAAATTCTCAATAAATCCCTTGTAAGCCTAATTCAATCACTCATTAGAAAATATTGCATATAATGATCACATAACAGTTGTGTCTAAGATGCAAGTTTCAATTACCCAGGCAAATCAATCAAAATGAAGTTCCTTCTTTGAAAAATGCAAGACAAAAACTATGTGACTATTTAAATAAGTACATAAATAAATCTAATAAATTCGGCATCTTTTCATGATAAAAACTGAACAAATTCACTATTACAGATAAACATGCCCAGTGTGATAAAGACAATTTGTGACAACAGCATGATAAACTTTGTCTTCAATGTCCAGGATAAGTCAAAAACCCTTACTCTCACTATTCTTTTCAATGTATTTCTCAAAGTATGAAGTTGAATAGGGCAGAGCTAAGTTTTCCCTGTAAGCAGATAATGTGGAATTTGTGTGGAAAACACTAAGAACTGCACACACAAACACAAACACACTCCCACATGCACACAAAAGTAAGAACTATTAGATGAATTGAGTAAATTTAGAAATTTCAAAATCCATGCATCAAGCTCTTCTACATTATTTTAATAGCAATAAAGACTTATTTAAAAGAATTAAAAGTATATTATTTATAATAGCACAAAAACAATAAAATTCTTAGGCAAGCATTTAACTAAGGATGTGGAAGTTCTGTGCTCATAAACTCGGGAGAATATTGGAAACAGTTGAAGAATATGTAAATCAATGGCATAATATCCAATCCTTATGGGTTGGAAAAAAACAATATTATATAAACATCCATATTAGTAATTTACTACCACATCTTAAAATCTTAGTGGCATGTTTTTATTTTAATTTATTGATAAATTTTGTTCTTTGTCAGTTTATATTTTATTATTTAATTAATTTATTTACTTTACATCCTTATAGCAGTTTCTCCCTCCCTCTGGCCAGTCCATCCCTCTACCCTTCCCTCCTGTCCCCCTATATCTCTTTCCCTTTCTCCAAAGAGAAGGGGAGACCGCCCCTGGATATCGACCTGCCTTGACCTATCAAGTAGGAATGGGACTGGGCACTTCTTTGCTAATTGAAACATGTATATAATACACTCTAGTCACCCTTACCTTTACCATCTGTTATTTCCCTCCTACCCGGACCAGTCTCTTTTCTTCACTACAAATCTTTCTCATATTCACAAAGTTTATTATGTTTCATGTCTCCATAGAGTTTAAATAAAGTCATGTGTGTTCCCAAAGCATTAGAATTATCAGTTGGAATAGTTTTTCTAAAGAAATAAGGAAATTTCTAAAATACATGTGGAACCATAAAAGAAACTGAGTTATTTAAGCATTTTAAGAAAGGGAAACTTAGAGGCATCAACTTTCTGATCAGAATTATTTAAAAAAGTTATTATAATTAATTTAAAACAGTCTACTGGTGACATTAAAAACTGGACACAGAGTCTGTTGAAACTGACCAGAGAGCCTAGAAGCAAACTCAGACAATAATTTTTCTCAAGGGCATGAAGAACAAAAGGTTAACACAACAGAAAAAGATATTTGTTTTGATAAATAAAGTTGGAGTAACTTGCTCATAATATTGATAAAAGGGCCTTCATGAGATGCATTTCTTCCCTGTTTACAGGAAATAGAAATAAAATAAGTACCGTGTATTACTTGCACATTTATTATATTATACACAATAACATCAGTATTCAGAATCAACCCAAGTGTTTCTCAATGAAGGAGTGTAGAAAACAAATGACAAATGTAATATTAAAACAATGAGTTTAACTGAATATAGTGACACATGCCTTTAATATTATACTTGGAAGAGAGAGAATCTCTGAAAGTTTCAGGCTAACCTAATCTGCATAGACAATGTTTTGAAAATGAACAAGGAATGAGTAAATTTTTATGTGGAAAATCAAATATTAGCTATCCTTCAAAAATGCAATTTTCCATGTTAACATCATAGCTGGATCTTTGTACTACAGTAAGTAAAAGAAGCCAGAGAAAGAAATTCTGCATGATTTGTAGAGTATAATGAAATTCAAAGCTATAGAAACATAGAGTTTATTATAAGGAGGTTAGGTAGAAATTGAAGAGATGCAGATGAAGGAGCCTAATATTGGAGTTTTGCATGATAAATCTAAATAATTAATGGACAGCATGTGGTTATGGTTAATAAATATTATATTATATATGGCATCCGAATGACATACTCTCAAGAAGACAAAACCACCGTTAAAGCACTATAAATATGTGATTGTAGTAGTTGTTGTTGTTTTTATTGTTGTTGAAACAGTGTGGCTATATAGCCTATGTTTGCATTAAAATAATGATCCACATGCTTTAGTCTCTTCAGCATTGATTTAATACTCCATTTACATCTGAGTAGCCATATGTCATTTTTTTCAGTACTTTTACTAGTTATGAGTCTAGACAATCATTGCTAACCACTGCAAAAGTACATTTCTCTGATCATAGTGGACTACAGTACTATTATATGGACATAAATATACTTATTTAGAAGGCAATTTGATGAGCGCATCAAATCTGTTTGTCAAAATCACAGTAACTTCCCCCTCAAAGACTTATGACTTTCTTAACTAGGAGCTTTATACTAGGTTTACAATGCCATGTATGAATTATCCCCTGTGGAACAAGTCTCAACGCTAAGTCCAAGTCATCTAGTAACTTGCATTGCAAACTTGCCACTATTATATCAGTGTGATCAATTAACTTGAAGGATCAATGCTGTTACATAATGGGCCAATGGGTGAGTAAGGCAGTTAATTACAATTCTCCTTTATCCATTTGCACTTTCTGATACGAAGAAGACTAGCCAGCAGAGAGTAAGTTTCCATTCCAAATTCTCTATGTTCTACTTCCAAGGACTGCAGGTTTTCAGCATTAGATTATAGCATGTAGTTTTGGTGGATTGCAGTGTGGACCTCCACAGAAGCTGTGATCACCTCACATCATCTTTGCAAGACTGAGCCCATTAATGCTTTGATATAGAACAATGACTTATGGAACTGCTACCATTTCTGAGGCTATATATGCCCTGAATAGATAGGTGATGGGGGAGGCAATGACATTTTCCTCAGTGGCGTAGACACTTGTTAAATATTCATGCTCCAGCAACAAACAAAATCCTACAAACCCTAACGCATTGTGCACACACACACACACACACACACACACACACACACACAGGAAGAAAGAATATGGGTGTAGCTGAGGATAAACAAAGAATTGACAGGCATAGAAAGGGGACATGGTAGAATAATAAAGAATGAATAAGATTAAAATCAAATATGTTCTATGCATGATACTATAATAAAACCACCAATTATGTACAATTAATATCTGTTAGTACAATATTAAAAGACATATAGGAAGTAATGAAAAGACTCACAGAGAAAGAACATACATAATTCTGTGCCACCCCCTGAGCACAAATTCTCATGTATACTCAACTCATGTGCTTGCATTCACCACACTCATAAGATTACTTCAAATAGGTAATATTACTAAATCAGGATGTTGTTGAGAAGAAAGTGTTATAGGGTATGTTGCACCATTGTTTCAGGAAACAATTTGTTTGATAAGAATGTATTTATTGCATTTCTCATTAATAAAAATGCTTTATGCAGATAGAAAGGTTATTGATTTATAAAAATTAATATAGTCTAATAATGAACTAAAATATTATTCACAAAAACTTATACATTATTGCTGAGTTTTATTGCTAAGTTTGGTTGGAGTTAATATGCTAAAAAGGATTAGGATTAAAAACTTTAAATATTTATAATAGGTTCATAACACTTAGAAATAAGTTTTAACAGAATATTTAGTACCTTCTCTGAAGTATATAAAAATGTTTAATGCATAATATAATATTATTTCTTGAATCCCAGAAAGAACAAATGTGGCATTTTGTTTCTGAGAGTGTTACATTATTCAATAATCTCATAGTGGGTATGATTGTATTTTGAAATAATATAAAATTAATTTACCTCTTACATTTATAGATACTTTGCATTTCTGTTAAAAAAGACTTGAATGGCTGAGAACAAGTTGTACATATGTTGAAATATGGTTTATGCTATAATAATATAATAATAACAGTGCTTTACAATAGTATACACTCTTCAATATTGGGATAGTTTCTGTCTGGCAAGTAGCATTTCCTACTGAAAGCATTTCACTGTGAGTGCAAATGTCTCATTGATGGAAGGGGCTTATGGACAGTTTTATCTTGTCTCCAAAGCTGAACTCTTGCCTAAGAGTTTATAGGAGATAAGTAGAGAGTCCATCCTTCAGATTGCTCCTTCACTCATTTCTCTCTCTCTCTCTCTCTCTCTCTCTCTCTCTCTCTCTCTCTCCATCTCTCTCTCTCTCCTTTCTTTCCCTTTGCATTTTACAGAATATATTTACTAGGCTATGCAAACATTGCAGGGACCTTACAGGTTGTGCTCTTTTTAGTTATTTTATTACAAGATGACATCATGTTATTTCAAGAATAAACAATTTTTAAACCAAGAATATTTTTACTGTGAAAAGTAAGGGTAGACAGTCTTCTCTATCACTTCTTAGAACATTTTTTTTTTCTTGCAAGCTTGATTTGTAATTCATTCTCTGCCTCTTTGAGATCTGTCCAAATCATTTTAGAAGCCTCTTGTCAGTTTTACAACCCAGAAATGTGTTTCCCTGACTTGGGAAGCATCTCCTGACGAGTAAACATCAAGGGAGATAGCAATCCTCCTTCCCAGGCTCCGTGGGAGGGTGGGAATCTAACCAGAGGGTGCATCGCTCCAAGTTCAACACTCCCTCCTGTCAGAAAGATATGTTTGCCTTAACTTTTATGACCCCAATTATTAGGCAAAATTATAATAAACTTCACATGAAAAATATTACCACCAAGTTCTAAGAACCATTGTTTGCCTTGAGTGTGTGAATAGAATGAGAAGTCTGGAGATATCGTTTGGTGTCTCATATTCTGATGAGTGTCCCAAGAGGGCATCATATTTAGACAGTGCTAATTAAATAACAAACTTGTTTTTCCTTCTCTCCTACATCCATAGGGATTTCTTGGCTTAGAATGTTTTTATTTTTAATTCTATTTCCCAAAGAAATATATATTTCCTATTTCTAGTATAGGCACAAATGTGACTATTCCCCTGCACAGTTCTGATGCATTAGAATCTCTTGCAGTCTGAGACTTTGTCTCTGCATGTGCATCTCTGTGCATTTCTGATAACTCCATAAATCCTGCTGTGTTGGCATTTTAATGATGTAAAGAAAAGTCTGTATACTTTCTCTTGGAAATTAATTCAAGTCTTGTTCCTTTTACTCAAATTTGGCTTATTGGTATAAATTTGAATCCTACCTTCATAGCCTACCTGCCAAATAATGATATTGCTGAAATTATTACATTATAAACTATATCACCCAAGCACACCAAAAGAAACCTGTTGAAATTTTCATCTATAGTAAAAGTGTACAATTAGTTATGTGTACATGACATTACTTTGTGTCATAAATTATGTAAACATGCTTATATAACTGCATATACAATTAAAATAAATTATTACCTTTAAAAAAAGAGAAAAAACTTTAACATCTATTAATATTCATTATCAATCAGATGCATCCAATTTGTTTATATTTGTTGCCATAAGAAAACAAAGAAATACATTCTATACAATTCTCTTAATTTTCTGTTATTTGTGAAAATGATAGTCATAAATATTTTCAGTTTTTCAGAAACTTTATGAAAGATTCATTCATGTATTAATATAATTCTTATTCATGGTATTCTAGATATTCAATGTATTGGTAGATAAAATTACTTGTCAGAATAAGCTGTGTTTGTAATGTGGAATATAAATAGGAACAAAATTTATTTTGTTTAAAAATTTAAAATAATTCAAAATGTTGAACTGCCAAGTAATCCTCAGTTTTTAAGTGTGTTTCTATTTTTCTGTTTTGTCTAATTACATATTTAATTATGAAAATATTTTCCAAACTAATGTACATTTTTTTGGCCTTCTTGTTATTTTTATGTGCTTGTGACCATTCTTTTATTTTGTAAACAATGGGGATATTATATGAATGATTGATATGTTGCATTTAGTTGTTGGGTACAAATAAGGTACATTATATAATTCTTACCATTTCTCACAAAGTTTTCCACGGTCAAATTCATCATAATTTCTCATTGTTAAACTATTGCCTTAGGCTTTAATTCTTGGACTCAGTGTTTTTTTTTCCAGTTATTGAAACCCAACTTCATTTGGAGAAATTGCTCATCATTAAATGTGTCCTGGTGGCATGTGTGGGCTTGTGTCTGTGTATGTTTCACAAACCATGTTTGTGGATGAAATTTCCAAAATAATCTCCAAACACACTATTACCAAGTGGAATATTATCTAATTAACCTTCAAGGCCTGACAGCCTGGGAGGGTATAAGGAAATAATCATAGCCGTCAGGTGCTTGGAGACACTGGGTGCAGCTAAGTGTCTCTAATTCCCCAAGGGTATGATTAGCTCATGATAACAATGCTACCTTGAGTTGCTACATTGCCTTCATAGAGGTCTTTATTGTGGGAGAGTATTTATTTTTATGCAGGAAGAGGATGGAGCTGACAGCTGGAATGCAGTTACCCCTGACGTGGTACAGCCCATGTCAAAGTTTTTCATTTAGAATGCTTCCCGGCCAAGCTGGATGTTTTGAATATCTCAGAACCCTGGCAGTAACGCCTATCATCCCAACTGTACCATTGTGAAATTTTGTTTATAACCTAAAGATGTGGAGTCTCTAAAATTAGACAATGATGCAATGTAGACTAGATACAGATGCATGTATTATTGGGCCTACAGTTCATGGCAGACCAATTATTTTATCAGCCTTAAATTATTATAACCAATACCCGAGATGGTCTATTTGAAAGGAATAATGTTGGATTTTGTCTCAATTTATTCCACTGTAGTTTATTTGTGTTGCTTTGGCCTGATGACAGCATATGACATATCAAAACTTAAGTCATATGGCTAAGAAGCAAAGGAAAGAATAAAGAAAATACTGGGTAACTTGAGTACCACAATCTTATTTATGGAGAAACCCAAATATCCTGAAGATAACCCAGTATATCCGACCTTTCAAAAATTGCACAAATTTCAAACAGCACCACCCCAGAGAAACCTTTTCCCACATTGGACTTTAGAAGACTGAGGCATAAATATTTTGAATTGTTTAGATATTTACATGAATGCTCTGTAATTTTAAAATCTATTACTTTAATAATAACCCCAGGCCATTAATTTTGTGAAAGACACCAGTCCACATTGTTAGGAATCCTTCACTAATGTATATCTAATTCATAACCATAAAATACTTTTTAATGTCTATCACAGATCTTCCTTATTCTTAACAGAGCTCAGAAGCTGTTTCTGAGATAATTTTAATCAGATAAATCTGGGACAATGCTTCAAGTAGTAGCCCCATTTATCAATAAGCCAACAGTAGAGCTTATGACCCAATTACAGACAGTAAGATTTTATGGGAGATTTGGCGGAGATTTCTGAGAATACATCTTGTTTCTGATTTATAACGGTTTCTTGAGATTATAATTTTATTACATTTATTCTTCCCTTTTCTCCATCCAAGCCCTCCTAGTACCACTCTACCTCCTCCTCAAATTCATGGACTCTTTTGCATATGTATAAGGATATACATGTGTCCCTAAATATAACTTGTTTAGTCTTTGTAATATTGTATGTATGTTTTCGATGCTTACCATTTGGCAACAAGGAAGACCATTTCTCCTACACCAGCTTTCTTCAGTTTTCTATAGCTCTTTGTGCAGGGTTGAAGCACCATGAGGTTTTCACATCCAGTTTGTTATGTGCATGAATGGTATCCTTGTTCAACTCACATTTGGACAGTCATGTTAAGGAGACTTCATAGGTGTTGCTTCTGTTATTACTAGGAGACACATTTTACAAAATAATCCCTGTTTTTCTGGCTCTTATAGTTTTCTAACCCCTTCTCTGCAAAGTTTCCTGAACCTTAGGTATGGGAGTGTTTTATAGATGTGTCCATTAAGACTGGCCTACACAACTATGTAATTCTATTGGTCATGGTTTTCTGTAACAGTGTCTGTTGCAAAGATGACAAGTACAGACTATAGATGTTTGTGGATATAAAGACAAACGGTTGTAGATTTTTTTATAGGAATTTTGTGAAGAGTAAATTATAGGTTGTAGATTCTCTTCTAATAACCATGACTACTAGATTTCCAGTACCAGGCATGGTTTCTGTCTTACTGAGCAATTCATGAGTCCAATTAGAAAGATATTGATTATTGCCAAGGTATGCATGCTGCTACTTAACCTGAGGCTTATAGTAGTATGCTAGTAGTTGATATAGTTCATCTGTGTCATGGCTTGTTAGGATTCTTGATTGCCTCTCTCCTTTGGAAGCTTGCATAGAACCCTTGGTATCATGAAATCTATTCTCCAGAGAGGGGGCACTCAGATCAGTTACAGCTCAGGGGTCTCTGGGCTCTGTTTATGAAGTACTTGATGTCTTCAGCAAAGGAGACTTACCTTCTAATTCTGAGATCTAAGCAAGGAAAACAGGATTGGGAGTCTCTTAGACGGCCATGGCCAACAATTCAAATGGGGGATTATCATATCTGGTATTGGGGTTTAGTTTGGAATCTTTGGTTCTTGAATGGAGGATCATTAGCCCAGATGACAAAAGTTCATTTAAAAATATATAGAATATATATGAAAAAGTTCATTAAATACATATATATATGACTTCATGATGCAACAATATATGTATATATATATGTGTGTGTGTGTATGTGATATGGCATATCATACATATGTTATGTGTATGATACATGAATATGTATGGTACACATATTCTGTCTGTATATATACATTTGGTTTTAATGAAATGTTTCATATTATATATATATATATATATATATATGGAATTATATGAATCTTGGATTGTTGCTGTAATTATTTTAGATAGTTAATATTTTTTCCTAGTAGATACAAGGAGAAGAAAACATAGGTTCTTTGATACTCTGTTCTATATCCTGAGTCAATTCATGAGGAAGCAGTAGGCAACCCAATTGAAGGTCGTATATGTATCGCAAAGGAATTATTCCTTACAAATACTTGCATCATGAAAAATAAGAAAATGTATGCATCCTTTAGTCAATGTGTCAATGTGTTTGTGCTAACTTCTTAGTTCTGGCAATTGTATCATGGTTTCATATGTGTGTGTGTGTGTGTGTGTGTGTGTGTGTGGATGGCTGCTATATGGTACTATTTTGGCAACATTCCTATAATCTAAATACTTTTCTGCAAAACATAATAATAATGAATAGATCATAAATAGGTAATATAAATATAGCCCTAATATATTTCTCTCCAAACAGGAAGGATTGAGATTGATAATATCCATGAAGACTTGAAATGTTTAGTGTTAATTTAGCTCACATACAGTGAGCTATCACCTATATAATCACAGTGAGTACTAGAAGAGACAATTATAATCGGGAGAAATTTGAGAGTGAGTGTAAAAACCTACTACCATAGCAGCTTCCTAAAATACATACAGACCTGAAGGTAATTTAAATAAAATTGCCCAAGAATGGGGAAAACAGTTCCTCAACTGGATATCTCTTATTATCAAAGGAAGCTGATAGTAGAGGTCAGTCATTGGTTACATACAATTTTGTTACTGACCATTGGAGTCCAATGGAAACCTATAGTCAGGCTGATATCAAGACTATACGGGTTCTTCTCCAAAAACTGCCATCAAGGCCACATTACTTAAAGACAACACCTACTCAACTCATTGATCATGGAGAAATCAACTTGGTGATAATTTGTGTCCTATGCTTTCATCTGACATATACAATGGTAATATTGAAATGAAATTCTGTTATTTGCTTCCTTAACACACCAAACAAACAAAATTTCACTACTTTTTTCCACTATTACACCCATTTCAGCCCGATCTGTGTTATTTGTACAAGGACAATTTGGCAAGAATAAACTAAGAATATGAACCTATTCTATTGACCTTTCATATCATTACTAATTTTATAATTTTTTAGTATTTTAAAATAAATAAAAGTATTTACTAATCATTTAACAGCTAAAGTCAATAAAAATATAACATTAAACATTTATTATAAGGAAATAATTGTAAGATATTTCCATTTGTCAAGAAAGTAGGCATTGTTATGACCATTTTACAGAGCATTATGATCATAACTAGTAAAGCTGATGCTTTCTAAACTGTATTCTAATCATTTTTCTCTTGTATCTGGATGGAGAAGACACAGGCTAATCTTGTTTCTAAACACTTAAAAAAGAAAGGAATAAAGTATCAACTAATTGAAAAATATAAATATGAGAGTTTCTGGTATTAATGTACATTTTCATGACAATTTCAATTTTATTATTACAATCACAGATTTCTTTCTGTTCATACAGTCTCATTGTGTAGTCTAGATGGGCTTCCAACTCACAATCTTCCTGCCTCTGACTTCAGAGTGTTGGATCACGTAGGTGCACTACTTTATCCATAACACTAAAAATAATGATGGATATCTAAAAGGACATTATGACCACAAGGAAGAATAGATGACAGGAGATGGCTTTAGGGTTACGCTTCATAATGGAATAAATGGTAAATAATGGTATCTTTCTTTGATAAGACATTTCCAAGTCTATCAAATTCTTATTTCTGCAATGCTGTCATCGAAAGAGTCTTGCATTATGACCCCTTTTGCTAAGTGGTTACTCACAATTGGCATCTTATTTTGTTTGCAAATGACATAGAGTTATTTCCAAATGCTCTATTGCACTCCTAAGAAAAATATTTTCTTTCCATGACTCCTAAAGAACCTTTGTATTATGCAGGGTGTGAAAGTTGCCAAGATGTGTAATACAATTAGTGTGACAAAATCAGAAGTTTTAAAAAGCCATTTTGCTTATGTAATGTGTGTGAAAACCCAGAATAAGTCATAAGGGAAAAATTAATATCAATAAGTTTCTCTTTGTATTAATTGATCAAGAATTATGTAAGAATTTGATACTATTAAAAATTCAACCTATTTTCTTGTACTTGAAGTGTGGGGATTAGGACTGGGTATTACCTAAAATAACCATACATAATGCCCCAAAGAAGCATAGCATTAGGTAGATAATGCCCCCCCAATAAAATCCTAATTAATTTCTGATGGTGCACATGTATTTATTAGTTGAGATCACTTTTTTTTCTGTGATTGCATTAATTGAAATCAAATTTTGAAGTGCCTTCTTTTTATAGGTTAGTGACATTTTAAAAGAAATTTTATGTCAATATTGAACATAGTCAATGTATCCCACAAAACCTAGTAACTTAACTGTTGGTTAATGGGTAAAATCAATTAAACTTCCAGGAAAAATACCAAACCTGCTGCTCAGTGCAGCAGTGTAGGGGAATACCAGGACAGAGAAATGGGAGGGGGTGGATGGGGGAACAGGGGGGAGGGAAGAGGGCTTATGGGACTTTTGGAGAGGGGGGAGCCAGGAAAGGGAAAAATCACTTGAAATGTAAATAAAGAATATATCAAATAAAAAATGCAAAAAAGATTATATCATTTTTCTTATAAACTTCTAAGGAAATAAACAGTAAAGACTATTAAAAAAAGGAGGTTGCTATCCTCAGTAGCTAAAGAATGTCTGTTATCACTAAGAAAACTGCAAACAAGAGTGTTAAGATTGGGACGTGTCACAAAGGCATGTTACAAAGGAAGAACTGGGAAAAGTAGATGTTATTTAAATACACACAGCTACCACTTTTCAGAGGAATGCAAATATTTAAATGGCAGATTTGCACACTCAAAGATTGTTAGAAATTAAACATCTACCATTTGTAGACATAGCAAAAATCTGAGGTAGTCACACCTTTGTCAAGAAAGTAGGCATTGTTATGACCATTTTACAGAGCATTATGATCATAACTAGTAAAGCTGATGCTTTCTAAACTGTATTCTAATCATTTTTCTCTTGTATCTGGATGGAGAAGACACAGGCTAATCTTGTTTCTAAACACTTAAAAAAGAAAGGAATAAAGTATCAACTAATTGAAAAATATAAATATGAGAGTTTCTGGTATTAATGTACATTTTCATGACAATTTCAATTTTATTATTACAATCACAGATTTCTTTCTGTTCATACAGTCTCATTGTGTAGTCTAGATGGGCTTCCAACTCACAATCTTCCTGCCTCTGACTTCAGAGTGTTGGATCACGTAGGTGCACTACTTTATCCATAACACTAAAAATAATGATGGATATCTAAAAGGACATTATGACCACAAGGAAGAATAGATGACAGGAGATGGCTTTAGGGTTACACTTCATGACAATTGTGATTATTTCAAATGAAAGCACTCATTGCCCATGCTCAGTGCTCAGCAGGTCACCCTTGTCAGGAATAGTGTTCATAAGTTATTATTCCCATTGGATAGCATGAATTCACCTGAAATTCCAACAGTAAAGTTGGGAATGGAAATTTACTGACTTCAAACTATTTTTCTCAGTCCAGGTGAGAATTTTTTCAATCATTGGACTTCTGGGACAGGAAGAGATTCTTTAATAACTTACTCTAATAAAGTCACTTGTCAGTTTCACAGATAAGGAAATTGAAATCCAGTAAATTCCAAGGATTATACAAATTCCCAGTTAGGGAGTCTTAAAGCTAAAATTGTACTCTGTGTTGGCTGATTCTAACTGGGAGCAACATTTATTGGACTGGACTTATTTAGCTTTGGCTCTGAGTCATGAAAATGTATAAACATAAATCTATGGTAGCAAGGAATTCAGAAAGCGTTAAAGAAAGTAAAATATTAATTAAGTTCATGTTAAATACCTACTTATAGTAGATATCTAATTGATTTGTTTAAAAATTTACTTCTGTGAGTATATTCTTTTTTTTATTGGATATATTCTTTTTTTAATTTTTATTTTCTATATTCTATGTTTACATTCCAAAGGCTTTCCCCTTTCCCAGTTCACCCCCTCCCTATGTCCCATAATTCCTCTCCCCCCCAACTATTCCCCAATCATTCCCCCTCCCCCCACGGTTTCTCTACAAAACTGGATCCAATCTTTACAGGCCCAGGGTCCTCTCCTTTCTTCTTGGGGATCATTTGACTTGCTAATTGTGCCTTGAGTATTTAGGGCTTCTGGGCTCATTAATATCCACTTATCAGTGATTGCATTTCATGTGTATTCTTTTGTGATTGGGTTAGCTCACTCAGGATGATATTTCAATCATCCAGGAAATAGACAACAGGAAAAATTTAATTGTGGATGTTGTCTCATAATGCTGAATGGAAGCCATAGATAGACACTTAAAAACAAAGACAATATAATGTTTCATTACAAGACATGAAGATCTGTCAAACCAGGTTACCAAAGAGAATGTTTATAAGCAGTCTCACCTTCAGCTGAAAGCTTATTTCTATGTGACGTTATTTAAAATAGAAACTAATATGAATGTACAGCTATCTGCCCATCCATCTCTATATTTTTCCTTTTCTAAATATTATAAAATAAATAGCTGAAAAGAGAGGAAGCTATACACTTAGATTAATACAGAAACGTTTTGGAAGTCTTAACAACTGTTACTTTTATCAGGATGTTGCAAGACCTCCAAGATAGTAGGTCAAAGTAATTCACAAGAGAATTGTTAAATTGCTTGGTTCTCACCTGCCCTAAATTTCTATTAACCACGCCTCACAAGAGAAAACATCCCTTAATAGATTTTTTCCATTATTTTCCAAATTGCTTAGATGAGTGTTTGTTAAATTGAACAAACTATTGTTCATATAAGTATTAGATATATAAACAATGCTTTAATTTAGTAAAATGTAATGAACATTGGACATTCCCAGTTGCTTTTTGTTTCTCAAATATTTTAAAGATGACACTTAAATAGATACAGATTAATAATTTAGGAAATAGCTTAGCTTATACTGACTATACTGCTTAGCCTTTTAGTATTTAAGTAACAAAATTTAGTGTCCATGAAATAAATTCTCATTAGCATCAGAAATTCTTATTTGAGTATCTTCCAGCTGCATATCAAAATTCTTTCAGTAAACACATAACTTCACAAAGCCATTTGATGGATAACAAGAACAAATAGCAAATGTTAAAACTGATAAAATCTTAGTTAGAAAAAATGATCATTTAGGCATATATAAAATTTATGTTAAAAAATTCAGGCATTATCCTCAGTATTTTTAATGCCATGAGATTTGTCTATCTTGGTGTGTCATAGCTGACAGTCAAGGTCAGTTTGAGGTTAGCAATGCTGGGAGAGAACCCCTTGGTTTCTTTCATACGTAGTATCTCATGCTAGGAAAGTAATTATGAACTTGAGAAGGAAATCTGTGGCTAATAGAAATTAGCCTGTGGTTAGGAGAAATATTCAATCACCTAAAAATAAAATTATTTTTTTAAACAATTGGGACTAAATTGAAAATTGTTTAGGAAGTTTGAACTATAAACATCGCATTGCAGAAGGTGAGAAATTTTAATTATAAGAGGAGAAACAAAGCTATGTGTTTTTCATAAATTAAATTTGAAAGATACCAAAGAAATTGGTCAATAGTATGGAATCAAGCTGCAGAAGCTGCATGTACTCATTAAATTATTTGCATGCTTATTTTTCTACGAGGAGGAATGAAAAATAAAATGAAATGATCATTCATGAAGATAATTGGAAAAAAAGAAAAGTAAGCTGAAAAGGCTAAAATATCCTCTGAAAGTCCAAACCATTCCCCAGGATTACAAGAAAAGTCATTCATCACGTTGGCTCTATTCTAATCGTTGTATCCCTGAGATAGGATGTTAAGGTCACCACTTGACACAGAAGAAATTGGAAACCGATAGTGAGAGCAAATGTGCAAGAGGTCAGCGAACATTAGATTTAAAGGTCTTTAATAACTCTGTGCATATCTGCACGTAGAGGATGATGTAATAATGTCATTCTGGGGTTACATTTATAGTCAACCCAAGGCAGAGACATTTCAGAAGCTGCAACTCCAGATCCTTATGTAAGAAAGTTCCTTTGCTATTAGCCACATTTTGTACATCGTTTCTTCTGGTTATTAGCTTTAAAGAGTTTAAAGAGCTGTGAGCTCTTTCTAGCTCATTTAATATCTTGGACTTTATAGCTCTAACAGATTTTCACAGCTGTGCTCCTTAGGACTGGTTCCGATAGTGTTGTCTGGAGAGGAAAACCTGCCTTTTTTATGCAATTGGGTTAGAATGTATGCACAAATTCACAGACGTTCTTATAACAAATTTTGCATATACATATGTATTTTTTCATATTTTAGACTCTTAAGTTCTTCAATGAGATTCATTTTTAAAATTTCAATTTGTAGCCAGGCGGTGGTGGTGCACGCCTTTAATCCCAGCACTTGGGAAGCAGAAACAGGTGGATTTCTGAGTTTGAGGCCAGCCTGACATACAGAGCAAGTTCCAGGACAGCCAGGACTACACAGAGAAACCCTGTCTCAAACAAACAAACAAACAAACAAACAAACAAAAACCAAAAAACAAAAGAACAAAAAAACTCAAAAAAAATCAATTTGTTTAATTGTAACTTGTATATAGTACTCCAATCATAATGCAAGAAATTTTCGTTCTATTACTTTAAAAAACTACTAAGCTAGTGATTATGAGCATTGAGCATCAAGTCATGTAGAATAGCCTCAAAGATGTAAATGCAATTGAGAAAAATTATTTATTTCAAAATAGTCACCACTCTCAGAGGCAGGATACAAAGATAATGTCGGTGTATCCAAAATCAAATTGCATTATTTGATTTTCTTATATTTTATTTGCTTTAGTATTTCCTAGTGAGTTTGTTGATTTTCATTTAATATATTTTTAGAGGTAAAAATAAAATATTTAAGCAAACACAATTGTTCTTATCTCTGCCTAGAGAGAATTAGATAAGCAATTCAAAATAATGCATAATTAAAGAACCATTTCTATTTTGCTACAGAATGGTCTCTGTTGTTATGTATTAATTAACATTTCATATGTGACCTGAGAATGATGAAATCCGAAGCAAAATAATAAATCCATATTAAAATACTGAGTTTTTAAGATTTTACATACACTTCCCAGCTCACCCAGTTAGCTTAACTGTTTCCCACTCAGTAGTTTATCAAACTAAGGACAAAAAGAAAAATACTAGGGGGAACCAAGTAATATGTGGGAAACCTTTGGAGTATCCCAGCAGGTTGAGTCTCTTGTTTGTTCCGACACTTTGCCAGATGATGGGACTTTAGTAGTAGGTAAGACCAAAATACTCCTGGAACTTAAATCCTACAGAAGGAAAGAGTTAACACAAGAATAGTCAGTGAGTAGTTGAAATCTGCAAGTAACAATGTGTAACAATAAGGAAAAATAGATAATTTAAGATGGGGTAAGAAAAAGCCTCTTTGTGATGTCATAAAAGATATGAAACTAGAATTATAAAGATCAAAAAATACAGAGATTTTTAAAAAAAGGGGAATATCAGGTGAGAGAAGAGAAAGTTCAAACCATCCCCACAAAATGTACAAAGCCCCAGGAGGAAGGAGAGTTGCTATATATATTTATTCAAAGAGGAAGAGGGATGTATACCAATATGAGTGAGTTTATTGGACATATTATCAATAGATTTATTTCCTACCTAACCTATATATAATTCCTTCCATGTGAATTAAGTATTATTCTTCTATAACATGATTTGGCTTTAAACAAAAGAAATATGTCAAGATAATATCAATATGTTAGGTTTTCTGTATCATCCACCATGCCCGAAACACCCAGCACTCCTAAAATCATGTTTTAGAAAGTAATTGAAAGATCTGAGTTCTACTTCTTGTTAGAAAACTATATTCTTTGAAATTTTCCTCTATGTATACAATGAAATAGAATTATATCCATACCCATTTCCCCCTTCAATTTTGTATAGATCCCCTGACAACTCCAACCCTCTTTATCTCAAAACAAACAAAAATCCTAAAACCAATTAATACTGCTTATATGTGCATGTGTGTAGGTGTATCCACTGGAGCATTGATAACCTACTAATGGGACACTTCTAAGGAAGAATGGCCCTATTACAGAACAAAGGACATCCTTTCCTTACTTTTTTTTTTCAAATTAAAAAGTGTATTTCAAACATTTCAATTTTATTTTATCATCTTTTATGTGTAAAGGTATTTTTCCTGCATTTAAGTTTCTGCATCATGTGCGTTTCTGGAACCTGTGGATGTAAATGACAGAGGAAGGTGTCAGATGCTCTTACATTGGAGGAACAAACAGATACATACTCCCATATGAGTGGCAAAAATTTAATCCTGGTCCTCTTCAAGACCAGAAAGCACAACCAACTGCTGAGCCATCTCTCTAATAACCATCTTAATTTTTGCAAATCCTTTAATTATATAATATATAACAATTTATATTCATTCTCAGATTTCTTAGAGTTGATTCACCAGTCTTGATGGGAGTCCAATACTACACTTTCAAGGAAGTATACCATTTCTGCAGAAAATGATCCTAATGTAAACAAAAACATTTTTTAAATTCTAGAGGAAAACATACAAAAAATTTAAATATACAGATGACCATAATAATGACTTTATGAAAAAGACAGTGATAGCCATGAAACAGGTCATGATAAATAGAAATTTGTTATATTAAGAAGTAAAGGGAACACCACAGAGTGAAAAGCCAGTTTACAGATTGGGTGAATATCCTTACTTGAGATGGGATTAACTATAAAGTATTGATGAACTTAGGACTAAATAAGTCAATCAATAAATGAGCAAATTAGCAAATAAATGAGCAAAGAAGAAATAAAATGACTGATAAATGGACAGAAAAGTATTTTGCATCCTCTGCCAACAGGGAAATGAAAAATGGAAACTGCTTTTAGATGCCAAATAATTCCAGTCAAAAAAGTCCATCATGAACAAAGCACTTCTGAACGTAATATAGAACACCAGCCAAAGAGTACATATGGAGGAACCCATGGCTCCAGATGCATATGCAGCAGAGAATGGCCTTATCTGGCATCAGTAAGAGGGGAGTCAAGAGTAAGGCTCAAAAGTTCAGAGTACCCAAGGTACAATTCACAGACCACATGATGCTCAAGAAGAAGGAAGACCAAAGTGTGGATACTTTGGACTTTCTTAGAAAGGGGAACAAAATACCCATGGGAGGAGATACAGAGACAAAGTGAGGAGCAGAGAATGAAGGAAAGGCCATCCAGAGACTGCTCCACCTGGGGATCCATCCCATATAGAGTTACCAAACCTAGACACTATTGTGGATGTCAACAAGTGCTTACTGACAGGACCCTGATAGAGCTGTCTCCTGAGAGGCTCTGCCAGTGCCTGGCA
This sequence comes from Apodemus agrarius, assembly GCA_964023405.1. Lineage (NCBI taxonomy): Eukaryota > Metazoa > Chordata > Mammalia > Rodentia > Muridae > Apodemus > Apodemus agrarius. Next base: position 39,383,708 of record OZ030006.1, on the reverse strand, counting down.
AATACAGAGGTAGATACTCACAGCCAACCATTGGATTGTACAAAGAGTCCCCATGGAATGAGCTAGAGAAAGGGACAATTGAGATGAAGGGGTTTGCAGACCCTTAGGAAGAACAACAATATGAACCAACCAGTACCCCCGAGCTCTCAGGGACTAAACCACGAACCAAAGAGTACACGTGAAGGGACTCATGTCTTCAGTCACATATGTAGTAAGGATAGTCTTGTTGGGCATCAATGGGAGGCCAGGCCCTTTGTCCTATGAATGCTCAATGCCTCAGTGTAGGAAAATGCCAGGACAGGAAAGCAGGAGTGGTTGGGTTGGTGAGCAGGCAGGGGGTGATGGCTTAGGGGGTTTTTGTAGGGGAAACCAGGAAAGGATATAACATTTGAAATGAAAGTATATATTGGATATTAGCCCTCTGTCGGATGTGGGGTTGGTGAAGATCTTTTCTCACTTTGTTGGTTGCCATTTTGTCCTTCTGACAGTGTCCTTTGCCTTGCAGAACTTTGTAATTTTATGAGGTCCCATTTGTCAATTCTTGATCTTAGTGCGTAAGCTATTGGTGTTCTGTTCAGGAAATTTCCCCCTGTGCCCATGTCCTCCAGGGTCTTCCCAAGTTTCTTTTCTAATAGTTTCAGTGTGTCTGGTTTTATGTGGAGGTCCTTGATCCACTTGGAGTTGATCTTAGTGCAAGGAGATAAGAGTGGGTCAATTCGCATTCTTCTGCATGTTGACCTCCAGTTGAACCAGCACCATTTGTTGAAAAGGCTATCTTTATTCCACTGGATGGTTGTGGCTCCTTTATCAAAGATCAAGTGACCATAAGTCTGTGGGTTAATTTCTGGGTCTTCAATCCTATTCCATTGATCTACCTGCCTGTTGCTGTACCAATACCATGCAGTTTTTAACACAATTGCTCTGTAGTACTGCTTAAGGTCAAGGATATTGATTCCCCCAGAAGTCCTTTTATTGTTGAGAATAGTTTTAGCTATCCTGGGTTTTTTGTTGCTCCAGATGAATTTGAGAATTGCTCTTTCTAGATCTATGAAGAATTGAGTTGGGATTTTGATGGGGATCGCAATGAATCTGTAGATTGCTTTTGGCAAGATGGCCATTTTTTACTATATTGATCCTGCCAATCCAGGAGCAAGAAATATTTTTCCATCTTCTGAGGTCTTCTTCGATTTCTTTCTTCAAGGACTTGAAGTGCCTGTCATACAGATCTTTCGCTTGTTTGGTTAGAGTTACGCCAAGGTACTTTATGTTGTTTGTGGCTATTGTGAAGGGTGTTGTTTCCCTAACTTCTTTCTCAGCCTGCTTGTCCTTTGAGTACAAGAAGGCTACTTATTTGCTTGAGTTAATTTTATAACCAGCCACTTTGCTGAAGTTGTTTAACAGCTGTAGAAGTTCTCTGGTGGAGTTTTTTGGGTCGCTTAAATAAACTATCATATCATCTGCAAATAATGATAGTTTGACTTCTTCCTTTCCAATTTTTATCCCTTTGACTTCCTTATGTTGTCTAATTGCTCTCGTTAGAACTTCAAGTACTATATTGAAAAGATATGGAGAGAGAGGGCAGCCTTGTCTAGTCCATGATTTTAGTGGGATTGCTTCAAGTAAAGAAAATATCTAATAAAAAATTTAAAAATATAAACAGAAAAAGACAGATTCAGAAGAACAAATACTATTGCTTTATCTTGTATGCAGAATCTCTCTCTATATATAATATTTATCTGTATCTATCTGTATTATCTATCCCCAGAGTTTACCCTGTGCCACAGCTCAGTGTACCCAAATCATGCCTGGCGAGAGCTATTCTTCCAGAAGTTCTGTCATACCTATGTTCACAGGTGAGGCCACCACTATTGCTTCAATATCTGGAGCACAGGAACCTCAGAGCAGCTGAGGAAGGACCCTTCCAGTTTCCATCTATACCATGGGGCTAACCCTATGCTCTCTGCACCCAATTCCAACCCAGAGAGATCTGTTCTCCAGCAGTGCTGACACAACTAAGGTCACAGCTTTCCACACCCCATGTGATGGTTTGTATATGCACACACCACCTGGAGAGAGCTGGTCTCCCAGGAGTGCTAACACACCTAAGATCACAGCCTCATTGGCTCACAAGAGAGACAAGCTCCAGTCAGAGACAGCAAAATAGCTAACACCAGAGATAACCAAATGACAATAGGCAAATGCAAGAACATAATCAAGAGAAACCAAGGCTATTTGGCATAATCAGAACCCAGTTCTCCCACCACAAAAAGCCATGGATACACCAACACACTGGAAATGTAAAATTCTGATTTAAAGTCCCATCTCATAATGATGATAGAAGAGTTTAAGAAGGACATAATTAACTTTCTGAAAGAAATACAGGAGAACACACGTAAATAGGTAGAAGCCCTTAAAGAGGAAGCATATAAATCCCTTAAAGAATTACAGGAAAACACAACAAAACAGGTGAAGGAATTTAGCAAAACCATCCAAGATCTAAAAATGGAAATAGAAACAAAAAAGAAATCACAAAGGAAGACAACCCTGGAGAGAGAATACCTAGGAAAGAGATCAGAAGTCATAGATGTAAGCATCACCAACAGAATACAGGAGATAGAATAGAGAATCTCAGGTCTAGAAGATAACATAAAAAACATTGACACAACAGTCAAAGAAAATGCAAAATGCAAAATGCAAAATGGCCCAAACCCAAAACATCCAAGAAATCCAGGACACAGTAAGAAGACCAAACCTAAGTATAATAGGAATAGAAGAGAGTGAAGGACTGGAGAGAGTCAGTGGTTAAGAGTACTGACTGCAATTCCAAAGGTCCTGAGTTCAAATCCCAGTCACCACACGGTGGCTCACAACCATCCGTAATATGATCTCACTCCCTCTTCTGGAGTGTCTGAAGACAGCTACAGTGTACTTAATATAATAAATAAATAAATAAATCTTTAGAAAAAAGTAAAGAAGAGAGTGAAGACTCCCAACTTAAAGGGCCAATAAATATCTCCAACAAAATTATAGAAAAAAAAACCTTCCCTAGCCTAAAGAAAGAGATGCCCATAAACATACAAGAAGCCTAGATAACCCCTAAATAGATTGGATCAGAGGAGAGCAAAAGAACTAAGATACTGGGGTGGCATTTTATTAGTTCTTTTCTCATTGCTATAATCAAATTCCTGACAAGAATCAATAAGCAAAGTACTGTTCCTTCTGCTTATATGTGGATAGAATCATTCCTTCATGGTGGATAAGACCTGGCATGAGAAGGCATACAATGGAAGACAGATGCTGTCTAGTCATATTGTGTCTGCAGCCAGGCGGCAGAGAATGGAGAAGTATGGCCTGACTGGAAATTCCCCAAGGCTCTCCTTGAGGAGCTCACCTCTCTTGTGAGGTTTCACTTCCTATAGGTTCCACAGGCTTCCCAAACTATATCCCCAGCCCTTGACTGATCAAATACATGATCCTGTGAGAGATATGTCATATTCTAACAAAACAAGAGATGGAAAAAGTATTTCTTAAAGGAAGGAAATGGTGGGATGGGAAGGTTATAGAAATGGGGCTGGAGGGGTAGATTTGTTCACTATACAGTGTAGGAATTGATTGAAATATCACTCTGAAAAATTTTAACCAGTGCAATTGAAATTAGCTAATAAAACACCAAAATATTGAAATATAAGCATGAGGCAATGTGGCACAGATATTATTCCCAAAAGGGATCTACCAGCTCCCTGTTCTGCCTGAAAAGTTAATTAAATGGTGACAATGTGCATAATGTATGTATGTCACAATAAAATCCATTGCCTTATGGAGTCAAACTGTGCTCATAAATAAAATTTAAAAACTGTTAAATATATAATAAAATGGAAAAAGTTTTAAAGAAAAGTTGTCCCAGAGTTAAGGGAATATGATTTAATTTATTATTAATATACTTCTGTCCCACAGTTCTAATTGTCTTATTTTTCATAGGTATTGTGCTCATGGGAGTTTATTGATGTCCTATTTCAAGCTGATTTTAGAAGCAGAGTAATTTCATACATTTTTAGAAACTAGGTAAATTAGAAAATTGGGCCAGAGCAGAATAAAACAAAATGACTTATCAATAGGACGCTAAAGTAAAGGGAAAGTGGGACCAAGTCACAAATTAAGATCATGGCTCTCAATTTCAAATTTCCTTGTTGGAGTGAGTAATAAGAATCCAATTCTCCTTCTCCCTGTTCTCTCTTTCTCCCTTGCCCTCCTTCTCCCCCTTCCCTCCCTCTGTGTACACATGCATATATTTGTATATGTTTGAATAAAAAATTGAAGATATAACAATTAATTTACATTTATGATTAATAGGGATGTCCTGACATTGTACTATGGAGTCTGCTTTGAGGTTGGTGGGCATAAAACTGACAAAAGGAAATATCCAACTGAAAAACCATGTCCTTCAACTTGAAAAGAAACCTTTCAGACAGAACTAATTCTTCCAATTCATATATGTTGGCAGAGGTTTTAGGTAATTTTAAATTTTAATTTGTTTTAAGCAATAATATGAAAGCATTATAAATATATATTTTATATCCAGGGCTTCCAGGTGATATTTTGACATATATACATTGTATGCTACTGCATGTGTAAATCAAACAAACTGTCTTTTATGCCTTAATAAGAATAAATACACGTGCAATCTCTGGCCATTATGTCTCACAGGAAAGCCTCCACTGTCCAGGAAGGTTTATGAGAGGGTTATAGGTAGTTAAGATGCCCACAAGTCTCCCAAAGCTATTAGGGAGTGTGCCTGTGTTCACTTGTAGTGGGATACAGAGCATGCAGCCTTGCTGCTGACTGCACAGGTTTCAAAGATAAAATGGAGCGTGTGGACAGTTCAGTGCTGACTCCAGCTAAACTGCTTAATGAGTAGTGTCATCTAAATGGGGTAGCAACTTGAAAGACTCATAATCTCCCCCCATGCGCAGACTTTAATTAAATAATTATAATGCCCTTGTTGTAATTATTTATCAGTAACTGTGCTCCTGAGTATTGCCTCTTTTGCCTTCATCTGTTCTGTCAGCTCAGCTGAACAATGAAACGTGCACTTGGCCAACACAAGGGGAAAATGAATGATTCTTGTTCACAGCAATATAACACTTGAAGACTTGCAGGGGTAAGGCAGGATTCTAGGCTTCTCAGTTATAACTTTATTCAGTGACATAAAGACATTCCAGTTTCCTCACCTGTGGTGAGGTTTGAGTACATGTGATGAATAGTATTTATTTGCTAATGATCACACACCAGTATCTGTGAGAACTTTCAACAAAAAGAGCAGAAAGTATGGTGTCTGCTTGCTAACTTAATTTTGTGACAATTAAGCCTTCTGAAGAATGACATTCAAAACCCCGATGTTATTGGGTTGGCAAGAGGGCTCAGTGGATCAACATGCCTAACACCAAGTCAGACAAAGGTCCTTGTGGTACATGGTAATAACACAGAGACCCTGTGGGAATGTTTCTCTAGGTTCAAATGTTTGAATGCTTTCTTGGTCCTAGAACTGTTTGGGAAGGATTAAGAGATGTGGCCTCAATGAAGGAGGTAGGCATTTTCCAAAAGGTGCTGTTGCTGGAGTTCCAAAAGGTCTGTACCATTCCCAGTTAATACTTAGTACTCCCTTACAGCTCCAGCAGCTCCCTGCTTTGCCTGCTGCTTTGCTCTCTGTCATAATGCTCGTGGTCTCACCCTCTGAAACTGTAAGCCAGCTACCAATTAAATCCTTTTGTTATAACTTGCCTTGCTCGTGTGTTTTTTTATAGAAAAGCAAGTGTAAGTAACTAAGACAGGCCTATAACTAGAAAGTATACAGAGTTAGAGACTTTGGAGTACTCATCTCCAAATCCCACCACTGAAGGCTCAGAAACCTGAGCAGAAAAGAGGGTGGAAAGACAGTACGAGCCAAGAAAGCAGACTCAACTAGACAAAATAGAACTATGCCTATGTGAGCTCAGCAAGACTGTTACAGCAATGAAATTTTGCTCACACCCAGTATATTGACACTGTGTATATTAACCATACTTCAAGGCAGGCCCTGGCTTCAGAAAATCATGTAAAAGAGAACCAGACATCCACATTGCCTGTTTGTACTTTAAGATTGAGTTTACAAACCAAACTATGGATTGCTCACTTCTTCGAGAACTTTGACATAAATGGATGGACTTTAGCTACAGCATGTGAAAAACAGATTTAGCAAAGGGAGATACTGCATAGCTCACTTGGGTTTGTACAGCACTGCTGTGCACCTGCACTCTCTCAGCCCCTCCCTTCCTGGCACCCAGCCTCACTGTGTCATCCTAGTACACTGCACAAGTCAACAGAGCTTCAACCTAATCCTCTAAAGAGGCTTTACATTTGATGTGGGAAATGAGTTATGGAAGCTCTTTTCCTTGCATCAAAATTTTCAGCTCTGACTAAACACACATAGTCTAACTTTTAAGGTTACAAGAAATTAAATGGACAGAAAGGATCTGGAATTGTATTTGTCTGCATATTACTAATATGAGTCTTTATAAGGCTATGTGCAGAATAGAGAGTTATAATTTCTGCTTGTTATCTCTATTATTTACACAGTCTTTCATGAATATATTATAATCATAACTATATTTTCTTTTTTAAGGAATGCCAATGTCTAACTCTTGTACCACTTGGAAATTTTTTTTAACTTTGTATTGTCAACATTCTTGTGCCAAAATATTATTTGACTGAGTTTGTGTTGGTTCACTTATGGTCTAGCTAGCTATTCTAGCTCATTCACCCTCCTTTTCATCTTGTCTTTCAACTGCACCACTGACTGGACCATAGCTCTGTAGTAAGTCTTGAACTACAGCTGGGTATGTTCCACTTCAGTGCTGAATAGGTGCAGTTCTTTTTCAAGTTAGTACAAACTTCAGAATCAGTTTTTAAATGTCAACAAAATGACTGCAGAACACTGATGTGAATGAGATGAAATATTGAGAACACATTGTTAAAACTGACATTTTTTAGAATATTGACATTTCCTATCTGTGAACATAAAGTTTTCTATGCATGAACACTAAAGTTTCAAAATGCACTTGTGCTTTACCCATTTAGAGGAGAGCAACAGATATTTTCCTCAGCTTTCAAATTTTTCCTAATAGTTTAATTACATCAGCAGAAAAGTAGTTACACTCAAAAGGACAAAAAATCATAACCTGGGACTGAAGAGATGGCTTAGTGATTAAGCTATATTTTAAGAAAGACTTTTAATCACTCATTTTAAAAAGATAGGTATAGCAGACAAAATCCCTAATAAAAATCTAAACAGTTAACCTTTTATCCACAATTGAGTATAGTCTTTGCCCCTCAGGAAAGAAATTTCTTTTTATAATGGAAAACATTAGAAAAACCCACAACCAATCAAAATGCAAAGCAGTAGTGGATAGATCTAGAGAACATGCCAACCTTAAAGCTAAGCTCGAGGACCATTTTAGAAATGAGTGTGAAAAGGAGAATGATATGAGCCAAAGGATCAGAAAGTTTGCTGGGAGACTGTGTCTCCTACTAATGTCAGATGAAAGTTAGGCTCATAAAGTATCACCATCATGACTGCAGGAACATGAGCTGAACAAGGCCAACACTAAGGGACATGGCAGACTTCTTTGTGGGGTAAAGCTTACAAAGACTCAACCCGTCAGAAAGAATTATAGGTAACTGAGAAAAGCTGGGAACAGGAGCGGTGATCTTCACAAGGAAAGGACATACCAGTCAGTTGTGCAGTGTCAAATTTTGAGCCTTGAGACCATTCACAGGAGTAATATTATATAGACTGAGCAGGCTATATTTAGGCATTAATATATTATAATATATATCCATGTAATAACAATTGATGAAAAAAGAGGAGATCAATTTCTAAAGAATCAAAATAGGATATATTATAAGGTGGGAATGGAGAAAGGGAAGGGAGAAGTGATATAGTGATATTAAAATCTCAAAAAATTTAAAATTGGATGTTGAACTGTTTATATTTCCTGTCTGTTTTTCTATCAGTTTTCATAACTTATATACTCCATGAGTCCTCCCTTCGCAATTGCTAATATTAATGTATATTTAAATACCAATTTTCATTTTAAATATAACCTCTAAGTGTGAAAAATTGTTTATATTATTATTCAGTAGAGCATTTCCTATCTTCCAATGTATTTTTTTATTTTATCTAGTGATTATACAGAAGTGATAACTTAATAACATTTTCTTTTATTTTTATTGTATTTTTGTTATTATTTAATTTTATTACCTATGTGATTTAGTTCTGAGTTTGTTAGAGTTAATATTCAGAATAAGGTAATTTTTATCATGCAATAGTTTAGACTGATTGATTGATTGTTGATTGGTTGGTTGATTGAATTTCATTTCCCTTCACTCCTCTCAGCCTCAGTCTACATTCCTTTCCCTTGATCTGGCCTCTTCAGTTTCCTCTTCACATAGGAGCAGGCCTCTATGAGATCAAAGTCAAACAGCCCAAAACAAGATACAATAAGACAAGGTAAAAACTCTGTTACTGAGGCAATCAGGGTAACCCAATAAGCGGAAAAGATTCTCAAGATCAGGCAAAAGAGTCAGAGAAACTTCCATTTCCACTATTAGGAGTCCCACAAAAACATTAAGCTAATAGCTATAACATGTACACAGAAGACATGATATGGACTCATGGATATCCTATGCTTGCTGCTTCAGTCTCTATGAGACCATGTGAGCCCTACTTAGTTGATTTGTTAGGCAACATTCTCTTAGTTTTTCCTCCATTCCTTTTGAATTCTGTAATATTTTCTACCTCTCTTCCATGGTGTTTCTCAGTTTCCCAGGAGAGGGACCAGATGGAGAACTCATTGAGAGTCTCTCTCTGAACAGTGTCTGACTTTAGAACTCTGCACTTTCTCCCATCTGGTCCCATCTGATGATGACTGGAAAAGCACTCATTGATCTATGAATATAGCAGAATATCACTAGAAATCATTTCATTGGGTTTTGACTTGTTCTATTTGGTTCTACCCTAGGTCTTTGCTTTCAAATTTTCAGTTCCTGGCCATCCAGGCAGTATAAGACATGAGCTTCTTGTGGTGTAAGTCTCAAGCTAAACCAAGCATTGCTTAGTCATTCCCACAAATTTTGAGCCACCATCGTCCTAGCACAACTTACAGGCAGGACAAATTGTGAAGGGTTTTATGACTAGGCTGGTGTTTGGGTGTATCTTTCTGTCACCTGCAGAGTACCTTCTTGTTCCAAAGAGATTAGAATATAGGGTCAAGGCTCCATGCCCACATCAGTTTCACCTCTCACCATTCATTTTGGTGTGTGGATGTTGTCTTCGGCAATGGAGGTCACACTGTCAATTTTATGAGGCGAACCTCTGTCCTAGCATTAGTCTAATTTTTTAGGGATTTCCCGGGGCTCCCTCAGTCAAAAACTCAAAGGAATGTAACCAATTACTACCACCAGAATCCTTGCCTGGGCATCAAAGATTACTCATCTTCCATTATCAGGAGTCCTCACTAAATTAACTTGTAAAGATTCCAGGTAGTTTCCACTGCACTAGGGTTCCACACACCTCCACAATTCTCAATTCCAGCTGCCTCTCTCTGAATTCTCGTCTACTTTCCTCTCCCCATTTTTCCTATTCCTGTCCCCTCCTGCCCCTAGTCGACCTTACATCTGTCAGAATGTTTAAACCCAACAACACAAGTGACAGCTTATGGTGAAGAGAAAGTAGAATAATGGCTATATACCTCCATAGCTGGTGAAAGTGATAATGTGTATAGCCTCTATGGATATAACAGTATGATGATTTCTCAGAAAACTGGGTATCAACCTACCTCAAGACATAGCTATACCACTCGCATATATCCAAAGGTCACTATATCTTACCACAAGGAAACTTGCTCAACTATGTTTATTGTAGCTTCACTCATAATAGCTACAAAGTGGAAACAACCTAGATGTCCCACAACTGAAGAATGGATAAAGAAAATGTGGTATATCTACACAATGAAGTATTACTCAACAGTTAAAAAAATTACACCATGAAATCTGCAGGTAAATGGTTGCAACAAGGAAAAACAAAACAATATCCTGAGTGAGATAACTCAGACCTAGAAGAACAAATATGGTATATAATCATTTATAAGTAGATATTACCCATTAATTAAATGATAACCATGCTACAATCTGTAGACCCAGAGATGCTAGGTAAAAAGGAGGGGTCTAAGAGGGATGCATGGACTTCTGTGGGAAGGGGAAATAGAATTCCATGTAATTCTTACATATTCTAAAGCATTCTGCAACTATATTCTTTGATTTCTTCAGGTTCATCAGTGTCAGTTACCTATTATGCTTGGTGTTGCACCTATCATTTTTTCAATTAATTAGGAATATTTTATAATTTGTCTTTGTATGACTCTGGATTTGACTTCCTTTGCTTCAAACCAATTATTTTGCATTTCATATTTTGAAGCTATTATAAAACACCTACAAATTCAGAATTATTATTGCATTATATTAGAAGAAAACACAGGCCTGCTTCATTTTTGGTCTCCATTAAGTGGCTGCCTAGAGAATCCTCTTGACATTTTGTTTTTGATATAAATTGCTACCATTTGTTAGAATAGGCAAGGAATCAAAACCTTGATCTCAATTACCCATTTCTCACCACCTCATTGCTATTGGTGTCAATATTTGGCATATTGCAAATATGTAGTAAGCATAGTTTCAACAATTTTAGACCAGCACAAACATTACAAGCATGTCAGTTTCACAGAAGGAGAGAAGAGTAAATTAACAATAAGGAAGCTGAAGAAGTGACAAGGAATGCTTTTCTTACCTAAAAGTAAATACAGTGCATGAGTCTCTCCTCACTCTGTCTTCCTTTCTCTCTCTCTCTCTCTCTCTCTCTCTCTCTCTCTCTCTCTCTCTCTCTCTCTCTCTCCACTCAGTGAGAGTGTGTCTTTGTGTGTGTGTCTCTGTGTATGTGTTTGTGTGTGTGCGTGCAGTTTAAAAGAAAATTTTCATTCATAGTTGAGAATCTTCTGAAGACAAGAGCCATAACTTATCCATCAAAATCCCCTATATCAGGGATAAGAATCACCTGTTTGAGTTTTTTTACCCTCATAAAGGCGGGGGGTGGGGGGTGGGATAGGGGATTCAGACGAGGAAACCTGGAAAGGGGAAAACATTTGAAATGTAAATAAAGAAAATATACAAAATGTAAATAAAGAAAATATACAATAAAAAGGGGGAAAAAAGAAGCGGACAAGGACTGCACCAATAGGCACATTCCCAAGGAAGAGACAAAGCTTATGAGGCTCAAATGCTAGACCAAGAACTACAGGGAGATCAGGAATGCTAAAAGCAGGAAATAGGGTCTCTCCCAAAGAAGAGATCCCTTCCGCAGTTGGTAATTCACCAGTTGGATATTAAGTGGTCAGACCTGAAATCACATATACCCAAATAAGATTTTAAGGTCTGAGCAATTTATATTTATAGAAAATGAAACCCTGGATTTGAGAGAGAGAGCATGGGAGGGTATCATGATTGGGAGGATGTTCTGAGTGATGAATATAAGAGCCTGAAGGAATTCATTACTTTACAATTTCTTATTTTTAGGTCTGAGGGATCCCAAGTGCTTTGAAGTTCTGAAAAGTTATAATTTTGATATCTGCATTAATTTGGGTTAACAAATATATACTATCACTAATTACTTACATATGGTATCTTTTTATCTATGAAAAGACAATTTTGCAGAACATTGTCAAAGACTTAGGCTGGACATCACAAATACATGAGAAAAGCTAATTGCTGTGGCCTACATGTTATCACAATTCTGAAAATTTGGGCTTTTAAAACAATCAGACACATGCTTTGTTAAAGGAAAAAACATAAATAACGAACAATTTTGTGTTTCAAGTTATTCTCAAAGTTGTTTCACCAGGTTCTGAGTTACCATGTTTAAATTCAGTTATCATAGATTTGAATTTTTGACTGAGAGAGAACACTTGCCTAATATTTACAAATCTTGTGCTGCATTTCCAAATTCATAAATATGCCATCTTATTTCCATTAATTAAATATTATTTGCTATTATATCTATATGCATTTTTTTGCTATAATGTGATGGTTCAATCCATAATGTATTGGGTAATAATGGTCAACTGAAGATATTAACTAAATGTCTCATCTTCAAATTTTATTTTTCTTTTTAATTTTGTAGGCTTTACTATAAAACATGCAATTAAGTAAAACTATCACATATAAAAATCATTTTTTCTTTAGGTCATATTGACTATTATTAAAACTAATTTAAAAAAGGTTTCTATATTCCCATTTCCATTTTTCAATTCTTGGTGGTAGAAACAATAAAAATTTTCCTTCCACAATAAAACACACAGTGTAAGACCCCCCAAAAAAAACCACAGGGGCACCACAGTACCCCACGCCTTGGAAAGCGACACCCAAATTACTTGTGAGAAATGGTCTTGATGCAACAGGAAGAGGATTTTTATTCCAGAGGCTCTGGGGTTCACAGCCATACACCACACAGGGGTAGGGGACTGTGAACCATGAGTGCAGAATCAGGACAGCTTTTATAGGTTTACAACAAAACCTGCGCAACACAAACCAATCATTCCTTAGCATCGAGAGCCTGCACAGTATGTACCAATTGATTTGTACCACTCCAAAGCTTCTAAGCCAATCAGTTTAAATTATCCAAGCCCGTGCTCTGAGGACCAATCAGTTTTCTATAGAAGCCAGGTAGCAACTAGTTAGCTCATTTCTGCTTATGTGGCCAGGGCCACATACACATTTCCTGTTACGGGGCCAGGGTCACGTATGCATTTAGTAGGTGCTTGGGGACCTGAGCATGCGCCAGGCACGAGCCCTACAGCCTGCGTGGTGATACCGCCAGCCCAGCCCTGCTCAACTGCGCCCCAGCCCCAGCTGCTCCACGGAAGAGAGAGGGAAAGGATGCGGGGCCCTTCCCAGGCCTGTGGCTCGCAGCTGGACATTACAGGCGGGTGGGATGTGTGTGCTCCTGGGCTAACAGAGCAGGCTAAACTTCTGCTTTTTGGGGTCATTTAAGAGTTAGGCACGGGGGATTCTTAGCCTGTAATTCTCATCCTTTTAACAGCATATTGTCAATGTGTATAGTTACTCTAGAATGAATAAAATACCAGGTCTCAATTTTCATATCTAGCTATAACTTATTACCTGTCAACCAAGGTTTTCCCTACATTTATATCCCTGCTTTCTCTTAGATTTTTGTAACTACTACTATTGTAACTTCTGTGACATCAACTTCTGCTTGTGAGTTTACAAATTGGTGATACTCTCATAGTGTTTCTTTGTCAATCCTCTGTTCATGCACATATTCTATCACATTCCTTTATATATCCATCAGATGATGAATATGTAAGCAGTTTTCACTTCTTTGCATTATTTATAGTAGTGCTATAAAACACATGATAGTACAAGTGTCTCTGATATACTGATTTTAATTGTTTTTAAAACTGTATCTACCAGCTGGATTGCTGGCTTATGACATCCTCTGTCAACCTGAAGTGGGAAGCAAACCAGCTGAATAGATTTGATGAGGCTCATGTTCGGCCAGGAGTACATAAGTGTTGTAGCTCTTAGAGAAGAAGCGATAGAGTTTTGGGAGGCCTGGGGAAAGCAGGCAGCCAGGATCTCTCATCTGCTGTCTTTTTGGTGGCAGCTGTGGCATGAACTTGGAGAGCCAGGCAGGTCCAAGGTCCCACCTGTTGAATGCTAGGAGAGAGAACTCTTCCCAGTGTTACAGTTCAGCAAAACATCCACTCAGACTATCTTCAGTAAAGTACCTCATGTTTTATTCCAAGTGGACAGGGACACCTTTATAAACATTGAGGAGTGGGCTCAGATTTAGGGGTAGGTGTTTCCTCTTGGCCCAGTTTGTGATGTTAATGCTTTATTTGCATGAGAAGGACTCCAGGTGTTTTTTGTTATGTAACTGATCACCATGGTCCTCTCAATGAGGTTTCATGGTTACTTGTTCCAGAGTAAGTACAGAAAAGGGTAGGGAACAACTGGACTCATGCTGATCTTAAGTCTCTGAAATCCCCCACAGTCTGAGCTCTCTCAACCTTACCAGTTCTTATGCCTATTTGGCAACAAGGACCCACATGCTGGACAGGGTCACATGGTGGTTTTGTTCTAATTTTTAAAAACACCATGTACTATTTCCCATGGGGTGTGATAGTTCAGTTGGTGTGTGATTTCTGGTTTTCTACATCTCATTGGCACATTTTGCTTTTGGTATTTTTGATTGATAGTCCTTTGAACTGGAGCAGATAACTTACTGAGGTTTGATTTCTATTTAGTTAATGATTAGTGATGCTAGACATTTCTTCACGTGGTAGCTAGAGTGTCAATCTCTTCTTTAGAGAAATGCTTTCTAATGTCTGCAATTCTTGAGAAAACAAAGTTATATTTCACAATATAGGCCAAATCAAAGAATTTAGATGGAATCTAGATAAAGGCATAGGACCTACCATAACATTACTTTTAAAAACTAATATATATCAGGAATCTTCATATGTTAAGGTAGATCTGAATATTCTTAACTGTAAGAAAATTTTCTATTAGAAAACACACTCACAAGAGCTTTTCAAAAGCATGTTGCAGCACCATCTAGCAAAAGCCTAGTGTATTTACATCACAAACAGTTTGTTCTGTATCTTGTATTGAACAGGTTATTGCAAAATTTATTCAGTTATGCAAATTACAGTTTATAACACAGGAGAAAAAAACTCCTGAAGGTAACTAATAAAAGATAATTCTATATTTATACTATTAAATTCAGCTTACTTTTATGTCCCTATGCATTAACAGGAAATGGGCATGCTTTTCTTTTTAACGAAGCTCCTTGAGTAGCTTTTTAATTTTGTGCACTAGCATTTGATATTCCCCATTTGTTTCAATTTCATTGGTTTAAGGATAAAATTTAGAGCCATGTGTCTTATATGTAGACATTGTGGTACAATTGGAAATTAGTGACCCACCTTTTTAATTACTCTTTAATTAGTTTTGATTTTTGGACAGATTTTTACTCTGCAGCTTAGGTTGACACCAAATTTGTATGTTTTCTGCATTCTCTTGAGTGATGGACTTACAGGCATGTGCCACCATGTCTGGCAACTTCTTATTCTATAACACACTTTCTGATGGCAGGGCAGACAGTTTATTAAATGGAAGAGAGCATTGTATGCAGAAAAACATGAGTTTGGAGATAAACCAATGTACTATATTTATAACTCTCGGAAAATTATGTATTGTCCTTGAGTCTTAGTTACCTGGGCTTCAACATGTCAGCAATGACAACAACAGCACCAGGGTCACTAAGACAATATGTTAGTTCAGAATATAATTCAATAAATAATTTTTCATAATCTATTTGTCACTTGACTTGCTTTCTTTCTGACGGATAAACATTTTAAGAATATAAACTAAAGGTAGCACTTAAAAAATACCCAATTGGTGGAGATTGACTTGGTTTCTATTGTCTGATTTCTGAAAAAAAAATGATCACAGGTTTGCATTTCAGTACTCTAGCATAATTGGTGACAAAATAGTCATTTTTGTCACTTCAGAAATTTAATTTCTATTCAGCAAAAGCAAGTACCTTATGAATTGAATTTTTTAATTTTTCAATTTACTAAGCCTACAATGGTATCTAGAACAAACTATATTAAGAAGAAAAATGCTGAATTCCAGCAGCACATAGTCAAACGCCCAGAAAAATTTGATGAATTTGAGTTTGCCTGTGTTTTAGAAATGTAACCAACCTTATTCAGTCAAAGGGTTTCCCCACACAGCAAAATCACAAACAAATAAATAATTTCTCTTTTATTGTAGAAGCATTTTGGAGGCTCTAGATTGCTGGCTGGTTTGAGGCTTTTGATGAGGCTGGGTCAGAAGCATCAGAATATTCTCCTATCAACTATCACATTTCTCCAGTGCAGCATCAGGTTACTCTGGAGGACAGGAAATGGCCTGTTGGATGTTGACAGTTCCAACACTGCCAGCAATCTTATAATAGCTAAAGGATTCAAGCAGTAACCTTTTCATTTAGCATTTAAAAAGACTGCTTGAAACCCAAAGCTTGGGAAACATAAAAAAGGGTTTCCCATAGGACCAAGATTTAGGGCCGGTTCCATTTAAATGTATTAAACATTGTGTTTTTAAAAAACTGAAAAAGTAGCTGACTGCAGCCAACACATTGTTTACAAGCACCAATAACCATGAACGATCCTGAGATTAAAACACCAAGTCAACTGTTTTGCTACCTGCCTAAAATCTAAGCAATCTGATGGCATGGGGATGAAAGGGGACCTTTTTATGACTGGCCGTATAAAAGCGACAGGAAGAAATTAGCAGTAAAGGCTTTTCAGAGAATGGTGGCCTCTTGGGTATAACTAAATGACCCCTGAGAATCAGACTGTGTACTTCAATACTTGAACACCATGCATTGTTGGGTTATTTCAGACGTGACAAGTAATGTGTTGTTTAGTTGCACCCATGTTCACCATTAAATGCATCAGTGTGGCACAGATTCAGCAAGTTTTACTCATAACATGCCAGCTGGAGAATATTAAGGGGGAAAATCCGTTTTCAATTTCTGCTTAATGTTCTGGTGAAAATAATCCTAGTCACATCTGTGAAGATATTTACCTTCTGAGTGGTACAACTACTGCTCTGCACATAGGTGCTAAAATAGAATTTCCAGGAATGTAGTGATTTCGTATTCGATCTTCCTTATTCAGTCTCACATTCCTTTCTTACTCTTCATTGATGCACATAAGTTTCAATGCCTTTCTTTTACTTATAGCTAATTAACCTTAACCCGACACTTGCGAGATTTACTGGAGCAACAAAAGTGTCTTTGTCGGCAAGAATTGGACAAACACCATGTGTTTTGAGATTATTTCCCTTCCCATTTTATGCCTGAGACAGCCTCACGGTGGTCATTCATAATAATTGCTGTGGCCTCTTTAAAAAAGAAAGTGCTGTAGTTTCCATTTTTGCCATTAAAATAATTTTCATTTGCTTTGTTTCCCCAATCATTAAAATCTACCCAGAGGATTCTGCTGTGTCTATTGAGCATGCCTACCCTACTAAGAACTGCTCCGTATTTAACTCACTGTTAGATCACCCCATGGCTTGAGAATTCTTTTAATCTCTTTTCCATTTATAACTGTACTGCTTGACCTTTTTCAGCAAGGTGTCTTGTATATAAAATGTCAGTGAGCGGATTACAGACATGGGACAAAGATATAGTTTAATTAAAAAGGGTCCTGTGAGATTGAAAAAGGTTACTGGCCTAGATCACAAATATTTAATGCCAGATGACTATTTATGAGGCTAAGAGAAAAAAAAAAAAGAAAGAGAAAATTTACTGACCATTTGTAATTGACCAACGATTAATTTGCAAAAGTTTGATTTGCTTTTGATTAAAGTTATGCTTATTTCTTGTGATAAATAGTTAAGCTATAAATTTTATAAAATAAAAATAATTCAAGTTTTCTACAAGTGAGACTATATAACAGGTTCTATAGACTTGGTTATTTTTAATGTCAAAGTCTGAATATTTTTAAAAAAATTACTTATTGCTCCAAAGCCACTAATGTGCAGCTACATATAGACTAACTATATCACCTGTGTCTATGCAACAAGTGTTAACCCACAAATCCAATCCACTCACTCTCAAGTGTATATTGAAATGTAAATATTCAACAACTAAGTAATTTGATCATTGATTTAGTGACGACACTGATTATTCTGAAGGGGTATGTGGGACCATGAAACGTAGCCTGGTTCCCAGTTGAGATAAAGCAGTCACATCCTTTACATGTGGAGGGGCCTGGGGAGTTGCTCTTATGTGACTGATGGCCACAAACTATGGGGGACTATGGCTAGTGACAGGGGCCAGGTGCCCAGAAACAATCGAAGCTCCTACCATCTCTCCAGGGTCTCCAGGGCTTTTAGCCTTAGCTCAACCTGGAACCAGGCTACCTTTCATGGTTCTATAGAAGTGTCCAAATAGTTAAAGTTTTACTGCTTTGGAAAACTATTAGATCAAAACTGTGGGATCAATATAAGTACATATACACATGCAGAAGTGCATATATGTGAGCACAGTTATACACACAAAGAGAGAGGAGAGGGGGAGGGAGGGAGAGAGGGAGAGGGAGAGGGAGAGGGAGAGGGAGAGGGAGAGGGAGAGGGAGAGGGAGAGAGAGAGAGAGAGAGAGAGAGAGAGAGAGAGAGAGAGAGAGAGAGCGCAGAGGAGCCTGGCACGTGGCTTAAGCAATGAATTTTCCAGTATGGAGTACTCTCTAGTCTAGTGTTTGATGGTTAAATTTATACCGCTTACTGAGGATTGCAGTGCACATGGATATTAAAAAATATGAGAAAAATTAATTAAAGTTTTATTTAAACTCTAAAATTAGGAGTTCCATCACGTTTTCAAATAAAATTAGTGTTCATCCACTTTAAACACTTCTTATACAAGCTCCTGAAATCCAACAACAGATCAAGCACTAAAATAGCCCTGGACTGCAGTGTCCTACCTGTAGAAGTGACCACGAGTTTGTACTTGGTGTCTGGTTGGTGATCCTTTCCTACTCTTTTTTTCTGATCAAGCATTTCTATATATGGATGATAGTGGACTTAGAATAGAAAGCTTTTTTTTATTGTATCAACTTTAAAATTAAAATGAAAATTAAAATGTCAAGGACATAGGAATTCTATAAACATTCAGGTTTAACTACTTATATATTTCAGTCACCAACTATCCAAGTCATAAGATAAAATATTACTTTGATTAAGTATGATCCATTCAGTACCTAAATAAAGTATTTTTACAAGAGATTTGCTTGACAAAAGCAAAATAGAAGAGTGATTTGCTTTGACACTCATGTTGTAGTAGAATAGGTATTTATTTTGATGGATGAGTACTGTTTGCTTGGTACTATGTTTTCTTCATGTGTGTGTGTGTGTGTGTGTGTGTGTGTGTGTGCCTGTGTGTGCGCGCATTCATAAAACATGATGGAATAATGTAATGTTTTTTCAAATAATTTTAGCTATATATAATATAGTATAATTATGAACCCAGATGAACAATATCAAATAAAAACTCTATGAGAAGGTAATACAAATGTAACATATATATATATATATATATATATATATATACATATACATACATATATATATACACACACATATATATATATATATATATATATATATATATATATATATATAGTGGTCTTACTATTTAGATTTCTTGTTAATTTAATCAAATACCTGACAAAAAGCACTTTGAAGGCTACTTGACTCACAGTGTGAAGGTACAGTGCAACATGACAAGGACCTTATGGCACTGAAACCATGAGGCAATGAATGCACAAGCAGAGAGAGACAGAGATGGGTGCTACCACTGTTTTTCTTCTACTTAATGCAGCTCAGAACCCCAACCCATGAAAAAACATTGGCAACATTTACGTTAGATCTTCCAAAGTCAATAACCTCAGTCTATAAAGTTCCTTGCAGACATGAGCAGAAGCTTGTTTTCTAGGTGATTATGTGGGTTCTCAACTTGACAATCAGTATTTTCCATCAGAGTGAGTTATTTCACCGAGCAGTACAAGAATATAGCGGGATGTTCCCAGAAAGCAAACAAGGGTAAGACCATTATTCTAGAGCCAGAGAAATACCAAAGCTTCCAAGAGAAGGACCATTAATACAGCTTCAGCACTTAAAACTTAAAATGTATAAGTAGGTCACCTCAGTGCCATCAACAATAGAACCATCATGGAAAAGATTAGAAGGGTCAACAGCCAAGAGATTTGGCTCGATTTCCTCAAATCTACATGTAATAAATAAATCACTCAAGGCCATAAATTAGGTATTTTAAATAAATATGTATTTTAAATAATAAATATATTACATGATGTTGTACAATATATAAACATACATATATGTTATATATCTATGTTATAGAAAAACACACACATATTCAAATATATAGTTGGATAGGTAATCAAAGATTTGACCTTGTGGCATGAACTCAAACAAACCCCATATCTTATAGTATCATGAGCTGAGTATCAAGAGGAAATCAGTCTGTTGCCTCAAGTTAGAAGACACACTGGAGCCAGGATAGAAGTATCATCTTTTCTCTTAAGGTCTTCAGTTGATTGGATGAAGCCTATTCTCACAGTAAGGCATAATCTCTTGTTGGAAGGCCACTGATTCAAATGTTAAACATACTGAAAAAAGACATCACAACAACGTGTTGACTAATATTTAGTAATATTACTAGATACCTTAACATAGCTAAAATGGGACCATGATAACTTGTGTTTTAAAATATAGCTGGTTTGCTTAACATAGTAAAATTGACAAAGAAATTTAATCATTATAATGAATCAGTATTGTGGAATATAATACACACAGCTATATGAAGGGTCTTACACCAATCTACAAGATGTTCTAGGAGAGATAGACACTAGAAGCAAATCAGTATTTTTAGCAACACTGAATGTTTGTCAAATCGAATGAAAAATATTAGATTTCATACTGTACAATACATGTCCAGATGAATGGATACAGTTAAATATACATACAGATATTATAAAACTGAGAAAATAAAAAATAATGTTTCTAAGGGATATTAGACCAAGAACTGACTATTCAATATTCTATATAGAGGGTGTAGTAGATCATGAGGTTGGAAAACCATAATGGTAAACACAAGACTTTAGTGGCTGAGGCACATATGCATAAACTCAAGGCCAACTTGAGCAACAGAGTGAGATCCTATCACAAGCAAAATGGAGCAAAGAAACAAAGTAACCTGCCATATAGTCATAGGAAGATGCTTTCAAAGCATCCAGAGACATGAATAAACAAATGGACTTTCATACCCTGCTAAATAATTAGTAAATTACTAAAAAAAATTACTGAAAAAGAAAAATGAAAATGACAGCATTTTTCAAATCTGATAATGCTGTGAATTTTTCTGAAGGACAATTGTATTAAGCAACACAATTAAGAAAACAAATGAACATTTTGAATTAAACTGTCTCTATAGAAATTTTTAATATTTTATAAAAATATATTTGTAAAAATTATGTATCCCATGTCTAAAATATTAGTAACAATCATGAAAAAGAATAGGAACCTATAAACATTAATTTCATGTTTTAAGATGAGAGAAATCTAATGTTTTACTTATGGAGAGAATGGGCATTAAAAATGAAAAAGATAAATGCTGAAAACAAATAAATAAAATTATTTCTAAATCAGTAGAAGATAATGAAAATTAGAAGTCTTGAGTAAACAATTAAGCAAAATATCCATGAAAAATAGTAAGCAAAAGAAGGTGCTAGAAATAAGTCCAAATATATAGTAATAATCACTGGAATATAACTGGACTGGTATATAGACCTTCTGAAATATTTGGGTTTTGTCTAGTTCTGCTCCAGGAGGATGGCTATTCATCATAACTGCAATGCTAAGAACATCAAGATGACAAGAGTTACTGGACATTTCAACCAACTGAAAGTTTATACCACTGTGTTAATTTAATCGAGCAGAGTCTGAGGGAAAGACCATCCAGAGACTACCCCAACCAGTTATATATAGTTACAAAACACAGACACTGTTGTGGAGCCGGATATAGCCATCACCTGGGAGGCTCTCCTAGTGCATGACAAATACAGAGGGTGACACTCTCAGCCAGCATTTGAACTGAGCATAGGGTTCCCAATGAGGGAGCTAGAGAAAGGACCCCAGGAGCTGAAGGGTTTGCAGCACCACAGTAGGAACAAAAATATGAGTCACCCAGTACTCCCAGAGCTCCCAGGGACAAAGCCATCAACCAAAGAGTACACATGGAGTTACCTCTGGGTCCAGACTCATTAGCAGTAGAGAATGATCTTGTTAGACACCAAAGAAAGGAGAGGTCCTTGGTCCTGGAAAGACTTGATGCCGTAGTATAGAGGAATACCAGGACAGGGAAGCAGGGGAGGGTTGATTGGGGAAGGGGAGATGGCTGATGGGATTTTTTTTGGGGGGGGACCAGGAAAGGGGACAACATTTGAAATGTAAATAAAGAATATATCTAATTAAAACAAATTAGTTGAAGTCATCTTTCAGGCAAATGATAACTAGATCGTCAGCCATCTTCAGTATTCATAG
This sequence comes from Apodemus agrarius, assembly GCA_964023405.1. NCBI lineage: Eukaryota > Metazoa > Chordata > Mammalia > Rodentia > Muridae > Apodemus > Apodemus agrarius. The sequence continues at coordinate 39,361,415 of OZ030006.1, read as the reverse complement.
CACACAAAGTCAAAGAGAACTTTACCTGAGTTGAAATAGCCAATGTCGGGACATTAGGTGTAATTCTCCAGAAGCTATCTTTGTCACTGTCAAGAACTACTGCTGTATTCATAATCAATTTTGAATTATTGCCTGGTCAGGAATTATTATGGAAGAGCATGATAATGTCTTCCAGTGCTTTAAAACTTTACTCTTTTGGCTTCTAGGAAATAGTATTTACTCCTTAGTTTGGAAAATTAAGTATACAGTGTGTTATTAAAACATAAAGGAATAGACATAGTTGAGCTCTCTCCATTCATTTTATTTCCTTTTTGTTATTGTTTTGTTTATTGTTGGTTTGTTTTTGTTTTTGATGGGGAAATACGCATCGCATCTGTCTGAGAGATTGTATTTATCTCTCAGATTTATTTAGGCATATATATATATATATATATATATATATATATATATATATATGCCGTGTTACAACCCTGGTCTTCTAGATGCTGTAAAACAAAGAACTGAGTTCAAATAAAAATTCAAAGTAAAATATCCAGTGCTATTCTTCATAATTCTATTTGAAGAAATGCATAAAAACAACCAAACTTCCTCAGGGATCTGAGGTTCTATGAGAATTATCAAAACAAAACGCCTCAATCAGAGGTGTGGCTTAGCATACAATGGCAGCCTGGGACTTAAACTCTGATCACACTAACTTATCTAAATTTCATTAGAAATAATGAAGGAAATTTAACTCAGCAATTCTGTGATGCTAGCATAAGACCAAAAACAAAGCAAGACTCATTAGGAAGTTCATGAGTAACATTCAATTGTATATACTAAAGGTAAGAGTATTAATTCTGTAAAAAAAAAAAATCACATCAGTTATTAAGGTGCTGAAACAACAAATAATCTGGCATTAACTTTAGATCCTATGAACACAAACATAGTCTAACACAAACACAATCTGCTATCAGCTTGGATCCCATCTCAAGCAGAGCACTATATCCCTTTCTAATAGCAAGTAGCACCAAAAGTGTTTGGAAGCATAGCTCAGAACCTAAACGCCTGTCCTAGCTCAATCAAGGACAGGAGGCTGAGGATACAGGCTAATTGCAAGTTTGAGAGGCAGAGGCCATTCATGCCTTTGATTAGGATTTTCATGAATGTGCTTAAAAGTCCCAGATAGGATCAGCTGGCAAAACTGGAAGGGACGTAAAAGGTTGCCAAAACAGATGAGGACACTGGCAGAATTTTAAGGGTCTAATTACTAATAGTGTCTATTATTTTAGTTTTCACGGGCCTTACTTGCAGCAAAAACATACTTTTTAATCTCCCTGAAATTTATGTTTGATGGCCAACCTGGTGTTACTATTTGTGGAGCTTGGCACATGAAAAGGAAATGTCTGTTCACTTGCCAGAATATGCAGTGGCAATATCTTCAGGAGGGAGATAGTGTGCAATGCTGAAGAAGTATGGCACCTTAGAATTCAATTCATGGGTTCTATTCACAGAACTCATTAGAACAATTCAATAATATATTTTATCATGATGTAATCATCAGATCTCATAAAATTTAAGATCAATGACATGCCACTAATTTCGAGTAATGTAACTTACAAACATCAGCTGCTAGTAGCCTGGTGGTGTGCACACACACTTCAGCTTCTGGTGCCTGTAATCGGGTCCAGATGGACAACTCCATGCCTTCCTTGTTTATAAACATGAATACAGTATGGGGGAGTACCACAGAGGAACTCTGCTCTCCCTTAACCTGATGCAGCAGTGGCTCTGATTTCTGTAAGACTGGAGAGGCACTACTTTCCTTTTTTAGAGGAGACTTGAAAGACCACAAGTCGGCAGGTGGACACTGATTCACCACTGAGGTCATAGGATGCCACCAGTGCCAGTGTTGGAATGAAAGCATGAAGACAAAAGAAAGGAGTATGAAGTTCTAGTGGCCTCTTAGAGGTACATGTGATGGGTGGCTGGTACCTGAAATGAGACTCACATTACTGCATATGAGCGTTATAGTTCATAGAAGCGTGGAGTCTTGGGATTTCAGAGTAGCAGAGTTATAAATTAGCACAGGGAGATATCAAGGAACAGGATGAGCAACAGCAATGGCCATTAGGATCTCCTGAGGATATTTTTAGCCAATAGAAAATGAGAAAAGTCACAGACACACGCTCATAGTACACAAGATTTAGGAAACAAGTAAGTGGCTGGTGCCCAGCTCCCTTCCCATCCATGGTCACCTTCAGTGTAGTTGCTCAAGGTCTAACTAACTCTTTTTTCTCTTTTTAAAGATTTATTTTTTATTTGATATATTCTTGATTTTCATTTCAAATGATTTTCCATTTCCTGGCTCTCCTGCAACCAAAAGTTCCATAAGCCCCCCCCCCCCATTACCCCATCCACTCCTTCCCACTTCCCTGTTCTTGTATTCCACTACACTGCTGCACTGAGCCTTTCCAGAACCAGGGACCACTCCTTACTTCTACTTGGACATCATTTGGGTATTCCAAGTTTCTAGGCTAATATCCACTTATCAGTGAGTGCATACCATGAGTGTTCTTTTGACACTGGGTTACCTCACTTAGGATGATGTTCTCCAGCTCCATCCATTTGTCTAACAAGTTGATGAGTTCGTTGTTTCTAATGGCTGAATAGTACTCCATTGTGTATATATACCACATTTTTTTGTATCCATTCCTCTGTTGAGGGACATCTGGGTTCTTTCCAGCTTCTGGCTATTATAAATAGGGCTGCTATGAACATAGTGGAGCATGTATCCTTATTGCATGCTGGGGAATCCTCTGGTTATATGCCCAAGAGTGGTATAGCAAGGCCCTCTTGAAGTGTCATGCCCAGATATCTGAGGAACCGCCAGACTGATTTCCAGAGTTGTTGTACCAGTTTGCAATCCCACCAGAAGTGGAAGAGTGTTCCTCTTTCTCCACAACCTGGCCAACACCTGCTGTCTCCTGAGTTTTTAATCTTAGCCATTCTGACTGGTGTGAGGTGAAATCTCAGGTTTGTTTTGATTTGCATTTCCCTAATGATTAAGGATATTGAACATTTCTTAAGGTGCTTCTCAGCCACCTGAAGTTCTTCAGGTGAAAATTCTTTGTTTAGCTCTGTATCTCATTTTTAATAGTGTTATTTGGTTTTCTAGGGTCTAACTTTAGAGTTCTTTCTATATATTGGGTATTAGCCCACTGTCAGATGTAGGGTTGGTGAAGATCTTTTCCCAATTTGTTGGTGGCAGATTTGTCCTTTTGACTGTGTCCTTTGTCTTACAGAAACTTTGTAATTTTATGGGGTCCCATTTGTCAATTCTTGATCTTAGAGCATAAGGTCTTGGCTTCCTGTTCAGGAAATTTTCCCTGTGCCGATGTCCTCAAGGGTCTTCCCCAGTTTCTTTTCTATTAGTTTCAGTGTGTCTGGCTTTATGTAGAGCTCCTTCATCCACTTGGAGTTGAGCTTAGTACAAGGAGATAAGAGTGGGTCAATTCTCATTCTTCTGCATGTTGACCTCCAATTGAACCAGCACCATTTGTTGAAAAGGCTATTTATTGCCACTGGATGTGTTCAGCTCCTTTGTCCAAGATCAAGTAGATATAGGTGTGTGGGTTAATTTCTGGGCCTTTAATCCTATTCCATTGATCCACCTCCCTGTCACTGTACCAATACCATGCAGGTTTTAACACTACTGCTCTGTATTATTGCTTGAGGTCTGGGATACTGATTACCCCAGAAGTTCTTATACTGTTGAGAATAGTTTTAGCTATCCTCGGTTTTTTGTTAATGCAGATAATTTGAGAATTGCTCTTTCTAACTCTAGGAAGAACTGAGTTGGGATTTTGATGGAGATTGCATTGAATCTGTATATTGCTTTAAGCAAGATGGCCATTTTAACTATATTAATCCTGCCAATCCAAGAGCATGGAAGATTTTTCCATTTTCTGAGGTCTTCTTCCATTTCCTTCCTCAGAAGCCTGAAGTTCTTGTCATACTTGTTTGGTTAGAGTCACCCCAAGATACTTTATATAGTTAGTGACTATTGTAAAGGGTGTCATTTCCCTAATTTATTTTTCAGCCTGATTAACCTTTGAGTATAGGAAGGTTACTGATTTACTTGAGTTTATTTTATTTTATGTTTTTTAAATGGACTATTATTTTTATTTGATTTTTTGACATTTTTTTTATTTTCTATACTTTTTTGTTTACATTCTAAAGGCTTTCCCATTTCCCAGTTCCTCCCTCACCATATGTCCCATAAGTCCTCTTCCCTCAGCCCAATCTCCAACCCTCCCTCATTTCTCTGTTCTGGTACTCTCTTACAAAACTGGATCCAGTCTTTTCAGGACCAGGATCCTTTCCTTCCTTCTTCTTGGGAATCTTTTGATTTGCTAATTGTGCCTTGAGTATTCAGAGCTTTTGGGCTCATTAATATCCACTTATCAGTGATTGCATTTCATGTGTATTCTTTTGTGATTGGGTTAACTCACTTAGGATGATATTTTCCAGATCCAACCATTTGCCTACAAATTGCATGATTTCATTATTTTTAATTGCTGAGTAGTATTCCATTGTATAAATATACCACATTTTCTGTATCCATTCCTCCTGTGAGGGACATATGGGCTCCTTCCAACTTCTGGCTATTATAAATAAGACTGCTATGAACATAGTGGAGCATGTGTCTTTATTGTATGCAGGGGAATCCGCTGGGTATATGCACAGGAGTGGTATGACAGGGTCCTCTGGAAGTGTCATTCCGAATTTTCTGAGGAATTACCAATCTGATTTCCAGAGCAGTTGTACCATCTTACAATGCCACCAACAGTGGAAGAGTGTTCCTCTTTCTCCACATCCTCTCCAACACCTGTTGTCACTTGAGTTTTTAATCTTAGCCATTCCGACTGGTGTGAGGTAGAATCTCAGTTTTGATTTGCATTTTCCTGATGACTAATGATGTTGAACATCTCTTAAGGTGCTTCTCAGCCAACCGAATTTCTTCTGGTGGAAATTCTTTGATTAGCTCTGTTTCCCATTTTTTGATAGGGTTATTTGGTTCTTTGGGGTCTAACTTCTTGAGTTCTTTGTATATATTGGATATTAGCCCTCTGTCCGATGTGGGATTGGTAAAGATCTTTTCCGAATTTGTTGGTTGCTGCTTTGTCCTTCTGAGAGTGTCCTTTGCCTTACAGAAACTTTGTAATTTTATGAGGTCCCATTTGCCAATTCTTGATCTTAGAGAATAAGCTATTGGTGTTCTGTTCAGAAACTTTCCCCCTGTGCCCATATCCTTGAGGGTCTTCCCCAGTTTCTCTGGTGTAGTTTTTTGGGTCACTTACGTATACTATCATATCATCTGCAAAAAGTGATAGCAAGAAGTGCCCTTCTGTGTCTCTTTTGATGACTTTAGGTTGAAAGTCAATTTTATCTGATATTAGAATGGCTACTCCAGCTCATTTCCTGAGACCATTTGCTTGTACACTTGTCTTACAGCCTTTTACTCTAAGATAGTGCTTATCTTTGATACTGAGCTGTGTTTTCTGTATACAGCACAATGTAGGGTCCTGTTTCCATATCTAGTCTGTTAGTTATTGGGGAATTGAGTCCATTGATGTTAAGAGATATTAAGGAATAGTGATTATTATTTCCTGTCGTTTTTTATGTTATTTTTATATTTGAGTGGTTATCTTCTTTTGGGTTTGATGAAAGAAGGTCACTTCTTGCTTTTTGCAGGGTGTAGTTTCCCTTCTTGTATTGGAGTTTTCCTCCTATTATCCTTTGTAGGGATGGTTTTGTAGAAAGATATTGTGTAAATTTGGTTTTGTTATGGAAGATCTTGGTTTCTCCATCTATGGTGATTGAGAGTTTTGCCTGGTATAGTAGTCTTGGCTGGCCTTTGTGTTCTCTTAGAGTCTGCATGATAGCTGCTCAGGATCTTCTAGCTTTCATGGTCTCTGGTGAGAAGACTGGTGTAATTCTGACAGATCTTCAATTATATATTACTTGGCCTTTTCTCTTACTGCTTTTAATATTCTTTCTTTGTTTAATATATTTGGGGTTTTGATTATTATGTGACAGGAGGTATTTCTGTTCTGGTCCAGTGTATTTGGAGTTCTGCAGGCTTCTTGTATATTCATGGGCATCTCTCTCTTTGGGTTAGGGAAGTTTTCTTCCATAATTTTGTTGAAGATATTTGCTGGCCCTTTAAGTTGTAACTCTTTGCTCTCATTTATACCTATAATTGGTCTTCTAATTATGTCCTGTATTTCCTGGATGTTTTGGGTTACAAGCTTTTCGCATTTTGCATTTTCTTTCACTGATGAGTCAATGGTTTCTATGGTATCTTCAGTATCTGAGATTCTGTCTTCTATCTCTTGTATTCTGTTGTTGATGTTTGCATCTATGACCCCCTGATTTCTTCCCAAGATATTTTATCTCCAAAGTTGTCTCCCTTTGTGATTTTTTAGTTGTTTCTATTTCTGTTTTTAGATCCTGTATGGTTTTGTTGAGTTTCTTCACTTGCTTGTTTGTTTTTTCCTGTAATTCTTTAAGAGATTTTTGTGATTCCTCTTTCATGACTTCTGCCTGTTGACCCAAGTTCTCCTGTATTCCTTTAAGTGATTTTTGCATTTCCTCCTTGACCTTTTCTGGGTGAAACATGCAGTTGATTGAGAGAGCACCCATGCTAGGGATCTGTTTGTATACTGGGGTATAGAATATTATGCAGAGGAGGAAAATTCTGCAGTTGAAAAGAAGATTACCAGAAGGTATTTTGTAGAAAAATACACATCATTGTAAGAAAAAGCCAGGTGAGCTTTCTAGTATGTATGTATGTATGTACGTACGTACGTACGTACGTACGTACGCATGTATGTATGTATGTATGTATATATGTATGTATATATTTTAAACTCCAGATTTTATTTCACTCCTGGTCCACACTCCAACTGTTTCACATCCCATGCCTCCTCCCCACCCTCCTATCTTCACAAGGATGTTCCCACCATCTGCCACTAACCACCCACCACCCATACCACTGGATCTCTAAACTCCCTGGGGCCTCCAGTTTCTCGAGGGTTAGGAGCATTTTCTCTGAGCAAACACAGGCCCAGCAGTTCTCTGCTGTATATGTGTTGGGGGCCTCATATCAGCTGCAGTATGCTGCCTGGTTGGAGGTCCAGTGTCTGAGAGATCTCAGAGGTGCAGGTTAATTGAGACTGCTGGTCTCCTACAGGTTTGCCCTCCTACTGAGCTTCTTCCAGCTTTCCCCTAATTCAAGCACAGAGGTTAGCATTTTCTTTCCATTGTTTGGGTGCAAATATCTGCATCTGACTCTTTCAGTTGCTTGAGGAGTCTTTCAGAGGACAATCATCATAGAGTTCTCCATAGCCTCAGTAATAGTGTCAGGACTTGGGGCCTCCCCTTGAACTGGATCCCACTTGTACCTGTTGCTGGACCTTCTTTTCCTCAGGCTTCTCTCCATTTTCATCCCTGTAGTTCTTTATGGGTCAGAGTTTTGACTGTGGGATGGCAAAACCATCCCTCACTTGATGCCCTGTCTTTCTGCTGGAGGTGGGCTCTACAAGTTCCCTCTTCGCAATGTAGGACATTTCATCTAATGTCCCTCCCTTTCAATCCCCCTCCTTGGTAGTCTCTCACCTCCCAAGTCTCTGGTGCATTCTGGATGGTGCCCCCAACGTCCTACCTCCTGAGGTTGTCTGCTTCCATTCTTTCTACAGGTCTGCAGGGTTTCGGTCCTTTTTCCCCACCCAATACCAGATCATGTTGCCCTCTCCCCTAATGCCCTTTCCCTCCATGTCCCTCCCTCCCTCCCCCTTTGTGGTTGCTTTCTTCTCCCAAATGTGACTGAGGTATGGGCCCTTCAGCTTTTTGACCTTTTTGAATTCTGTGGGCTGTATCTTGGGTATTTGGTAATTTTTGTTAGGGGTAGGGGCTAATATCAACTTATTAGTGAGTACATACCATACATGTCCATTTTGGTATGAGTTACCACACTCAGGATATTTTCTAGCTCCATCCATTTGCCTGCATAACTCAGGATGTCCTCCTTCTTAAAAGCTGAGTAGCATTACATTGTGTAAATGAACCTCATTTTCTGCATCCATTCTTCTGTTGTGGGACAGGACAGGTTGTTTCCAGCTTCTGGCTACTACAAACATGGCCACTATTAACATAGTGGAACATGTGCCCCTGTGGCATGGTGGGGCATCTTTTATGTATATTTCCAAGAGTGGTATTGCTGGATCTTCATGTAGATCTATTTCCAATTTTCGGAGGAACCTCAAGATTGATTTCCAGAGTGGTTCTACCAGTTTGCAATCCCACCAGTAACAGACTAGTGTTCTTTCTCGACATCCTCACCAACATGAGTACTCACCTGTGGTTTGGAGCCATTCTGATTGGTTTAAGGTGCAATCACAGGGTCATTTTGATTTGCATTTCTCTGATCACTAAAGACTTTGGACAACCTTTTTTAGTGGCTTCTCAGTCATTCGAGATTCCTCTTTTGCAAATTCTCAGTTTAGTTTTATAACCTGTTTTTTGATTGGATTGTTTGGTTTTTTTGGAGGTTAGCTTCTTCAGTTCTTTGTATATTTTGAATATTAACCCTCTATTGGATGTGAGGTTAATAGAGATTTTTTTCCCATTCTGTAGGTTTCCAATTTGTCTTATTGGCTATACCTTTGCCTTACAGAAGCTTTCCAGTTTCATGAGGTCCCATTTATTAATTCTAGATCTTAGAGCATGCATAATTGGAGTTCTGTTTAGGAAATGTCCCTCTGTGCCACTGAGTTCAAGGCTCTTTTCCACTTTCTCTGCTATTAGATTCAGTGTATCTGGTTTTATGTTGATGTCCTTAAACCACTTGGACTTGAGCTTTGTGCAAGGTGACAAATATGGGTCTATTTTCATCTTTCTGCATATTAATGGCCAGTTAGACTAGCACCATCTATTGAAGATGCTTTCTTTACTCCATAGTATATGTTTGTCTTCTTTGTTCAAGTGTCTGCAATGTGGGTTTTATTTCTGGGTCTTCAATTCTACTCCACTGATTAACAAGTCCTTCTCTGCACCAGTTCCATTCAGTTTTTATCACTATTGCCCTGGAGTAAAGCTTGAGGTCAGAGATAATGATTTGCCCAGCCATTCTTTTATTTGTAATGATTATTTTTCGCTATTCTAGGTTTGTTTGTTTTGGTTTTGGTTTTGTTTGTTTGTTTTGCCTTTCCAGATGAATTTGAGACTTGTTCTTGTTCTTACCATGTCTTTGAAGAATTGTTTTGGGATTTTGATGGGAATTTCTTTGAATCTGTAGACTGCCTTTGGTAGGGTGGCCATTTTTTCTATGTTAATTTTGCCAATACATAAGCATGGGAGATCTCTTTATTTTCTGAGATTTTCAATTATTTTGTTGACAGACTTGAAATTATTGTCATAGAGATCTTACACTTGTTTGGCTAGAGTTACCTCAAGATATTTCTATCTTATTTGTGGCTATTGTGAAAGGGGGTTGTTTCCCTAATTTCTTAGTCTGCTAATCATTTGTATAAAGGAAGGCTACTGATTTATTTGAGTTAATTTTGTATCCAGTAACTTCGCTGAAATTTTTTATCAGCTGAAGAAGTTTTCTGGTAGAGTTTTTGGGTTTGCTGATGTATACTATCATATCATCTGAAAATAGTGATACCTTTATTTCTTCTTTGCCAATTTCTATCCCCTTAATCTCTTTTTGTTGTCTTATTGTTCTAGTTAGTACTTCAAGTGCCATATTGAATAGATATGGGGAGAGTGGGCATCCTTGTCTTGTCCCCGATTTTAGTGGAGTTGCTTTAAGTATCTCTCCATTTAATTTGATATTGGCTGTTGGTTTGTTGTATATTGCTTTTATTATGTTTAGGTATGGGCCTTGAATTCCTGATCTCTCCAATACTTTTAATGTGAAGGGGTGTTGTATTTCATCAAATGCTTTTCCTGCATCAAAGGAGATGATCATGTGATTTTTTTCCTTTGGCTTTGTTTATATCATGGACTACGTTAATTGATTTTTCTATATTGAACCAACCTTGCATCGCTGGGATGAACCATCATTGTTCAGTTGTGTTCTTAGATTCAGTCTGCAAGATTTTTTTAAAGTATTTTTGCATCATGGTCCAGAGCTTTTGTTGTTGTTGTTGTTGGTTGTTGGTTGTTGTTGTTTGGATCCTTGTGTGGTTTAGGTATCAGTGCAATTATAGCTTCGTAGAATTAATAAGGTAGTCTTCCTTCTGCTTCTATTTTATGGAATAATTTGAGAAATATTGGTATCAGGTCTTCGCTGAAGGTCTGGTAGAATTCTATACTAAATATATCTGGCTCTGGGCTTTTATTTGGTTGGCAAGTTTTTTTTTTAATTGGATATATTCTATATTTACAATTCATTTCCCTTTTTCTGCTTCCCCACCCCCAAAGGTCCCACATGCCCTCTTCCCTCCCCCTGCTCCCTCATCCACCCCCTCCCATCTCACTGTTCTTGTACTCCCCCACAATGATGTTTTGGTCCATTCTAGCACCAGTGTCCACTCCTTTCTTCTTGTGAGACATCACTTGATATGTGATTTATGTCTTTGGTCTTCCAAGCTTCTAGGCTAATATCCACTTATCAGTGACTATATACCATGGGTATTCTTTTGAGACTGGGTCACCTCACTTAGTATGATGTTCTCTAGCTCCATCCATTTCTCTAAGAATTTCATGAATTCATTGTTTCTAATGGCTAAATAGTACTCCATTGTGTATATATACCACATTTTTGTATCCATTCCTTTGTTGAGGGATGTCTGGGTTCTTTCCAGCTTCTGGCTATTATATATAAGGCTGCTATGAACATAGTGGAGCATGTATCCTTATTGCATGCTGGTGAATCTTCTGGGTATATTCCCAGGAGTGGTATGGCTGGGTCCTCTGGAAGTATCACGTCCAGTTTTCTGAGGAACCGCCATACTGTTTTCCAGAGTGGTTGTACCAGCTTGCATTCCCACCAGCAGTGGAGGAGTGTTTCTCTTTCTCCACATCCTTGCCAACACCTGATGTCTTCTGAGTTTTTAATCTTAGCCATTCTGACTGGTGGCGCACGCCTTTAATCCCAGCACTTGGGAGGCAGAAGCAGGCGGATTTCTGAGTTCAAGGCGAGCCTGGTCTACCAAGTGAGTTCCAGGACAGCCAGGGCTACAGAGAGAAACCCTGTCTCAAAAAACCAAAACAAAACAAAACAAAAAAAACCAAAATGAAAACCAACAACAACAACAACAACAACAACAACAACAACAACAAATGGTTGGCAGGTTTTTAATGACTTCTATTTCCTTATCAGATATGGGCCTGTTTAGATGGTTTATCTGCTCTTGATTTAACTTTGGTATGTGGTATCTATCTAGAAAATCATTCCTTTTAGCTAGATTTTCCAGTTTTTTTGAGTATAGACTTTTGTAGTAGGATATAATGAACTTTTAATTTACTCCATTTCTTTTGTTATGTCTCCCTTTTCATTTCTGATCTTGTTAATTTGGATTCTGCCTCTGGGACCTTTAGTTAGTTTGGCTAGTGGTTTATCTATGTTGATTGTCTCAGAATACCAGCTTTTGGTTTTGCTGATTTTTTGTATTGTTCTCTTTGTTTCTTTTTGCTTGATTTCATTTTGGTCTTGAGTTTGACTATTTCTTGCCATCTACTTTTCTTGGGTTATTTGCTTCTTTTTCTTCTCGAACTCTCGGATGTTCTGTTAAGTTGCTAGTGTAAGATCTGTCCAGTTTACCAGTGTGCTTAGTGCTATGAATTTTCCTCATAGCAGTGCTTTCATTGTGTCCCATAAGTTTGGATAAAATGTGTATTGTCTTTTGTTGCTTATGGTCTTGTGCTTGCCTCTCACCATCTGGTTGTCCCTGGAGTTTGTTGGTCTGGAGTCTGTTTCTTTTGTCCCTGGGTTGCTTCAGACCTGTAGGCCTGAGGCCCTGGCTATAGCAGACTACTTGTGGGGCCTTCCAACTGGGGGCTCTTCAGAGGATCAGAGAAGCTCTTGATCTGGTGCTTTAGATCCAGTTGATCTCTTGGGAGGCCTTCAGTCTGTTGGGTCTTCAGAGGAGCAGTTAAGCTGTTTTCCTATGTGAAGATATTCTCCTGGGGCTGGTCTTTGGAGTGTGGTTTCTCTTTCCCTGTGTGCAGCAGCATTCTAGGGAAGATTTCAGTCTGTTGGGTCAGTTACCCTTCATGCCACTGAGCCCCCAAGAGGTCTTCAGCCTGTGGTGCCTTTTGCGTAGTTGCCCTGTGTATAGATGAGCTCCTGGGTTGCCTTCAATTTGTGCTGTCTTCAGAGGGTCAGAAAAGCTGATGATCAGTTGCCCAGTTGCTTTGTATGTAGCAGATCTCCTTGGATGCCTCAGGCAGTGGTGCAAGTTTCCCAAGAGTTCTGAGTGTATCAGATCTTCTGGGCTGGCTCAGGACATGATGTATCCAGGGGAGCAGACTGACTAGCTAGCAATCTGTCTAGCAGCAAAGATTGGGAAGAAGGGGAGGGGTATTTGGTGTGTTCTGGGTGGGGGTGTTGGCTTGAGTAGTGATGGGTCCCTAGTCCACTGGGCTCCCAGTGGCAGCTGTGGAATTTCTGGTGGGTTCTTACCAAATGCTTTGAGTGCAGCAGATCTTCTGGGCTGGCTCAGGATATGGTCATATCACCAGTATCCAGGTGAGCTTTCTTTATCCATCTCTTTTCACAGGTAACCTTCAAATAAGTGTGACTTGCAGGTCAAAAGTCAGATAAATTCTTTGATGGAACCCTGATTCTATACCCTTAAATAATTATTTTCTAAAAATTAATCTCTTTATTATATTCATGTATTTAATTTTATAAGATTTACTTATCATATGTATATGGGTGTTTAGTCTGCATGTGTATACCCTGTTCATGCCTCTTGCTCATGGAGCTCAGAAAAAAGTGCCAGATCCCTTAAAGGTGGGGTTATAAATAGTTTAAAATCACCATGTGGGATTTGGGATCTAAGCCCAGGACCTACATACAAGAGCAACTAATACTCTTAATCTTTGAGCCATCTGTGCTTATATATATATATATATATATATATATATATATATATATATATATAATTTATATACATATATATACATATATACATATACATATATGTGTATATATATATATAATGTGTACAAGCATAAATTATAATAAATATATTATATCCAGAGCCTATGTAGATACATATGACAGAGCTATGATCAAATTAGGTAAAACCTCTGCCCTGGTGAGCTTGTATTAATATTTCATGTTGAGATACTATAATATATTAAGTAGAATAATTTAATTGTGCAGTACATTATATAATTAAATAGAAACTAGAAAGCAATAGGAGCTATGGTGGAAATGCAGTAGAGTTAAAAGGTCACGTCTAGCAGAGTGAACAAGGGCACATTATCATTTAATACAGGGAGGTAAAGCTGGCCTTGAAGAAAATGACATTGGGTAAAGATTGAAGTAGGTGAACACATGGAGTAGGTGAATACTGGGGATAGAGTGCTCTGGGAGGAGTATGTAAATGCCTAGAGAGTATAATTTTTAATGTGAGATCAGATGTTAAGTCAGAGTGGGTAAAGGAAAGTGTGAAAAGATATTAGGCTAAAGGAAACCAGAGCCTGCTGTAAGGAGCTTGCGGCTCTTTGGGTGACTGGGAAATAACCAGTCAAATTGGAACAGAAATGGCATATGATACCTGGCTGCTGTTTTCACTCAGGAGCAACTGTAGATTGAGTGAGGCTTTGGTCTTGTTTAGGTCGTGGCCTGAGAGTCTATAAATGCATGTGTAGGAAACATTGGGTGAGGCAAATGTGATTTTTATTGTGGATTGCTGGTGACCCAAATCCATTCAGCCTAAGAATAGGCTCCTCGATATTATCTCAAGAGAACCTTTGACCAGAAGCATAGAATATGGAATAAAAGATTGGATTCTGTGCCTGTTAAGACCACTTTTAATAATGTATTATTCCATTACAATTTAATTTATGCATTTGTACTTTAAAAACATATTATTCCCTTATAATTTGATATATATGTAGTTCATCAACACAGAAGGTTAGTTTCCTGGTTCTTTAGGTTTCAATAATTCTGATAAAATTCAGTACAGTATGACATAAAAATACACTACCACTTAAACAATTTTAAGTGTGTGGTTCAGGCTTTAAACATATTCACATTATTGCTTAACTAACTCTTCTAACTCCCCAAATCCATGTCATATGTGTATATATGTATAACCATGCATTTGGCTACTCTTGGTAACATATAAAGGGAGTATTATAATATTCATCCTTTGGAGTCTGAGCTGGTTCATTTTGCATGGTGTTTATTTAGGTGCTATTTTATTTTAGACAGCAGTCCATTCTTTTTAAAAGGTTTATTAACATTCCTTTGTCAGGGTCCTTCAGAGAAATTAAAAGATTCTCCATATTAAAAAAACATTTATTATAAGAACTTAGCTTACATGATCATTGATATAGGGAGACTCAAAATGCAATGGTGGCTGGAGATTAATACCTAAAAAAAATAATGGTAAAGCAGTTACAGTTCAATGTCCAGCAGGCTGAAGTCCGAGGAGTGCTACTGGTACTCAGGAAGCCAGGAGACAGTCTATGGAAATGACTTAGTCTATGAAGCCAGTCTTTTTGCTTCATTCTTCCCTTTGACTAATTAGAGGAGACTCATCCCAATTTTTAAGGATTAGCTGTTAAAGGTTCAACAGTCTAACTTTCATTTCCTGTTAAACCTTCTTCATAGTGACACACAAAAAAAGAATCAACATGGTAAGAACACTCTGCATGTGTTCACCCAACCACTTGGGTGTATGGTTGTTTTTGGTGGTGGTGGTGGTTCCCTTCCCACCCACATTAAAGGTCCATTAAAAGTACAAAAATATTCCAATTTCCTATGTATGCTATCTACCTTAGTTTCTTTGTTCATCCATGTTGCTGCTGCTGCTGTTGTTGTTGCTGCTGCTGCTATGGAAAAAGTACTCTGACAAAAATAGTATACAAGATAATAAGTTATTTTTGTTTCTAGCTCCAGATTACCTACTTTCAGTCACAGAGAAGAAGTCAGGGCACCAGGTTTCTGAAGCACCTGGCCATTTTATCTCTATACTTAGAGGAGGCGAGTAGTAAATGCATGCTTTCTTGTTTTCATTTTGCTCTCTTCTCTGATACTTTTGAGAGAAGATGCCCAAGACTCAGATGATCTCTTCTTATACCTACTAATGAAAACAGTCCTCCATAGGTAAAGCCAGAGGCCCATCTCTCAAAAGAGTCTAGGTTATGTCTTGTTACTTTTTTCCTTTCGTCTGAAAATAGTCATTCTAGTGGCTGTGAAGCAATCTCTCACAGTGGGTCCATTCAATGTGTATAATACTCTGTAGCAGTAGCCATCATTTTACGACATTGGTCTTCATTTGTAGAGTTATGCCTCTTTAAACCTTTGTCTATTTAAAACCCAAGAAAGTTTTTGTTGCCATTGAGTTTCCCCCATTTTTGGTAACATAGATACTAATTTCATCAATGATAAGATCTGAAAATACCTTTTGTAAATTCACATTTTTGCTTTTAAAGTTTCTTTTGGCACTTAAATGTTTCAAGTTTTGAGGGAGTCCAACTAGCTCGTGTTCCTTATATTATCTAATGTTAAATAGCATAAGGAAATAATTATTAATTCAAATATCATGAAGACGTCCTAATGTGGTGTCTTCTGAAAGCTTTTGTGTCTCCAATTTTACATTTAATTATTTGATTCATTTTAATTTTTGTAAAATGTGTTATAATGTGAAGATCCATTTTCTGTAAATGATATCTAGTGTTTTAGTACTAATGTTAAAACTCTATCCTTTTCTAGAACTGGTTGGGAGAAATCAGAACACTGAGAAGTAAAAACTACTACTTCTAGAACATGAACTATAATAAAGACTATTTTAATTATTTAGTTAAACAAAAATACTTGCATAGGCATTAATTATATTTGCATATATGGCACCATTGTGAAACAGAATAGTCTAATGAAGAAGAGTAAAAAAGTGGGAAAAAAGTTTAAGACTATGGGGAGTTATGAGAAATGTATATTGTATACTTTTATGAAAATTACCTTATGAATATCAGTACTACATTTAATGAATATATGTCCATAAAAATAAGAATTATGGGCACAGGGCATATGATCAGTGGAGCAGCTGGGACAGGAGCCTTCCCATCACCATTTGCACCAAGAGCCTGGCATCTCCACTGGCTTCTGTGCAAGGCCCGGCAGGAGAGAGTGATCTCCTAGCAGCACTTTTACATCTGGGCCTGGAAGTGTAGTCTCTACTATCTCTCCCATAACTGTCAGGGGGAAAGCTGGGAGCACACAGGGGATACAGTCAGTGGAAGAGCTGGGGCTGGAGCCTTGCAGTTGCAATTTGCATCTGGGAGCCAAGCTGCTCCACAGCCATCTATGAACAGATCCTACCAGAAGAGTTGGTGTCCCAGGAATACTGACACAGGCTTACAGACCCACGGGAGGGACAAGTTCCAGCCAGAGACAGCAAGACCAACTAACCTGGGAAAGAAATCAGGAGTGGTAGATGTAAACATCAATGACAGATAGAAGAGATAGAAGAGAGAATCTCAGGAGCAGAAAATACCATAGAAAACATTGACACAACAGTCAAAAATGCAAAATTCAAAAAGCTCCTGACCCCAAACATCAAAGAAATCCAGGACACAATGAGAAGATCAAAATTAAGGCTAATAGGCCTGCAGCTTCCCATCCAGCTGGTTGTGGGGAAGCCAGAGCCAGCCAGCGTGCCAGGTGCTCAGACCCAGCCGGCAGCGGAGCCAGGTACCCGAGACAGCCCGAGTTTAAGACCTTCGGGGACTCAGGCCTGGAGCGGGAGTTGGGCACAGAGTAGCGGCTGCGCTCTGCACTCGTGGGGCGGACCCCGAGCTCCCTGCAGGCAGCTGCCATATTGCCTGCAGCTTCCCATCCAGCTGGTGGTGGGGAAGCCGGAGCCAGCCAGCGTGCCAGGTGCTCAGACCCAGCCTGAGGCGGAACCAGCCTCCCATCCAGCCGGTGGCAGGGAAGCCGGACCCAGCCAGCTTCCCAGCAGCTTGGGACCAGCAGGCGGAACCAGATAACTGAGATATCCCAACTTTAAGACCCCTGGGGAAACAGGATAACAGACAGCAAACCCTGAGCAGGAGCAGTGCAGAGCAGCCGCCCAACAGGCGGAACCAAGTACCTGGGATATCCTGAGTTTAAGACCTCGGGGGACTTTGTAATTTTATGAGGTCCCATTTGTCGATCCTTGATCTTAGTGCGTACGCTATTGGTGTTCTGTTCAGGAACTTTTCCCCTGTGCCCAAGTCCTCCAGGGTCTTCCCAAGTTTCTTTTCTAATAGTTTCCATGTGTCTGGTTTTATGTGGAGGTCCTTGATCCACTTGGAGTTGATCTTAGTGCAAAGAGATAAGAGTGGGTCAATTCGCATTCTTCTGCATGTTGACCTCCAGTTGAACCAGCACCATTTGTTGAAAAGGCTATCTTTATTCCACCGGATGGTTGTGGCTCTTTTATCAAAGATCAAGTGACCATAAGTCTGTGGGTTAATTTCTGGGTCTTCAATCCTGTTCCATTGATCTGCTTGCCTGTTGCTATACCAATACCATGCAGTTTTTAACACAATTGCTCTGTAGTACTGCTTGAGGTCAGGGATATTGATTCCCCCAGAAGTCCTTTTATTGTTGAGAATAGTTTTAGCTATCCTGGGTTTTTTGTTGCTCCAGATGAATTTGAGAATTGCTCTTTCTAGATCTATGAAGAATTGAGTTGGGATTTTGATGGGGATTGCATCGAATCTGTATATTGCTTTTGGCAAGATGGCCATTTTTACTATATTGATCCTGCCAATCCAGGAGCAAGAAATATTTTTCCATCTTCTGAGGTCTTCTTCGATTTCTTTCTTCAAGGACCTCATAAAATTACAAAGTTTCTGCAAAGCAAAGGACACTGTCAGAAGGACAAAACGGCAACCAACAAAGTGGGAAAAGATCTTCACCAACCCCACATCCGACAGAGGGCTAATATCCAATATATACAAAGAACTCAAGAAGTTAGACCCCAAAGAACCAAATAACCCTATCAAAAAATGGGGCACAGAGCTAAACAAAGAATTTTCACCAGAAGAAATTCGGATGGCCGAGAAACACCTTAAAAGATGTTCAACATCATTAGTCATCAGGGAAATGCAAATCAAAACAACCCTGAGATTCCACCTCACACCAGTCAGAATGGCTAAGATTAAAAACTCAAGAGACAACAAGTGCTGGCGAGGATGTGGAGAAAGAGGAACACTCCTCCATTGTTGGTGGGATTGCAAAATGGTAAAACCGCTCTGGAAATCAGTTTGGAGGTTCCTCAGAAAATTGGGCATGTCACTCCCAGAGGACCCTGGCATACCACTCCTGGGCATATACCCAGAGGATTCCCCTGCATGCAATAAAGACACATGCTCCACTATGTTTATAGCAGCCTTGTTTATAATAGCCAGAAATTGGAAGGAGCCCAAATATCCCTCAAAGGAGGAATGGATAAAGAAAATGTGGTATATTTATACAATGGAATACTACTCAGCAATTAAAAATAATGAATTCATGCAATTTGTAGGTAAATGGTTAGACCTGGAAAATATCATCCTGAGTGAGCTAACCCAATCACAAAAGAATGCACATGAAATGCAATCACTGATAAGTGGATATTAATGAGCCCAGAAGCACTAAATACTCAAGACACGAATAGCAAGTCAAATGATTCCCAAGAAGAAGAAAGGAGAGGACCCTGGGCATGTAAAGATTGCATCCAGTTTAGTAAAGAAACTGAGGGGGGAGGGGGAATGATTGGGGAATAGTTGGGGGGGAGAGGAACTATGGGAACTATGGTGGGTCGGAACTGGGAAAGGGGAAAGCCCTTGGAATGTAAACATAGAATATAGAAAATAAAAATTTAAAAAAAAAGTGAAAATAAAAAAAAAAAAGACCTTGGGGGACTCAGGCCACCTGTCAGCAATCTGTGAGCAAGAGCCCTGCAGGACAGTGGTTCAGGTATCCCAGTCGCTGGGAAATAGCCTTATGACCCCACAGGAGGGTCAAGCACCAGCTAGTATCTACAGGACCAACTAACACCAGAGTTAACCAGATGGCAAAAGGCAAAGGTAAGATCGCTACTAACAGAAATCAAGGCAGTATGGCGGCATCTGAACCCAGTTCCCCGACAGCAATAAATCTTGGATACCACGAAACACCAGAAAAACAAGACTCAGATCTAAAATCACTGGTCAGGATGCTGATAGAGGAACACTTAGATAAATCCCTTAAAGTAATACATGAGAAAATAGATCAAAAGCTAGAAGCCATTACAAGGCAAACACAATTAAATCCCAGATATCTCAACACACCAGAAAAACAAGACTCAGATCTAAAATCACTGGTAAAGATGCAGATTGAGGATCACTTAGATAAATTTCTTAAAGTAATAGAGGAGAAAATAGATCAAAAACTAGAAGCCCATACAAGGCAGACACCAAAATCACTTAAAGAAATCCAGGAGAATATAGAGCAAAAAATGAATCCCAATAAGGGGGAGAAACAAAAATCACTTAAAGAAATACAAGAGAACATGGGTCAATGAATAGAAGTCATAAAAGAGGAAACACAAAAATCCCTTAAAGAATTACAGGAAAACACAAACAAGCAACTGAAAGATCTGAGCAAAACCATACAAAATCTAAAAACAGAAGTAGAAACAACTAAGCAATCGCAAAGGGAGACAATGTTGGAGATAGAAAACTTTGGGAAGAAATCAGGAGTCATAGATGCAAATATCAACAATAGAATACAAGAGATAGAAGACAGAATCTCAGATGCTGAAGATACCATAGGAACCATGGATTCAACAATTAAAGAAAATGCAAAATGCAAAAAGCTGGTAACCCAAAACATTCAGGAAATCCAGGACACAATGAGAAGACCAAACCTAAGGATTATAGGGATAAATGAGAATGAAGATCTACAACTTAAAGGGCCAGCAAATATCTTCTATAAAATTATGGAAGAAAACTTCCCCAACCTAAAGAGAGAGATGCCCATGAATATACAAGAAGCCTATAGAACCCCAAATAGACTGGACCAGAACAGAAATACTTCCCGTCACATAATAATCAAAACCCCAAATGTACTAAACAAAGAAAGAATATTAAAGGCAGTAAGAGAAAAAGGACAAGTAACATATAAAGGAAGACCTATCAGAATTACACCAGACTTCTCACCTGAGACCATGAAAGCTAGAAGATCCTGGGCAGACCTCATGCAGACCCTAAGAGAACACAAACTTCAGCCAAGACTACTATACCCAGCAAAACTCTCAATTGCCATAGATGGGGAAACCAAGATATTCCACGACAAAACCAAATTTGCAAGATACTTATCTACAAACCCAGCCCTACAAAGGATAATAGGAGAAAAATACCAACACAAGGGGGGAAACAACACCCCAGAAGAAACAAGATAGAAACCCCATCTCATCCAACCCAAAAGAAGAGAACCACTCAAATACAAATAATAATAATAATAATGCCCAAAATGTCAGGAAGTAATAATTACTATTCCTTAATATCTCTTAATATCAATGGACTCAATTCCCCAATCAAAAGACACAGACTAACAGACTGGATACAGAAACAGGACCCTACATTTTGCTGCATACAGGAAACACATCTCAGTGTCAAAGACAAACACCACCTTAGAGTAAAAGGCTGGAAGACAGTTTTACAAGCAAATGGTCCCAGGAAACAAGCCGGAGTAGCCATTCCAATATCAGATAAAATTGACTTTCAACCTAAAGTCATCAAAAGAGACACAGAAGGTCACTTACTGCTTGTCAAAGGGAAAATCCACCAAGAAGAATTCTCAATACTGAACATCTATGCGCCAAATGTAAGGGCACCCTCATTCGTAAAAGAAACTTTACTAAAGCTTAAAGCACACATCGCACCTAACACAATGATTGTAGGTGACTTCAACACTCCACTCTCCTCAATGGACTGATCAGGAAAGCAGAAATTAATCAGGGATACAGTGAAACTAATTGAAGCTTTGGACCAATTGGATTTAACAGATATATATATATATAGAACATTCCATCCTAAAGCAAAAGAGTATACCTTTTTCTCAGCACCACACGGTACCTTCTCAAAAATTGATCATATAATTGGTCACAAGACAGACCTCAACAAATACAAGAAGACCAAACTAATCCCATGTCTCCTATCGGATCACTATGGAGTAAAAGTGGTCTTCAATAGCAAGAAGAACAACAGAAAGCCCACATACACATGGAAACTGAACAATACTCTACTCAATGACACCCTGGTCAAAGAAGAAATAAAGAAAGAAATCAAAGACTTTTTAGACTTCAATGAAAATGAAGGTACGACCTACCCAAATCTCTGGGACACAATGAAAGCAGTGCTAAGAGGAAAACTCATAGCCCTGAGTGCCTCCAAAAAGAAACTGGAGAGAGCATACACTAGCAACTTAACAGCACACCTGAAGGCCCTGGAACAAAAAGAAGCTAACTCACCCAGGAGGAGTAGAAGAGAAGAAATCATCAAACTAAGGGCTGAAATCAATCAAGCAGAAACAAAGAGAACCATACAAAGAATCAACAAAACCAAGAGCTGGTTCTTCGAGAAAATCAACAAGATAGATAAACCCTTAGCTAGACTAACCAAAGGGCACAGAGATAGTATCCAAATTAACAAAATTAAAAATGAAAAGGGGGATATAACAACAGAAACAGAGGAAATTCAAAAGATCATCAGATCCTACTACAAAGGCCTATACTCAAAACAACTGGAGAATCTGGAGGAAATGGACAATTTTCTAGACAGATACCAAATACCAAAAATAAATCAGCATCAAGTAGATCAGCTAAACAGTCCCATAAACCTTAAAGACATAAAAGGGGTTACAGAAAGCCTCCCAACCAAAAAAGGTACGGGACCAGATGGTTTTAGTGCAGAATTCTACCAGACCTTCAAAGAAGACTTAACACCAATACTCTTCCAACTATTCCACAAAATAGAGACAGAAGGGACACTGCCCAACTCGTTCTTCGAAACCACAATTACACTGATACCTAAACCACAAAAAGTTCCAACAAAGAAAGAGAACTACAGGCCAATTTCTCTTATGAATATAGATGCAAAAATACTAAATAAAATTCTTGCCAACCGAATCCAAGAGCATATCAAAACGATCATTCACCATGATCAAGTAGGCTTCATTCCAGGGATGCAGGGATGGTTCAATATAGGGAAATCCATCAATGTAATCCACTACATAAACAAACTAAAAGAAAAAAACCACATGGTCATCTCATTAGATCCTGAAAAAGCATTTGACAAAATTCAGCATGCTTTCATGCTAAAAGTCTTGGAAAGAGCAGGAATTCAAGGCCCATACCTAAACATAGTAAAAGCAATCTACAGCAAACCAGTAGCCAACATCAAAATAAATGGAGAGAAACTTGAAGCAATCCAACTAAAATCAGGGACTAGACAAGCCTGCCCTCTCTCTCCATATCTTTTCAATATAGTACTGGAAGTTCTAGCGAGAGCAATTAGACAACATAAGGAAGTCAAAGGGATACAAATTGGAAAGAAAGAAGTCAAAGTATCATTATTTGCAGATGATATGATAGTCTACTTAAGCGATCCAAAAAACTCCACCAGAGAACTTCTACAGCTGATAAACAACTTCAGCAAAGTGGCTGGTTATAAAATTAACTCAAGCAAATCAGTAGACTTCTTGTACTCAAAGGACAAGCAGGCTGAGAAAGAAGTTAGGGAAATAACACCCTCCACAATAGCCACAAACAACATAAAGTACCTTGGCGTAACTCTAACCAAACAAGTGAAAGATCTGTATGACAGGAACTTCAAGTCCCTGAAGAAAGAAATCGAAGAAGACCTCAGAAGATGGAAAAATATTTCTTGCTCCTGGATTGGCAGGATCAATATAGTAAAAATGGCCATCTTGCCAAAAGCAATCTACAGATTCAATGCAATCCCCATCAAAATCCCAAATCAATTCTTCATAGATCTAGAAAGAGCAATTCTCAAATTCATCTGGAGCAACAAAAAACCCAGGATAGCTAAAACTATTCTCAACAATAAAAGGACTTCTGGGGGTATCAATATCCCTGACCTCAAGCAGTACTACAAAGCAATTGTGTTAAAAACTGCATGGTATTGGTACAGCAACAGGCAGGTAGATCAATGGAATAGGATTGAAGACCCAGAAATGAACCCACAGACTTATGGTAACTTGATCTTTGATAAAGGAGCTATAACCATCCAGTGGAAAAAAGACAGCCTTTTCAACAAATGGTGCTGGTTCAACTGGAGGTCAACATGCAGAAGAATGCGAATTGACCCACTCTTATCTCCTTGTACTAAGATCAACTCCAAGTGGATCAAAGACCTCCACATAAAACCAGACACACTGAAACTATTAGAAAAGAAACTTGGGAAGACCCTGGAGGACATGGGCACAGGGGTTAAGTTCCTGAACAGAACATCAATAGCTTATGCTCTAAGATCAAGAATTGACAAATGACCCTCATAAAATTACAAAGTTTCTGTAAGGCAAAGGACACTGTCAGAAGGACAAAACAGCAACCAACAACGTGGGAAATGATCTTCACCAACCCCACATCCGACAGAGGGCTAATATCCAATATATACAAAGAACTCAAGAAGTTAGAACCCAAAGAACCAAATAACCCTATCAAAAAATGGGGTACAGAGCTAAACAAAGAATTTTCACCAGAAGAAATTCGGATGGCCGAGAAACACCTTAAGAGATGTTCAATGTCATTAGTCATCAGGGAAATGCAAATCAAAACATTCCTGAGATTCCACCTCACTCCAGTCAAAATGACTAAGATTAAAAACTCGAGAGACAACAAGTGCTGGCGAGGATGTGGAGAAAGAGGAACACTCCTCCACTGTTGGTGGGATTGCAAAATGGTAAAACCGCTCTGGAAATCAGTGTGGCGGTTCCTCAGAAAATTGGGCATGCCACTCCCAGAGGACCCTGGCATACCACTCCTGGGCATATACCCAGAGGATTCCTCTGCATACAACAAGGCACATGCTCCACTATGTTTATAGCAGCCTTGTTTATAATAGCCAGAAATTGGAAGGAGCCCAGATATCCCTCAAAAGAGGAATGGATACAGAAAATGTGGTATATTTATACAATGGAGTACTACTCAGCAATTAAAAATAATGAATTCATGCAATTTGTAGTTAAATGGTTAGATCATAAGTGAGCTAACCCAATCACAAAAGAATACACACGAAATGCAATCACTGATAAGTGGATATTAATGAGCCCAGAAGCCCTAAATACTCAAGGCACAATTAGCAAGTCAAATGACTCTCAAGAAGAAAAAAAGGAGAGGACCCTGGGCCTGTAAAGATTGGATCCAGTATTGTAGACCCAGAACAGAGAAATTGTGGGGGAGGAGAGTGGGGAATAGCATGGGGGGGAGAGGAATTATGGGACATATGGTGGGGGGTTACTGGGAAAGGCGAAAGCCTTTGGAACGTAAACAAAGAATATAGAAAATAAAAAAAGAAAAAAAAAGACATGCATTAATACATAAAAAGAAAAAAAAAGAAAAAAAATTAAGGATAATAGGGATAGAAGAGAGCAATGATTCCCAACTTAAAGGGTCAGTAAATATCTTCAACAAAATTATAGAAGAAAACTTCCCTAACCTAAAGAAAGAGATACCCATGCGCATACAACTAGCTTACAGAAATTCAAATAGATTGAACCAGAAAAGAAATTTCTCCTATCACATAATAATCAAAACATCAAATGCACAAAACAAAGAAACAATGTTAAAAGCAGTAAGGGAAAAGGTCAAGTAACATATAAAGGCAGACCACCCAGAATTACACCAGATTTCTCAGTAGAGATCAAAGCTAGAAAATCCTGGGCAGATGTCATACAGACCCTAAGAGAACACAAATGCCAGCCCAGTCTGCTATACCCAGCAAAACTCTCAATCACCATAGATGGAGAAACCATGACATTACATGACAAAACCAAATTTACACAATATCTTTGCACAAATTCAGGCCATCAAAGGATAATAAATGGAAAACCCCAAAACAACGAGGGAAACTACACCCTAGAAAAAGCAAAAGAGTAATCATCCATTAACAAACCAATAATAAGACAGCCACATAAATGTAACTCCACCTTAACAACAGTAATACCAGTAAGCAACAATCACTTTCCTTAATATCTCTTAATATCAATGGACTCAATTCCCCAATAAAAAGACATAGGCTAACAGACCTGGATACCTAAACAGGACCCAATATTTTGCTGCATACAGGAAACCCACCTCAGTGACAAAGACATTACCTCAAAGTAAAAGGCTGGAAATCAAATTTCCAAGCAAATGATCCCAAGAAACAAGCTGGAGTAGCCATTCTAATATCAAATAAAATTGACATTCAACCTAAAGTTATCAAAAAAGATAAGGAAGGACACTTCATACTCCTCATAGGAAAAATATACCAAGAACTCTCAATACTGAATACCTATGCTCCAAATGCACAGGCACCCACAATTATAAAAAGAACTTTACTGAAGTTCAAAGCCCACATTGCATCTCATACAATAATAGTGGGAGACTTCAACACACAACTCTCATCAATGGAAATGTCAAGGAAACAGAAACTAAACAGAAAAGCAGTTTCTCTTCTCTGCTATCTTCCCAAGGATGCAGGGATGATTCAATATAAGGAAATTCAGCAATCTAATTCACTACATAAACAAACTCAAAGGAAAGAAAAAACACACGAGATCTCATTTGATACTGAAAAAGCATTTTACAAAATCCAATAACTTCATGATAAAAGTCTTGGAAAGATCAGGAATTCAAGGCCCATACCTAAACATAGTAAAAGCAATATACAGCAAACCAATATTCAACACCAAACTAATTGGAGAGAAACTCAGAACAATCCCACTGAAATCAGGGACTAGACAATGCTGCCTACTCTCTCCATACCTATTCAATATTGAAGTCCTAGCCAGAGCAATTAGACAATGAAAAGGGGTCAAAGGGATATAAATTGGAAAGGAAGAAGTCAAAATATCATTATTTGCAGATAATATGATAGTATACTTAAGTGACCCCAAAACATTCCACCAGAGAACTCCTCAACTTGATGAACAACTTCAGCAAAGTAGCTGAATATAATTTTTTTCTTTATCATTGGCTTTCACACACTATCATGTGATAATTTTTCCTTTATTTTTTTATTATTTTATTTTATTGAAAAGTGAAATAAAGGGAAGTAAGAACATTTCATGATAAAATTAAAATTTATGTGGAAAATATTACAAATAAACACATTAAAATTGACAATTTTCATGGAAGATTAAGGAGTAAAGTGGTAGACATGTAAAATATTGCTAAATTAATTGAAATATAGGATAAAAGCATTTTATGATAGAATGAAGATTTATGTGGAAAATATTTCTGATAAGATTGTAGAAAAATGTAGAAAAACATATTAGAATTGAAGATTATCATGAAAATTTTTATATAGATATAATAATGGTAGGCATAAAAGTATTCCTAAGTTGACTAAAAGTGGAATTACAAACATTTTCTGATAAACTTGAAGATTTAAATGAAAACTATTTCTGATAAAACTGCAGAAATATAGAGAAAAACATGTTAAAATTAAAGATTATCATGGAAATTATATAGATAAAATGATAGGCATAAAGATAATTCTAAGTTGATTGAAGGTATTATTTTAAACATTTTCAAATAACATTGAAGATTTACATGGAAAATATTTCTAGTAAAATTCAAGAAATAAATAGAAAAACACGTTAAATTTGACTATTTCATGGAAAATTTTATGTAAAAAAATGGTGATGTAAAAACTCTATCTAAATTAATTGAAGGTGGAATTAGAAACATTTGTGATGAAATCTAAGATTTACATTGGAATCATTTCTGATCAAATGGAGGAAGTATATAGAAAGATTTTAAAATTGAAGATTATCATGAAAAATGCAGATAAAATGGTAGACATAAAGGAAATTACTAAATTAATTAAAAGGGGGAATTATAAACATTTTCTGATAAAATTTAAGATATACATGGAAATATTTCGTTAGTCTATATCTTTTTATTGGGGATTTGAGTCCATTGTTGTTAAGAGATGAAGGAATAGTGATTGTTGCTTCCTGTTATTTTTTATGTTATTTTTGTTTGTGTGGGTATCTTCTTTTGGGTTTGTTGGAAGAAGATTACTTTCTTGCTTTTTCTAGGGTGTTGTTCCCTCCTTGTGTTGGCATTTTCCATCAATTATCCTTTGCAGGGCTGGATTTGTAGACAGATATTGTGTAAATTTGGTTTTATCATGGAATATCTTGGTTTCTCCATCTATAATGATTGAGAGTTTTGCTGGGTATAGAAGCTGGGAGGATTTTCTGTTCTGGTCCAGTCTGTTTGGAGTTCTGAAGGCTTCTTTTATGTTCATGGGCATTTCTTTCTCTAGTTTAAGGAAGTTTTCTTCCACAATTTTGTTGAAGTTATTTACTGGGCCTTTAAGATGTTAATCCTTGCTCTTGTCTATATCTACAACCCTTAGGTTTGGTCTTCTGATTGTGCCCTGGAGTTCCTGGATGTTTTGGGTTACCAGCTTTATGCATTTTGCATTTTCTATGACTGTTGAGTTATTGTTTTCTATGGTATCTTTAGCACCTGAGGTTCTTTCTTCTATTTCTTGTATTCTGCTGTTGATGCTTGCATCTATGACTCCTGAATTCTTTCCAAGGTTTTCTATCTCCAGAGATGTCTCACTTTGTGATTTCTTTATTGTTTCTACTTCCACTTTTAGATCCCGGATGGTTTGTTCAGTTCCTTCACTTGATTGTTTGTGTTTCCTCTTTAAGGGCTTTTACTTGTTGACTGATGTTCTCCTGCATTTCTTTAAGGGAGTTATTTAAGTCTCTCTTTAAGCCCTCTATCAGTATCTGAGATAAGATTTTAAATCAAACTCTTGCTTTCTGGTGCATTGGGGTATCTGGGACTTGCTGTGGTGGGAGAACTGGGTTCTGATGTTGCCATGTGGCCTTGGTTTCTGTTGGTAGGGTTCTTGTGCTTGCCTTTCACCACCTGGTTTTCTCTCGTGCTAGTTGGTATTGTTGCCTCTGGCTAGAGTTTGTTCCTCCTGTTGGTCTGTAAGCCTGTGTCCTTATTCCTCTGAGCTCAAAAGTGAAAGCACTGCTGGGAGACCTCTCTCTCTCTCTCTCTCTCTCTCTCTCTCTCTCTCTCTCTCTCTCTCTCTCTCTCCTGGCCAGCTATGCACAGAAGACTGCAGAGTTTCCTTGCTCCCTGGTACAAATGGTGGCAGGAAGACTTCTGTCCCAGCTGCTCCACTGATATTAGGCCCTTTGTGTTCCTAGCTGGGTCCCTCCAGAGGGAAGGTGGAGATCTCACCTCTCTCCTCAAAAGTGAAAGCCTGCTGGGAGATTACTCCCTCCTGGCTGGCTATGCTCAGAAGGTTGTGGAGTCTCCTGCCTCCCTGGTGCAAATGGCAGCAGGAAGACTTCTGTCCCAGCTGCTCCACTGATCACAGAAGGCTGTGGGGTCTCCTGGCTCTCTGGTGCAAATGGCAACAGGAAGACTTCTGTCCCAGCTCAATATAAAATTAACTCAAACAAATCAATGGCCTTTCTCTACTCAAAGGATAAACAGGCCGAGAAAGAAATTATAGAAACAACTCCCTTCACAATAGTCACAAACAATATAAAATACCTTGGTGTGACTCTAACTAAACAAGTGAAAAATCTGTATAACAAGAACTTCAAGTCTCTGAAGAAAGAAATCAAAGAAAATCTCAGAAGATGTAAAGATCTCCCATACTCATGGATTGGCAGTATTAATATAGTAAAACTTAATCATTGGTCGTCTTGCCAAAGGCAATCTACAAATTCAATGCAATACCCATCAAAATTCCAACTCAATTCTTCATAGACCTAGAAAGAGCAATTTGTAAATTCATCCAAAATAACAATAAGATAATAAAAGAACTTCTGAGGGAATCACCATCCCTGATACTACAGAGCAACTATGATAAAAACTGCATAGTATTGGTACAGTGTCAGACAGGTAGATCAATGGAATAGAATTGAACCCACACACCTATGGTCACTTGGTCTTTGACAAGAGCTAAAACCAACTGGTGGAAAAAATATTTTCAATATATGGTGCTTGTGTAACTGGAAATTAGCATGTAGAAGAAAACAAATCAATCCATTCTTATCCCCTTGTAAAAAGCTCATGTCCAAGTGGAACAAGGACCTTCACATAAAACCAGACACACTGAAACTAATAAAAAAGAAAGCAGGAAGACCCTTGAGCACATGGGTACAGGCAAAAAGTTCTTGAGCAGATCACCAAAAGCATATGCTCTAAGATCAAGAATTGACAAATGGGACCTCATAAAAATGCAAAGCCTCTGTAAGGTAAAGGTTACTGTTAATAGGACAAAACAGCAACCAACAGATTATAAAAAGATCTTTACCAATTCTACATCCCATAGAGGACTAATATCCAATATATACAAGGAACTAAAGAAGTTAAACTCCAGAGAACCAAATAACCCTATTAACATAGCTCAACAAAGAATTCTCAACTTAGGAATATCCAATGGCTGAGAAGCACCTCAAGAAATGTTCAACATCCTTAGTCATCAGGGAAATGCAAATCAGAACAGTCTTAAGATTCCACCTCATACCAGTCAGAATGGCAAAGATCAAAAACTCAGGCAACAGCAGATGCTGGTGAGGATGTGGAGAAAGAGGAACACTCCTCCACTGCTGGTGGTATTGCAAACTGGTAAAACCACTGTAGAAATCAATTTGGTAATACATCAGAAAATTGGAAATGGTATTACCTGAGGACCCAGCTTTATCACTCCTAGGCATATACTGAGAAGATTCTCCAACATGTAATAAGCACACATGCTCTACTACATTCATAGCAGCCTTACTTATAATAGTCAGAAGCTGGAAAGAACCCAGATGTCCCTCAATGGACGAATGGATACAGAACATGTGCTACATTTATACAATGTAATACTACTCAGCTATGAAAAACAATAAATTCATGAAATTCTTAAGCAAATAAATGGCACTTGAAAATATTGTTCTTAGTGAGGTAACCCAATCACACACACACACACACACACACACACACACACACACACACTGTATGTACTCCCTGATAATTGGATATTCGTCCAGAAGCATGGAACACCTAACAATATATATAATTCACAGACCACATGACGCTTAAGAAGGAAGACCAAAGTGTGGATACTTTGGTCCTTCTTAGATAGGGTGCAAAATACCCATGAGAGGAAATACAGAGACTAAGTGTGGAGCAGAGACTGAATGAAAGAACATCCAGAAACTACCCCACCTGGAGATCTATCCCATATATAGTTACCAAACTCAGACACTATTGTGGATACCAACAAGTGCTTGCTGACAGGAGTCTGATATAGCTGTTTCCTGAGAGGCCCTGCTAGTTTCTGACAAATATAGAGGGGGATGCTTTCAGCCAACCATTGAACTGAGCACAAGGTCCCCAATGGAGAAGCTAGAGAAAGGACCCAAGGAGCTGAAGGTGTTTACAGCCCCATAGGAGGAACAACAATATGAACCAACCTGTACCCCCAGAACTCCCAGGAATTCAACCACAAACTATGAGTACACATAGAGGGACCCATGGCTCCAGCCACATGTATAGCAGAGGATGGCTTGCTTGGACATCAGTGAGATGAGAGGCCCTTGGACAAGTGAAAGCTCATTGCCCCACGGTAGGGGAATGCCAGGTCAGGGAAGCTGGAACAGGTAGGTTAGTGAGCAGGGGATGGAGGGATGAGACAGGGGTTGTCAGAGGGGAAAGGAGGAAAGGGGATAATATTTGAAATGTTAATAAAGAAAATATCTAATAAAAATGTAAAAAATATAAAAATCATAATATAATTTAAGGTTGTTTCAGTCATGTAAGGCATTATCAGATTCACAGTTTTGAGTTTTTCAAAAGTAGTTATGAGCAATATTCTGTATGTATTTTCTAAAAATCATTATTGATAAATTCAAACTAAATGTATAAGGTCATATTTTATTTTGTATTTTTTCAAATAATTTTTTTGCCAAATCTATCCTATTAACCATCCAGAGTCTGGTAGAATACTTTTATTGTTCTAAAGGGTATATGCTAAAACTTCTGTTCATTACATAATCTACCATAATGCATTAGTAGATTATACTCTATTGTGGGCATTTACTGAAGTCCTTAAAAATCATTAGATTAAGAGATAAACAATTTCTATAAATATTAGATGCCACAGCTTTATGTAATGACTGTGCCTAGGTCTAGCAGAGGTATTAAAAGTCCAAAGCTGAGGCTGATCCAAATGTGAGCACTGGAGAAGTAAGATTAATTAAATGCATTAACTTCTTAGATATTTATATAGCAGTCTCATTTTCAGCTAAATTTCACACCACATCTTATTCCCATAGTCTATGGTCTCTGGACTCTCCCAAAACTCAGTTCTAAAAGGGTAAACTAATAGGTTTGATTGCTAATTTAAAAAAATATATTATAATAAAGAAAATTCAAAATGAGGTACCACAACATATTTCTTCTATTATATATGTAGTGATTCTATCATTAAGTAGAATGAAAAGAAAGTTTTGAAGAAAAATCATGTATCTTATTTCAGTGACTTAGATTTTTAAACATGTATTTAATAAGCTCCTGTGCAGATTTATTTAAAGTTCATTTCAGTACAATCTATTGTATAGGTATTTTCATAGCAATCACATGCTAAGCAGTTAATATGATAGCTGGATATGATGGAAAATGCCTACAATACAAACACTCTAGATGCTAAGGTAAGAAAATTGTGATTTCAGCCTTATTGGGTAGGCTGAATAGGATTTGTCTACTAAACAGAAGCTAGGGTTATAGAAAAGGAGTGAACCTCAATTGAGAAAATGTGTCTGTTGTATTAAGGTGCTTTCTTAATTAGTAATTGATGTGGGAGGGCCCAGCCTATTGTTTGTGATTCCACCCTTGGATTGGTGGTCCACGGTTCTATAACAAAGAATACTGACTGAGCAAGGCATTTGGAGCGAGACAGTAGCCCAGATCCCCTTAACGGCCTCTGCATTACCTCCTGCCTCTAGATTCCTATCTTGACTTCTTTCAGTGCTTAACAGTGATATGGAAGTATAAGTTAGATAAACTCTTTTCTCCCCAACTTGTCTTTTGGTCATGGTGTATCTTTGAAGCAATAGAAACCCTGAGATGCCAGGCTTACACTTAAGATTAATTTAACCCTCATTAGTTGTGCCTTAAAATCCTATTTTAGTATCCAAAGAAATTATTAAAACAAAGAAATGAAATGAGTCCTTGGTACTAAAGAAATATGTTAGTGAGATTGAAGTACTTTCTGAGATGGATGAACAGAAAGAGGGCAACTTCTTGCACACAAACAGAGCTTGGCATATGCCGTGGGGTTGCATAAATAGAAGCTTAAGAGTAACAACTAGAAATGCTGAGTCATCTATCTCAGATGCAATAATCTCAGTTATTGAAAACATGTGTGGTCCATACAAATGAAAGAAAATCTTATTGTGTTGCAGTATTTTCCAGGAATTTATATACACTAAAATGAATGCTAAATATACTACAATATTTTTCTTAACTAGAAAGTAGAACCATGCAATATGTAAGATAGAAAAGGAATAGTATTCTATTTAAATTTGTATCACACCAGCAAATAATATTAAAATAAGAAAAAGTAAGTCCTTAAAAAAATAAATAAAATCTCATTTAATGAAAAGTTTTTACATTTAGTTTAGAGATATGAAAGGCAGATGTATCTGAGCCTTCCTTCAGTTATATGACAAGATCAGCTGTCAAAAGAAGGACAAAGTCAATGTACTTTTATTAAAACAATTTTATATAATTTTATATACAAAATGACTTAAAATTATGTCAGTGCTATTAGAGTTGAAGATCACATGTCAAAAGTTTTTATATGTCAGCATGGAAATAGATAAGGTATAATGGATGTATAGTTAACTATTTGGAATTCTATTGTACTACAATATTTAGCAAATACATTTTTTTTCTTTTTTTTTTAATTTTATTTTCTATATTCTATGTTTACATTCCAAAGGCTTTCCCCTTTCCCAGTTCCCACCCACCATAGTTCCCATAGTTCCTCTCCCCCCCATATGTTCCCCAATAATTCCCCCTCCCCCCTCGGTTTCTTTACTAAACTGGAAGCAATCTTTACAGGCCCAGGGTCCTCTCCTTTCTTCTTCTTGGGAATCATTTGACTTGCTATTTGTGTCTTGAGTATTTAGGGCTTCTGGGCTCATTAATATCCACTTATCAGTGATTGCATTTCAGGTGCATTCTTTTGTGATTGGGTTAATTCACTCAGGATGATATTTTCCAGGTCTAACCATTTACCTACAAATTGCATGAATTCATTATTTTTAATTGCTGAGTAGTATTCCATTGTATAAATATACCACATTTTCTGTATCCATTCCTCCTTTGAGGGATATTTGGGCTGCTTCCAATTTCTGGCTATTATAAACAAGGCTGCTATAAACATAGTGGAGCATGTGTCCTTATTGCATGCAGGGGAATCCTCTGGGTATATGCCCAGGAGTGGTATGCCAGGGTCCTCTGGAAGTAACATGCCCAATTTTCTGAGGAACCGCCAAACTGATTTCCAGAGCGGTTTTACCATTTTGCAATCCCACCAACAGTGGAGGAGTGTTCCTCTTTCTCCACATCCTCGCCAGCACTTGTTGTCTCTTGAGTTTTTAATCTTAGCCATTCTGACTGGTGTGAGGTGGAATCTCAGGGTTGTTTTGATTTGCATTTCCCTGATGACTAATGATGTTGAACATCTTTTAAGGTGTTTCTCGGCCATCCGAATTTCTTCTGGTGAGAGTTCTTTGTTTAGCTCTGTGCCCCATTTTTTGATAGGGTTATTTGGTTCTTTGCGGTCTAACTTATTGAGTTCTTTGTATATATTGGATATTAGCCCTCTGTCGGATGTGGGGTTGGTGAAGATCTTTTCCCACTTTGTTGGTTGCCGTTTTGTCCTTCTGACAGTGTCCTTTGCTTTGCAGAAACTTTGTAATTTTATGAGGTCCCATTTGTCGATTCTTGATCTTAGAGCATAAGCTATTGGTGTTCTGTTCAGGAACTTTTCCCCTGTGCCCAAGTCCTCCAGGGTCTTCCCAAGTTTCTTTTCTAATAGTTTCAGTGTGTCTGGTTTTATGTGGAGGTCCTTGATCCACTTGGAGTTGATCTTAGTACAAGGAGATAAGAGTGGGTCAATTCGCATTCTTCTGCATGTTGACCTCCAGTTGAACCAGCACCATTTGTTGAAAAGGCTATCTTTTTTCCACCGGATGGTTGTGGCTCCTTTATCAAAGATCAAGTGACCATAAGTCTGTGGGTTAATTTCTGGGTCTTCAATCCTATTCCATTGATCTACCTGCCTGTTGCTGTACCAATACCATGCAGTTTTTAACACAATTGCTCTGTAGTACTGCTTGAGGTCAGGGATATTGATTCCCCCAGAAGTCCTTTTATTGTTGAGAATAGTTTTAGCTATCCTGGGTTTTTTGTTGCTCCAGATGAATTTGAGAATTGCTCTTTCTAGATCTATGAAGAATTGATTTGGGATTTTGATGGGGATTGCATTGAATCTGTAGATTGCTTTTGGCAAGATGGCCATTTTTACTATATTGATCCTGCCAATCCAGGAGCAAGAAATATTTTTCCATCTCCTGAGGTCTTCTTCGATTTCTTTCTTCAGGGACTTGAAGTTCCTGTCATACAGATCTTTCACTTGTTTGGTTAGAGTTACGCCAAGGTACTTTATGTTGTTTGTGGCTATTGTGAAGGGTGTTATTTCCCTAACTTCTTTCTCAGCCTGCTTGTCCTTTGAGTACAAGAAGGCTACTGATTTGCTTGAGTTAATTTTATAACCAGCCACGTTGCTGAAGTTGTTTATCAGCTGTAGAAGTTCTCTGGTGGAGTTTTTTGGATCGCTTAAGTAGACTATCATATCATCTGCAAATAATGATACTTTGACTTCTTCCTTTCCAATTTGTATCCCTTTGACTTCCTTATGTTGTCTGATTGCTCTCGCTAGAACTTCAAGTACTATATTGAAAAGATATGGAGAGAGAGGACAGCCTTGTCTAGTCCCTGATTTTAGTGGAATTGCTTCAAGTTTCTCTCCATTTATTTTGATGTTGGCTACTGGTTTGCTGTAGATTGCTTTTACTATGTTTAGGTATGGGCCTTGAATTCCTGCTCTTTCCAAGACTTTTAGCATGAAAGGATGCTGAATTTTGTCAAATGCTTTTTCAGCATCTAATGAGATGACCATGTGGTTTTTTTCTTTTAGTTTGTTTATGTAGTGGATTACATTGATGGATTTCCGTATATTGAACCATCCCTGCATTCCTGGAATGAAGCCTACTTGATCATGGTGAATGATCGTTTTGATATGCTCTTGGATTCGGTTGGCAAGAATTTTATTTAGTATTTTTGCATCTATATTCATAAGAGAAATTGGCCTGTAGTTCTCTTTCTTTGTTGGATCTTTTTGTGGTTTAGGTATCAGCGTAATTGTGGTTTCGAAGAATGAGTTGGGCAGTGTCCCTTCTGTCTCTATTTTGTGGAATAGTTTGAAGAGTATTGGTGTTAAGTCTTCTTTGAAGGTCTGGTAGAATTCTGCACTAAAACCATCTGGTCCCGTACTTTTTTTGGTTGGGAGGCTTTCTATAACCCCTTCTATTTCTTTAAGGGTTATGGGACTGTTTAGCTGGTCTACTTGATGCTGATTTAATTTTGGTATTTGGTATCTGTCTAGGAAATTGTCCATTTCCTCCAGATTCTCCAGTTGTTTTGAGTATAGGCCTTTGTAGTAGGATCTGATGATCTTTTGAATTTCCTCTGTTTCTGTTGTTATATCCCCCTTTTCATTTTTAATTTTGTTAATTTGGATACTATCTCTGTGCCCTTTGGTTAGTCTAGCTAAGGGCTTATCTATCTTGTTGATTTTCTCGAAGAACCAGCTCTTGGTTTTGTTGATTCTTTGTATGGTTCTCTTTGTTTCTGCTTGATTGATTTCAGCCCTTAGTTTGATGATTTCCTCTCTTCTACTCCTCCTGGGTGAGTTAGCTTCTTTTTGTTCCAGCGCCTTCAGGTGTGCTGTTAAGTTGCTAGTGTATGCTCTTTCCAGTTTCTTTTTGGAGGCACTCAGGGCTATGAGTTTTCCTCTTAGCACTGCTTTCATTGTATCCCAGAGATTTGGGTAGGTCGTACCTTCATTTTCATTGAAGTCTAAAAAGTCTTTGATTTCTTTCTTTATTTCTTCCTTGACCAGGGTGTCATTGAGTAGAGTATTGTTCAGTTTCCATGTGTATGTGGGCTTTCTGTAGTTCTTCTTGCTATTGAAGACCACTTTTACTCCATAGTGATCCGATAGGAGACATGGGATTAGTTCGGTCTTCTTGTATTTGTTGAGGTCTGTCTTGTGACCAATTATATGATCAATTTTTGAGAAGGTACCGTGCGGTGCTGAGAAAAAGGTATACTCTTTTGTTTTAGGATGGAATGTTCTATATATATCTGTTAAATCCAATTGGTCCAAAGCTTCAATTAGTTTCACTGTGTCCCTGTTTAGTTTCTGCTTTCCTGATCGGTCCATTGAGGAGAGTGGAGTGTTGAAGTCACCTACAATCATTGTGTTAGGTGCGATGTGTGCTTTAAGCTTTAGTAAAGTTTCTTTTACGAATGAGGGTGCCCTTGCATTTGGTGCATAGATGTTCAGTATTGAGAATTCTTCTTGGTGGATTTTCCCTTTGACAAGCAGGAAGTGACCTTCTGTGTCTCTTTTGATGACTTTAGGTTGAAAGTCGATTTTATCTGATATTAGAATGGCTACTCCAGCTTGTTTCCTGGGACCATTTGCTTGTAGAACTGTCTTCCAGCCTTTTACTCTAAGGTGGTGTTTGTCTTTGACACTGAGATGTGTTTCCTGTATGCAGCAAAATGTAGGGTCCTGTTTCCGTATCCAGTCTGTTAGTCTGTGTCTTTTGATTGGGGAATTGAGTCCATTGATATTAAGAGATATTAAGGAATAGTAATTATTACTTCCTGACATTTTGGGAATTGTTATTATTATTTGTATTTGAGTGGTTCTCTTCTTTTGGGTTGGATGAGATGGGGTTTCTATCTTGTTTCTTCTGGGGTGTTGTTTCCCCCCTTGTGTTGGTATTTTTCCCCTATTATCCTTTGTAGGGCTGGGTTTGTAGATAAGTATCTTGCAAATTTGGTTTTGTCGTGGAATATCTTGGTTTCCCCATCTATGGCAATTGAGAGTTTCGCTGGGTATAGTAGTCTTGGCTGAAGTTTGTGTTCTCTTAGGGTCTGCATAAGGTCTGCCCAGGATCTTCTAGCTTTCATGGTCTCAGGTGAGAAGTCTGGTGTAATTCTGATAGGTCTTCCTTTATATGTTACTTGTCCTTTTTCTCTTACTGCCTTTAATATTCTTTCTTTGTTTAGTACATTTGGGGTTTTGACTATTATGTGACGGGAAGTATTTCTGTTCTGGTCCAGTCTATTTGGGGTTCTATAGGCTTCTTGTATATTCATGGGCATCTCTCTCTTTAGGTTGGGGAAATTTTCTTCCATAATTTTGTAGAAGATATTTGCTGGCCCTTTAAGTTGTAGATCTTCATTCTCATCTATCCCTATAATCCTTAGGTTTGGTCTTCTCATTGTGTCCTGGATTTCCTGAATGTTTTGGGTTACCAGCTTTTTGCATTTTGCATTTTCTTTAATTGTTGAATCCATGGTTCCTATGGTATCTTCAGCATCTGAGATTCTGTCTTCTATCTCTTGTATTCTATTGTTGATATTTGCATCTATGACTCCTGATTTCTTCCCAAGGTTTTCTATTTCCAACATTGTCTCCCTTTGCGATTGCTTAGTTGTTTCTACTTCTGTTTTTAGATTTTGTATGGTTTTGCTCAGATCTTTCAGTTGCTTGTTTGTGTTTTCCTGTAATTCTTTAAGGGATTTTTGTGTTTCCTCCTTTATGACTTCTACTCGTTGACCCATGTTCTCTTGTATTTCTTTGGGTGATTTTTGTTTCTCCCCCTTATTGGGATTCACTTTTTGCTCTATATTCTCCTGGATTTCTTTAAGTGATTTTTGTGTCTGCCTTGTATGGGCTTCTAGTTTTTGATCTATTTTCTCCTCTATTACTTTAAGAAATTTATCTAAGTGATCCTCAATCTGCATCTTTACCAGTGATTTTAGATCTGAGTCTTGTTTTTCTGGTGTGTTGAGATATCTGGGATTTAATTGTGTTTGTCTTGCAATGGCTTCTAGCTTTTGATCTATTTTCTCATGTATTACTTTAAGAGATTTATCTAAGTGTTCCTCTATCAGCATCCTGACCAGTGATTTTAGATCTGAGTCTTGTTTTTCTGGTGTTTCGGGGTATCCAATATTTATTGCTGTTGGGGAACTGGGTTCGGATGCCGCCATATTGCCTTGATTTTTGTTAGTAGCGATCTTACGTTTGCCTTTTGCCATCTGGTTAACTCTGGTGTTAGTTGGTCCTGTAGATACTAGCTGGTGCTTGACCCTCCTGTGGGGTTGTAAGGCTATTTCCCAGTGACTGGGATACCTGAATCACTGTCCTGCGGGGGTCTTGCTCACAGATTGCTGACAGGTGGCCTGAGTCCCCCGAGGTCTTAACCTCAGGATATCCCAGGTATTTGGTTCCGCCTGTTGGGCAGCTGCTCTGCACTGCTCCTGCTCAGGGTTCGCTGTCTGATATCCTGTTTCCCCAGGGGTCTTAAAGTTGGGATATCTCAGTTATCTGGTTCCGCCTGCTGGTCCCAAGCTGCTGGGAAGCTGGCTGGGTCCGGTTTCCAGCTTCCCTGCCACTGGCTGGATGGGAGGCTGGTTCGGCCTCCGGCTGGGTCTGGGTACCTGGCACACTGGCTGACTCTGGCTTCCTCACCCCCAGCTGGACGGGAAGCTGCAGGCAATATGGCAGCTGCCTGCAGGGAGCTCGGGGTCCGCCCCGCGCGCTAGTGCAGAGTGCACCCGCTATTCTGTGCCCAATTCCCACTCCAGGCCTGAGTCCCCGAAGGTCTTAAGCTCGGGCTGTCTCGGGTACCTGGTTCTGCCGCCGCCGCCGGATGGTTCTGAGCACCTGGCACGCTGGGTGACCCTCCGGCTTCCCCACCGCCAGCTGGGTGGGAAGCTGCAGGCAATATGGCAGCTGCCTGCAGGGAGCTCGGGGTCCGCCCCGCGCGCGAGTGCAGAGTGCACCCGCTATTCTGTGCCCAACTCCCACTCCAGGCCTGAGTCCCCGAAGGTCTTAAGCTTGGGCTGTCTCGGGTACCTGGTTCTGCCGCCGCCGCCGGATGGTTCTGAGGATGGTTCTGAGCACCTGGCACGCTGGGTGACCCTCCGGCTTCCCCACCACCAGCTGGGCGGGAAGCTGCAGGCAATATGGCAGCTGCCTGCAGGGAGCTCGGGGTCCGCCCCGCACGCGAGTGCAGAGTGCACCCGCTATTCTGTGCCCAATTCCCACTCCAGGCCTGAGTCCCCGAAGGTCTTAAGCTCGGGCTGTCTTGGGTACCTGGTTCTGCTGCCGCCGCCGGATGGTTCTGAGCACCTGGCACGCTGGGTGACCCTCCGGCTTCCCCACCGCCAGCTGGGCGGGAAGCTGCAGGCAATCAGCAAATACATTTTATTACATATCTACCTATGTAAACTAAGATTGCTACATAATAAAATGGTAGTTTAGCAGCCTCTCTTTCAAATTCTATTTGAAAAGTTACTCTTAGAGGGTGGAGACCTGACTCAGCATTTAATAGCTTGTACTGCTTTTCCAAGGGACCTGGATTAGATTCCCATCACCTAAGTCAGGTGACCAAAGTCTAGTGTAATTCCAGATCCAAGGGATACAGGACTCTCTCCTGGACTCTAAAGGTACCTGCACTCATAAGCCCATACTCTTATAGATACACACGTGCATATACATAATTTAAATAAAATTAATTATTTTTGATTAAGCATAGAAAGTCAAAATCATATCTATAATTCTAAGTAAAAATTCAGTGTGGACCTAGATAAGACTCAGAAATATTCTGCAACTTCTATTAGATCAACCATTTGAATTGGTGGCCCTCTAGAACTAGTTAATAGGACCTTCCTTCTGAAGCTACCACACACACTTTGGATTCAAGCCATAGAGAAAGAAATCTGAAGGTTAACTGCAAACCTCTCTCCTTGCTGGTTGCCTTTCATGGGGGCAGAGATGCTGTGCAAGCTCCTAGAGAAGATACCAAATGAATGGCGATATCCAGCTGTGAGCCCTGCATACTATAAAGACAAAGCTCACAGAGACATGCAATCGCAGTATGACCTTCATGGGAGTAGCCAGCTGATCTGAGATAGTATGTGAATGTAACTCCACAGGAGGAAATGCAGACCCGTTACTGTAAACTGATAAAACGCCATGGCTGAAGAGGTCATGGACCTGATGAAAGAACTCACAACTGCTGCTAAAATAACTTGACACAGGAGTCTAAATTTCTATGTTCAGAAACATTGACAAAGGCTATTCTTATTCTTGACCAGAAAAGCTTCTACTTACCATAAACAGCAGTGAATGCAGAGACTCATTGCTGCCTAAGATGATGAAAACAAGAAATGGTTGAAGAATTAGTCACAATCAGGACATTTATAGACCCCCTGCCCTCCCTTAAGGGTCAGAGAACATTGGTAAAAAAGATATACAAAGAACATAAAGTCTGGAAGATAGAGAGAAAAGAGTTGCAAAATGCTGCCTTCAGAGCATAGCATGGCCATTGCAAACATGATCTGTTACCCTCCTCACTGGTACTGACAAAAGCAGGCCTGTCCACATTCCATCATTAACATATGAGGAACTTGGAAGACTCCAGCTCACTCTGCTGAATTGTTGGTAACTAATGAATTCTGGAGGAGAGACGTTTGTTGAAGCCAGTTATCTACAAAACAGTGATTCTTCCCAGCTCCAAGGTAGTGTTCCATACTAGTGGCCACATAGACAGACTTGGTTCACATTAGTGGGTTGCAAAGCAAAACATAAAGCCATGAATGTTGAAAGGGAATTTGTGTTAAATCGAGAAGGTGATGATGGATGAAAGAGAGACTAGAGATGGTAGGCTACGAGAGTAAACAATAAACAGGATGCTATAGACTTGTATGTAATTGTCAAAAAACAAGCTCCTTTGTAGAAATAGCATTAAATAAATCATACATGGAGTTCAGGTTATTGAAATTTTATGAATACCAGTTATAAAATTATAATCACCACTTTAGTAAAATATTTCACTAGTTAGAATAGGATGAATCAAATTTGCAGTTGATACTGAGTTCAAAATTATCTGATTTCAGAAAGCTAAAATGCACTTAAAAGTTAATTTATACAATACAGAAATGACCCTAGGACTTCCTCACACAGCAAATATACTAAGTTAAATCTGATTGGTAGAGTGTATGTTTACAATGAGAATAAATATAATAAATGTCGTCAGAGAGTTTGCTAAAGAAGAGCTTTATGACATCTAAAAATAAGCATAAAATATATAGTTTTGCATCTGTTTCTGATTTATATAAGAGGGTAATTTTGGTTGGACTCTTGAAATCAACATTTCGGTTGTACATTGAAAGTTGAAGTAGAAAGAGAAGTATTGACTAGAAGCAATGTCACATAGCCATGGCATTATTCACTTCAACATTATAGTCCAAGGGATCATCACCACAGCTTACCCCTAGCTATATGTAGGGAAAGCATCAAATGCACAAGACCAAGAAGCTTCTTCTCTGGCACTGCTCTGCAAACTCCAGTTTATTTATTTAGAAATTTGCATGTATTTTATGGTCTGGTTGTTCTAGTAAAATATGCACCTCTGAAAGTATCCCTACCGTTCTTTTTCTATACCC
Organism: Apodemus agrarius; assembly: GCA_964023405.1. NCBI lineage: Eukaryota > Metazoa > Chordata > Mammalia > Rodentia > Muridae > Apodemus > Apodemus agrarius. The sequence goes on along the minus strand of OZ030006.1, from coordinate 39,319,083 downwards.
CCTCCCTGCTTTCTTTTATAACATAAGCCCCACAGAGAGTGTTATTTGGAAATCCATGTTATTATTTGTTTCTATTAATTAGCAGTGTGATCTGTGTCTGTAGAGGCTTGTTTGCTATTGAGCTCTGGCAATGGAGGGTGTGTGTGGCAAAGCCTTGAACTTTTAGTGTGTAAAAGCTATGAGCTCAGTTGGTGCTGCATCATAAATTGGCCTGCTAGTAGAGAGATATTACATGAGAATTTGCCTAGATGACATTTTAGGTAAAAATCTGAGCATATAAAGATGGTTGAAAAGTCTAGGCATAAATAAGAGAAAAATAGAAGTCCTAATGGTGGACTTTATCCATTATAATTCCAAACACTCTCTATCTACCCTCTTTCTGTCCTCTTGTTGATGGTTTGGTTCTCAGCCCATTAAGACCAGCCACAGAAATCGTGGATTTCTAGAATGAAGTACAAAGAAAAAAACTCAACCTAAGTTCTCCTGCTACAAAAAAAAATTGATGACCAAATGATACACACTACACAGGAGAAGGGCCACTATCTTCCATTTTCATAAAATTTATGCAATGATGGTCAAACAGAGTCCATTTCTGCGATGGTTATTAAAAAAAACAACTTTCAATATGTAACATTGACATTACAATAAGATGTGTCTAAAGTACAACCCCATGCTTCTTTCCTGCTTTAATTTTATCAGTCAAACTCAATACATTTATTTGCTTCAGAAATATTCTCACAGATTATTTTTATAACTTAACTAATGCCCATCTGTCCATTGTTAAAAACATATATACACTGTGTACTTTGAATAATATGTGTGGTAAACAATATTTGAATGTGTATAGAAAAGCAAGTGAATTAAAAAATGACTGTTCTCTAAATGGAGAATCCAATATATATTCAAAATAAAAGAACAAAATTCAACATCAGTTAAGTAAATATTAAAATTAATATTTCATAATATAACTGTACGATACCTAAAATATTTAAACTTATTTTAAAGGCCAACCAAAGGAGAAAAGTAAGTATTTAAAGCTAAAATAGTCGGTGTGAATGATACTCATTCATTCTCAATAATTTAAATTAAATATTATAATCATGTACAAGAGATTTATTTTGCACCTTGATGCTAGTATCATGAATCATACACTTATGTAGTTTATCTTTGTAGAGTGTAAATTTTTCCTAAAATTACAATTCTTGCTAAGGCAAGTTCTCTCCTCCAGAGGGCAGTGCAGTACAAACTCAGAGGAATAGAATGCACAAAAATCTTACATTCCTGTTTCATTTCATGATACAAGACAACACTGGAAATTACCCATAGTCTGCCAAAATGCTAGAACTCTTGGCTGCAAGGCGATATTACCAACCATTCAATTATTTCTTCCACATGTCACTCGAGTAAATTTTCCTAATTAGAGGCATTTTAAAACATAAATACTAAAATGGTCTTCAGTTGGTCAGGCACAGCACCACTGGATTGTAAAGATACATACAGGTGACAAAGGGAACTCGGTCACTCTGCAAAAGTTCACTTCAATTCATATAAAGTTAAAAAAAAAGTCTTCTACGTCCTGTCACACAATGGGAGGTTAGGTGATTTCATACGTATTTTTTCCCCTGCATATAGGTCTTCAAAGCTCTTTACAAATCTGCATTTTATCTACTTGTAGCAAATTATAAAAGCAAATGTACTGATAATTTCTGGAAAAGCTGTACAACTTTTGCACTTCACTACTGTTCAGAAACAGACCAAGGTCAACTGACATTTAAAAAACAGTCTGGACTGTCAAGGTCAGGACCAGCACCAGTCTCTCATATAATGCTAAAGTACTAAAATGCTTGCTAGACCATTTCCATAGTTGATCTCTGTAATCTTTGTAGCAGCTCTATGATTAACATCTTTATTTTATAGGTGAGTTAGACACGATCAACATCTGCAGTGCTACAGAGTTGTTTTGTGTAAACAGCAGGAAGAAAATTCAAGTCTTTCTAATGCCAAGATTTTAACAATGAGGTTATATTATCATCATTTGGAGTGAGTTTGTACCATGATCTGATCAATATTATGCTGTAGCTAGTTGTGGTGAGTCCAATTGTAAAGGCTAACGAAGATAGACCACTAAGATTCTTCACTCACATGTACTATACAAGCTCATCTTTTCAGGCATGTAGCTGTGACGCACAAGACAACCACAGATCACTGCATCCTGGCAACCCTTAGAAAGGCCGTCTCATGAGCAGCAAATCAGACCAACTGGTTCAGACACTGGGAGGAAACGCTGCCTACCAATGTGTGCCTAAATAAGCACTAGGCAGCTCTCACATACACAAAATTTAAAAACAAGATCAAGGCAAGCAAACGAGAACATTAGTACATGCAAAAACATTAGGAGTCAGTGGAAATAGGTCTGAAAATGGTGACTCTCCAAAGTTTATCTCGGGGACCTTTGGCAGATTTGTGAGTGCAGTGACATGGGCAAGTCTGAGCACAATTTGAATGTTGTTTCTCGAGTGCTGTCCATTTTCATTTTCTCTTCTTAAAAGGAAATGGCATATATTCATTTATTTGTGTTGGGAGGCATACCTAGCTATGGCTGGGTATTATAGAGGGTAGCAGATAACTTTGTGGAAAACAAAAAGATAAGAGAAAAATAACAGACTTTTCTGTCCACCATGTGAGTCCCAGGGATCAAGCATAGGTTATGAGGCTCAGTGGAAGTTACTTTTACCTCAAAACCCACATCACTTGGTCTTTTCTATATTTTTTAATTAGATATTTTCTTTATTTACATTTCAAATTTTCCCCTCCGAAAACCCCCTATCCCATTCCCCCTCCTCCTGCTCACCAACCCACCCACTCCCTCTTCCTTGTCCTGGCATTCTCCTATACCGGGGCATCAAGCCTTTACAGGACCAAGGGCCTCTCCTTTCTGACAAGGCCATTTTCTGCTACATATGCAGCTGGAGCATGGGTCCCTCCATGTGTACTCTTTGGTTGGTGATTTAGTCAGTGGTAGCTCTGGGTAGTACTGGTTGGTTCATATTGTTGTTCCTACTATGGGGCTGCAAACCCCTTCAGATCCTAGGGTCCTTTCTCTAACTCCTCCATTGGGGATCCTGTGCTCAGTCCATTGGCTGGCTGTGAGCATTGACTTCTGTATTTGTCAGGCACTGGCAGAGCCTCTCAGGAGACAGCTATATCAGGATCTTGTCAGCAAGCTCTTGATGGCATCCATGATAGTGTTTGGGTTTGGTGACAATATATGGGCTGGATCCCCATGTGGGGCAGTCTCTAAGTGGCCTTTCCTTCAGTCCTTGCTCCATTCTTTGTTTTTGTATCTCCTCCCACGGGTATTTTGACCCCTTCTTCTAAGAAGGACTGAAGTATCCACAGGGTATTTTGACCCCCTCTTCTAAGAAGGACGGAAATATCCACACTTTGGTCTTAAGACAGTCTCTCACTAGGCTTCTGACATGAGGCAGTAGCCTTCCATAGATTTGTGGCCATCAGTCAGGTAAGGACAATGCCCCAAGCCCCTTCACAGGTAGAGGATATCACCTGTGGTAGCCTCAAGACAGATTTCTATTTTAATGAGGTGCCTAAATGCCTGGAGGCTTAGTCAATAAACTCTCCTTCCCAGACACTCCTTTCTACAAAAACGTATTTAACCGCAAGCCCACACTGAGAAAGTGAGATATGGTTTTACTCATCGTCACTCTCTGCCATGATAAATGCCTTAAAACCATGGACTGTCTCCTTTCATTGGGATCCACCTTGGAGAGCAATGGAGGTGGCCTTTACCTAAAAAGCTGGCCACCTAATCTCCCGCAGAAGGCCTCTCAGCATTCCCAGCTATGGCCTCCACTAAGCAAAGAACTCTCTCCTCCCCACAGGACCCAGTCACAGCGCTCCTCTCTTTTCCCTTTTTGCCCCTGGCTAGATCCAGGCTGAGAGCTCCCACTCTATTCTCCACTCTTTAGCGGCATCCAGCTGCCTTTGGGGTGTGAGAGCATGGAGCACCAGACAGTCCTGGCCTCCCTGCAGGTCCATGGTCCTCCTCCACAGCCAGCTCCAAAAGTTCCCAGGGACCTCTGACTGCACTCTTCAACCCCTCAATCCCAAGGCTTCCCATATCCTGACATGAGTGCCCTGAGCCCTGTGAGGGAGTGGATGCAGGACACCCACTGACCCTACAGCTTAGAATGTGCTTGGCTGTCAAGCAACTGAGCCTCACAAGTCTATCTTTATTGTCTATCAGTGCTGGGAACATAAGTGAATACCACAGAGAATGCCTTTTTCCCCTTTAACTTTGACATGAGTTTTGGTGATCAAACTCTATATCAGTCTTGTGTTACAATGCCAGCCCTTTATTAACTGAGCCATCTCCCATGCCCCAAGCAAGTCTTAATAACTTTGTACTTCAGTTTAACCATTTGTAAAATGGACTTATTAGTAATCCACTCATAGGCTTATTGTAAATGCTGTCTGAAGTGGATAATCCAAACAAATAACTAGTATCCTACTCATAGGAACATTCCATAAATGTTAATGATGCCGAATTACAAAAGAAATTACAAAAAGAAAAACTTCTAATATTGTAATTCTCTAGAACTATGCAAATCTTATATAAGAAACAGAAGTTAAAATTGCAAGACTGATGTCTTATATATTTTGAAAAACCCTCACAGGACTCCATTTTCACAGTTAACTCCTCAGTCAGCTTCAACATCTCTGGCTTGTTTTGATTTCGGGGGATTAATTCATGAAGCATCTTCCAGAGAGTCACAGTGAGGAAGACCTGCAAAGGAGGTGTAGGGTGGCACAAGATTGCCTGTAGCAGAGACTTAGAATAATTGGAGAAGATAGAGAAGACAAACATTAAATAACACAAAAAGAACATCACTAATCAATCTCAGTATTCAGCCACCTAAACACACATGACTGAGTTAGTTTGAAAGATGTATATCATTAAATTAAAGGGGGATGCTGGGGACACAGCTCACTGCCAAGCATCTGCACATCACCGATGAGCCTCTGGGTACCATAGCTAGCACCATAATCATTCAATCAACTATCCACTGGCAAATAAATATGGAAGGCATATTGCAAAAAAAATATCATTCTTTGAAGAAAAGTGACATGTTTTGTCATGTGCTATATAACATGGTTGAAATTCTAGGACAATCTAACTGGGAAAAGATAGTCATAAAAGAATAAATTTTACACAGACCTATTTCTAATATAAATTTGAGAGTCAAATTCATGGAACTAAGTCTCACCAGAGAGGAGGAGGAAATGGGGAATACCACTCAGTAGGAAGAAGTTTCAAATATGCAAGTTGAATATGTTTTAAGAAAACCATATTCTACTACATTCAACTCACAAATCTATTGTACAAGATGGTACCTAGAGTTCAAATTATTGTATTGTGGGCTTTACATTTTTTTTATCTTTTTTTAAAATTTTATTTTCAATATTCTTTGTTTACATTCCAAAGGCTTTCCCCTTTCCCAGTTCCCCCCCCACCATAAGTCCTCTCCCCCCAACTATTCCACAATCACCCCCCCCCATTTCTCTGTTCTGGATCTACAAAACTGGATCCAATCTTTTCAGGCACAGGGTCCTCTCCTTTCTTCTTCTTGGGAATCATTTGACTTGCTATTTGTGTCTTGAGTATTTAGGGCTTCTGGGCTCATTAATATCCACTTATCAGTGATTGCAATTCATGTGTATTCTTTTCTGTTTGGGTTAACTCGCTTAGGATGATAATTTCCAGATCTAACCATTTGCCTACAAATTGCATGAATTCATTAGTTTTAATTGCTGAGTAGTATTCCATTGTATAAATATACCCCATTTTCTGAATCCATTCCTCATTTGAGGGATATCTGGGCTCCTTCCAACTTCTGGCTATTATAAACAAGGCTGCTATGAACATAGTGGAGCATGTATCTTTATTGTATGCAGGGGAATCCTCTGGGTATATGCCCAGGAGTGGTATTCCAGGGTCCTCTGGAAGTGACATGCCAATTTTCTGAGGAACCGCCAGAATGATTTCCAGAGCAGTTTTACCATCTTGCAACCCCACCAACAGTGGACGAGTGTTCCTTTTTCTCCACATCTTCGCCAGCACCTCTTGTCTCTTGAGTTTTTAATCTTAGCCATTCTGACTAGTGTGAGGAGGAATCTCAGTATTGTTTTGATTTGCATTTCCCACCAGAGAACTTCTACAGCTGATAAACAACTTCAGCAAAGTGGCTGGTTATAAAACCAACTCAAGCAAATCAGTAGCCTTCCTGTACTCAAAGGACAAGCAGGCTGAGAAAGAAGTTAGGGAAATAACACCCTTCACAATAGCCACAAACAACATAAAGTACCTTGGTGTAACTCTAACCAAACAAGCAAAAGATCTGTATGACAGGAACTTCAAGTCCTTGAAGAAAGAAATTGAAGAAGACCTCAGAAGATGGAAAAATATTTCTTGCTCCTGGATTAGCAGGATCAATATAGTAAAAATGGCCATCTTACCAAAAGCAATCTACAGATTCAATGCAATCCCCATCAAAATCCCAACTCAATTCTTCATAGATCTAGAAAGAGCAATTCTCAAATTTACCTGGAGCAACAAAAAACCCAGGATAGCTAAAACTATTCTCAACAATAAAAGGACTTCTGGGGGAATCAATATCCCTGACCTCAAGCAGTACTACAGAGCAGTTGCATTAAATACTGCATGGTATTGGTACAGCGACAGGCAAGTAGATCAATGGAATAGGATTGAAGACCCAGAAGTGAACCCACAGACTTATGGTCACTTGATCTTTGATAAAGGAGCCACAACCATCCAGTGGGAAAAAAGATAGCCTTTTCAACAAATGGGGCTGGTTCAACTGGAGGTCAACATGCAGAAGAATGCGAATCGACCCACTCTTATCTCCTTGTACTAAGATCAACTCCAAGTGGATCAAAGACCTCCACATAAAACCAGACACACTGAAACTATTAGAAAAGAAACTTGGGAAGACCCTGGAGGACATGGGCACAGGGGGAAAGTTCCTGAACAGAACACCAATAGCTTATGCTCTAAGATCAAGAATTGACAAATGGGACCTCATAAAATTACAAAGTTTCTGTAAGGCAAAAGACACTGTCAGAAGGACAAAATGGCAACCAACAAAGTGGGAAAAGATCTTCACCAAGCCCACATCCGACAGAGGGCTAATATCCAATATATACAAAGAACTCAAGAAGTTAGACTGCAAAGAACCAAATAACCCTATCAAAAAATGGGGTACAGAGCTTAACAAAGAATTTACATTTTTTTAAACTAGAGGTTCACCATGCTATTTTTAAAAAGATACATTAAGAGTCATATGAGGCAAGTGAAGTTGCTATCTTACTGAATTTTTCAAATCAAACTATACAAAGATGAATTTGACAACTGGGGAAAATTTAGAAAGAACTATTACATAATAAATTTTATTACTTCATTTGATTTGTGATAAGGGTGCTGTTAGATATTATTTTATGTTTTAAAAACTATTTCTTTTTGTTTTATTTATGTGCTTATGTACATCATGTTCGTGCAGAAGCTCACTGAGGCAGGAAGGGGGTGAGGTACCCCCTAGGCCTGGACTTATAGTTCTTTGCTTCCATGGGCATGCTAGAAACCAAACCAAACTTGAAAGAACAACAAACGTATTAAATGCTGTATTGATTTCGTGGACCAAGTTTTCATCATGCAGATGTCACTGCAAACTGTCACCAGGTTGATGTAGGAGGGATGCACAGAGCTAGGCAAACTCCTTGTCAGGGCTGCATGGTAGAGCTGCCTGTGGTGGAATGTGCTCCTCCAGGGAGCCTGCCCCAGGGGCATGGGTATAAGACATATGCCCTTGTCCCTCTGCCTGAGCAGCACAGTAGTGCTAACGCTGGTGGCTGGGGTTCAAGAGAGCTAACCCCATGCATGTCCTGATTGGAGCAAGACAGCTGGCCTTGCCCCTCACCAGCTGCAGCATTTGGGAGATCGGGTCCCTCACTTCACCTGGGCATGTCTTGGTAAGAGTTGATCCTGGTGATGTGGGCACAGAGAGCCAGGTTCTAGAGCATGAGAACTGGAGAGATGACCTGGGTGGCATTGGTGTGGGAGAGATGACCCAGATGACACAGGCACAGGATAGCTAATGAACAGACCAACTCAGCTACCGCCTGGGCCCAGATCCAGGACTTTAAGTTTGCCCACCCCAACATTTACCTCATCTATGAATTGATGGAAAAAACCTAAGGATCTCTATGACACAGGGCAACAACAGCATATTCAGGAGAAATCCTGGTAAGGATCCAGTATTGATGGTATTGATAGAAGGCAGAGGCCTTGAAATAGGCCAATAACCCATTGCAATGAACATTGACAAGCAAAGTTGTTTGGGCAACAGTGTATACTGAGACATAGTGTGACGCACTGCAGTTTCCAAGGTCAGATATGTTTTGTTTTTCTATTTCCATTTCTATTTCTATTTTCTTTTGCAGGGGAGGATACAAGGACAGGGGGTAGATATGGATGGATATGGAGATAAGTTTAATTAGGGTATATGATAAGAAATTCACAAAGAATCAATTTTGTAAATGAAGTAAAAGAATATATACATTTTAGTTCATGAAAGAGGGCTAAAAATCAAATGTCCCATGGTTTCAGAAGGCTTGTGCTACTCTCCTAAGTACATTTCAATAAGAATGTGGTAGCCAATAACCACATATGAGAATGTCAACTTAACCACATTAAAATTTCAGCAAATTAAAAGATCAGTTGCTCAGAATTCCTAGCCATGTTTTAAATTATTTTTTCTTACTAGTACTTACTAGGATAGGATTGGATAGGGAAGGACATGTCCATCACTATAGAAAGATCAGTTGAATAACACCAATTTCAGGGCCCAGATCTACTCTAATCTCTGCAGACATTAATACACACATAGGAAATTAACTATAGGTGTACTTATTGTTTCTGGGTGATAATTGTTATTCAGAAGATACATGAGAAGGCTCTACTCTAAATGTCAAATGAGCCAGAGTGAAACTAAAACTTCTGGACAATATTCCAACTCAAAGCAGGGCAAGTCTATACCATTCTGTTCATAGTACAGATAAAGCAGTTTGTCCAAAGGACTTCCCTCCTGTCTCCTCTGCTCTCAGGAAAGCTTTTTGTTTGTTTTTTTATATGAAATAGAGGATGTCTTAGGTAACATATTCATCTATATTTCAAGATTATAATCTATTATCTACTGTATTTATGAGAATGTCTTGAGTACCTTTGCTTTTAAAATATTATCCCTGAAGCATGAAGCAAAACAAACTACCTGTGATCTGATAATCAACTGATCTGGTTCTAGCTATCTATAAACTTAGAGAAAAGGGGACAATATATATATATATATATATATATATATATATATATATATATATATATATATGATGCCATGAGCAGTGAGTGTTTTCCCCTGGGGTTATTTCATTTCAAAACATTCTCTCTCTCTCTCTCTCTCTCTCTCTCTCTCTCTCTCTCTCTCTCTCTCTCTCTCTCTCTCTCTCCTGTCTCTCCCCCACACACACCTACACACACACATGCACGCACAACTGTAAAAGATCCTGAACTTAACTGGGGGACACATGCTGATTTCAAATGTGGTGTACTTCTTATTTAGGAGGAAAGACAAATGAAAATAGCCCTTGTTCCTTGATCCCAGAATGATGTATGCCAAACAAGTTCCTGCCCCCATTTTCTGTCTCATTAAGTGTAACTGGAATTCACAGTCCCATGTCAGTTGAGAACATCCATTTCATCAGAGGAGAACAGACAGGATGTCAGTTTTCTCTGCAGTATTTCAGTTCTGACATGGTTATCTGGAAAGCTACTAATTGCATTTTCACGATGTACATTCCTTATCGCCTCAGCCTTTAATCCATTAAAGAAAAAAAAAAAGCACACATAGAAGAAAGAAAAGGAAAACAAAACCAGAGTAAATGATTCCCTACTCTCTATTCTCCTTTCTCTATGGAAGTAGGTAGACATTAACCAGTAAGCAGACATTGACTATTCCAAAATCTCTTGAAGACATTCTAGATTCCTAAAACTGTGACTTAATGACCATAAAGTAGCAACTAAATAACTCATTCAATAACTTTGACCCCCAGTAGCTTTGCTCATCATGATTCACAGCCAACCTATAAAATCATTTGTGTCTAAGAGAAATTACATTTGTATTTGTGTTCATTCAGCTGGAATCACACACAGTCCTGGGTCATTTAATTGTCAATTCCATCTTCATGTCTTTCTGAAATCATTTATTTAAAAGTTTACATGGTTTTCACACTGTGAGTAACTGAAACTTTTACAATGACCAATGGTAAATTGGGAGCATTTTTCCTAGCCCTATGTCCTGATCTGTTTCTTTATAGGTTTTACTGTTTGAAAGCACCAGGTTACTTTGGTGACTAAGACACTGCAGTACATTTAAAACAGAGTAATATGGTGGCTCAAACTGTGTTCTTTTTGCATGAACTGCTTTCGCTACTTGGCCATTGTTTGTTGTTGTTGATGATGTTTGTTTTGTTTCATATAAATTTATGTTTTCAAATGAGTCAAGTTGTTTATTTTATTTTTTAATTTATTATGTGTTTTAAGGCAGGATTTCGCTGTGTAAATCCAGCTGTATTAGAACTCTCTATGTAGAGCAGACTGGCCTAGAACTCAGAGAATTCTTTAATCCCAAATGCTAACATAAAGGTATGGGGACCATTCTCTGCTCCAAGGCAATTTATTAACCAGCACCCCCTGTTCTAACAGTCCATATGAATATAAGGACATTATTTTCATGTTTGTGAAAAATGATTTTATTCATTGTTAAATTTGAATAGGTCTCTATGATAAAATTTTTGAAAACAGGAAATATTTTCATTCATGAACACGGTGACTTTCTAATATTAGTGCTTTTTTTCAATATATCATCCTTTAAAAAATATCTTTCGGATGCAGGTCTTTAACTTCCATTATTGTAGTTACAAAGTAAGTAAAAGGAGTATTTTCTTTTAAAAATTTGTTTTGTTTATTTATTTTCAAATAACTTATTTTTCTATCTGAGTTGCTGATGAGGTAAGTTTACATACTTGACATTTTATTAACTGCTATTTAAAATTGACATTAATTTCATAGCATGCACACTGTACTTCTGTGAAGTTCTAAAAACAATCTAAAGAAAATGAGCTTAAGTTTGACATCTCAAAATCGGAGGAACCAAAAAATGGAGAATCTAAGTCTGCTGTGTTCAAAGGGGGGAAATTACAGTATGATTTATTAGAAATATGCTATTTAGAATCAAGAGTTCATTTGTGCAGCAAATGAGAACTCCCTCCTCCATGTAGGACAAGCCTGCAGGACTTTGAAATTCCTCTTGATCCCCACACATGAAGCTGGGCCTCTTTGTTTAGTAACATAGGCAGGGTCTAAGAGGTGAAAGCAAATTCCTAAGTGTGATATTTGCTTGCTCACCGACATGTGTTTCCAGTCTATCTCTGGAGTAAATTTCTTCCCTCATTCTGTTCAGTCTTATACATTGGAATGGTTCTCAGACCTACAAGTTGCTCTTCTCGTTTATACTCCCTGAATTTTCTCTTTATATAGTTCTGGTTTATGAACACAGCGTCTGAGATCTCTAATTTTGGGTGTAATCAGAGATCCTCTTGCATGCCTTGACCTTGGACTAGTCAAATACCATTTTTCACAGGAGATTGGTGTTGGCATTTAGTCTAGGCTCTGCGCCACAGTTACCTGGCAATAGTGCCAGGTGTGCTTAACTCACTATAAAAGTGGCTGCATGTCCTCTCCTCTCTCTCTCTTGCCCTCTTATTCCTGCTTTCTTCTCTTGTTCCTGTTCTCCCTCTCTCCCCATTCCCCTCCCCCATCTCTCCATGTGTTTATGGCTAGCCTCTACTCCTCTCTGTCTCTGTTTCTCTCTCTCTCTCTCTCTCTCTCTCTCTCTCTCTCTCTCTCTCTCTCTGTTTCTACTATCCTCCTCTCAATTCCCCTCTCCATGCCCTGAATAAACTCTATTCTATACTGTACCATCTTGTGGCTGGTACCTCAGAGAGGGAAGGGATGCATCAGCATGGGCCTGCAGAGGCACCCCACATCATACCAGATCCCCACCAAACATATCTCTGGTTTCTTATCTTTTTATAAAATACAACAGTTGGTACTAAAAATATAGAAGCACCGTTATTAATTCACACATGAAAAATTGAGTTAAGATATAAGGATCACATTATAGTTTTGCAGCTGTCATAAATCTCCCTATTAAGGTGATGCTAAGAAAAAAATCCTTCAGTGTATAATCCACTGTCTGAGAAATGCAATGTCTATTAATTCAATGCAGTCTAAAATAGACCCATAGGACAAATGTATTTTGTCAGATTATTAACTGACTACATTAGCTAAACATTTATTTTATCTAATGAATATTACTTTCATTTAGCATTCATAACACTTCTACCCAAAGCACATGTACACATTCGTCGTGTTTGATTATGTATCCTTTTAGGGGATTAAGACTTGTTATAGGATCCCAACATTACTGAAAAACACTTATTATTAGAGGCAAAAATTTTAATATTTATTTCAGCCTGTTGAGTTCTTTAAATTTCTCTTCAGGATATCAAAGTTTCATAAATGAATTTTAAATTTAAGAATTCCTAATTGTAGAAACTTAGTTTTCAATAATGAATATCAAGACAAAAATCACAAAATACATACAAATTATTGTGATTGAATGCTTAAATTTTCACAAATTTATATATAATTACCATGTGATTATATTAAATTTATAAGGTTTTAGTGAAATATCATGTTATTTATTGCTTTGTTCTTTACATATTATAATTTGCTTTGCTGTGTTTGTTCCTTTATGTATGCATATGTGTGCAAGCCAGCAGATCACATTGACAGTCTTTTTCTACCACTATCCACTTCATTTTTCATGGCAAAGTTTTCCACCATGCCTGGTTTTCAACAATATGGCTATACTGTCATGTCAGGAAGCCCCAGACAACTTCTTATATCTATTCTGAACACTGGAGAGTGCTTGCATGTGCTACGTACATGAGATTTTTTTCTGAATTCTGAGAATCCAAAAACAGGTCCTCATGCATGTGTGGCAAACACTTTCCAATTTCACACTCTGAGAGCAAAACTCCATTGAAATTATACATTGACTTTTGAAATGTATCAAATATTTTTATTTTCTTATTTTAGTCATTTCTACCGTTTTATTTTAGCCATATCATATGAACATGGGATTTGTTATGAAACAATTTGCTTGGTTCTCAGGAAATGCAATTCTTCTCCAATATCTTGGACATTGCTTTTGCACATCCACTTAGCCTGAAAAGAGCAGTTTAATTTACAGATACTTCTATGTTCCACCTTTGATGGTTCCTTCCTCACTAGAAACATGCTTAAGAAATTTAATTCAGGAGAAAGACATAACATCCACTCTCAGTCTTGGATTGAACAAGATAAATGGTGACATATTGGCCAGTAAAACAAAGTTGTTCAAACGTAACAGATAAAATTACAGTACACAGTTTATTTTTATTATATCACGCCAATGCAAAGAACATATAAAACAAATGTTGTGGGTTTTTTGTCTAAATGGCATATTTCATAATCATGAAATAAAATGGTGATACTGGTTGGTCTTTTAATTGAGTATTACTTTATAATGTATAATATTTGCATTTAACATATCTATGATTATATGCACGTGAATAAATACTACTTATCAGCTGGATGAGACATTAATTCTTTTCTGGTAAAATGAGACAATTCAAGCCCGATTAGAATATCTAAAGTAAGTTTATTGGGAAGCAGCTCTCAGTGGGGTTCACTAGTCCTAAGGAAAAAAGGCAAGGGAAGTCACCATTGAGAAGGAGACAGATGAATTTGAGAATTGCTCTTTTTAGATCTATGAAGAATTGAGTTGGGATTTTGATGGGGATCGCATTGAATCTGTATATTGCTTTTGGCAAGATGGCCATTTTTACTATATTGATCCAGCCAATCCAGGAGCAAGAAATATTTTTCCATCTTCTGAGGTCTTCTTCGATTTCTTTCTTCAAGGACTTGAAGTTCCTGTCGTACAGATCTTTCGCTTGTTTGGTTAGAGTTACGCCAAGATAATTTATGTTGTTTGTGGCTATTGTGAAGGGTGTTATTTCCCTAATTTCTTTCTCAGCCTGCTTGTCCTTTGAGTACAAGAAGACGACTGACTTGCTTGAGTTAATTTTATAACCTGCCACTTTGCTGAAGTTGTTTATCAGCTGTAGAAGTTCTCTGGTGCCCCATCAAAATCCCAAATCAATTCTTCATAGATCTAGAAAGAGCAATTCTCAAATTCATCTGGAGCAACAAAAAACCCAGGATAGCTAAAACTATTCTCAACAATAAAAAGACTTCTGGGGGAATCAATATCCCTGACCTTAAGCAGTACTACAGAGCAATTGTGTTAAAAACTGCATGGTATTGGTATAGCAACAGGCAAGTAGATCAATGGAACAGGATTGAAGACCCAGAAATTAACCCACAGACTTATGGTCACTTGATCTTTGATAAAGGAGCCACAACCATCTGATGGAATAAAGATAGCCTTTTCAACAAATGGTGCTGGTTCAACTGGAGGTCAACATGCAGAAGAATGCGGATTGACCCACTCTTATCTCTTTGCACTAAGATCAACTCCAAGTGGATCAAGGACCTCCACATAAAACCAGACACACTGAAACTATTAGAAAAGAAACTTGGGAAGACCCTGGAGGACTTGGGCACAGGGGAAAAGTTCCTGAACAGAACACCAATAGCTTATGCTCTAAGATCAAGAATCAACAAATGGGACTTCATAAAATTACAAAGTTTCTGCAAAGCAAAGGACACTGTCAGAAGGACAAAAGGGCAACCAACAAAGTGGGAAAAGATCTTCACCAACCCCACATCCGACAGAGGGCTAATATCCAATATATACAAAGAACTCAAGAAGTTAGACCGCAAAGAACCAAATAACCCTATCAAAAAATGGGGCACAGAGCTAAACAAAGAATTTTCACCAGAAGAAATTTGGATGGCTGAGAAACACCTTAAAAGATGTTCAACATCATTAGTCATCAGGGAAATGCAAATCAAAACAACCCTGAGATTCCACCTCACACCAGTCAGAATGGCTAAGATTAAAAACTCAAGAGACAAGTGCTGGCGAGGATGTAGAGAAAGAGGAACACTCCTCCACTGTTGGTGGGATTGCAAAATGGTAAAACCGCTCTGGAAATCAGTTTGGTGGTTCCTCAGAAAATTGGGCATGTCACTTCCAGAGGACCCTGGCATACCACTCCTGGGCATATACCCAGAGGATTCCCCTGCATACAATAAAGACACATGCTCCACTATGTTTATAGCAGCCTTGTTTATAATAGCCAGAAATTGGAAGGAGCCCAAATATCCCTCCAAGGAGGAATGGATACAGAAAATGTGGTATATTTATACAATGGAATACTACTCAGCAATTAAAAATAATGAATTCATGCAATTTGTAGGTAAATGGTTAGACCTGGAAAATATCATTCTGAGTGAGTTAACCCAATCACAAAAGAATACACATGAAATGCAATCACTGATAAGTGGATATTAATGAGCCCAGAAGCCCTAAATACTCAAGACACAAATAGCAAGTCAAATTATTCCCAAGAAGAAGAAAGGAGAGGACCCTGGGCCTGTAAAGATTGCATCCAGTTTAGTAAAGAAACCGAGGGGGGAGGGGGAATGATTGGGGAATAGTTGGGGGGGAGAGGAACTATGGGAAGCATGGTGGGTGGGAACTGGGAAAGGGGAAAGCCTTTGGAATGTAAACATAGAATATAGAACATAAAAATTTAAAAAAAAAGAGAAGGAGACAGGGGGTGCGGGGCGGGGGGAGAAAGAGAAAGAGGGGGATAAAATAGGAAGGAGACACCAATGTGTCTGATTATATGAGAGAGCTTCTGGGGGAGGGGCAGCCCAGCACCTGGAATGGAAACTTCAAGGTAGAGGGTATGCCAGGTAGAGAATGCAGGGTGCTGGTTGAACCTGGAGGCCAGGTCAACTTCTATATGTTAAATATGCCCCTCAGCTGTTTGTCCAGGGTCTGAAACCCAAACTCTGAGAAGCTGGTTCTGAACAGAAATTTTAATGAGCTTTTATTTTTGATTCTGTCAATTTATTTTTTTGCAAAGAAATGCTGAAAGATACATATGAAAACTGCGGCAGGAGGTCAGCTATACGCCCAGCAGCCTGTGAGAAGGAGACAGCCAGCACAACCTGCACCCAGAGCTTATCGGGGCCACAGAGATCCTCAGTTTGGAACCAGATCTTCTGACTTTGAGAAGGGGTGCTCCACCATCCTGACTTCTGGATGACAGAGAGATCTGACAAAGCAAGGCTCACAGGAGCTTCAAACACCAATCAGTGACAACAACACCAACTATCTCCAGAGATAACCAGGTGGCAAAAGGCAAACATAGGAACATTACTAACAGAAATTAAGCCAATATGGCAGCATCTGAACCCAATTCTCCAACCACAGCAAGTCCTGGATATCCCAACACACTAGAAAAACAAGATTTGGATTTAAAAGCACTGGTCATAATGCTGCTAGAGGAACACAAAAAAGACATAAACAAATCTCTTCAAGAAATGCAGGGGAACATGAATAGGTTAGAAGCCCTTACAATGCAAACACAAAAATCACTTAAAGAAATCCAGGAGAATATGGGTTAACAGATAGAAGCCAATAAAGGGGAAACGAAAAAAATCACTTAAAGAAATGCAGGAGAAATTGAGTCAATAGGCAGAAATCATGAAAGAGGAAACACGAAATCTCTTAAAGAATTACAGGAAAACACAAACAAACAAGTGAAGGAACTGATCAAAACCATCCAGGATCTAAATACAGAGATAGAAACAACTAAGAAATCACAAAGGGAGACAACTTTGGAGATAGAAAACCTTGGGAAGAAATCGGGGGTCATGGAAGTAAATATCAACAACAGAATACAAGAGATAGGAGTAAGAATCTCAGATGCTGAAGATACCATAGAAACCAGGGACTCAACAGTCAAAGAAAATGCAAAATGCAAAAAGCTTGTAACCCAAAACATCAAGGAAATCCAGGACACAATGAGAAGACCAAACCTAAAGATTATAGGGATAGAGGAGAGGGAAGATTTACAACTTAAAGGGCCGCAAATATCTTTAACAAAATTATGGAAGAAAATTTCTCTAACCTAAAGAGAGAGATGCCCATGAATATACAAGAAGCCTACACAACTCCAAACAGATTGGACCAGAACAGAAATAACTCCTGTTACATAATAATCAAAACCCCAAATGTACAAAACAAAGAAAGAATATTAAAGGCATTAAGAGAAAAAGGCCAAGTAACATATAATGGAAGACCTATCAGAATTACACCAGACTTCTCACCAGAGACCATGAAAGCCAGAACATCCTGGGCAGACCTCATGCAGACTCTAAGAGAACAAAAATGTCTGCAATGACTACCTTACCAGCAAAACTCTCAATTACCATAGATGGAGAAACCAAAATATTCCATGACAAAACCAAATTTACACAATATCTTTCCACAAATCCAGCCCTACAAAGATAATAGGGGGAAAACTCCAATACAAGGAGAGAAACTACACCCTGGAAAAAGCAAGATAGTAACCTTCTTCCATGAAACCCATAAGAAGATAACCACTCAAATACAAAAATAACATAAAAAATGACAGGAAGTAATAATGACTATTTCTTAATATCTCTCAACAGCAATGGACTCAATTCTCTAATAAAAAGACAGACTGACTGGATGAGGAAACAGAACCCTACATTTTGCTGCATACAGGAAACACACCTCATGGTCAAAGACAAACACTACTTTAGAGTAAAAGTCTGGAAGACAATTTTATAAGTAAATGGTCCCAGAAAATGAGCCGGAGTAGCCATTCTAATATCAGATAAAATTGACTTTTAACCTAAAGTCATCAAAAGAGACACAGAAGGACACTTCTTGTTGGTCAAGGTAAAATCCACCAAGAAGAACTCTCAATTCTGAACATCTATGCTCCAAATGCAAAGGCACCCTCATTTGTAAAAGAAACATTACTAAAGCTCAAAGTACACATTGCACCTAACACAATAATTGTGGGTGACTCCAACACTCCACTATCCTTAATGGACTGATCAGGAAAACAGAAACTAAACAGGGACAAAGGAAAACTTATTGAAGCTTTGCACCACTTGGATTTAACATATATATATATATATATATATATATATATATATATATATATATAAACATTTCATCCTAAAGCAAAAGAATATAATTTTTTCTCAACACCTCATGGTACCTTCTTCAAAATCAAACATATAATTGGTCGCAAGACAGACCTAAACAAATATAAGAAGATCAAACTAACAGAAAGATTGAATTAATCCCATGCCTTTTATGAGATTACCATTGAGTAAGAGTGGTTTTCAATATAACAAAAACAACAGAAAGTTCACATACACATGGCAGCTGAACAGTATTCTACTCAAGGATACCTTGGCTAAGGAAGAAATAAAGAAAGAAATCAAAGACTTGTTAGAATTTAATGAAAATGAAGGAACATCATACCCAAATCTATGGGACACAATGAAAGTAGTGCTAAGCCCTGAGTGCCTCCAAAAAGAAACAGGAGAGAGAGAGAGAGAGAGAGAGAGAGAGAGAGAGAGAGAGAGAGAGAATATTAGCAGCTTAAAGGCACACCTGAAAGCTCTGGAACAAAAAGAAGCTAATTCACCTAGGAGGAGTAGAAGACTGGAAATCATGAAACTCAGGGCTGAAATCAATCAAGTTGAAACAAAGAGAACCATACAAGAAATGAACAAAACCAGGAGCTGGTTCTTTGAGAAAATCAACAAGATAGATAAACCCTTAGCCAGACTAACCAAAGGGCACAGAGACAGTATCCAAATTAACAAAATTAGAAATGAAGAGGAGATATAACAACAGAAACTGAGGAAATTCAAAAAATCATTAGATCCTCTTATAAAAGCCTATACTCAACACAACTGTAAAATCTGTAGGAAATGGACAATTTCCTAGACAGATACCAAATACCAAAATTAAATCAGGATCAACTAGATCATCTAAACAGCCCCAAAGAAATAGAAGGGGTCATAGAAAGTCTTCCAACCAAAAAAAGCACAGGACCAGATGGTTTTAATGCAGTATTCTATCAGACCTTTAAAGAAGACCTAACACAAATACTCTTCAAACTATTCTACAAAATAGCAACAGAAGGAACACTACCCAATTCACTCTACAAAGCCACAATGACGCTGATACTAAAACCACACAAAGATCCAACTAAGAAAGAGAAGTTCAGAACAATTTCCCTTACGAACCTCAATACAAAAATACTCAATAAAATTCTTGCCAACTGAATCCAAGAACACATCAAAAGGATCATTCACCATGATCAAATAGGCTTCATGCCAGGGATGCAGGGTTATTTCAATATATGGAAATACATCAATGTAATCTACTACATAAACAAATAGTGAAAAAAACACGTGGTCATCTCATTAGATGCTGAAAAAAGCATTTGACAAAACTCAGCATCCTTTCATGTTAAGTCTTGGAAAGAACAGGAATTCAAGGCTCATACCTAAACATAGTAAAAAGCAATTTACAGCAGACCAGTAACCAACATCAAGGTAAATGGAGAGAAATTTGAAGAAATGCCACTAAAATCAGGGAGTAGACAAGGCTGACCCCTCTTTCCATATTTTTTCAATATAGTACTTGAGATACTAGGTAGAGCAATTCCACAACATTAGGAAGTCAAAGGGATACAAATTGGAAAGGAAGAAATCAAACTCTCACTGTTTGCAGATGATATGTTAGTATACTTAAGTGACCCAAAAACTCCACCAGAGAACTCTTACAGCTGATAAACAACTTCAGCAAAGTGGCTGGTTATAAAATCAACTCAAGCAAATCAGTAGCTTTCCTATACTCAAAGGATAAGCAGGCTGAGAAAGAAATTAGGGAAATGACACCCTTCACAATAGCCACAAATAATATAAAGTATCTTGGGGTGACTCTAACCAAACAAGTGAAAAATTTGTTTGACAAGAACTTCAGATCTCCGAAGAAGGATATGGAAGAAAACCTCAGAAAATGAAAAAATCTTCCATGCTCGCGGGTTGGCAGGATTAATATAGTTAAAATGACAATCTTGCCAAAAGCAATATACAGATTCAATGCAATCCCTATCAAAAAACCAACTCAGTTCTTCATAGTGTTAGAAAGAGCAACTCTCAAATTCATCTGGAATAACAAAAACCCATTTTAGCTAAAACTATTCTCTACAGTAAAAAAACTTCTGGGGGAATCAGTATCCTAGCCCTCAAGCAATACTACAGAGCAGGAGTTTTAAAAACTGCATGGTATTGGTACAGTGACAGGGAAGTGCATCAATGGAATAGGATTGAAGACCCAGAATGAACCCACACATCTATGGCAACTTGATCTTGGACAAAGGAGCTGAACACATCCAGTGGCAATAAATAGCCTTTTCAACAAATGGTGCTGCCTCAACTGGAGGTCAGCATGCAAAAAAATGAGAATTGATCCACTCTTATCTCCTTGTACTAAGCTCAACTCCAAGTGGATCAAGGACATCCACATAAAACCAGACACACTGAAACTAATAGAAAAGAAACTGGGGAAGACCCTTGAGGACATTGGCTCGGGGGGGGGGGGGAAGTTCCTGAACAGAATACCAATAGCTTATGCTCTAAGATCAAGAATTGACAAATGGGACCTCATGAAATTACAAATTTTCTGTAATGCAAGACAAGGTCAAAAGACAAATCGGCAAGAAACAAATTGGGAAAATATCTTCACCAACCCTACATCTGACTGAGGGCTAATATCCAATATATACAAAGAACTCTAAAGTTAGACCCCAGAAAAACAAATGACTCTATCAAAAATAGGGAGGGGTACAGAGCTAAACAAAGACTTTTCACCTGAAGAACTTTGGATGGCTGAGAAGCACCTTAAGAAATGTTCAACATCATTAGTCATTAGGGAAATGCAAAAGAACCCTGAGATTTTACCTCACACCA
Organism: Apodemus agrarius; assembly: GCA_964023405.1. Taxonomy (NCBI): domain Eukaryota; kingdom Metazoa; phylum Chordata; class Mammalia; order Rodentia; family Muridae; genus Apodemus; species Apodemus agrarius. The sequence goes on along the minus strand of OZ030006.1, from coordinate 39,297,821 downwards.
GTCAGAATGGCTAAGATTAAAAACTCACGAGACAGCAGGTGTTGGCAAGGTTGTGATGAAAGAGGAACACTCCTCCACTGCTGGTGGGAATGCAAGCCTGTACAACCACTCTGGAAATCAGTCTGGTGCTTCCTTAGAAAAATTCACATGATACTTCCAGAGGACCTTGTCATACCACTCCTGGGCATATACCGAGAGGATTCCCCAGCATGTAATAAGGATACATGCTCCACTATGTTCATAGCAGCCTTATTGATAATAGCCTGAAGCTGGAAAGAACCCAGATCTTCCTCAATGGAGGAAATAATACAAAAAATGTGGTATATATACACAATGGAGTACTATTCAGTCATTAGAATCAATGAATTCATGAAATTCTTAGACAAATGGATGGAGCTAGAGAACATCATAATAAGTGAGGTAACCCAGTTTCAAAAGAATACCCATGGAAAGCACTCACTGATAAGTGGATATTAGCCTAGAATCTTGGAATACCCAAGACAATCCTCCACATACCAAATGATGTCTGAGAAGAAGGAAGGAGTGGCCCCTGGTACTGGCAAGGCCAATGCATCAGTGTAGGGGAATACTAGAACAGGGAAGTGGGAGGGGGTTGATGGGGGATCAGGTGAAGGGAAAAGGGCATATGGGACTTTTTGCAAGAAAGGGAAAATCATCTGAAATGTAAATAAAAATATATCCAATAAAAAATAGGAAAAAAAACACCCAGCATTTTGGTTTCAGAAATTTATGAAATGTACTTGTTGTGGGCCTAATAAAGCTTGTATTATGGTAATCTCGTTCTCCAAAATTTGCACAAGAATCCTCACATCTTCACATAAGTCACTGAGAGAACCCTGCCCCCAATTTGTTTTGATTCATAAACAAATTTGCTGGAAGCCAATGGCTGAGCAGAGAGACAGAAGTGGGACTTTTAGGATTTCCTGGCAAAGGACCAAGGAGGGAAGAAGGGAGAGAGATTCACATACAGAGAGAAGCAGAACCAAGAACCAGGCTTGAGAAGTGGGGGGCAGAGAACAGAATCCCCATGTAGGAGCCAGGGGAACACAGCCAAATATAGATTTTAGTAAATAATAACTTGGGAATATCACAGGGGTGTGGATTAGCCACATGGAGGTTAGCAAATGGCCCAGCTCTTGAGCTGTTTAAGGCATACAAAAACATAAAGGTTGTGTGTTTGGGTCTCTCATTCAGGACCCCAGTACATTGGGGCAGGTATCAAGGAGGGACAACACCCCTGCCATCCCCACCACCAGGATCCAATAGAGTAGCATTAACTGGAACCTGCTACAGTACTCTAATTCCTAGTTCTAAGTGGAAGAAATATAATAATGGCATTATCTTTGCACATACCTTAATATTTAAAGGGTTTGAAAATTCAATAGTAAAGTTCTTTTTTATAAAATATTTTCAATTACTTCTACTCAAATTAAACATGAGTATATTTTAATCAATTTTTTATATCCTCAGTTAACTCATCATTCCTTAATTAATGAATTAACTGATGCTCCCATTAGAGTGTTTTTAATCTCTAAAGATAAATGTCCAATACAAGGTGAAGAACATGAGGAAAACTTAGGTTATCATAACTCATATATTTCACTTATTGTGATGGAACCATTTGGGAGGGAGTGGCAACTCACATTTTAGAAAGATGTGTATCCATAAGCAGGACTTCAAAAATAATCCAAGTGAATAGAAGTGAATTTTATGATAATTAACTCCTAAATCTTGCACATTTAGAAGAGAGCTTTTCGTCCCTTGTTCTTTAACGAAAATATCTGAGTGCCAGTTCTTACAGGACTTCCTGCGGTTTCACATGATAACTGACAGATTTGCATGATCCGTGGTGCATACTTGTTCACATGCCAGTTTCACCAATGTAATATGTCCACCTGTGAAAGGAATCTGCCATCACTATCTATCAGGCCTACTGTGGCCACACAAATGCATAATTGTGGCAGTTACTTTTGCTTATAAAACCAATCGATCTATTCTCTTAAGATTCTGACAGTTTGAATGCTCATAAACTGAGGAAAAACTGATCTTGTTATAAAAGAAATGCAAAACAAAATAGCAACAATAGCTTTTCTAAATTACAGCATAGGCAGTGGGAGAATTGGCAGGTATCATATTCACCATTCACATGCATAATATTATCAAGGTTTAAACAAAATGCATGCTATTTAGATAAATAACACTAAGAAGTGCATGTTTAAATAAGATTTTCATTGAAACAATTAAGTCACTTGCCCTTCTCTCCTTTTTCTCTATAGCCTCACTTGTTTCTCCCATTGTTGATTGCTGATTGCTGCTTTTGCTTTGGTTTTTGTTGTTACACACACACACACACACACACACACACACAAACACACACAGTCTTAAAGAAATTTAATGTACTTAGTTTGGCAATACTCCACATTCAAACCATAAAGTGACAAAACCCCAGTACAGGGAAGAAGAAATTTCCTTTCTAATGGTTGCTCAGAATAATCCAAGTAAATCCCAAAAGAGCATGTCAAAATTTAGATAATCACCCAACTTTAAGGCTAGCACTATTTATAGATGCAAAACTCTGTCAAACATAGAGCAATCTAAACTGAAGCTATGTTACCCTTAGAAAAAAATCAAGATATTAATGACATGAAATCACAAAAAAATAAAAGAGAGTCTAAGGGTCACACATGCTGTAAAGATACATTGTATCACAGCGTTAGCTTTAAAATGTTCCCAAAGAGAAGAGAGCAAGAATTTACATCTTAAAGGCCCAATAAATATCTTCAACAAAATTATAGAATAAAACTTCCCTAACCTAAAGAAAGAGATGCCCATAAACATACAGGAAGCCTACAGAACTCCAAACAGATTAGATCAGAGCAGAAATTCCTCCCATCACATAATAATCAAAACATCAAATGCTCTAAGCAAAGAAAGAATATTAAAAGCAGTGAGAGAAAAAGATCAAGTAACATAAAAAGGCAGACCTATCAGAATTACACTAGACTTCTCACCAGAGACTATGAAAGCCAGAAGAGCCTGGGCAGATATCATACAGACCCTAAGAGAACATAAATGTTAGCCCAGACTACTATACCCAGCAAAACTTTCAATTACCATAGATGGAGAAAACAAGACATTCCATGACAAAAGCAAATTTACACAGTATCTTTCCCCAAATCCAGCTTTAAAAAAAAATAGCAACACAAGGCAGCAAACCACACCCTAGAAAAATCAATGAGGTAATCTTTCATCAAACCCAATAGAAGATAGCTACACAACCAAAATTTCACCTTTAGCTAAGAAGATAACAGTAAGCAACAATCACTTTTCCTTAATATCTCTTAATATCAATAGTTTCAATTCCCCTATAAAAGACATAGACTCACAGACTGGATACATAAACAGGACCCAACGTTTTGCTGCATACAAGAAACCCACATCATTGACGAAGACAATCACTATTTAAGAATCAAAGGTCGTAAAACAATTTTCCAAGCAAATGGTCCCAAGAAACAAGCTGGAGTGGCCATTCTTATATTGGATAAAATTGACATTCAACCAAAAGTTGTCACAAAAAATAAAGAGGGACACTTCATACTGGTCAAAGGAAAAGTCTATCAAGATGAACTCTCAATTCTGAACATCTATGCTCCGAATGCAAGGGCACCTACATTTATAAAAGAAACTTTATTAAAGCCCAAAGCACACATTGCACCCCACACAATAATAGTGGGAGACCTCAACACCCCACTATCAAAAATCACAAACCATGGAATCAGAAACTAAACAGAGATACAATGAAACTAACTGAAGTTATGGACCAAATGGATCTAACATATATTTATAGAACATTCCACCATAAAGCAAAAGAATATACCTTCTTCTCAGCACCTCATGGTACCTTCTCCAAAATTGATCATATAATTGGTCACAAAATGGGCCTCAACAGATACAGAAATATTGAAGTTATTACATGTATCTTATCAGATCACCATGACCTAAGGCTGGTCTTAAGCTCAAACAAAAGCAATGGAAAACACACATACACATGGACTTTGAACAATGCTCTTCTCAATGATAGCTTGGTCAATGAAGAAACAAAGAAAGAAAAGACTTTTTAGAATTTAATGAAAATGAAGACACAAAATACCAAAATTTATGGAACACAATCAAAGCAGTGCTAAGAGGAAAACTCATAGCTCTAAGTGCCTCTAAAAAAGAGAATGGAGAGAGCTTACACTAATAGCTTGACAGTGCACTTGAAAGCTCTAGAACAAAATGAAGCAAATATCCCCAAGAGAAGTGGATTGCAGGAAATAATCAAACTTAGGGCAAAAATCAACCAAACAGAAACAAAAAGAACTATACAAAGAATCAACAAAACAAGGAGCTGGTTCTTTGGAAAAACCAACAAGATAGACAAACCCTTAGGGAGACTAACCAGAGGGCACAGAGAGAATATCCAAATTAATAAAATCAGAAATAAAAAGGGAGACATAACAACAGAGACTGTGGAAATTCAAAAAATCATCAGATCCTACTACAGAAGTTTATACTCAACAAAGTTTGAAAAGCTGAATGAAATGGACAACTTTCTAGATATATACCAGATGCCAACATTAAAACAGGATCATATAAACCATCTAAATAGTCCCATAAGCCCTGAGGAAATAGAAGCAATCATTAATAGTGTCCCTTCAAAACAAAACAAAACAAAACAAAACAAAACAAAACAAAACAAAACAAAACAAAACAAAACAAAACAAAACCCAGGACCAGATGGGTTTAGCAGGGAATTCTATCAGATCTTCAAAGAAGAGTTAATACTGATACTCTTCAAACTTTTCCACGAAATAGAAACTCAAGGAACACTACCCAACTCATTCTATAAAGCCACAATAATGCTTTTACCTAAACCAAAGACCATACAAGGAAGGAAAACTTCAGACCAATTTGCCTCATGAACATTGATGTAAAAATATTGAACAAAATCCTGGCCAACCGAATCCAAGAATGCATCAAAACTATAATTCACCAAGATTAGGTAGACTTCATCCCAGAGATGCAGGGATGGTTCAATATATGGAAATCTGTCAATGTAATCCACTACATAAACAACCTAAAGGAAACAAAAACACATGGTTATTTCATTAGATGCTGAAAAGGCTTTTGACAAAATTCAGCATCCCTTCATGATAAAAGTCGCGGAGAGATAGGGAATCCAAGCCTCATACCTAAACAGTGAAAGCAATATACTGCAAACAGGTAGCCAACATCAAGTTAAACTGAGAGAAATTTGAAGCAATTCCACTAAAATCGGGGACCAGACAAGGCTGCCCACTCTCTTCCTATCTATTCAATATAGTACTTGAAGTCCTAGCCAGAGCAATCAAGCAGCATAAAGAGGTCAAAGGTATACAAATTGGAAAGGCTTATGCTCTAAGAACAAGAATAGACCTCATATGAGACCTCAAAAAACTGCAAAGCTTCTATAAGGCCAAGGACACGGTCAATAGGACAAAATGGCAAATATTATCACTATTTGTAGACGATATGATAGTATAATTAAACGATCCCAAGACTTCCACCAGAGAACTCCTAAAGCTGATAAACAACTTCAGCAAAGTGGCTGGATATAAAATTATATCAAGCAAATCAGTAGCCTTCCTCTAATCAAAGGATAAACAAGATGGGAATGAAATTAGGGAAATGACATCCTTCACAATAGTCCCAAATAATATTTCATACCTAGGTGTGACCCTGACGAAGCAAGTGAAAGATCTATATGACAAGATCTTTAAGCCTCTTGAAGAAAGAAATCGAAGAGAGACTCAGAAAATGGAAAGGTCTCCCATGTTCACGGATTCGCAGGATCAATATAGTAAAAATGGCCATCTTGCCCAAAGCAATCTACAGATTCAATGCAATCCCTATCAAAATTCCAAATCAATTCTTCATAGATCTAGAAAGAGCTATTCTCAAATTCATCTGGAATAACAAAAAACCAGGATAGCAAAAACTATTTGCCACAACAAAAGATCTTCTGGGGGAATCACCATCCCTGACCTAAAGCTCTACTACAGAGTGATAGTGATAAAAAACTGGTATTGATATGCAGATAGGCAGGAAGATCAATGGAATAGAATTGAAGACCCAGAAAAGAACCCACACATGTATAGTCACTTGATATTTGACAAAGGAACTAAAAACATTTAGTGGAAAAGACAGAATGTTTAATAAATGTTGCTGGATCAACCTAAGGTCTGGTCTGCATGCAGAAAAATGCAAATCGACCCATTCTTATCTCCTTGTACAAAGCTCAAGTCAAAGTGGATCCAGGACCTACACATAAAACCAGACACACTGAAGCTTATAGAGGAGAAAGTGGGGACAAACCTTGAACACATGGGCACAGGGGAAAAGTTCCTGAACAGAACACCAATGGCTTATGCTCTAAGAACAAGAATAGATCTCATATGAGACCTCAAAAAACTGCAAAGCTTCTGTAAGGCCAAGGACACGATCAATAGGACAAAACAGCAAACAAGAAATTGGGAAAAGATCTTTACTAACCCTACATCCCATAGAGGGCTAATATCCAATGTATACAAAGAATGCTAGAAGTTAGTCTTCAGAGAATCAAATAACCCTATTAAAAATGGGGTACAGAGCTAAACAGAGAATTCTCAACTGAGGAAACTCGAATGGCTCTAAAGCACCTAAAGAAATGTTCAGCATCCTTAATTATCAGGGAAATGCAAATCAAAACAATACTAAGATTCCACGTTACACCAGTCAGAATGGCTAAGATGAAAAACTCAGGGGATAGCAGATGCTAGAGAGGATGTGGGGAAGGAGGAACACTTCTCCATTTTTGGTGGGACTACAAGCTGGTAAAACCACTCTGGAAATCAGTTTGGTGGTTCCTCAGAAGATTAGACATAGTACTACCTGCAGATCCAGCTATACCACTCCTGGGCTCCTACATGTAATAAGGACACATGCTCCACTATGTTCATAGCTGCCTTGTTTATAATAGCCAGAAGCTGGAAAGAACCCAGATGTCCCTCAACAGAGGAATGGATACAGAAACTGGTATATATACACAATGGAATACTATTGAGCTATTAAAACCAATGAATTCATAAAATTCTTAGGCAAATGGATGGAACTAGAAAGTGTCATCCTAAGCGAGGTAACCCAGTCAAAAAAGAACACACATGGTATGCACTCACTAATAAGTGGATGCTAGTCCAAAAGCTCAAAATAAACAAGTTACAATTCACCCAGCACAGGAAGCTCAAGAAGGAGGAGGACTTAAGTGAGGGTGCTTTGGTTCCTCTGAGAAAGGGAACATAATACTCACAGAAGCAATAAGGGAGGCAATGTGGGGAGCAGAGACTGAAGTAAAGGCCACCCAGAGACTGCCCTACCTGAGGATTCATCCTATAAACAGTCACCAAACCCTGACACTACGACAAGAAGCATATACCAAAAGGAGCATGCCATGGTTATCTCCGTAGGGGTCTTGTCAGAGCCATACAAATAGAGGCAGAAACTAGCAACCAACTATTGGACTGGCCATGGGGTCCCCAATGGAGGAGCTGGAGGGTGGTCTGGAGGAGCTGATGGGGTTTACAGCCCCATGGGAAGAACAATGACTTCGACCCCCCAGACCCCCCAAGACTCCCAGGGACTAAACCGAGTAAACATGGTTCCAGCCAAAAATGTGGCAGAGGAAGGCCTTGTTGGGTATCAGTGGGAGAAGTGGTCCTTGATCAGGTAAAGGCTCAATAAAGGCCCCAACAAAGGGAAATGGAGTGGGTGGGGGAGGTGGGAGTGTGTCGGATAGAGGGGCATATATGTGGAGGCAGGGGGTGGGAGGAGGGTGTGGGGGGTTTTGGGGGAGGGGGGAATCAGGAAAGGTTTTACCATTGGCAATGTGAATGGAGAAGATATTCGATAATAATAAAATAAAATAAAGTGTTCCCAAACACTCAAGTGTTGAAAGTAACAGCCAATGTGATGCTGCTAATTAGTAAGGCTTGCAAGAAGAAGGTGCTATGAAGGCTGTTCCCACATGGATGCATTCAGTTCTTGTAAAAGAGGCTGCATGTAGCATATGGCTAACTTCTACCACTTGAGGAAATAGATTTTCTCCGTGAAAAGCAAGTAGTCCCCGCTAGATAATCCAACTTGAAAGCGCCCTGACTTTGAGTTTTCTTGCTTTCAGAATTGTGAGAAATAAGTATCCTTTGGAAATTATTTCAGACTGTGTATTCTGTTGTAGCAGACAGACATCAACACTAAGTTCAGTTTCTGAGTTTATTTTTGTATACACTCAGTCATCTGTATCCTACATGTCATAGTTTCATACAATCCCGTGTTAAAAAGATTCTAAAATAGTTGCACCTACAGTGAATCTGTACAGATGTTTTCTCTTGTGTTTATTCTTTAAAGAGGACTGTGTAACTATCTCATGGCTTTTGTATTTTGAAAGTAATCTAGAGATGATTAGTATTAAAAAAAAAGCCATGCCAGGTTGGATGTATATTTGTGCATATATGTGGAACAATAAAAATCAAAGAACAGTCTTCTAATTTGAGTGGGGGGAAACATGAGAGGAGGTGTGGAGGAAAGAGATATGGGAAGCACTGGAGAAAAGAGAAAGGGAAGTTAGATTATTATACTTTAAATAGCACTGTATTAAAAATAAATTATCTGCTGAAAGTTAAAAGGACAGTGGCTATATTATTGTGACAAATAGTCTATTTCTTTACTTGCTCATATTGTTTTACTTTTTCACTACAAAAAAATAAAGCTTATTAAAATATTCCCTTTCTTTGACCAGTATGTGTGCTATCCAAAGATAAAGGATTTTATTCTCCTAAGGTTTAATGCTGAATCTCCTACTAAAACATTAGATAAAATTACAAGATATGAACATCATATATATCAGGCTTTTTTCTTATATAAAATAGAATGCAGGCAAAACACACTGTAGATTTTCAGAGACCACTCCAGTAGCTTGAAAATTAGGACTATATTTGCACTAAAAGCTTAATGACAAAAATAAAGAGATGTGGATAGCCAATATAACTGTGAGGGTATGAAACAGATTTACAGCTTTTAAGAGAGACTTGCAGCAATTCTAAATCTCATGTCTCCCAGACAAAATTAAATGGAGATGGCCAGTGTCTGAATACATAGGGTAGTCTACAGGTACTGTAAGTAAAAAGTAAACTTCAATCAACAAGTTGGAGGAGCAGTTGTTTGCCATCAGCATATCAAGCTCTGGAGGTATAGCTCCCCAGCTAGAGAATTCCAGCTCCAGATCCAAGGTTATTCAGAATTACTGGATTGAGTCAGTATCTTCTATGGTATCTTCTACACCTGACATTCTCTCTTCTCTTTCTTGTATTCTGTTGGTTATGCTTACATCTGTAACCCATGATCACTTTCTTAGATTTTCCAGGGTTGCCTCTCTTTTTTTATTTATTTATTTTTTTCTATTTCCATGTTTAGATCTTGGGCCCTTTTATTCAATTACTTCACCTGTTTGATTGGTCCTCTATCATCTTAATGAGATGGAATTTTTAGGTCAGGATCTTGCTTTTCAGGTGTGTTAGGGTAGGCAGGGCTTGATGTGGTCAGAGAACTCTGCTCTGATGATGCCAAGTGTCACTGGTTTATTTTGCTTTTGTTCTTGTGCCTGCCTGTCACCATCTGGCTATGTTTGGTGTTAACTGGTTTGCCATCTCTGACCAGAGCCTGTCCTTCTTCGGAGTCAGGCTATCTGTGTGTGGAGGAGTCGGGGATGGAGCACCCATCCTTCCCCTAGCTATAGACCAGAAACAAGATGTATCTCTAGCTTGCCAGATAGGTCCTGAGTTTTGTGGGCCCCATGTGGATCCTGGTTAGGGATATTGGGGTTGGAGGTCTCACCTGTGAGCCTGGTTGTGATGGAGCTCCTGGGAGTCAAGCTGTCTCTGAGTTACAACATAGAATCTTAAGAACTTCCAAACTTTATGACGAATATTCTGGGAAGTTAGTAATTATTATCATCACATGTCAATGTCTGTAAAGCAGGGTTAAGAAGGAAACCAATCATAAAATCACCCTTTTAAGCAAACAGCTTTGCAGAACTCCAGAATCTCTTGCACATCCACAAATTTCACCTGAACTGAAACTTTTCAGCAAGCTTAAGATAGCAGTGGAGGACATAGGCACAGGGAGAAATTTCCTGAACCAATCACAAATATCTTATGCTTTAAGATCAAGAATTGACAAATGGGACCTCATAAAATTACAAAGTCTTTGTAAGGCAAAGGACACTGTCAGAAGGACAAAACGACAACCAACAAATTAGGAAAAGATCTTCACCAACCCCACATCTGACAGAGGGCTAATATCAAATATATACAAAGAACTCAAGAAATTAGAACCCAAGAACCAAATAACCCTATTAAAATGGGGTACGGAGCTAAACAAAGAATTTTCACCAGAAGAAATTCAGATGGCTGAGAAGCACCTTAAGAGATGTTCAACATCATTAGTCATCAGGGAAATGCAAATCAAAACAACCCTGAGATTCCACCTCACACCAGTCAGAATGGCTAAGATTAAAAACTCAAGAGACATTTCTTGCTCCTGGATTGGCAGGATCAATATAGTAAAAATGGCCATCTTGCCAAAAGCAATATACAGATTCAATGTGATCCCCATCAAAATCCCAACTCAATTCTTCATAGATCTAGAAAGAGTAATTCTCAAATTCATCTGGAGCAACAAAAAACCCAGGATAGCTAAAACTATTCTCAACAATAAAAGGACTTCTGGGGGAATCAATATCCCTGACCTTAAGCAGTACTACAGAGCAATTGTGTTAAAAACTGCATGGTATTGATATAGCAACAGGCAAGTAGATCAATGGAATAGGATTGAAGACCCAGAAATGAACCCACAGACTTATGGTCACTTGATCTTTGATAAAGGAGCCACAACCATCCCGTGGAATAAAGATAGCCTTTTCAACAAATGGTGCTGGTTCAACTGGAGGTCAGCATGCAGAAGAATGCGAATTGACCCACTCTTATCTCTTTGCACTAAGATCAACTCCAAGTGGATCAAGGACCTCCACATAAAACCAGACACACTGAAACTATTAGAAAAGAAACTTGGGAAGACCCTGGAGGACTTGGGCACAGGGGAAAAGTTCCTGAACAGAACACCAATAGCTTACGCACTAAGATCAAGAATCGACAAATGGGACCTCATAAAATTACAAAGTTTCTGCAAAGCAAAGGACACTGTCAGAAGGACAAAACAGCAACCAACAAAGTGGGAAAAGATCTTCACCAACCCCACATCCGGCAGAGGGCTAATATCCAATATATACAAAGAACTCAAGAAGTTAGACCTCAAAGAACCAAATAACCCTATCAAAAAATGGGGTACAGAGCTAAACAAAGAATTTTCACCAGAAGAAATTCAGATGGCTGAGAAACACATTAAAAGATGTTCAACATCATTAGTCATCAGGGAAATGCAAATGAAAACAACCCTGAAATTCTACCTCACACCAGTCAGAATGGCTAAGATTAAAAACTCAAGAGACAACAAGTGCTGGCAAGGATGTGGAACACTCCTCCACTGTTGGTGGGATTGCAAAATGGTAAAACCGCTCTGGAAATCAGGTTGGCAGTTTCTCAGAAAATTGGGCATGTCACTTCCAGAAGACCCTGGCATACCACTCCTGGGCATATACCCAGAGGATTCCCCTGCATACAATAAAGACACATGCTCCACTATGTTTATAGCAGCCTTGTTTATAATAGCCAGAAATTGGAAGGAGCCCAAATATCCCTCCAAGGAGGAATGGATACAGAAAATGTGGTATATTTATACAATGGAATACTACTCAGCAATTAAAAATAATGAATTCATACAATTTGTAGGTAAATGCTTAGACCTGGAAAATATCATCCTGAGTGAGTTAACCCAATCACAAAAGAATACACATGAAATGCAATCACTGATAAGTGGATATTAATGAGCCCAGAAGCCCTAAATACTCAAGGCACAATTAGCAAATCAAATGATTCCCAAGAAGAAGAAAGGAGAGGACCCTGGGCCTGAAAAGATTGGATCCAGTTTTGTAGGAGAGTACCAGAAAAGAGAAATGGTAGGGAGGTGATTGGGGAATAGTTGGGGGGGAGAGGACTTATGGGACTTATGGTGGGGGGGGACTGGGAAAGGGGAAAGCCTTTGGAATGTAAACATAGAATATAGAAAATAAAAATTAAAAAAAACTCAAAAGACAACAGGTGCTGGAGAGGATGTGGAGAAAGAGGAACACTCTTCCACTGTTGGTGGATTGCAAGATGGTACAACCGCTCTGGAAATGAGTCTGGCAGTTCCCCAGAGAATTGTGCATGACACTTCCAAAGGACCCTGTCATACCACTCCTGGGCATATACCCAGAGGATTCCCCTGCATGCAATAAAGACACATGCTCCACTATGTTCATAGCAGCCTTATTTATAATAGCCAGAAGCTGGAAGGAGCCCAGATGTCCCTCAAAGGAGGAATGGATACAGAAAATGTGGTATATTTATACAATGGAATACTCCTCAGCAATTAAAAATAATGAAATCATGCAATTTGTAGGCAAATGGTTGTATCTGGAAAATATCCTAAGTGAGTTAACCCAATCATAGAAGAATACACATAAAATGCAATCACTAATAAGTGGATATTAATGAGCCCAGAAGCTCTGAAAATTCAAGGCACAATTAGCCAGTCAAAAGATTCCCAAGAAGAAGGAAGGAGAGGACCCTGGTCCAGAAAAGACTGGTTCCAGTTTTGCAGGAGAGTAACAGAACAGAGAAAAGGTTGGGGGGGTGATTGGGGAATGCAGGGGCGTGGGTGGGGGGGAGGTGTTGGGGGGAGGATTTATGGGACACGTGGTGAGTGGGGAACTGGGAAAAGGGAAAGCCTTTGGAATGTAAACAAAGAATATAGAAAAAAATTAAAAATCAAAGATGGCAGTGAAGTGTCCCTTTTATCCTATTTTGTCTCCACTCAGAAACTAGGCCATAGACCACTTGCTACCCATCCTAGGTGTAAAGTGCTTTGCTTCCATAGCTGATTTGCCTCTCTGGATTACTCTGACAAGAGAAGCTGCAGTCTCTAGTTTGCACCTCATAGTAAAACAGTGGGAGGCTAAGTGAAATAGCCTTTGTTTTATCTCAGCAGGGGCAGCTAGTCTCTGAGTTAGAGTCTCAGGATGAAATAGAAAGGGAGGCCTGCCTCTGCTCTTTGTTCTCAGCACTTGTATGACATTCAGAGTGTGTGATCACTTAGTTCACTATGAGTTTTCACATAAATTCAGGTCATAAATTGAATAAGAGGTTTCTAAGAAAGAATGTCTACATGCATATGCACCAGAAGCAATTACAAGGCTAAACATTCATAATTTGTTGCTAGCTTACAGGTTCATGGAGAGTTAAAAAGCAGAACTAATTTGTCCTTGAACTTTTGTATAGATAAACCAAATCAATATTTTATCTCCTGTCCTTGTACCTGTGGTATATATCCTTAGCTCCTTCTTTATGATCTTCAGTTAATGGCTTTTATAAACCCTTGGAATGTACTCTAGGTTTTAGAAGTCTGTTTGGTATTGCAGAACAAATTAAGCAGTCCTGTTATGAAAGAAGCTTGAATGTCTTTGTCCGGTTAGCTATTCTGAACCAGTGGTGACCCTAGTATGCTGGTTGTTTCTGCAGAATAAGTGCTCTTTGTTCTTGCACAATATTTGAGTCTGTGGTCTTCCTTCAGTGATATTCAAACCCTAACAGCAGACTGTGTTATTTTGAGTTGTAAAACTGTGACAATACACCATGACCATGGCAGCTCTTATCAAGGACAATATTTAATTAGAACTAGTTCATAGGCTCAGAGGTCAGTCCATTATCATCAAGGAAAAAATGCACGGCATTGTCCAGGCCGACTTGGGCCAGGAAAAGCTGAGAGTTCTACATCTTGCTAAAGGGTGCTAGGAAAATACTGACTTCCAGGCAGCTAGGAGGAAGGTCTCCCAAAGTCCATCCCCACAGTCACATGCTTCCTCCAACAAGGCCACACCTCCTGATAGTGCTACTCCCTCATCCAAGCAGATTTAAACTACTACACAGACATTGGAAAATACAAGACCTGAGCACCCATCAGATGAACATTTGTAAGAAACCTGTAAATAGGGGTATGTTTGGCCACATTAGGGCAATCAAGACTTTTTGCTCAGTAAATTAATTATTCTTGAGATATATTCTTGTGATAAGCACAAATATAGAGAAAAGTGACCACACAGTGTGCACTGACACATATGTTTGTGTGTGTGTGGTGATGGGAGATAGGATTTTGGGGAAGGAACTCTGGAAAGGAACTACAGGTGAGGATGTAGGACTGCTAAAGTAGAATTGATTGGTGTTGATGCATAGGCAAATATTCTATGCAAGGACAACCTATTTGAAATCAGAGAAGATACTGCATACCAACCATCCTAGTCTATCATGCACGATCTAAAGAGATCATCACTTTCTTTTCCGTATGTTTGGTTGCTCCATGGTGATATGGGAGAGGAGAGGCATGCCATACCGACACAGCAAAGAAGATCACTAATGTTATAATACTTTTATCTTACAGTCATGGCACTTTAAATTTTTATTTAGAAAAGTATCTCTTGTGTAGATATTTAATTGATTCATTTAAGTTTTCATATTTCTTGCCTTTCCTCTTTCTGTGGCTTTTTCTATTGTGCCTTCTCTCGACTATTTCCCTTACCTATTAAGCATATATATACTTACCCAACCTCACCAACTTCTCTTTTTGTCTCATTCCTCATTCTCTTAATTTTGCTTCTTAGTTATAAATATCAGGAGCATTTCTAATTGTAAAATTTTGTTTATTCTAAAATTATTAGAATCATCTCTCCTTTTACATTCTCGGTTGTTTTTCCTCTCTTTTTCTTTCTCTAATACTCATTTGGCTCAGAGAATATATTATGACTTGGTGGAATGTTAATGCCTAGGTAAAATGTTAAGGCCTAGGTAACTGTTACCTGGCTAGTCTGCCACTACAAGAAAAGTTCTCATATGTTTCTGCTGTTATTAGGAAACTTTTAATGCCAAGATTGATCATATATTATGCTATATGCCCTTAGAAACCAATAATTATAGAAGTCTGTAGACCTGTTTTGTATAGTTGTCCACAATAATCTTGGTCGTGAATCAACTATCCAGCAACACTTTTTGTGTAAGCTGTCCCCGGGATGGACCCAAATATAAGAGAGACACCTGTTCCAATATAAGAAACTATTTGGAATAAGTTTTCCATTTTTGAATAGTGGTCAAGTAATGTTTAATTTCCCAAGACCTCTCTGGGAGCTGACATCCTACTTGGCAGAAAGAGATATGTATATGGGTAACTGGCATCCTAGTTGGAAAGTTAAGACATAAATGTTAGACAAGTCACATCCTGGTAGACAATTTAAGACATGAATATTAGACAAGGCTAGTCCCCTGACACAGTTGAATACCTAACCAATGGAAACAGGATAAATGTGCAACAAAGACATATTCCTAAGGAAATCCCCTGTCTCTAAATCCTGATTGTTGAATAACTTGGCACAGATGTTGGTGAATTTTGAGTTTAAAAAAGTCTGTATGATCTTAAATTGAGGTCATGTTTCAGATTATTCTGGGACACATACTATATTGTTTATAAAGTTACCATAATTCTTCCAATGACATGAATTTTTATCATTACATTTCATCATTTCCATTTTAATACATTTCTTCTAACAAATAACTTTAAGAACACTGCCTGTTTGCTCCTGGAGAGGCGCTATTATTGGCACATGTCTTAGAGTTTTATTTTTGTGAAGAGACAACATGATGAAAGCAGCTAGTTCTTATAAAGGAAAACATTTAATTGGGGTTGACTTATAGTTTCAGAGATGTATCATTTATTATCATGGTAGTCAACATGGCAGTGTGTGGGAGACATGGTGCTGTAGGAACTGAGAGATGTTGTCTTCCTTCTTCAAGATCTGGATCATAGGTGTGCTTTCCATTTCTGGATTCTAGTTCACTCAAGATATAGTATAGTTGACCACCAAGAATAGCCATCACAATCTACCCCTTGTCAATTTGATACACAGTTATATCTTATGCCCAAATGAAAACAATAACCATATCATAATATCATCTATCATAATATTATCCCTCAAGCAACCTCAAATGCATAAACAATAACCAGGTCCTAATAATGCCTAATATGAAATAACTATTCCTTCTACAATTGCAAATGCATTGCCAATTTAGGATAAGTAGCAGTGTCCCTTTTTCAACATCCTTTTCACAAGATGGAAGCTTAGCTGGATGGGATCTTATTCCAAAAGTCAGAACTCCCTTAATTCTACATAATATTTTTAATCTGTTTATCTCTATGAACACAGGATTTAGCTCCACTCTACTTCCCAGTGCCCTTTTAACCCTTGAATCATACATTTTGTAATTTTCCTTTCTCAGCTTGCTATGTTTGATAGAATAGCTCTTTATAAGAGTAAACCAAAAAACAGAGTCTATCCAAGGCTTTTTTGAGATTTCCTTTATCAATGTAATTACTCTAAATCTTTTCACTTTAGTTTCAGGCAAACTCTTCAGACAATGGCCAAAAAGGCAGCCAAACTCATTGTCCAAATCCAATAAGAGTGATCTCTGACAAACATACTAAAATTCTCATAAACGTCTTGAGCCAAGATCCCAAGGGGCAAATCACCCTTAGCACTACAGTCTTTCATGTTCCTTCTAAGATGGCCAATTAGATCAGGCTTAAAGAATTCCATTGCTTTCCTAATCCAATATCCCAAAATCCATATTCCTATAAACAAAAATAGGGTAAGGCCTTTCACAGAAATACTCAGTCCCTGGTGCCAACTTCTGTCTTAGGGTCTTATTGCTGTGAAAAGACACCATAATCAAGGCAACTCTTATAAAGGAAAACATTTAATTGGGGATGCCTTACAGTTTCAGGTTAGTCCATTATAATCATGGTGCAAAGTATGGCAGTGTGTAGGCAGACATAATTCTGGAGGAGCTGAAAGTTGTGCATTTTGATCCTCAGACATCCTAAGTAAGACTGCCTCACTGGGCGTAGCTGAAGTATATATAGGACCTTAAAGCCTGCCTCCACAGTGATCCACTTCCTCCACCACGGCCTTAGCTACTCCAATATGGCCACATTTCCTACTAGCGTCACTCAGTATAGACCAAGCACTCAAACACATGTGTCTGTAGGGGATATACCTATTCAAATTACCCCTTCATGCACAGTAGTTGAAGTTAAATGCATGTAACAATAAATAATATATATTTTCCCTGATTTCTTTTTATTCTTACAGTAAGGCAAAATCCATGATATATCAAAGTTTCTTCTAATCCCCAAAAACTCACAATTATTGAAGAAATTTACATTCTTATGGTACATTACAATGTTATTCATTGTACCCTTTAAAACATAAATTAAAACAAATGCTGTTTCATTTATATATTTAGGTCCAATTCATGTTTGCTCCATTGCTTCCAAACTCCTTGAAATTGTTCTAAGGTTGTAACAAAAGAGGTCCTGATGAGTAAACACTATAATTATACTGTAGGCAAGTTCCTGCCCTCCCACTGCCTACAAAACAGAAAAGCATCAAAAACATGCATGAGAGACTTCCACCCCTTACTCACTTAACTAGAAATATAAAGTAAGCTGTTTAATATAGTAGAAATTATAGAAATCAAATCTTTTATCAGGCTTAAAGAAACAAATAATTCTTGTCCTCAGTTCTGTTCTCTGAGGAAGGATCTTTAGTTTTCTAATTGCTGTCCTTATCCTTCAGGACCCACTGATTTTCCTGATTCTACAAGTAAATAAAAAAGAGACAGAAGGGATACTGAAGCAGCAGGCCTTGTGTTCTTGTTGATGAGGCATAATGCAAAGGCAACACTAAGGAGTAGAAAGACTATGGGTAGAACATAGAGTAGATGAGTCTGTCTGAGAGACAGCCATCAATGAAGACTTCGATTTGACAGGGTAATAGAATTAGTATAAAAGATAAAGTATACATTGTGATTTATTTTATTAATTTTATGTTAATTCATCCTGTTTTTTTAAATCATCAAAAATTTCAGTGAAGAGTTTTTATCCAAACTAAGTAAATTTTTCAACAATGTTATAATTTCATTTGAATTTGGTCTAATTCAACGGAAAGGATCTGAAAGCAGAATTCTAAAACAGATAGATACATGGTATGTCAGAAAACATGCAGTGTTAGCAAGACGTCAAATAACTCATAAGGCAAATTAAAGCATCATGTTTTATCAAAAGTATGAATCTTTGGAAATGGAATCTTTTGGAAGAGAATCTTACCTTCCAAATGTGTCTTCTGGATCATCGATGTGTCTGAGATTTTTAAACCTAGTGATTATTAAAGGGGAAAGAGTGAATGGAAGGCCTGGTGTGTGTGTGTGTGTGTGTGTGTGTGTGTGTGTGTGTGTCTGTGTGTCTGTGTGTGTGTCTGTGTGTGTCTGTGTGTGTGTGTCTGCGTGTGTATCCATGTATCCATGTGTATGTATCCATGTGTTTGGTGTGACAGAGAGAGAAAAAGACAGACAGAGAGAGAGAGAAAGAGAGACAGACAGAGAGAGAGAGAGAGACAGAGACAGAGACAGAGACAGAGAGAGACAGAACAGAGACAGAGACTAAAAGGGGTTAAAGGCTATAAGACATCAGAGAAAAGAAAGAAACATTTCATCACCAGAAAAGTTCCCAAGAGCTGAGAGTCTCTGGACTAAGCAACAGAGACTCTGAGCTGAGAACTATAAAGCCAACTGCTTACTAAGGGCTATCAGCCCTGTACTGTAGGCCTGCCTGAAGACTGTATCACTAAGGGAGGATCACATTCTACTATTGAACATGCTTATGTGGCTGTTAATTGCTACCTAGCTCCCAGAGCAAGAAAAAATTTTGGAGAGGGTCATTTGAAGAACTTCTTGACTATCTGCTAATTCCATGCAGATAGATCAAAATTGTCATCTAAATAAATTAATTATAAGTCAAAATAAAATCTAAATCCTGAAAATCAGTATAAACAAGATCATCTATTGAATAAAACTATCAAATGTGCAAAAATGCCTTGTAGTTCAAAAGAGTTAATAAATGAAAACATAATCGAAAAGGAAAGGGAAGGACATGATTGCTCGTAGGGACGATGGAAGACATTGATTGAAGAAATGTAAGTGAGCAGAACCAGAGGGAAACAAATCTGGGAGAGTCCAGAGTTGTCATGAACCTGGACAATGTCGGGAGAGGGCGAGGAGAAGAAAGAGGGGAACTAAGTACAGCTGCCAGAAGGCCAAGGATACAAAAGGAGCAGCAGAGAAGCAGAGCTAGCAGATAACCAAAATGCCTGCTTATATAGGGAACAGTCTCTGCGGGAACAACAGCCCAGCACCTGTGCTGGAGATTTCAAGGTAGAGGGTTGCATAGGCCTGTAAGAGGGAGAGATTGATGGATGCTAGGAGAACCTGGAGGCCAGGTCCTAAGTTTGAAACTTAGCATTAATAGAAAAATAAATGAAAATAAAGAAATATGTTAGAACTAATAGAAAATGTATCTAAAACTCTACTACAACTGCATTTGATTGAGGGACTGTGAAAGGCAGCCTGTCTTCTAGCTGAGCTAGTTTTAAAGCCTGGTGACCCAGCAGCTCTTCCCGCAAGATATGGAAAGTGTTTGCCACGCTCCCAGACACTAGGCTCCTGACATGAGGCCTCAGCTCTCCATAGTTCTCTGGTCATCAGTCACCCAGGGCAATGTCCTAAGCCCCTCCACAGGTAGAGGAATGTGAACCCAGATCACATAGCCTCAAGACAGATCTCTATTTAAATGAGGCACCTAAAGGCCTGAAGGGCTTAGCCAATTAAACTCTCCTTCCCAGACACTCCTCCCAGCAAAATGATCTAACCTCAGGCCTTCGCCAAGAAAGTGGGGTATGTTTCACTCATCACAACTCTGCGCCACATCAATAAATGCTTTCTTTTTTATTGGATATATTCTATATTTACAATTTATTTCCCTTTTTCTGATTCCCCACCCCCAAAGATCCCACATGCCCTTTTCCCTCCCCCTGCTCCCTCATCTACCCCTCCCACCTCCCTGTTCTTGTACTCCCCCACAAGGATGCTTTGGTCCATTCTAGCACCAGTGTCCACTCCTTTCTTCTTGTCAGACATCAATTGGTATGTGATTTGTGTCTTTGGTGTTCCAAGATTCTAGGCTAATATCCACTTATCAGTGACTGCATACCATGGGTATTCTTTTGAGACTGGGTCACCTCACTTAGTATGATGTTCTCCAGCTCCATCCATTTCTCGAAGAATTTCATGAATTCATTGTTTCTAATGGTTGAATAGTACTCCATTGTGTATATATACCACATTTTCTGTATCCATTCCTCCATTGAGGGACATCTGGGTTCTTTCCAGCTTCTGGCTATTATATATAAGTTTGCTATGAACATAGTGGAGCATGTATCCTTATTGCATGCTGGGGAATCTTCTGGGTATATTCCCAGGAGTGGTATGGCTGGGTCCTCCGGAAGTATCACGTCCAGTTTTCTGAGGAACCGCCAGACTGATTTCCAGAGTGGTTGTACCAGCTTGCATTCCCACCAGCAGTGGAGGAGTGTTCCTCTTTCTCCACATCCTTTCCAACACCTGATGTCTTCTGAGTTTTTAATCTTAGCCATTCTGACTGGTGTGAGGTGGAATCTCAGGGTTGTTTTGGTTTGCAATTCCCTAATGACTAATGATGTTGAACATTTTTTAAGGTGTTTCTCAGCCATCTGAATTTCTTCAGGAGAAAAGTCTCTGTTTAGCTCTGTACCCCATTTTTGGATAGGGTTATTTGGTTTTCTCGCGTCTAACCTCTTGAGTTCTTTGTATACATTGGATATTAGCCCTCTGTCGGATGTGGGGTTGGTGAAGATCTTTTCCCAATTTGTTGGTTGCCCATTTATCCTTTTGACAGTGTCTTTTGCCTTACAGATACTTTGTAATTTTATGAGGTCCCATTTGTCTATTCTTGCTCTTAGAGCATAAGCAATTGGTGTTCTGTTCAGGAATTTTTCCCCTGAGCCAATGTCCTCAAGTCAAATTCATCTGGAATAACAAAAACCCCAGGATAGCTAAAACTATCATCAACAGCAAAAGAACTTCTGGGGGAATCAATATCCCGGACCTCAAGCAATACTACAGAGCAGTAGTGTTAAAAACTGCATGGTATTGGTTCAGTGACAGGGAGGCGGATCAATGGAACAGGATCGAAGACCCAGAATTGAACCCACACATCTATGGCCAATTGATCTTCGACAAAGGATCTGAAACCATCCAGTGGAAAAAAGACAGCCTTTTCAACAAATGGTGTTGGCTCAACTGGAGTTCAGCATGCAGAAGAATGAGAATTGATCCACTCTTATCTCCTTGTACTAAGCTCAACTCCAAGTGGATCAAAGACCTCCACATAAAACCAGACACACTAAAACTAATAGAAAAGAAACTGGTGAAGACCCTTGAGGACATTGTCTCAGGGGGAAAATTCCTGAATAAATGCTTTAAAACTATGGACTGCCTCTTATCAGGATCTGCCATGTGAGAGCAATGGAGCAGGTCTTCCTTTAAAGAGCCATGTCTAGTCATACAGGAGGCCTCCCATGCTCTCAGAACTGGTCTCTACCAAGCCAATCCTCCCACCTGAACAAGCAAAGAACTCTCTCATCCCCTTGGGAACCAGCCGGAACTCTCCTGCTGTTCTTTTCCCTTAGCTCCGGTCCAGAGCCAATCCCAGCCGCCACTCTGTTCTCAGCTCTTCCAGAGCATCCAGCAGCATTTGCAGTGCCCAAGACTGAGAACCTGTTGTCCTTGGCCTTCATATGATTCACGACCCCTAAGCCTAACTCCTATTGTTTCCTAGTGGGGTCCTGTGGCTTCACGCAGTCCTGCTGTTACGTGTGGTGCATGCAGCCAAACTTCAGGTATCTGCCTTGCCCAGTGACCTGAACCCTGGTCCAGACTCAGGCCACCACCTTAATACATATTTAATGATTATAGAAAATAAGAACAATTACATGAACATATAATGTAAGTTCAGCCTTGAAACAAGAAAGCAAAATGAGGTATTCTAGAAATGGAAGCCTGGACTCTGGGAATTGAAGGGGTGAGGTCTGCCTCCTTTTTGTCACTGAGATCTGGTACCCTTTCCCTCTCCTCTCCAGCTGCTGCAGAACTTTTGAACCGTGTCTTTAACTATAAGGTGGCTCTGCCTGTATCTTTGCACATCTTTGTGATTGCTATGACTACTTGAAGCATTTGCTTCCACCAGGATCTTTTTGGGTTCCATGAATACTGGGAAACCTGGGACTCTCTCTGATGCATGCTCTGAGTCCAAGAAACTTCATATCTTCATGAAATAAGTACTAAATGCACAGGGACAATGCCAACATTACTCAGAAGTAGGTCACCATGTTACTGCTGGATAGGGTCTTCAGTTGTCTAGCAGTGGACTCCAACTTCCCTTTTGTGTGTGGCCAGCCCAATTCTCAATTGCTGCCCCTGTCTGACTTCTTGGTTATTGGAAACCCCACTTCAATCCCACTTTTGCTGCTTCTTTCTTCTATTACCACTTTGCCTGGTACTCTCAAAAGTAGGAAAGAAAAGACTCCTAATAGGATCCTTTTACTGAACCCAATGCTAGCACAGCAAGGGTAGCCACACAGGGGAGTATTTCCCAAGAAGGCCTGTGAGTAAAGTGGAGAAGTTTGCTTGCATAGACCAATAAAGTGTTTCCAGGTCATTTAAAACTCATTTTTACATGGACAGCAAAAATCATGACACAAATGATTCCAAACAGTTCTAGTGAAGCTGCACGTTCAGGAGAATCAATTGCAATATTTGCAAAATTTTCTTAAGCCTGGGGTATTCAAAGTGACTGTTGATGGTATAAGTGAAGTCCTGCTAGGGTTAAACTGATTTGCCTAAGCAAGAAGGCAAACACGGGTGAGTAATAAGGATGCTAATCTGGAAATGGAATTACCCATCCCAATGTCTTTGTTTGTTTACAGGAAAGGAAAGTCAGAAGGAATACATTTAACCAACACCTTAACAAGATTTTAACTGACAGAAGCCTACCATGGCTACCCTCCAAGAGTCCCAACAAGCAGCTGAAACAGTCAGATGCAGATACCTACACCCAACCAATGGACAGAAGCTCATGGCCACTGTAGTTGAATTAAGGGAAAGCTGGAAGAAGCTGAGGAGGAGGGCGATCCCACTGGAAGACCAGCAGTCTCAACTAACCTGGACCCCAGAGATCTCTCAGACACTGAGCCACCAACCAGTCAGCATACAACCCAGATATGAGGTCCCTGACACATATACAGCAGAGGACTGCCTGATCTGGTCTCAGTGAGAGAAGATGCTCCTAACCCTCCGGAGACTCTAAACCCCAGGAAATGGGGAGATCTGGTGGGGTGGGGGCAGGGGTCAGGACATCTTCTTGGAGACAGGGGAAGAGGTATGGGATGAAGAACAGTCAGAAGATGGACTGGGAGGGGGATAAAGATTGTACTGTAAAAAAAGATTAAAGAATAAAAGAAAAAATACATCTAAAGAATACTCCCAGGAAGAGTTGATATACTTATCCATGGTTTATAACTTATTAAACTTCACATTGTGCTTCTTTGAGAGGATCTATTATACATTTGGTAATTTTTATACATCTTCTCTTCTCTTCTCTTCTCTTCTCTTCTCTTCTCTTCTCTTCTCTTCATTTCTCGTCATCTTCTTCTTCTTCTTCTTCTTCTTCTTCTTCTTCTTCTTCTTCTTCTTCTTCTTTCTCTCTCTCTCTCTCTCTCTCTCTCTCTCTCTCTCTCTCTCTCTCTCTCTACCATGCGCCCGTGTGTGTGTGTGTGTGTGTGTGTGTGTGTGTGTGTGTTTGTGTGTGTGTGTGGTATGTTTAAGGGTGTCAATTTTCATGAGGACATTCATGTAGCACAGATTAACAATATAGATCAGCTGGCTTTTCAAGGATTGTTTCTCCCTCTCATGTTGATGTATGCATGCTGGTATTACAGATATCTAGCCAGACTGTAACTACAGTGTACCCAACATTGCCTCACTTCTGAATTCTTTGACTTGATGTCCATTCTATAGCAGCTGGACATTTCTGGACTTCATGATGTCTACCTCTCTATATTTCCAAAGAAGACATGTTAAGTATGGGAACCTTCTTACTTATCCATTTGATTCCTGATATATAAAATAGATTCCTGGAACTTAATTACAGCAAATGGATATGTGTACAAATTAATTGGATAAAACATTAAGGAATACACTGAGATCATATAAAATCACTGTAGGAAATCTCATTTAGCATTTTTTTTGTAATTTGCTAATGGTGTAAAAATTAAAATATTGCTAAATAATTTACAGTATTTTATCCTTTAGTCTATAGTTTGAAATTGAAAAGTTGAGCTAGAAAAGTTACATTTATTACTTTATAATTTTATCTGTCATTTAAAACATTTATGCAGATTTTCCTGGCAGCTTCTAATCTGATAGCACTGTGTTTAAGAGTTCGACCAACAGGTGAAGAATGAAGAAGAAAACTTCTACACTAATATACCTTTATCAGTGTTTTATTAAAATAGGTTTTACTTATCATCAGAAGCCTGTGAGCTGTGAATCAGAAAATGTTCTTCCCATCTTTTCTCTGACCTTGTGATACCGTTGTTGTGTAGTCATTTCATTAGACTGCACCTTGGCTTCTGCTATTAAAATGAGCACTGTATTCAGTTCTTATGACAGTTTGAGTAACTGTCATAGTGAAGGAAAACACTTTGCTTTGTTCCTTCTTCCATTGTAGGTACTTAGTGGTATCTACGTTTGGATTGGAAGTTGAATCCTAGTCAAGAGACTGCCAGTATTGACGTTAGTGTCAAAATAAACTTGAATCCTACATGCAGCTATTGAGAAAATTGAAAATGGAAAGAAAGCTTTAAACAACACTTTAATTAAAATAAACTAGAAATTAATGTCAACACATTCAAATTCTGCAGTTGCTATAATTTTCTATATTTAGCTGTATAATCCCTTACTGAAAATTGCTGAGACTTGTTTATTTTTTAATGTCCTCCCCACACAGGCAAAAAGAAGATAACTAAGTGAAATTAATTAATTCTTTTTAGTAATTCTATAATGTATAAATATGAAAAAATTATAGGAAACCAAATGAAAATATAAATCATTCTCTTTGATTAGTAAATACTGCAAACTCTTATTGAAATCTCATTATATATATATGTATATATATACATATATATATATATATATATATATATATATATATGAGTGTGTATACTTTTAATTTAATGCCCATGAATGGATATACTTTAAAGTATAATTCTAATGAAAAAGATAAAGCATATTTTATTTTTATATCTTTGGTTAATGCCTTCTGTGGGGGTTGATAGAGGAGTGTTCATTGTGTTGAGTACAAACATAATTTGAAAATTTCAACCAAAGTACTTTTGAAAAAAGTTTTTATAATTTCATTATACAATGAGATTATAAAAGATAAATATAATCATCTTTTTATATATAGTATAAACAGAAAAGATAAATATAATTTTCTATATTTATATTTCTATTATATTTCTATTATTATATTTATATTATATTATATTATATTATATTATATTATATTATATTATATTATATTATATTTCTATTATTATATTTCTATATTTATATTTATATAAATAAATTTAATATAAATATAAATTATATTTATCTTTTCTGTTTATACTATTGTTTTGGAATAAAGAGTCAATGCTTTTTTCTTGCCAATATATGTTCTTCATATATTCACAGAGAGATGAAATAAACCTTGCCAAAACTAAAAACACAATATTTTGTAATTCACATAAACTAAGAAAAGGTAAAGTATGAATATTTAAATGCCATAATAATCAAAATCACATAATTAACCACCTATATGAATCTCTTAAAATTATGGCATAACTCATGTTGTTAAATCAAAGTAATTTTAATGAACATTTAACCACATTCTCCATAATAATTTTACAAGCCATACCAGTATGTTCAGATGGTAGTATGACTTTTTGTTGAAAGTTTAGATGATATCAAACCATTTCATACCAAGCCGCTATAGCTAAAAAATGGTTTCTTTCATTTCTACAGATTTAATATTCTAGAAATGCAAAGAAGGAACATTTTCTCAGTATATTCTAGAATTTCAGAGGATAAAACTTACTTCTTTCTTCTTCAACGATGACTTTGGATATATTCAATGTTGATGCAGTCACTGTTCTCAATTGATTGTTTTATTCTATACAGAGTAGCATCACTATCTATATATTTCAATGGCGTGTAAGAATGTCTGAGTCAATGAGCCCTGTGACTCCAATGTGGAAAACATTGTGGAGATCATGATTTCAAGGCACCATATGCTCTTCCACTATTGTTGCCATTATGATCATTTAAAAGTCATGGTGTAAGGCAAAGGACACTGCCAGAAGGACAAAACGGCAACCAACAAAGTGGGGTGTTGAACATTTTTTAAGGTGTTTCTCAGCCATCTGAATTTCTTCTGGAGAAAAGTCTTTGTTTAGCTCTACCCCATTTTTTATAGGGTTATTTGGTTTTCTGGGGCCTAACTTCTTGAGTTCTTTGTATACATTGGATATTAGCCCTCTGTCAGATGTAGGGTTGGTGAAGATCTTTTCCCAATTTGTTGTTTGCTGATATATTCTTTTGACAGTGTCTTGCCTTACAGAAACTTTCTAATTTTATGAGGTCCCATTTGTCAATTCTTGATCTTAGAGCATAAGCTATTGGTGTTCTGTTCAGGAACTTTCCCCCTGAGCCAATGTCCCCAAGGGTCTTCCCCAGTTTCTTTTCTATTAATTTTAGTGTGTCTGGTTTTATGTGGCGGTCCTTGATCCACTTGGAGTTGAGCTTAGTACAAGGAGATAAGAGTGGATCAAATCTCATTCTTCTGCATGTTGATCTCCAGTTGAGCCAGCACAGTTTGTTGAAAAGGCTATCTTTTTTCCACTTGGTGTTTTCAGCTCCTTTGTCGAAGATCAATTGGCCATAGATGTGTGGGTTCAATTCTGGGTCTTCAATCCTATTCCATTGATCCACCTCCCTGTCACTGTACTGATACAATGCAGTTTTTAACACTCCTGCTCTGTATTATTGCTTGAGGTCCGGGATATTGATTCCCCCAGAAATTCTTTTACTGTTAATGATAGTTTTAGCTATCCTGGGATTTTTTTGTTATTCCAGATGAATTTGAGAATTGCTCTTTCTAACTCTATGAAGAACTGAGTTGGGATTTTGATGGGGATTGCGTTGAATCTGTATATTGCTTTTGGCAAGATTGCCATTTTAACTATATTAATCCTGCCAACCCAAGAGCATGGAAGATTTTTCCATTTTCTGAGGTCTTCTTACATTTCCTTCTTCAGAGACCTGCAGCTTTTGTCATATAGATCTTTCACTTGTTTGGTTAGAGTCACCCCAAGATACTTTATATTGTTTGTGGCTATTGAATCCTAAGCCAAAAGAAATTTCTTTTCAAGTTGCTTTCTACTGAGTATGAAGCAGTGTTAAAGGGAGAGAATTACTGCTAACTTCTGTTGCTTAGCTTCAGATTCCAAAACATTGAATTGTTGCATCTGCATCACTTTCCCTGAAAGACAAAAGCAGTAACTTTACTTTTAAAATTTTTGTTGTTGTTGTTGACGTTATATAAATTTAAATTATGGTCATGCCAGAGCCTGTCCAACCTGTAATTATGGATGTTAAGACTGATTTGAATTTTCCTTGATTTTCTCTGAAAATATATGAAACAGTAACAGTGAGTTTTAGTGTGAACTTCAAGAAGGAAGGCTTCACTAATTAGATTTTGTCCCATGCTCTCCAAGAATTCCTGCACATGTTAGAATAATCTACAAAAGACATTGAAATGAAAAACCAATTATTCTATAAGTAGCCCCCGAAACTTCATTCAAGTTAAAGCTGAAAAATAACTTGTCTGAATATTGTACCTAGTGAACTATAGCTGCCTTCAAATGTATATAATATTTATAAGTATAAGAATTCATTATAAAATGCATGTTACAAAACAAAAAATAAACACATAAAATTAATAATCACATCCAAATAGAACAAAACATTATTAGCTTCTTGGAAATGCTCCCTGTTATGGTTTGTATATGCTTTTCCCAGGGAGTGGCACTATTAGGAGGTGTGGCCTTGTTGGAGTAGGTGTGTCACTGTGGGTGTGGGCTTAAGACCTTCACCCTAGATGCCTGGAAGTCAGTCTTCTACTAGCAGCCTTCAGATGGAGATGTAGAACTCTCACCTCCTGTACCATGCCTGCCTGGATGCTGCCGTGTTTCTGCCTTGATGACAATGGACTGAACCTCTGAGTCTGTAAGCCAACCCCAATTAAATGTTGTCTTTTATAAAACTTGCATTGGTCATGGTGTCTGTTCACAGCAGTAAAACCCTAACTAAGACAGAAGTTAGTACCAGGAGTGGGGTATTGCTGTGATAGGCATGACCATGCTTTTGTTTGGAAAAATGTGGATTTTGGGACTTTGGATTTGGAAAGCCATGGAATTCTTTAAGTGGGGCTTAATGGGCCAGACTAGTCAGAATACGGAAGACAGTGGTGCTGAGGGTCATTTGAACTGTGTAGGCCTGATGGCCCAAGGGGTTTCAGTGGAGAAGAACTTTAATATGTGGCTGAGAGACTCTTTTTGGGATGTTTTGGTGAAGAACAGAGCTGCTTTTTGCCATTGTCTGAAGAGACTGCCCAGGACTAAGGTAAAGAGATTTATATTAATTGCACCTGCAAAGGAAGCCTCAAAGAAGCCCAACAAAGACTTTGTTCTCTGGTTAAGACTGATGAAGAGAATTTTGAACAAACATAGCAAGCTGAGAAAGGAAAAGTACAAAATATATAGTTTGAGTATTAAAGGGACTCCAGGAAGTGAAATGGAGCTGAATTCAAGGATATTAAATTGAATTAAAGGAGTGGTGACCTTGGGGGCAAGATTCACCCAGTTAACTTTATGTCCAGGCATGGTAGTACAAGCCTTTAATCCCAGGAGGCAAAGATAAGCAGATATCTGAGTTCAAGGCCAGCCTAGAACAGAGCAAATTCTAGGTGAAGAAAAACTTTAATCCAGGCTTGGTGGACCACACCTTTAATCCCAGTACTTAGGGGACAGGCATGCAGATCTCTTGAGTTCAAAGTCTGTCTAAGGAGCAAGATTCAGGACAGCCAATTTAGGCAGTGAAGGAGCTGGGAAAAAGGAAGCTAGTGATAATGTAATAGAACAAGGGGGCCAATGTTCCAGCTCCTGAAAGCAGCAGAACTCAGCAGCTTCGGCCATGTGTCTCTGGCTTTATATTCTAGAGGAGAAGGAGACTACTGAAACAATTGATGCTGGTTAGCTGGAGCTAAGAAATTAGTGGTGATTAAGAAAAGACCAGTACCACTGAGGTGAAATATGGGAAGTGTTTTCTGAGAGCACAAAGAAGCTGTATTCCAGAGATAGCCATGTGTTCCTCGTGCTGCAGCTGTACTTGGTAATGTGTAAGCATCATCCAGGTGGTACTGGTTTTGAAGGCATGAAGGCATCATGAAGAACAGCTGAGGCTTGATACTGTGAGAGGCCATGGAAGGCCATTGGTGAAAGTGTACCCTCAGTTGTAATTGACAGCCCAGGACTGAAGGGGTCATGCAAAGGAGTTGAGACTTGGTACCATGAAGAGAGCCTATGAGAGGCTTTGGTGGAGTATAGTTGCAGTGGAAGACCCTAGCATATTGGAGATGCCAGTACTATGGGATGACCACCAAGAACAGCAATGGCAGTGGAGTGGATCAATCTGAACTTAGAGTGCTACAGAGGGCAGAGCTGGAGAAGTGACACCAGCTCTTTGGAGATGTACAGAAGATCATGTGTGGATCTCAGACATTGGAACAAGAAGCTGTGAAGCTGAAATTGACTTTGGGGACCCCAAGATGTTAAAGATGCCAGAGCCACAGGACACCTGCCAAGGAAAGCTGCTAACAGGGAGTGGAACAAGCCCAGGAGAAAAAGCCTTGTTGAAGCCAACGAAGATGAAAAAGGAGTTGGATATCTAAAGACAGCTTTGCCATCAGACATGGAGATGCAGAGTTTGGACTTTTCCCAGCTGGTTTCCTGTCTTGCTTGGGGGATTACAGTTAAGTGATTGGATGAATCTCAAAAGAGACCTTGAACTTTGAACTTTTAACACTGTTGAGACTGCTATAGACTACAGGGACTTTTGAAGTTGGACTAAATGCATTTTGCATTATGCTATATTTAAGTATGGCCCCCATAGACTCATGTTTGAACAAGCCTATGGTGGCCAGGGAGGGGAATGTTATGGTTTGTATATGATTGGCCCAGGAAGTGAACCTATTAGGAGGTGTGGCCTTGTTGGAGTAGGTGTGTCACTGTGGGTGTGGGCTTAAGACCTTCACCCTAGATGCCTGGAAGTCAGTCTTCTACTAGCAGCCTTCAGATGAAGCTGTAGAACTCTCAGCTCCTCCTGTACCATGCCTGCCTGGATGCTGCCATGTTTCTGCCTTGATGACAATGGACTGAACCTCTGAGTCTGTAAGCCAACCCCAATTAAATGTTGTCTTTTATAAAACTTGCATTGGTCATGGTGTCTGTTCACAGCAGTAAAACCCTAACTAAGACACTCCCCAAAACAACTTTCTCTTATTCTTGACAATCATTTGGATGTTGAACTTGGGTCTATACAATGATCTTTTAAATGCTACACACAAACATTTTATACACGCATACTTTGCTTATGTAAATAAAGAACAAGAAGCAGGATTTTGGAGGTCAAAGTTAAAATGGATTCTTTTCTTTGACAGATGAAGACATTTCCAAAGTAGAAGCCCCAGTTTATACTAGAAGCACTCTGTGAAAAATCTATTTGGTCCACTTCTTTACCAATATGTTTTAGTCTTTCTGCATAAAAAAGTATTCTCAGTATTATAACTAATGGAGCTGACAGTTTTTCATATACTAGAACCATTGTGTATATCATGTAGCAATTATAAAGTATCTGTTTAAATCACTCTACCTTAAGAAGGTATATTTTTAAAAATTAAAAAATATCAGCATCCTGTCATATCAGTTTCATATGACATTATTCCTATACAATTAGATTTCTTTATTTTCTTTTTATATTTAGTTTTGGGTTTGGTGTGTGGTATACACTAGCCTGGAATTTGTAATTCTTTTGCGTCAACCTTCCAGGTGCTGAGATTATAGAATTTCACTATTTCATGTCTATTATGTTTTCTTTCTTCTTTCTCAAGTATATCTTACATGTGTCAAATATGCCATCTTTTATTTTCAGGATTGGGGATTGAGCATAAAGCCTTGTGTATTCTAAGTAAATACTCTACCAGTGATCTGTGCCCCTCTACAGTCAATCTACATTTTATTTTAATATTTTTATTTATGCAGTTAAGTCAATTTGCTAGAGATAGGGTGTAGCTGACCTTAAACTTTCTGAATATCCTTGAACTTGCAGTTATTGTACCTTAACATCTTTTATATCTACTGTACTGTTTCTTTTTAATGTTCAACTTTGTATTTTTGTTTCTACATGGATCTTATCTAGTGACTTTTACTTTGTTGACTCACCTTACAAATTTAACTCTTGGTGAATATGGTTATTGATTCATAATGTAATTCCTCTCCTTTTCGGGTTCTGAATCTCTTTATCACCGCTTTACATATTTTCTAGTCCTTACACTATTATATAGAGATGTTCAATTAGAATCATTTTATTTGCTTGTTTTGTCATTAACTTTTTCTTTCAGTGTATCTCAGAATCGTTACCTGTGCAAAATCCTTGAGTAACATTCTATTATATCTGGAAAAGAATGTCAATATTATTTCCTTGTTCCAGAAGGACACATCGGACCCATCTCTCCCTCCATTTACCATCTCATCTGCCATGATTCTGCCAGGTGTTCTAGTTTATATTGCTACTGTTTTCTTATGTGAGAAAATTTCTCTTTTTTATATAGATTTTTTCATCATTCATATATTAGCTTATTAGTAACTTCTATCTGATCACTCGAAATATGTGCTTTTCACCCTTTCCTTCCTCTTTCACTCCTCACATGAAGCACTAAAATGTTACTTAGCATGAGATACGTATCTAACGTTTCTGCGTGAAATTATTAAATGAACGAAAACATCTTTTCATCTATTTATAGTTTCACGAGTGAAACTGCAAATGTCTCTAGTTTTGCATTTATCTAGGAGTGTATAGAGTATATTAGAATTTTCTACAATACATTTGGTAAATGAAATTAGATTATAAATGCCCATGACAATTCAGAGTGTAACATAGATATGCATATCATTTGTATTGATAATATGTATATTATGATACATTGACATGATAACACTTATCACTGACATTATTAAGTACCTAACACAGTGGCATAATAGCTGAACAAATTTGAAATTTCCACCAAATATTTGAATAACTTAGGCTAGCTATAGTTACAGAAACAAAACCAAAAGTATGGCCATGGAAAATATAAAGTCAGAGAGGATATATTTGACTTGCTTGAATTATTTAAAGTTCTAATTATAAAATGATATTCAAATAAAATTGGGTGAATAATTAGTAACTGGAATTTGCCATTCAAGAAGAAGCCAGATAAGTAATCCTGATTCCTGCTGTTCCAATAGTTATTAGGAAATAACAGACAAAGGGAAACTAGAATCATGCCAACAACAGAGGCTTGAGAAACTACTTGGTTCTAAAATCTAGTGAGATCATCTATTATGAAAAGTATAAAAACCATGGAGTTAATTATAACAGATAATTCCATTTCTATGAGACAACTATATCATTCAAATTTATAAGACCAGAAATTCATTACTAGTTTCCAGGAACTTGGAGGCATCATAAATAAAGAAATATTTTTTCAATTGCTCTGGGGCTTCTGTTGTGCTAGATCATCGAGTTCTGAAGCCAGGCTATACACTGTAGTGCTCTTCTATAATTCCCTCATTTCCCCCTCTTCTTTCCTTTCTAGATGAAAAAAATGTCTGAAATGCTTTGTTCTATCCTTTACATGGTATACTGCCACCTATGAAATCATGAATTTAACAAAACTGTGTATATCAGAATAAAGAAGTAACTAACAGGCTAAAGTAGCAGGATTCCCTTTAAAAGTAGGTCACTAGGTTTTCTAGTGGGG
The DNA here is from genome assembly GCA_964023405.1 of Apodemus agrarius. Classification (NCBI taxonomy): domain Eukaryota; kingdom Metazoa; phylum Chordata; class Mammalia; order Rodentia; family Muridae; genus Apodemus; species Apodemus agrarius. The sequence continues at coordinate 39,264,320 of OZ030006.1, read as the reverse complement.
CTACGTGAATCTGAGAGTCTCATTAAGGGAAATAGAATAGATATTTTGAATGGACAAAAGTAGGGATATGGATGAGAACAGGAGGTATCAACTTGGGGGTAGAGGTAGAGAGTACTGGGCAAGAAAACCATAATGAGGAAGGCACTTCTGGGACCCAACAATTGATGAAAACAGTTACAGGGATCTACAGCCAAACATTAAATGAGTTTGGGGAATCCTAAGAAAGAGGGGGAGGAAGGCTTGTAAGAGCTTGAGGGGATAGCACAAGAAAACCTACAGAGTCAACTAACCTAGTCCCATAAGAACATACAAAGACTGAACCACCAGCCAATGAGCATTCATGGGACTGACCCAGCACCTCTGCACATGTGCAATGGTTAAAGAGTTTGGTTTTCATGTGGGATTCCTAACAGTAGGAGATGGGGGTTGTCCCTAAGTTTGTTGCCTGTTTGGGGGACCCTTTCATCCTACTGCTACTGCTTCTTCTAGCGTCAATAGGAGAAAATAAGACTAGTCTTATTGCAACTTGATATGCCAAGGCTACCTGATGTCCATGGGGGGTCTCACTTTTTCTGAAAAGAAATGGAGGAGTAGTAGATTCAGGGGAAAACTAGGGGGAGAGTAGGGGGAGAAACATCAATGAGGATGTGAAGCAAATCAATAAATTACTTTTAAAAAAGACAGATCAAGTCTATGCAATGTGTGCATTTGAAGGGAGATAAAGAAACCTATCAAGAGTTTGCAATGACTGTTCTTGTTCAACTAATACAGAATAAGTAATTTCTTAATGAAATACACAGATGGGTGTAAGAGAAATATGGGAATCTGGCTTATGGCTATATTTAAACAAGCAGAGAATTGTATACTCCTTCTATTGCCAAGATCAAACAGATTATTTTCTTCAAATCTCCTCTGCTAGAATCTTATTATCGGTTGTAAAAATTGTCACAAAAGCCAGGGCAATAGTTCTCTCTGGAAAGTACTTGTAGAAGCATCGGGATCTAAATTTGATGCCTTGATCCCAAGTAAAAGAAGCCAATGTGACGGTGAACCTTCATAAACCTATTAGTGGGAAGCAGAAATAGGAGAAGTGGTTCACTGGCCAATCAGAAGAGTCTTATTGGTGATTTTCAGGCCACTGAGAGACCACGTCTCAAAACTACAAGTTGGTTATTGCTAGAAAAACAGCATCTGTACTTATCCTCTTGTTTCACAGGCATTTGTACACATCTGGAGACACACATGTACACACAAACATATCCATAAACATACAATCATGCACACACACACAAACACAAAAAAATAAAACTTCAAATATGCAACTAATGTAAATCTATACCACCTCCACATTCCATTAATCCATTCAAAATTTCCAAAACCATGAAATGAAATATTTATTATTTGTTTATATGGACACAATAGTTTTTACCAATCACTAAAGTGAAAAAAAATGAATTTTGTGCTTTAAATTTTTACAGAATATACTATAATTTACTTACCACTTAAAAAATATTGAAGAGAAAAACTCGTTATATAATTATGGAAGTTTAGTAGCAGTTAAGATGCATAAATTAGATTTATGTTTTAGTCACATGATTGAACATAAATGTCATAAATACAGGAACTATGCTTGTTTTGGCAATGCATACAAAAATTGGAACAATACAAAAATTTTAATACTGGACCCTACAAAAAGATGATTTGCAAATTTGTGAGGCATTCTATATTTTTAAATACAAAATAACCTGAACCTAGTGTAATACATAAATTTAGTAGCTCATATTGCTGTACAGGAGAATGTCATATAAATGTGCCATTTATCATTTTTCTGAAAAGGTATTTATGTTTTTTCTGGCTTTCTCCATTTTGAGTGCAGAAATAGTGAATATACTTGTCTCTGTACACTGAAACAAAAGACCCCACACCAAAGGTGTTTTTCAACATTTTTCATTCATAATCATTTTCACTCAACAAAATTTTAGATGATCTCAGGTTTTTTCCTTTTTTAAAATTTTATTTATTTAAATTCTAGTCATTGAACCTTCCAGTCCCCTCTCCCACAGGTCCTCATCCCATTCCAAACTTCTTGCCTCCTAGAGAGTGTGCCTCCCACACCAGACCTCACCCTTTCCTGGGATATCAAGTCTCTGGAAGATTAAGCACATCTTTTACTGAAGCCAGACCAGGCAGGCATCTGCTATACATGTGCCAGGGGCCAGGTTCTTGATTGTGGATTGATCTCTGGTAGCTCCCTGGGGTCTGGGTTACATGAGACTGCTGATCTTCCTATGGGGTCATTCTCCCCTTCAGCTTCTTCAATCATTTCCCTAATTCAACCACAGGGGTCCTTGACTTCAGTCTAATGGTTGAGTGTAAGTAACTGCTTTTGTCCCAGTCAGCTGCTCTGAGGGCCTTGCAGAGGACAGCAAAGCCAGGCTCCCATCTATAAGCACATCATAGCATCAGTAATATTTTCAGGACTTGGTGCTCCCAACTCCCTCCTGCCTATGATGCATCCCAAGTTGGACCGATCACTGGACTTCTTTTCCTTCAGTCTCTTCTTCATTTTTGTTTGTGCAGTTCTTTTATACAGAAACGATTCTGGATAAGAAATTTTGATTGTGAGTTAGTAACCCTGTCCCTCCACTTGAGGCCTTTTCTCTCTACTGGAGGTGGATTCTTCGAGTTCCCTCTCAAACATTGAAAACATTGAATTTATTTGCATGTCTGTAATGACTAAGGACTTTGAACATTTCTTTAAGTGCTTCTAGGTCATTCAAAATTTTTCCATTGAGAATTCTGTTTAGCTCTGTACCTCATTTTTAAATTAGGTTATTTGGTTTCTTGGAACTTAACTTCTTGTGTTCTTTATACACTTTGGGTCTTAGAGCTTGAGCCATTGGTATTCTGTTCAGTAAATTTCTCCATTTTTGAGGCTTTTTTCCATTTTCTCTTCTATTAAATTTGGTGTCTCTGCTTTAATCTTAAGGTCCTTGTCCCACTTGGCCTTGAGCTTTGTGTAAAGTTATAAATATGAATCTATTTTCATTCTCCTACATACAGACCACCAGTTAGACTAGCACTATTTATTGAAGATGCTTTATTTTTTCTTCTTTATGTTTTTGTCTTCTTTGTCAAGGATCCAGAGTCCTATTTAGCTTTACTTATGGGTCTTCAGTTCTGTTCCACTGATTGACCTGTCTGCCTCTGTACCAATACCATATGGTTTTTATCACTACTGTCTTGTAGTACAGCTTGAGATCAGGGTTAGTGATTCCCCTGGAAGTTCTTTTATTATTGAGGACTGTTTTGGCTGTTCTGGCTTTCTTGTTTTTCCATATGAGGTTGAGAATTATTCTTTCCATATCTGTGAAGAACTGTGTTAGAATTTTGATGGGGATTATATTGAATCCGTAGATTGCTTTTGGTAATATGGTCATTTTGACTGTTAGTCCTGCCAGTCCATGAGTGTGGGAGATATTTCCATCTTCTGAGGTCATTTTTCCATTTCTTTTTCAGGAACTTGAAGTTCTTGTCATACAGATTTTTCACTTGCTCAGTGAGAGTTACACCAAGGTATTTTACACTACGTGTGGCTATTGTGAAGGGTGTTATTTCCCTAATTTCTTTCTCAGCATTTTTATCATTTATGTAAGGGAAGGCTATTGATTAGTTTGTATAACTGCCCTCAGCTAGAGTGAACTGGGTCCCTGGAAGAGAAGCTGGGCATAGATGATGGGGGCAGCTGCAGCAGTGAAAGGAACAAAGACTAAGACAACACCAGCTGTTCAAAGTCCTGTGGTTTATTGGGGGACTCAGTTTTTTAAGGTTTCAGGCAAGACTCCCCCCCCCAAGTTCCAGAATGTGTTTCAGGGAAACTGGTCTGGCTGTTCAATAGGTGTTGGCTTCACTGCTTAGGCAGCTGGGTGGGTCACCTGCTTAATTCAGGAATTCATAGACCTGGAGGAACAATGAACTTCACCTTCACTCTGAATGCTCCACCCTAGGTGGAGCAGGATCCTGACAAGCACAGGAATCCCTACTCAACAAAGGCTGGGAGAGGAAGTTGATCAATGTTGAGTTCCTGCCAGGTAGCATGACACCCAGTTATGTCTCTGTACAAGTTTGAGTTCATTTTATATCCAGCCACTTTCCTGAAGTTGTTTATTAGTTGTAGAAGTTCTCTGGTGGAATTTTGGGGGTTGCTTATGCATATTATTATATAATCTGCAAATAGTGATACTTTGACTTCTTTCTTTTCAATTTGTTTTTCCTGATCCCCTTTTGTTGTCTAATTGATCCAACAAGAACTTTGAGTACTATGTTGAATATATATTAAATAGATAATGAGAGCGTGGACAACTATGACTTACTCCAAATTTTAGTAGGATTGCTTCTAGTTTCTTTCCAATTAATTGGAAGTTGACTGTTGATTTGCTATATATTACTTTTATTATGTTTAGGTATGTGCCATGAATTCCCAATCTCTCCAGGACTTGTAACATAATGGAATGTTGTATGTTGTTGAAGGCTTTTCCAGCATCTAATGAGATGATCATGTGGCTTTTTACCTTGAGTTTGTTTATATAGTATATTACGTTGATGGATTTTTGCATTTTGAACCATACCTGCATGGGTGGAATGAAGCCTACTTGATAATGGTAAATGATGGTTTTCATGTGTTCTTGGATTTAGTTTGTGAGATTTTATTGAGTATTTTTGCATTGATATTCATATGCAAGATTGGTCTAAAGTTCTCTTACTTTGTTGGGTCTTTGGTTTAGGTATTGAAAGGATGAGAATTACAGGCTAAGAATCCCCTGTGCCTAAGTCTTAAATGACCCCAAAAAGCAGAAGTTTAGCCCGCTCTTTGTTAGCCCAGAAATGCACACATCATACCTGCCTCCAGGGTCCAGCTATGAGCCACAGGCTGGGAAGGTCCCTGATGTCTTTTCCCATCTTGCCTCTGTGGAGCAGCTGTGGTGAGGACTGTTGCAGTTGGGCTGGCAGGATCACCACACAGGCTGAGGGGCTCTTGCCTGGCAGGTGCTCAGGTCCCCAACACCTACTACTAGCTGGGGGGGTGGCTTTCAATATGTAATCCTGGCCCCATAACAGGAAGTATGTATGTGACCCTGGCCCCATAACAGGAAATGTGTAACAGGAAATGCATAAAAGGAAATGCCTGCATGACCCTGGCATGACCCTGTACATGGCAGTCAAGTAAGTGCAATGACCTAACTAGTTTCTATCTGGGCTTGGATAATTTAAACTGATTGGCTTAGGAGCTATGGAGTGGTTTGTGTTAGGTGGGTTCTGTTGTGAGCCTATAAAAGGTGTCCTGATTCTGCACTCGTGGTCCACAGTGCTCTACCCCTGCATGGTGTAAGACTGTGAACCCCAGAGCCTCTGGAATAAAAATCCTCTTGCAGTTGCATCAAGACTGTTTCTTGTGAGTGATTGGGGTGATGCCTTCCAAGGCATGGGGTCCTGGGGGCATCCCTGTTTTTCTTTCAGGTCTTACAGTATCAGAGTAACTGTGGCTTCATAGACTGAAATACATAGTGTTCCTTCTGTTTCTGTTTCATGAACTAGTTTGTGGAATATTGGTATTAGCTCTCCTTTGAGGTCTGGTAGAATTCTACACTAAAACCATTTGTACCTTTCCTCTCTCTTTTAGATTTGGAGGTTTTTGATGACTATTTTTTAGGGGATGATTGAACTGTTTAAATGGTTTACCTGATCATGATTCAACTTTGGTACATGGTGTATGTCTAGAAAATAATCCACTTCTTCTAGATTTTCCAGTTTTGTATAGTATAGTCTTTTGTAGTAGGTGCGGATTTTTTGAATTTCCACAGTTTCTGTTATTATGTCTCCTTTTTCACTTCTGAATTTGTTAATTGGATATTGTCTCTGGGCCCTTTAGTTAATTTGGCTAAAGTTTTATCTATCATGTTGATTTTTTCAAAGAGCCAGCTCTTGGTTTTGTTCCTTCTTTGTATCATTCTCTTTGTTTCTAACAGATTGGTTTCAGCTGCAAGTTTGACTATTTCCTGTAGTTTACTCTTCTTGGGTGTGTTTGCTCCTTTCTATTCTAGAGGTTTCAGGTGTGCTGTTAAGTCACTTGTATGAGATCTCTCTAATTTATTTATAGGGGCACTTAGTGCTCTGAATTTTCCCTTTAATCCTGCCTTTATTGTGTCCTGTAAGTTTGGATCTGATATGTCTTCATTTTCATTGAATTCTATAAGGTCTTTGATTCTTTCTTTTTTCTTCCTGACCAAGTTATCATCGATCAGAGAGTTATTCAGTTTCCATGAGTGGGCTTTCAGTTGTTGTTGTATTTTTTTTGTTGTTATTAAAATCTAGCTTTAGTCCTTAGTTATTTGATAGATGTCATGAGATTATTTCAATCTGATAGAATTCAAAGGGATATATCGGTCTTCTTGTATCAGTTGGGGCTTGTTTTATGTCTGATTATATGGTCAGTTTTGGAGAACTTTCCATGAAGAACTGAAAAAAAGTTATATTTTCTTGTTTTGGGGTGAAATGTTCTGCAGATATCTGTTAAATCTGTTTGGTTCATAACTTCTTTTGGTTCCTCTGTATCTCTTTAGTTTATGTTTGAATGACCCATCCATTGGTGTGAGGTTCAATGTGTTGTTTTGAGCTTTAGTAAATTTTCTTTTACAAATATGGGAGCCCTTGCATTTGGGATATAGATGATCAGGACTGAGACTTCCTCTTAGTGGATTTTTCCTTTGATGAATATGAATCCCCATCATGTTTAATAACTTTTGGTTGACAGTCTATTTTATTAAATATTAGAATGGCAACTTCAGCTTGTATCTTGGGAATGTTTGCTTGGAAAACTTTTTTTTTCAGGACTTCTAATTTGAGGTAGTGCCTGTCTTTGTCACTGAGGTGTGTGTTTCCTATATGCAGCAAAATGCTGGGTCTTATTTATTAATTCAATTTAAGGAATTGAATCTACAGGTGTTGAGAGATATTAAAGACAGATGATTGTTAGTTCCTGTTGTTTTTGTTGGTAGAAGTGGTATTATGTGTTGGTATTATGTGTCTAATTATCTTCTTTTGGGTTTGTTGTGAAATGTTTAACTTGTATTATTTGAGGTATAGTTAACCTTGCATTGGAGAGTTCCTTCCAGTATCCTATGTTTGGGCTGAAGTAGTAAAAAGATATTGTTTAAATTTGGTTTTGTGACACAATATTGAATAATTGTGACTTGAAAAACTTCATTATTCTAATTTAGTGATTCTCAAACTTCTTAATCTTGTGACTTCTTAATATATTTCCTCATGGCTTGGTGAACACTAACTATAAAATAATTTTGTTGCAACTTCATAACTGTAATGTTTCTAGTTAAAAATTGTATTGTAAATCTAATATGCATCATATCTGATATGTGATCATATGATTATGATCATATCAAGTAGGTAAAAAACCACATGTTTAGACTATCAGTTCTAATTGCTCTTCATACTTAAATGAAAGTTTGCATATCCAATCCACTGAATATATCTTGTTTGTAAATTAAAATAGATGTCCAATAAGTTACTTAACTTGACTGTTCTCATGAGTCATGCTGCCTTAGGGAATGGATGCTGATGTGGACTCAGTGTCAGATGGATGCAGGTAAAAAGATGGATGGCTTCTGGTGTTTTAGCCTTCTAACTATGCTAGATGCTCTACACTGATGCCTTCTGAAAAATTAAGCACGATCTTTCTTATTTCGTGGCTAAAACCTGCTAGCTTCTTCTCTCATCAACTCTCTATGATTTATTAAATGCTGTATCTTCATTTTATAATTCTATTACTGTTCTGTGCTTTATTAAGCACTGAGAAAACTTAACTCTTTATCTCTCTTCTTATGACTTTATAATTCTCTGATTCTCTGTGCTTCATAAGTGCTGATAAAACTAGATCTTATTTACTTTATAATTTTCACTTTATAATCCTCTGTGCTTGATAAGTGCTGAAAAACTTAACTATTATTTACTTTATAAACTTGCTTTATAGATTTCTGGCAATTAACCTATTCTGTATAGCAGCATGGAACTCAGTAGAGGATTTAGTGCTAAGGGTCTTTTCTCTACTTATTGGGAGCTTTTCTTCACACTGACCAGGCAAGAGGGAGGCTTGAAGCAATTAACGTTTATTAAATGAGGAAAAGGGAATAATGCCAGCAAAATGAAACACTTTTCCACAAGCCAATGTGCATAGAAACATACATACAATCATACACACATTAATTATTTTGTTGGGCCCAACAATCTGTCTTACAACTTACATACATACAATACTCCTATACTTTCATGTGCACATATATATTTGGTAGATAGAAAAAAAGTTCAAGAACCAGTGTAGAAAAAGATAAGTCATTCTGGATAAAAAGAAAATAAGTTTCAACATTTATGTCACAGTAAAAGAAAAGGTTCTACTTTCTGTTGCTCAATGAATGAAACTCAAACCTCTCAGAAGGAAGCTCAGTTCTTTTCAATAAGTCTGCCTTGCTTATATTCTGCTATGTCTTGCTCTCTCTTTTGTTTCTATTTTGCTTTTACTCTGCTTCTCTTTAATTCTCCTTATGCTTACTTAATGTCATCCTTCCTGTATTTATACGTTTTTAGGAGAATAAATCATATGGCATTCTAAGCAGCCTTTGTTTTCAATAGTTCACAAAAAATTTGAACATAAATTCAAATCATAAATTGAATAAGAAGTAACAACAGAAATATTTACATGAGTTTCTAATAAGATTAGTTATCTAACCAGACATTCATTATCTATCACTAGCTCCACAGGTTCATTTAGTGTAAAAAAACTATAATATTTTTTAGCATGTTTCTGCCAAGAGGCATCATATCATCTGCCTAATGTCTTATTAGTACTGAAGTTTTGTATAGTCAGTATTTTTATTGCCCCTGCAATAAACTGTTCATTCCCAGCTATGGCCTTTATTTATCAGATAATAGTTTGATAGCCTAGTGAAATGTTTTCCTTAATCATAAATCTCTCTGCTTTCTCTCAGTGTAATGAGCCTGTGATATATGAAGATTTGCAGGGCCTTAATTATAGCCTTTTCTACAAAGGATGCAATAATTACTAGTATAAAATTAGGTCTTCTATAGAATTGTTATTAGGAATTTATAACTCATCTATATCTCTACATAGCATCACTAGAAAACTGTACATCTTCATTGATTTGTAGAAAAATCTGGCCAATAAGGTGGTCTAAGGCCCAGGGATTTTTATATTAATTTAATAATGATAGGAAAGGTATCATAACAAGAGTCAATTCTGAGATAAACTCTCTAAGGTCTTTCCATGCTCAGGGATCTTTATATTAATTTAATGACAGAGACAGTCTCATAACAGGAGTCAACTCTGAGACGAAGTCTCTAAAAGCCTTGCAGTTTAGAGCTATCCATTACAGACCATGCAATATAATGTATCATTTCCAAAATGTCACTTGTATACCTTTAATCTTTCCTAGATGGTTCCAGACAGACTATAAACTCATCTTGTAAAGTCTAACTAAATTTAGTTCAAAATTATTCAGAATATTTAATACAAGTACTTGACAAAATGGATACAAAATGACTCCAAAGTCAGCTGAGGTTTTTTGCATGTGAGTATAACTGTTTAAAATGTGGATGACAAACAATCTTGTTTTATAAAACCCAGAGAATCAGAATAAAAGAGAATCCACATCATTACAATTTAAAATTGAATATCTGATTTATATATAAAGTAAATATTTGATAGCTTACCTATGTGGGTAATATGAGTTGCAGAAAAATATTTCTTGGTTTTATTTATTAGATTAGCAGTTATACAAATTGTGAGTTACGTATCTGAATATTTAACAAAGTCTAAACCATATAACTCTCTGGATGTGCTATGTTTATAGTTTTTTCATTTTCTGTTGGTTTGTTTGCTTTTTGCAGCTATCTTTAACTTTTTAAAATTTATTATTTTTAAAACATTAATAACTCAACTTTAATTTCTACTGTCCATATATTTCTTGGTGTGGGGCCTTCCATGGGAGTACGGTCAACCTATCATAAGCCTCAATGTTAATGAGAGTAATGGTTCTATAGGAATGGATACAGCCTCATGAGCCCCTCTACCTCTCCATGCTGTAATGTTGGCTAGTCTGTTTTTGTGCGAGCAGCATCAGCTGCTCTGGTTTTAGGAGTGCAGTGGTCCTTTCATGTGCAGAATGAATTGTTTTTCTCTGGTTCTCTTTTCCTCTTTTTACGTCTTCTTTCCTGGTCATGCCTGAGTTTGGGGTAGGAAGTACGATACAGTTGTCCCATTGTGACTAAGTATTCAATGATCATATATTTGATTAGCCGAGTTTCTGTGTTAACTATATTCCATCATTTAATTAAACTCTCTGATAAGATCTGAAAGCTTCAGTAAACTGTAGGCAAAGGGAGGCATATTCAGAGAGAAGTATAATACTGTGGCCACTTAACAAAATGGTAGGTTTTCAACTCGTGCTTGTAATTTTCATAACTATAAATTCTTGGTCAGATTTGTAGTACCAGGCATGCTTATTTTCTTATGGAAAATGACTTTAATCCAATCAGAAACCAGTTCATTATCCCCATAACACTTATAATACATTTGCACCTATAGCATATTTGATTATGCATATCTCAAAAGTCAAACTTTGCTGAATTAAAACACCCAGTGTTTGGTGTAGAATACCTCTTTATGATTCATTGGTCAGAAGTATCCCATAAAGCCTCAAAACAATACAACCTCTTTTCATTGTTCTAGATTCTAGAATTTGACAGTAACACCCTTTTGCTGAAGACACAGACATTTGTCACAGAGTACAGAGAACTTAAGTCAGAATTGACTGTGCAGTTTACATAACCTGTTGGAGGATTAGCAGACAACTGAAAGGTGCTATAGAGTCTCCTATGTGGAAAAGAGTCATTAACAGTCTTACCTAGTCTGAAAACTTTGAAGTGTCAGGCCTTGGGGCCTCCCCCTGAAATTGATCCCAATTTGGGCCTGTCACTAGACCTCCTTTTCCTCAGGTTCCTCTATTTTTTCTTGCAGTTCTTTCAGAGAGGAACAATTCTGGGTCAGAATTTTTGACTGTGGAATGCCAACCCCATCCCTCCTCTTGATGCCATGTCTTCCTGCTGGAGGTGGACTCTATAAGTTCCCTCTCCCTACTATAAGGCATTTCATCTAAGGTCTCTCCCTTTGAGTCTCGAGAGTCTCTCTCAGTTCCCTGGTCTCCGGTATATTCTAGAACCTCTGACTTTTAATGTTGTTCATGGATTATCTATTTTAATAATCAGTACATAGTCAGATTTCCTTTTAGCCAATATCTTTTACATAGAAGTATATTAATTAGAAGTGTTTTAGTTTCTCCAGTTTGTGGAAATTTCCTTGATTACATCTTTCTTATTAATTTAAATATCATCAAAAAATGAACTATGAGTAAAAACTTATTTAATATACTTACTCAACTCTGTCCTTTTTTATGTCTACGGTCTCTTGAATTGATCTGTGCTAACTGTCTTGCTTGGTCTCAGCAGACCAGGTTGCACAACTGAGACAGAATGTGACAGAACGTTTACCCTATGGAATGCTATGTAACATTTATATGACATGCCTATGCATTCAAATAAAAGAGTCTTTGAAAGATGAACTTCATCATGTGTATACTAGTACTTGTTTTTGTTCTTCAGATATCTGAAATCATAATCAGACCCCAGTGCTGTTCTGTAATACTTTCTCTGATATGACATGATGTTTGTGTGTGTGTGTGTGTGTGTGTGTGTGTGTGTGTATAGGTATAGGTATAGATATAGATGATATAGATATAGATATAGATGTAGATAGATATTAAACATGGAAATGGAAATAGTGGAAATGATTTATACCTCATAAGTGTGATTGTCTGGCCAATAATTAAACTTAGTTACAGTTTTTTTTCAGATTTGAATGAAATAGCAACTCAGCCCCCATAAACTTCTTTCAAAACTTATAGTTATAGCACGTAATATTTTCTCTTTCTTTCTAATATTTCTTCCTTGTCTGCCTGTCCTTCTGTCCTCAGCAAATTAAATCAGCACTTTGCATAGAACAACAACTATGTTAAATATGATGAATTCAGTATAATATGGAGATGTAAGAAATCTGGTGTTTAGGACCTTCGGTTTAGATGGAAAGAAATAATACAAAAGGATTATTCATGATTTTTTATTAAATTGCTGCAATGATTTTAATGGATAAGGGACCTTGGAATTTATAAGATGAAACTTCAGGAAGTAACTTGCTATCTCAGCCTTCTAGTAACCCCTTATTGTCAAAAGAAAATCTCTACTAGAAATTTGACTAGAATGTGACCCTTTTCACATTCCAGAAGCTTGTAGGATTATAAAGAATGCTTTGGGGTCACTGTTGAATTCATTTACTAGTTCATGCATCACCTGTGGAAGGCATGTGAACATATTCCTTCTCCTTGAGACACTTTCAAAGCTTTCAGATTGCTACAAGAAAACCTTTTCCTTTTCAGTACTCATTAAATCAATGATTCTAAATTGTTTGTGTAAAACTTTTAAGCCCTCACAAATTCTAGTTCCATAATAGAGAACAAATTTGGAAGCTCTGGATGTCAAACATGGGCTTTTGTGGTTTTCAGAAAGTGGCCTGTATGAATCTCCTGTGAACCTAGTATTTAACATGAAAAGATATGATGCAGTATTTATGAATATTGGTCAAAGACGATTGAACACATTGTTTATCACTATAAACACAAAAGCTCTTACAAAATTTTATATATACTGAACATCGGAATGATTGGGGAATAGTTGGGGGGGAGATGAATTATGGGACGTATGGTGGGGGGGAACTGGGAAAGGGGAAAACCTTTGGAATGTAAACATAGAATATAGAAAATAAAAATTAAAAAAAATCCAAATGCAAGTGATAGCATTAAACTCTCGAAGAATTTAATTGCTAAAGAGCAGGGCTATATAATTTAGTTAAAAAAATTAGGATTTGAAGCATAAATATATAACTATGTATGTATGTATGTTAGTTTTAAAGATGATAATAATTAAATAATTTAGAATTTGAAGAAAAAATCTTTAAAAGGTCAAAAAATTATTTCTATTTTACAAGAATTATAATTATCAGTTATACTTTAGTCAGAAATCTCTACAAATTGAGTAAAAATATAAAAATAGAGCAAACAAATGTTCTGTGAAACATGTTTGATATGCAGTCAACATAGGGCTGGGAAATTTTGAAGTTTTTGGAAAATTTTGAAAGTATTTCCTTCAAAAGTTAAGAATAAAACTAATATATTAATATTCTTCACCTTCACTTAACATAGTGCTCAAAATTACAACAATAAGGAAAACAAAATAAGCAGCATAGACGCCAAAAGGAAAGAAATAAATCAGATTATCCTCTCCCTGTTTCTAACTGTGTAGAATTTAGACACTGAAGGCTCCACTAGACCACACATCCCTTAAAAAATGATTTCAAAAAAATTGCAGCATAAAAGTTAACTTAAAATAATCAGTAGCTTTATGGTGTACCAATAACAAAGTATCTGAGAAATAAATTAGCCTTATTTAAGTGTAACCTAAAAACTAAGTACTTCTACTGTGAAAACTGTGAAATACTGAAAGAAGGAATTGAGGATAACACTGGCCATGGCAAATAATCTCCTTATCATTAATGAAAAGAGTTAATATTGCTTACATGACTTATTACCCAAAAACAATGTATTGATTCAATTCAACTAAAATTTCTACAATTGTCAGCAAAGAATAAACAGAAGCGTTTGCAGTCCCATAGGAGGAACAACAATATGAACCAACCAGTAACCCCAGAGCTCCCAGGGACTTAAGCACCAACCAAAGAGCACACGTGGAGGGACCCATGGCTCCAGTCACATGGGTAGCAGAAGATGGCCTGGTCAGACATCAGTGAGAGGAGAGGCCCTTGGACCCATGAAGGCTCATTGCCCTAAGGTAGGGGAATGCCAGGTCAGGGAAGTGAGAGTGGTTAGGTTAGTGAGCAGGGGGAAGGGTAATGGTATAGGAGGTTTTTCAGGAGGAAATGAGGAAAGGGGATAATATTTAAAATGTAAATATCTAATAAAGCAAATATCTAATAAAAAAAGAAAGAGAATGATAAAAATTATATAGAACTATAACAGGGCTTGATTCTCCAGGACAATCCTGTACAGAACAAACAATGCTGGAATTATCATAGTATCTGATTTCAAATCATACCACTGGGATGCAACATGAAAAGGAGCATGGAACTACACTCCAGACATAAATTGAATATAGAATCCAGAAATAAATACAAATGTCTACATTCATAACATTCTCTACTGAACTGCCAAAAGCATGCTCAAGAACAAAGGCCGCTTTCACTAAATGGTGCTGGAGACATGGCTGTCCAATGCAGAAAATTAGGTAAGAACCTTACAGAAATCATTTCAAAATCGACCAAAAACTTGATACTTTGAAAGAATTAGAGAAAGTATGAGAGAAAAACATAAGAAAATGCTTCAAATATTAAACACCAGAATACCCAAGATACAGTCCACAGAACTCAAAAAAGTCAACAAGCTGAAGGGCCCATGTGAAGATGCCACAGTCCCACTTGTAAGGGAGAAGAAAGCAATCACAAGTGGGGAGGAAGGGAGGGACCTGGGAGGGAAAGTGGACAGAGTGGGCTGAGGAGGGAACCTGATCTGGTATTGGGTGAGGGAAAAGGACTGAAGCCCTGAGGGCCAGCGGAAAGAATGGAATCAGGCAACCTCAGGGAGGTAGGAGGTTGGAGGAGGGAGGGACCCTCCATAAGGCTCTAGAGAGAGGTGAGAGACACTCAGGACTCTAAGGGAGGGATGTTAGATGAAATGCCTGACAGTAGTGAGAGGGAACTTACAGAGCTCACTTGCAGCAGTGCATCAAGGGAGGGAGAGGGTTGCCATCCCACAGTCAAAACTCTGACCCATAATTGTACCTGTCTGAAAGAACTGCAGGTGTGGAAACGGATAGAAGCCTGAGAAAAAGAAGGTCCAGTGATGGGCCCAAAGTGGAATCCAGTTCAAGGGGAGGTTCCAAGGCCTGATGCTATTACCGAAGCTATGGGAAACTCACCTAAAGGGACCTGTCATGACCGCACTCTGGAAAAACCAACAGGCAGCTGAAAGAGTCAGATGCAGATATTTACTCCCAACCAATGGACAGAAGCTGCTGACCCCTGTGTTGAATTAGGGAAAGGCTGGGAAAAGGTGAGGAGGAAGGCAACCCTGTAGGAGGACCATCTGTCCCAATTAACCTGGACCCCTGAAATTTCTCAAAAATTGGACCACCAACCATGCAGAATACACCAGCTGATATGAAACCACCAACACATATACAGTAGAGGACTGCCAGGTCTGTGTTCATTCAGAAATGATGCACCTAACCCGAAAGAGACTGGAGGCCCCAGGGACTTTATAGGTCAGGTGGGGTTCAGGTGGGGTTAGGGGAGGAAGGATAGGATGTCAAACAGTCAGAAGGCAGATGGGAGGGTGATAAAATCTGGAGCGTAAATAAATAAATCAATAAATGAAAGGAAAACAACCACCATACTTGTGGGTAGTAATCTAATGTCTCAGAACATCGATTTACTGACAAATGGGTTTGTGAAAAATTGAAAAGTTTAACAGCAAAGCATAAAATCAGCAGAAGAAAGAACAGGAGGAAATTGATGCCAGTTGTTTACCTGACTGTTATGTATGAAGACTTAAAACCAACATCAAGAAAATAAGTCATTATATCAGTAAGTGTTCAAGTGAACTCAAAAAAGAGTTCTCAGAAGGAGAGTTGAGTGTGACTGTCAATTAATCCAGTCTTTATGGTAATCAGAATCAAAAGAGTAAAATCAGAAATCCCATATGGTGCAGCTATACTCCTATTTGAATACTTGCCCTCAAAGATCACAGTCAGCTAAACACTGACTCCTGCTGTCACACTCATGTTTATTTTGACATTGCTATGTTGTGGCATCAGCCTAAGGTTATCAATAATGGCTAAATGGATGAAGAAAAGTGGTATTTCATTTTTCAAAAAATGAACTAATTATACTACCTCTATATCGTTACATCCTTTATAAATAAATAAATAAATAAATAAAAGAAAAACATGAAGGAGGAAGCCTTCATGTCTCCTGTCCCCTTTCCGCAATTGTTTCTTTCATTTTCCATAAAGAGCTCCTTTCTATTTTACTGGGGTCTAGAGGTAGTCAAAATTAATTATGCAAATCTAAATTTTCAGCATGACTCACTGGAGTTATGGTTGTCCACACAAGACCTATACAAGACCAAGCCAATCAATATTCTAGCATTGAGTGAGGAGAGGCTATTACTAGCCCTCAACAGTAGCTGAGGAGCTATTAACAGTTTATGGCTTCTATCGGGCAGAGAGATAATCAGTTTTGTTTAAGGATATGGCTATTAGTTGGTTCACTTCAATAGTTGCCCCTTGCCCCAACAAACCGAACTATAAGGATAGCACATACTGGAATCAATGGGTTATAGAACTTTTTTTAAAGAAGACACGTTGGGGAAGGAACTGAGGTGGGTATATATGTGGAAGTGATTAAGGGGAAGAACTGGAGGTGAATAGAATAAAAATGCATTGTATAAAATTCTTAAGAATTAGTAAAAAAAAACAAAATTATATTCCATGTAAAACAAATGATCCAGGATAAAAAATATAAATATTATATATGCAGTGGTTTGACAGAGAATACCTGCCCCTATATTCATATATTTGAATATTTGATTCCCAGTTTGTGCAATGTTTAGGTAGGACCAGGAGGTGTGGCATTTTTGGAGAAGATATTTCACTTGGGGCAGGCTTTGAGTGAGGACCAGACTGGCTTTCTCTCTCCTACTTGAGAATCACATGTAAAATGTCAAATACTGCTCCAGCACCATTCCTGTCTAACAGATGCCATTCTAACCAGTAGCATGGATATGGACTCATCCTCTGAAAGTATAAGTAAGTCTCCAATTAAGTGTTCCTTTCCTAAATTTCCTTGTTTATAGTGTCTCTTCATAGCAACAGAATGGTAACTAGGGCAACTCATTTTTTCCATAGGTGACATTTTATACTCATATAAAAATAACATGAATAAAGAAAGGGGAAGGAGAACTATTCAGGAAAAGGAAGGAGGTAGTGTATTGAAGAAAAGAAAATTAAGGTAAGGAATCAGTAAGACCAGATACCTTGCATGCATGTCTGAAATGTCATAAAGACAGCAATTATTTTCTATAATTAAGATGAAACAATAAAAGTTCTTTACAAAGAAATATAGAGTAAGTTACAGAATGATGATCACCTGGAGAGAGGTTAAAAATGTCTTCTCTCTTGACAGATGAAGAACACTGAAAGAAATAATGACAAAGGATCTGAGTAATACAGCTACTGAGTTGAATTTATAAATATACATTAGTCATATACATGTGCCAGAAGTATTTTTAGAAAGAAATATAAATTATGAACTAAGTTGAGAATCTAAGCCCAAAGCATGACAGATTTAGAATGAGAAATTGAGGACTATAATGGAGGCGACAAGGAGTCTACAAAAGTTGGAAGGCACAGGAAATGCTTACTTTACTGGGTAGTGGTCCTTAGTTATCATTCAATTCCCTTAAAATTGATCTGCCTTATAAAATATTATATCTATTACACAAAATTATATATTGTAGAATTTTAAAAATAACAAGTAATCAAAAGACTACCATATAAATAATGCCACATCAATTACTTTTCAGATTTAGTAAAAGTGAATCCCAAAGCTCCTTCCTTGACTCCCCTTTTAAAGATCACCAGATGGCTCTAACAACAAAGGTCTACTTAACAATCAAAGCAGAGTATATTTTATTTTTGGGTTCCAAGTGTGTCTTAAATGGGAAGTGAAGGAAGGTACTCACTGGAATTAGGAACTGAAGTTTTATGTGGTCAGTTATGTACAGAGAAAGGACACTTTCTGGAAGAAGTCAGTGATTGTGGCCACATATGCATTGCCAACTTTATAAACAATGTGACTGAATTTTGTAATAGTACTCTATCTCTATGATTTTGTTGAACTATTTCCCAAGGTGGTTTTTAAAATGATTTATGGGAACTCAAAGGGTCTGCTGTTCAGGTACATTTTATACAGTTTACTTGTTATTCATTCTTGAATGTTTGTTTGTTTGTTTTTTTTGTTGGTTTTTTTTGGCAGGACAAGGGGCTTAAATTTGCACACCAATTAATATTTACTTATCTAAGAATTTTAACAGCAGGATAAAATTCATAGTGTTGAATAAACAATACTTTCTTTAGCCAAGATGTAATTCCTGGAAATGTAGAAGATTTTCATTTTGTAGCATTAGTTTTTTTCCTACCTTGCACATATGCATTTCACTACTTGCATGAGTATCTCGTCAGCACAAATTCTTGGAAGTGACATTGCTAGAAAGAAAATAACATTTTTATAATAAAAGTCTTTTATTTAATTGATTTGGTGATATTATTGTGCAAGATTTCGCTGATTATAAATATTTTACAACCATGTTAACACAGAATTTGAAAGGATTTATACGTACCCTTCCAGTTTGGAGACTGTCACAGATGATTGGATTGGGAAAATCTACTAAAACTGTCCACTGAGGCAAAGTAATGAAACAAGACCTTGAGGAATAACTGATAATAGTTGTGTAGGAAAAAGTATTTGGAATTTTTTAAAAGGTATATAGATGCCTCTTAGTCAAGTGCCATCTTTCTAATGACCTTCAGAGCTGGTGAGTCCTTGCATGAGGACATGTCACTGTAGGTTATGACCAAGAGGAGAAGAGAAGGAATTTCAGCAGCAATGTAACTCACATTCTTCAGAGAGGGTGATGTGTTAGAATGAAAAAGTCTCCAAAGATAATGTTGTCATCGGGGAATTCCACAAAATCATTGGAGAGAGAGAGAGAGAGAGAGAGAGAGAGAGAGAGAGAGAGAGAGAGAGAGAGAGAGAGAGAGAGAGAGATTATACTTTTATACTTTAGCCACATTCAACAGCATTAGAATCACATAGGCTCTGTCTTTTGCTGTCGTGTTTTCCTCTAAGTTGAAAAGATGAGGTTTAATTCTGGGATCACACCATTGCAAAGTTTCTTGTTAACTTCTTCCCTAGAATGTCCATAGCAGTTCAAGGTATGATGGAGGGCCAAGGATCTCAGACCAGATGTTACAACAGTGTACAATTTTGACATGCACTAGCAGTGGGCCAAGAGGCTCTCAGTGTCTGTGATATGTGTGCAAGAATAACAATGGAAAGCATAAATCTAAAAAGTTTGTACTTAAACATAAATTGTATTTGTCTATGTTTGACTAACACATTGATTTATTATTATCTAATTAAAGATACATGAAATAAGGAAGGATGGGAGATGGCATGCTCTGGAATCAGACAGTCTCACAGGACAAAAGCAATAACTAGTCCTTCTACTTTAATTCCAAGGACTTCAGCTGATTTTACATGTGGTACAGCCAAGTAGACATTGGGCACATTTAGATTTTATTCTATATTTTGGTGATGTACATGGATTATTAAGTAAGACTCCTGTAGTGGTCAATTGGTTTTCTAGGTATGCTGAGAGTATTTTGATACTGAACCTGTATCAAAATACAGTAATTGTATTCTACCATTACTGCATTTTACCACTTGAGTACTGAGGATTGAATCAAGGACTTTTAATATGCTTGATCCTGCCTCATTACTTTTGTTTTTAATTAAATGGCTGATTAGCACCATTATCTTTATTTGTACTTTTGATTTTTAGAGGAGGCTTTTCTTCTACTATTTTAAGTTAATAAAATAGTGTCACTTACATAAGCATAGACAAAGTTATTTTATTATGAATTTTAAATGAGATTTAAAAGTCTAAATCTTTTATAATCTAAAAGTTATTGTGAGAGCAGTCCAGCTAGTATTTATATCAACTACACAGAAACTAGAGTCATTAGAGAGGAGAGAGCCTCAATTAAAAAAAAAGTACTCCATAAGATGAGGCTTTTTCTGAATTAGTGATTCATGGTGAGGAACCAATTCATTTTGGTTGGTGCCATTCCTGGACTGGAGGTCCTGGAATCTATAAGAAAGACTGGAAATCTGTTTTCTGAGGAATTCTTTGATTTTTTTCTTCAGGGACTTAAACGTCTTAACACACTGATCTTCCATTTGCTTGGTTTGAGTTACATTTTGATGGTTTGTACATTCTTAGCCCAAGGAGTGGCACTATTAGGAGATGTGGCCTTGTTGGAGTAGGTATGTCACTGTGGGCATGGGCTTTAACATTCTAGTTCCTAGATGCCTGGAACTTAGTCTTCTTTTAGAGGCCTGCAGATGAAGATGTGGACAGTCCAGCTCCTCCTGCACCATGCTTGCCTGGATGCTGCCATGCCCTGTCTTGATGATACTGGACTGAACCTCTCAACCTGTATGCCAGTCTCAATTAAATGTTGTCCTTATAAAAGTTGTACTCATCATGGTATCTGTTCACAGCATTAAATCCCTAACTAAGAAATACACCAAGATATTTTTATATTATTTGTGGTTGTTGTGAAGAGTGTTGTTTACAGAATTTCAAACCTTTATCATGGGTATTAAGGATGGCTACTGATTTCTTTGAGATGATTTTACATCTAGCAAGGTTGCTGAATGTTCTTCTCAGTTGTAGGAGTTCTCTGATAGAGTTTTGGTGTTCCCTTATGTATACTATCATATACATATATCTTTATGTATATGATATCTTTATGTATATGATAGTATATATAAGGGAACACATGAAAATAATGATATTTTGACTTCTTGTATCCCTTTGATCTCTTTTAGTTTCTAATTTCTCTGGCTAGAACTTAAAGTACTATATTGAATAGATAGGAGAGAGTGGGCAAAGAGATAAGAATGGATTGATTTGCATTCTTCTGCATGCTGACCTCCAGTGGAACCAGCACCATTTGTTGAAAAGGCAATCTTTTTTCCACTGGATGGTTTTAGCTCCTTTGTCAAAGATCAAGTGACCATAGGTGTGTGGGTTCATTTTTGGGTCTTCAATCCTATTCCATTGATCCACCTGCCTGTCACTGTACCAGTACCATGCAGTTTTTAACACTATTGCTCTGTAGTACTGCTTGAGGTTGGGGATACTGATTCCTCCAGAATTTCTTTTACTGTTGAGAATAGTTTTAGCTATCCTGGATTTTCTGTTATTCCAGATGAATTTGAGAATTGCTCTTTCTAACTATATGGAGAATTGAGGTAGAATTTTGATGGGGGATTGCATTGAATCTGTGTATTGTTTTTGGCAAGATGGCCATTTTTACTATATTAATCCTGCCAATCCATGAGATTTTTCCATCTTCTGAGGTCTTCTTGGATTTCGTTCTTCAAAGATTTGAAGTTCCTGCCATACAGGTCTTTCACTTGTTTGGCTAGAGTCACACCAAGATACGTTATATTGTTTGTGGCTATTGTGAAGGGTGTCATTTCCCTAATTTCTTTCTCAGCCTGTTTATCCTTTGAGTATAGGAAGGGTACTGATTTGCTTGAGTTAATTTTATATCTAGCCACTTTGCTGAAGTTGTTCTTCAGCTGTAGGAGTTCTTTGGTGGAGTTTTTGGGTTGCTTAAGTATTCTATCATATCATCTGCAAATAGTGATAATTTGATTTCTTCCTTTCACATTTGTATCCCTTTGACCTCCTTTTGTTGTCTAATTGATCTAGCTAGAACTTCAAGTACCAGACTGAATAAAAATGGAGAGAGGGGGCAGCCTTGTCTAGTCCCTGATTTTAGTGGGATTGCTTCAAGTTTCTCTCCATTTAGTTTGATGTTGGCTACTGGTTTGCTGTATATTGCTTTTATTATGTTTAGGTATGGGCCTTGAATTCCTGTTCTTTCCAAGACCTTTAGCATAAAAGGATGCTGAATTTTGTCAAATGCTTTTTCAGCATCAAATGAAATGATCATGTGGTTTTTTTCTTTGAATTTGTTTATGTAGTGGATTACATTGATGGATTTCTGTATATGGAACCCTGCATCCCTGGAATGAAGCCTACTTGATTATGGTGAATAATTGTTTTGATTTATTCTTGGATTTGGTTGGCAAGAATTTTATTGAGTATTTTTGCATCAATATTCATAAGGCAAAGGGAGTGGGCAGACTGCACAAACAAGAAAGCCCATTGATATATATTTATCTCCTTGTACAATGTTCAAGTCCAAGAATATCATGGACTACAACATAAAACCAGATACACTAAATCTAATAATACAGAAAGAAGAATGTAGCCTTTCAAGCATTGGCACAGAAGAAAATTTCCTTAACACAACACTAATGGCTCAGGCTCTAAGATCAACAAATAATAAAGGAGACCTCTTGAAATTGAAAAGCTTCTGTAAGGCAAAGGTCACTGTCCATAGGACAAAAGAACAGCCTATAGATTGGGAAAAGATCTTCACTCACCCTACATCCAACAGATGTATAATATCCAAATTATATGAAAAACTCAAGAAGTTAGCCTCAAGAAAAACACTAGAAAATGGGGTACAGAGAGAAACATAATTCTCAACAGAAGAATTTAAAATGCCCAAGAACCATTTAAAGAAGGGTTCAATATCCTTAGTCATCAGCGAAATGCTAATCAAAAAAACCTGATGTTCTCCCTTATACTCATGAGAATGGATAAGATCAAAACCTCAAGAGATAGCACCTGGTAGCAATGATGTGGAGAAAGGGGAGCACTTCTCCATTGAGGGTGGGACTGCAAACTGGTTCAACTACTCTGGAAATCAATACGACAGTTTTTCAAAAGACTGGAAATAGTTCTACCTGAATATCCAGCTATACCACTCTTGGGCATCTACACAAAAGATATTCCACCATAAAACAGGGACATGTACCACACTATGGTACATGTATCCCTTATTCATATTGGCCAGGAACTGGAAGCAGCCCAGATATCCCTCAACTGAATATGGATAAGAAAAGGTGATTCATATACACAGTGGAATACTATTCAGCTATTAAAAATAAGGGAATCATGCATTTGGAAGGCAAATATATGGAATTATAAAATATCATCCTGAGTGAAG
The DNA here is from genome assembly GCA_964023405.1 of Apodemus agrarius. Lineage (NCBI taxonomy): Eukaryota > Metazoa > Chordata > Mammalia > Rodentia > Muridae > Apodemus > Apodemus agrarius. The sequence goes on along the minus strand of OZ030006.1, from coordinate 39,241,115 downwards.
TAACCTAGACCCTAAAGGACATGCATGGTATATACTCAGTGATAAGTGGATATTACCAAATATTGCAGAATACCCATCATACACCACACAGACCCAAAAAAAATTAAACAGGAAGGAAGGCCCAATTTAGAATGATTAAATCCCAACTAGAAGGGGGAACAAAATGATGATGGAAGGCAGAGGGAAGAAGGGACCTGGGCAGGAGAGGAAAGGGGAACAGGATAAGCGTGCCGGGATCAGCTATTGGGGTGAGAGGTTCAGCAAAGAAGCCCAGATGGCCAGGAGAATAAATGAAAATATGTGGATGCTGGGAGCAGCGTAGGTGGAACCTCTAGGAAATCCCAGAGATCTGAGATTGGGGAGGCTCCCATGAATCAATGTGTATGACCTTAGACAAAGTGCCCAACAGTGGGGATTTGGAACCTGAAGAGACCACCTCCAGTATATAGACAGGATCCCCAGCGGAGGAATAGGGGACAACAACATACCCACAAAGTTTTCAGTCTGAAATTGTGCCTGTCTAAAAGAAATGCAGAGCCAAAAATGGAGCAGAGATTGAAGGAATGACCGGCCAGTGACTGGCCCAACATTTATTTATCCAAATGTTTCCCAGCCTCCAGATACCTCTTGCAGAGTTCTTCACCTGATTGCCCCTTCCACTTACCTCTTAAAGGGTGCTCCCCCAACTCAGTGGCATCTCCTTTCCCGGGACAATTAATCCTCTGCAGCATTTTTCATACCCTCTTTCAATAATGCCAGACAAGGCAGTCTTCTGAAACCGATGTGCGTGGTTGGTGGCTTAGTTTCTGGGACCTCTAATGTGCTCACCAATTCAAAGCTAAAGAACTTCTAGGATTATGTTTATGTGCAATTGCTCATGCAGAAAAGCACAGTGACTAAGCAGAAAGAACTACAGACAAACAAATAATAGAGTGTGAAACAAAATTTCCATATTCCAGAAACATGGTGTCATAAAGGTATTGATACAAGACTTTCAAAATTGTTGCTTCTGCCAATACAGATATTTAAATTTTTAGTGGGCTAAGTGTATCTATACTTCTTCACACATCAATGGCAAGTCCCCAACTTTGCTTTTATCTTTCACACTATGCATAATCTTTTCACACTTTCAAAATGCAGCATTTTGAAATTTTAGCGTAGGTAAAGATTGTTGTTTATGATCCATATCTCTATCATCTATCTGCTGAACTGTGTAAACCCATATGATTCCCTTCCCCAGTAAGGATTTCTACTGTGGTGATGAAACAGCAGAGCCAAAAATTAAGTTGGGAAAGAAACAGTTTATTAAGTGTAAACTTCTACATTGGTGTTCATCATCAGAGAAAATCAGCAGAAAACTCAAACAGGGCAGGATCCTTGAGGCAGAAGATGTTAAAGAAGTCATGAAGGAGTGCTGATTATGGTTTGATCAGCCTGATTTCTTGTACAGTCTAGGGCAAGCAGCCCAGGGATAGCACCACCCACAATGGCCTGGACCTGTTCCCATAAATCATTAATTAAGAAAATGCCCTAAAGACTTGTTCATAAAGGCATTTTCCTACTTTAGGTTATTTTCTCTCAGATGACATTTACTAAGCTGATTGACACAAACCTATCCAGCACATAGCAAATTTAAATATCTTAACATAGAGGAATAAAAGAATGCTTGACTTAAAACTGTCTTTATGAATAGATAGGATTTTTGTGCAAGCAGAAAGGCCATGGTTTATCAAACAGGAAACAAAACTAGTACATGTATTCATTTTGACAGTTGAGATATTAGTCACCATATGTAGGAGGCATGCATGACAGTCTACTATAAAAGGCTTTGAGGACCAGTACTTTAACATTATTTCCAAAAATCAATTCAGTATTATGTCTCTCAATGATTGGTTAATATGTAAAGCAAAACAATATATATGAATATGATAAATTGAACTTGTTTTTTTTCTTTTTCTCCTCTTCCTCCTTCTCCTCTTTTCCTTCTTTCTCCTTCTTCTCTTCCACACGCTCCCACTCTTTCCTCCCTCTTCCTCTTCTCTTCATCTTTCTACTCTTCTTTAGGGATAGGTACAAGGGTGGGGGTATAACTTGTAGAACTGGGAAGTGAGTATTATTGACTTACATGATGTAAAATTCCAAAAGAGTCAATAAAAATGTTGTAATAAAAAAGAATATTTGTAATATAATATAAAGCATATGATAAGTAACTAACTTGCTTTGTAGAACCATAATGGTTTCCTCACATTGATCTTCAGAAAATAGGCATTTATTAAGAAAATACTAATTTAGTGTAAGATTCCAGAAGGACAAAAAAATTTTAATGTTCTAAAAAGCTTACATAATTACTGTAATTTGTCTTTCTCTTTGCTCATTTGAATGTTCTCTAAAGTTTTGTTCACACCTCTAAATAACGCTGTTTTCAGTTCCTGATGTGTGTAGTGTAAATTATGCTCACAAATATTCATATTTAATAGTGCTAGGTACTTGGCTAAGTGTGTCTTTGTCTTAGATTATTATTTCCACATATTCTCACTCTCCAGTTTATATTTTCTTAAAGAATAAGGAAATGATTTCTTTTTCTGAGCTAATTATAAGTTCCTATTATTTTTAGAGTGTTTCTTTTGTTTATAATTAGCAAATTTGCACCACTATATGCAATGTAGCCAATTGGATTCTGAACTCTTTGCAAGAATAAGATGGAAGGCAGGAGAAGGGACTAGGGAATAAAAATGCTGCAGCTTAAGCAGAAGTGGTTGAAGAACTGAAAGAGGAAGGCAGAGTTCAGGTCCTCAGTTATGCCTGCTAAGGTCTTTTTCACTTTTCCTATAAATAAGATTAGGGCTCCAAATTACAACAGGAATAGTGTTATGCAATTAATAGTGTTATAAATGAAATCAGTTCAAGATATGTTTTTGGAAGCAATTTTCTCTGACAGTTTTCAATGATGTAAATATGCTCTAAACCCATTCTCAATATTTTTGACATTATTGAGACCTAAAAGAAAGAAAAATTTAATTGGCAGAAAAATAGTTATTGAGCTATGACCTTACAGGTTAGCAGGAAGTAAGCTACATTCTTAAGAAAAGAGCTATTTTGCATTTTCAGCCACCTGGAAAGAGAGGTCATAATAATTGGACACAACTAATGTTACTGGGGTCACAGGTGAAAATATGACTTGGGGAAATTGGAGGCTAATTGCCATTCCGCTGTGAAATAGTGACTACACATAATCTTTATAAGGGAAAAAATGGGCAATGACTGAATATGGTTGAACAAAATTTTTTAGCATGTTCTGACTTGGATTGCAATTCCATTTGACTTGAAGGTGTTCGTATAGCATAAGAATATAATGAGTTGAAATGTCTGAAAACAACATGCTTGTCCTGGCAACACTCCAGTATTTGGTAACCTGGTAATTTTTACATGAATAAGCTATGTAATTTAGTGCCGTTTTCATGATTAATTATAGATTGTTCACTGACCTGGATACTTCAAAAAGGAGGTAATTCCTGTAAGCATATTTTGGCATTTCCTTTATATATGAATCAAAAGATGCAATGTTTTCATTTCATGTTTGGCAGAAGGATCACTTAATGTGGCACGACTGCAGATTTTTTAACAAGTCCGTGTGAGCAAATGGTGTAGCATTATACAGTTGGGAGATTAATGTCAGCTTTTGGTCAAGATGTTCCCCTCAAACATGTGGAAAACTAAAGCCTTTAACTGAGGACTACATTTATCATAAGGAAGAGAGGAAAAAATTGACAAAATGATCCTGTCTAAAAATTACATAGCTTTTATGATAAGAAATACAGAAATGTGCTTTAAGATAAATAGTTTGAAAGTGACGAATTTAGAGATAGGTATTAAGTTTGCCTTATACCAGTCAAACCAGTAATGTATCATTTACAAAAATCGTAATGTTCTCATGGAACTGTAAAAGCCACCAAGTGTGCTATTCATTACCTTCTACATTAAAATTTGTGTTAATCTCTCTGTGATATTTATTGTCTTTGTTCTCTCATTCACCCAATTGAAATAGTCCTATAAATAAATATTAATTTAAAATATAATGCCCGTAATGGTATAAAAGACAACCTGAAGTCTGAAATGATTTCTTTGGTGGAAGAAAATTTCAGGAAGCAATTGCAAAGATGAAAGTAATGGTAGAGCTGTCTTGTTTTGTTTGTGCATTCAGCAAGTACTAGTAGTGCTTCTGGGAGCTGTAGATATTCCCAAGTTCTAAAAACAAACAAATTGTTAACTCTATGACTCTCTCTTTCTCTGAATGTTTTTCCTTGTATTTACGCCAATAAGTCTCTTAATTGAGCCACCTCTTAATTTGCATTTATAATGTTCATAATTTATATAAATGCTAATGTTACTATTCATACCATAGCTGATTAGAGATTACATGATTGTGGGTTTTTAACTTGGTCATTTGCACCCTGATCTGCTGCTGACAATTTGTGTTCTGCCATCTCTGAACCCTCATCTCTACAGTTCAGTACAAAATCACAAACTACTGCAGCACTTACTCAGTTTCTTCCTTATTTGTGATAATAGAATCTCATTTTTATTTCATGAAGATATGCTCAGAACTTTAGGCTTTTAAAGTACTCTTTATAATAATAATTTTATATTATATACACATCTTGGCTTTATATATTGATTTAAAACACCTTTATAATCTACTGTCATAAATCTTAACTTCATTATCATAACTCCTTTTAAGTTGACTGGTTTAATAATCTGCTTCATACTTCTAAAGAACAGTAGCAAATTTTCATTCTATGTTTTCCCTAAACTATCATAACAGCTTGTTAAATATTACTAAAAATAAATATTTAGAATATATAAGTTATAATTATAACTTATTACTTAATTATTAATAAATATCATTTAATACTTAATGTATTTGGATCTCCCAGAAGTGCCTCCACTTCTCATCATGGAAGTGGAGCTCCACTTTCTCTCTAATAATATCTCTCTGGAGGTGAACAGCTAGTAACAGCTAGTAGGGCAAATGATCAAGGGATCAACTGAGTTAGGAGCCTTCTGGTGTCCATTTATACCAGGGGGCCCGGTGGCTCCACAGCCTTCTGTGCACAGGCCTACCAGGAGAGAATGATCTTCCAGGAGTGCTTTCACATCTGAACATGGAGGTGAAACCTCAACTTTCTTTCCAATATCTTTCTGGAGGTGTAGAGCTAGGAGCACACAGGGCATATGACCAGTAGAGCAGCTGGGACAGAAGCCTTCCAATCGACATTTGCAACAGGGATCCAGGTAGCTCCATAGCCATCTGTGCACAGACCCTGCCAAAAGAGAGTTGGTCTTCCAGGAGTACAGACATAGGCTTACAGGCCTACAGGACAGATAAGCTCCAGCAAGAGACAGCAGTACTAACACCAGAGGTAACCAGATGATAAAGGCAAGAGCAAGAACCCTACCAACAGAAACCCAGGCTACTTGGTAACATCAGAACCTAGTTCTCCCACCAGAGCAAGTCCCAGATACCCCAACACACTGAAAAAGCAAGAGTTGGATTTAAAGTCGGATCTCATGATGCTGGTAGAGGACTTCAAGAAGAATATAAATTTCCTTAAAGAAATACATGAGAAAATGGGTCAACAGGTAGAAGCTCTTAAAGAGGATACACAAAAATCTCTTAAAGAAATACAGGAGAACATGGGTCAACAAATAGAAGCCCTTAAAGAGGAAACCCAAAAAATACCTTAAAGAACTTCTTGGGGAATCAGTATCCCCGACCTCAAGCAGTACTACTGAGCAATAGTGTTAAGAACTTCATGGTATTGGTACAGTAACAGTCAGGTAGGCCAATGGAATAAAATTGAAGACCCAGAAATGAACCCACATACCTATGGTCACTTGATCTTTGATGAAGGAGTTAAAACCATCCAGTGGAAAAAAGATAGCCTTTTCAACAAATGACGCTCCTTCATCTGGTGGTTGCAGAAGAATGCAAATCAGCCCATGCTTATCTCCTTGTACAAAGCTCAAGTTCAAGTGGGTCAAGGACCTCCACATAAAACAAGATGCACTGAAACTAATAAAACAGAAAGTGGGGAAGAGCTTTGAGCACATGGGCACAGGGGAAATTTCCTGAACAGAACACCAATAGCTCAGGCTCTAAGATCAAAAATTAACAAACAGGACCTCATAAATTTACAAAGTTTCTGTAAGGCAAAGAACACTGTCAATAGGTCCCCAATGGCAACAAACAAATTGGGAAAAGATCTTTACCAACCCTAAGGAGAAGCCCTTGGTCCTGAGAAGGCTAGTTGCCCCACTATAGGGGAATGCCAGGACAGGGAAACAGGAGTGGGTAGATTGGTGAACAGGGGGAGGGAGGATGGTTTAGGGGATTTTCTTGGAGGGAATCAGGAAAGGGGTCAACATTTGAAATGTAAATAAAGAATATATCTAATAAAAATGCTTGATATATTTACTGTAATTTATTATCATCAATTAATGAAAGCATATTAATACGTTTTTTTTACATTATCCAGTCTAAAGATATGAAAAATAATAGTAAAAATACTCCCCAAAACAAAATAAAACAAAAAAACCAAAAACACAAGTAATCAATCAACAAAACAAGCAAAAACTACTAAAGACTTTTTTGACTACACTTCTTGCTATGAGTGTTCTAAATTGGCAATCCAATGAATTATTTAAAGATGGGCAAATGTCTAAAAATGTATATAAATAATTTCAGTAAAATTTACAAAGTGCAGGAAAGTATATTGAAAGGATATTAACAAGATGTATCTAGAGATAGAACTGTGGTTAAGTGCACTGAATGCTTTTCCATAGCACCAAGGTTCTATTCCCAGAACCCATGTTACAGATAACAACTGACTGTGACTCTGATTCAAGAGGATCTGACACACATGGGTTTCAGATAGAACGCTATTTAAATAGTGTCATTTTCCTATAACACAGTTTTAATATCAGTCAGTATGGCTTTAAACTATGTGTAATTAATTAAACATAAAGGCCAGCCATACTTTCTCAGTTTACAACTATAGTTGTACATTGTGACTATGGACAAGTGGTGCATCTTTCAAAGCCTATAACCAAGAGGGTAGTGTTCTGGCTAGTTAATGAATAGACAGTAAAGCACACAACTGTGTTGCTGATTGACCCCTTAGTGATAAACCATCTTGACACTTTCTCAAAACTGTATATATTCAAGCATACACTGAAAATTGTCTAAAAACAGAAACATGTAATGAAGCAACAGAAATGGAATCTTTGAGTTAGAATTCAAATGGAGTGTGGATAAAGTTGTAGGAGTGTGTTCACAGTACCACATGTTGCCTTCAAGAACAGTGCAGTCACCCACTGAAGTAAAGTTGAGCTACAAACCAAAATGAAGGATGTACTTCTGACATATGGTGTTTCAGAGGAACTGACACCAGAAAACATCTTGTGAAAGGAATCCTTAAAAATATTTTATTGAAGATACACACAGGACAAAGTGTCAATGCTATTCTAAATTTAGACGTGAATAATATGTAGTTTTAGAAGCATAGTTAGGTTATTAAAAATAACAAGGAAAAAGAGTGTTAAAAGTACTTAGTATAATTGCAAGTTAATAAAATATTTTCATGTTTAATATTTCCAAGATGATAAGTGAATAATAGCTCCAGGGCTGCCATTTTTATATATTTGTTATTGATAGTAATAACTTTGATTTTTTTGAGTACACTTTAATGACTCAATGGCAAAGCTTTGCCATTAAGTGTTAAGACTGCCTTGTGTGATTATAGTTTGTATAGACATTGTTATGGTTCCTCACATCTGTACAAGTTGAGGACTCCCTATATACATAGCAACAAGAAGAAAGGGTATGTGGTTGTTTTTCTGTCACTGTGAGGCAGAATTGGGAAAAGACAAAGGAATAGGAGAACAAAAGAGGTTAATATAATGCAAGTATTCTATTACACAAAAAGATGGTCCTTGTATCCATGTGAACTGCTTGAAAAGAACTCGGAGAAGCAAGAATTTTCCTTATTTTATAAAGCATACTCAAAGGCAATCAGTATTTGAGGGAAACTATGGGACACTATGAATCTAAAGAAAAATTAAGGAATGACATAAGTGTAAATACATCCACTGAACTGGTATCCAGTACATCCAGTGGATGTCTTGAATTTCTTGTTAATCTTTGTAAGATATGATACCTGTTAGATTGCTCAAAAGAGAAATGAACCACCACCAACACAGGATGCCACTATAGAGCATCTTAGGTATAGGTTCCTCAGGAGATAAATGAGTTACTCTAACACAGATGAAAAGTACATGTCTAGATGTGGCCAAGGTGCACTCTGGGAGTTTCATTAGCTGCTATGTATTAGAGACTTACAAGAGAACTAAACTATGCTTCAATTGAAAGTAAGACAGATTCCCAAGAAGACAGAAGTGTTCTTTATTCACTATAGATAGGAAACACAAATTTCTGAGCTCAGAAACAAGCAAAAATGAAGGATGAAGATACTTGCAGAAGGGTTTTTAGGAAATCTGAATGGTAAACCTACTGATTACTTATTAGAAGCATGTTTAAACCTGATGTGATAGAAGCTCTTGAAAGGATGAGAATTACAGCCTAAAAATCCCCTGTGCCTAACTCTTAAATGACCCCAAAAAGTTAGAAATTTAGCCCACTCTTTGTTAGGAACTAGGCAAAAGGGCCTTGAATACATGACCCTGGCCCCATAACAGGAAATGGGTAACAGGAAATGAGCTAACTAGTTGCTATCTGATTTCTCTAGGAAATTGATTGGTCCTTGGAGCAGGGCCTTGGATAATTTGAAATGATTGGCTTAGAAGCTATGGAGTGGTACAAATCAATTGACTCACACTGCATGGGCTCTTGATGCTAAGGAATGATTGATTGGTTGCGTGGGTTTTGTTGTAAACCTATAAAAGCTGTCCTGATTCTGCATTCGTGGTTCACAGTCCTCTACACCTGTGTGGTGTAGGGCTGTAAATCCCAGAGCCTCTGGAATAAAAATCTTCTTGCTGTTGCATCAAGACCTTTTCTCGCAAATGATCTGGGTGTCACCTTCCAAGGCGTGGGGTGCTGGGGCACCCTTGTTTTTTTCAGGGTCTTACACTCTCTCTTTATTGTACATTGTTTATTGCATACACACACACACACACACACACACACAAAGCCACGTAAAATATACCTTTCCTGGATTGCACATGAAAACATGAAGTTACATTTCCTTCCAAAACTGAAGGTGTTCTTCAGGTCACAAGATGTACTCTTAATCCCACTTTTTGATGCAGTTTATATTCTAGTGTTCTCAGTCCTTTCCACTTTACATTGCTTCACTTAGAAAATCAAATACCCAATATAAATGACTGGTCATACAAAAACAAAACAAAACAAAACAAAAAAAAACCCTTGGTTTTATTATATATCTATAGCATTAAAAATGGAAAATAATGATGAAATTATCCAAACATGTCAGTTTAAATAGATTCATAACTTAGATAATTTAGATTAAAATAATAAAATTGTACCTGTCAGTACAGTGTTGAAGAATTAAATGGCAGTAGTAAACAATATACATCAACAAGCACGGGCTTCATGAATCTAAAGGAACAAAGGCAGCTCCAATATGAGCCGGTTTGTCAGAAAGATACGAAGGCAGGCAGATCCCCGAGTTCAAGGCCAGTCTAGGACAGAGCAAGTTTAGGTCCAGGTGTGGTAGAAACAGTAATTGTAGGTCCCAGCCAACTAGCTTATCCTCTGTGCTTATCAAAGGCAGACAGATCTCTAAATTCTTTTGCAATGTCAAAAGAAAATGTGTGCTTATTGCTTATTGTTTCCTAAGAATCAAAGGACTGCAGTCACAGGATACTGATTCATAAGATAATCTAAAGGAAACCTTGCAGTAAGTGACTGAATTGATATTTAAAATAAAATAATGGGTCTGTGTTCTGCAGGAGGTGAGCTATCCTGAGAATTTTTTAGGTTGAAAAGAGAAAACTGCTTAGATCTCTCTCTCTCTCTCTCTCTCTCTCTCTCTCTCTCTCTCTCTCTCTCACACACACACACACACACACACACACACACACACACACACAACCAAACAGAACAGTAGAACACAGGTCATCACCTTTGACTTTGAGTCCTTTTCGATGCTCCTGGATACCCCTTCTCTCAAAACCCCTCTTCATGCCAATAGTGGTCCTTGGAAATCTATGGCAGCTATCAGATGGAGTCAGATTCCCTAGAGCTAGAGTTCCCTAGAGCTAGGAGTTTGCTTGATATAGGTAAGGGGAACTGAACCAAGGTCCTCTGCAAGAACGGTGAGCTTTCTTAACTTCACAACCATCTTCACAGCTCCACCCATCCTTAAATGGACTCAATAGGTTACATATACAAAACCACCATGATAGAGACTTGTTGAAAATGAAGATTTTTGTGAAAGAAATAGAGATGAGAGAAGGAAATACAGAGTAAAATTTATTATATAAATGTATGAAACTTTCAACGTATAATATACATACAGTTTATAATAATTGTATTCAGTAATAATTGACATGTGAGACCCATACTACTTTCTAGTTATAGAACCATTTTATCATAATGATAAAATAAAATGATTGATGATTTTGATTTGGATGCAAACAGTGACTGAGTAGACTGGGAATTTTTGTAGCTATGTGGTAGAAAGATCTACTGATACCATTTTGCAAAAATGTTAGTGGTAGTGGATAATGATGGTGAAGATAAGATCATACAAAATTTTTCTAAACCCATTCAAATGCAATTAAATGTAGTGCTTTTTTTATTCTTTTGCTAAAATTTGGGATTGCATCCAAAATCCCCAGGTGAACTTGCTTTTGAACAGAGTTTGATCGCAACAACAAAAATCCAAAGTAAGACAAAAATATGGGTCTGGTTTGATAATTATCAACTCTTCTTTCGCCTCATACAGCAGTCAGAAGATATATGTTACTCATAAATATGTCAGCATATTTTCAAAAGATGTCTAACATAGGATAATACCCATTTTGTAAGTTTACTACCATACTTTATGTGTCTATTGAGCAAACAGTAATATTGTAACATGACTAACATTTCCCTGGCTTTGCCTTAGCATTTTGCCATTTCTTTCCTCTGGCATCTATGCCTCCATAATTTACCAGATTTACATGCTTTAAAAAATATCTTTTTATCTGTACACCCTAACAACCTTTTATCTCCTTTTTTGAGTTATTCACTGGAGAATAACTATTTTGTTTTCATTTACAGTTTTGCTGAAGACTTTGGTGCCTGAAGCTCCCTATTATAATTTAACATGTTACAATGATATGTTTACCCTGGAAAATGATAGTTAAATTTGTTCAGACTCTATTTAACTTTTATGGGAGGCCTTTACTGCTATCAGGAGACTAATAATTCTTGACTCTATGTGTGTGTCTGTACACGTATGTGCATATGGTCAGGCACATATATATGTGATAGAAGAATCAAACACAGGCAGAGGCAGATTGAGAGACAGAGAGCCAGAGAAGGAAGAGAAAAAAACAGTATGTATCCTGCTCATTTATTTAATAAAGGTTAATTATGATGTTGAGTCCTGCTTTCAGAACTCAACAAGAAGGTTTTTTTAGTAAAAACTTCTATCAATTATATGTGCATAGTAACATAGAGTACACATAAGAAAAAAGAGCATTGATTCTTTAGTTTTATTTCTCCTGTATAATTATTTGACTCTAACATTTTCCAAGGGTACTGGATTAATGATAAATTTTGAATTTAAAAATTATCTGCATTAGAAGGATTTTAAATGTATTAAAATCAATACCTTTTCTGATTCTCACATAAACACAGTTTAGATGATGAAAGCATCTCGATGTTCTTTGACACAAAGCTAATACTTCACTTCTGCTTTTTGTTATAATATAATGTTCCAGCTCAATTTCTGCATTTTCTTGTCTCAATCTCATATTAGTAATTTTTTTCAAGGAGCTCTGACTTCTTCATATGAGAACAACTCTATTGTGTGTGTGTGTGTATATATATATATATATATATATATATATATACATGTATATATATATATATGTATACATATATATATATGTATACATATATATATATATATATATATATATATAATCTGCATTACTTTCTTTTCTCATTGCTGTTACAAAATAATGGACAATTTTAAAGTTTTAAAACGATGCTTTATTTTAGCCCACATGAGGTGCTACAGTCTATAATGATAAGAAAGGCATGGTAGATGGAGTTAAAGGTGTCTGCCAGCGACTCTGTACTAGTCCTTAGTTGTTACTTATCTTGTTTTTCCTTGCTATTTCTTCATTTCTTTCTTTGTTTATTCATTTATTTTACAGCTTTAAATCCTAATCCAAAGTCTAGTCCCTACAGTCAGCGTGGATCTCCTCTGAATTATTAAACTTTTCTGGAAATTCCTTCCATGAATCTCTCAGAGCTATGTGAAGTATGTCTCCTTGGTAACTTCAAATTTAATCAAGTTGACTGTGAAGATTCACTTATCATGCTTGGCTTGGCTTACTTATTGCCAACTGGATTGGCATAATACACATTTTGGTACTCATTCTTAGTGATTAGTTCCACATGCTCATTTAAGACAAAACTCTTTTTAAATATTAGTGTTTATACAAAATTTTGTTGTTTTTCTGCAAGAGAATGCATTATTTTGATTGAAGTTTAGCAGAAACCTAAATTTCATTATCACACTCATTGTAAAATAAGAAAAATCACAGTGTAGTATTTAAACTAATAACATTAATTCTCATAAAATGTCTAAATTATTGCACCAGCACATACCAGTATTTATAAAATATCAATTTTTAATACTTTTTGTGTATTAGACAATTATTCTTTATTATTTTTTTATTTAATTGGCATTGAAGTTCTATTGTGAATTACTATTTTCTTTTACTTCAATTTTATATGAGCCTTTCTTATTAAATATTTTGCATAACATCATTCTCTAATAAATGGAGTATCAATGCACCAACCAAATTCTCACTTTTTTTTAAAGAAGTATCAGTTTTAGACCAGTTTTCATGGACTGATCTCAGAGTGTATACAGTAAATGATATAATAAATATCTCTAGGACTACAATGTGTCTATTTTACCAATTTCATAGAAATTTTCAGATATTATTATTTGAGTCTGAGACTGTTAGAGCTCCCATGTATAGCACTGCTCTGCTCCTTGTTGCAGTGGCAAGCCCTCTGCAGTCATATAATTATCCTTATTTAGTTGAGCATAAGGTCTCCCTACTGAGAAAATCTGGATTGCAGTAGAAATGCCACTGTGAAATTTCCCATTACCTTAACAAATATTCTCAACATCTAAGTTTTTTCTCTGTAATATGGGGATAGAGTTCACTGTTGAATGCAATAGGAAGCTTCTTTTAAAGACTTTAGAAATGGTAGCTGTTATTAGATAGAAAAATTGGAAAGACAGTGTCATCCATTGTTGCTTTCTTGTAAAATAGCAACACAACTACACTCCTGAGAGTGACAATTTGAAAGCATGTCTTCTTTTTATACTTACCTCACACATTGAGTTTAACCTTTCTGTCTTATATTTCTTTACATTATCTGTTTGGTCTTCGATGCTGTTCTCCTCTTAATTATCTAAGCTGAATCTAAATTGCCATTCGAGTTTGTAGTACATAAATACCCACTTCTAAGTCTAGAGAGAGATTAGGGGGTAAGAGTGCTCTATGCTCAAACCGGAACTAATTTCAAAAGAACCCATGCAAAAAGATGGGCTTGGCCATGTGTAGGGCTGTGTAGGATAGCATCTACCCTGCAACAGGGCATGGCTTCTTAGGGAAGTTGAAAACAGAACATTGACTGGGCTTACCCCACACTGCTCCACTGCTGCTGCTGTGAGTAGAGAAGAGCCTAAGCAACGCTTCAGGTGTGGGAAAGCACAGTCTGAGATGTAGGAAAGCCAGAGCTGTTTGGGGGTCCCCAGTCTGTGACGAGGCTGGGGCCATGTGGTTCTCGGACTCTTAGATATCCAGGAACTGCTGGGAGTTGCAGAAGAGCAGAGAATGAGGAGTCGGTGGTGGCCCTACAGACTGGGGACAGCATCTAGCCCTGGGGCTGGGGGTTGGGAGGAGGCAGGGGGAACCTACAGCTAGTCTCAGGAGGAAGATTGCCCTTAGTTTGGCAGAGACAGGCTTGGTGGCAGTTGTGGCTGGAAGCGCTGGAGATTAGGCTGTGGCTCTGTAGACAAAGGCCTTCTTCATGGCTTCCTGTGGTGGACCTTGATGAAAAGAGACAGTTCATGGTTCCAAACAGTTTATTGTCATGGCAGAAAATGGATGCATAAAACCATACCCCTCCTTCTGAGAGTGGGCCTGAGATTAAATATCTTTTGAAGGGAGGAATGTCTGGGAAGGGAAGTCTATTGGCTATGTCCTCTGGGACTCTAGGTACCTTATTAACATGGAGAACTCTAACTTGAACTTACATGACCATAGAACACTCTTATTTTATGTGAGAAACACATGCACATGTTCCAAATCAGCAGTCTGGCAGGGAACTGGAAGGTACATAAGCTTCAAGTGTGTGCCCACAGAGTCTCTGGGGCTCAACATGTTCTACCTTAACAAACCTCCTGGCATGGTTTCATGCCGCAAAGTCATGTACGTGCTTGTGACCCCCAGGCTGGTTGGTGCTGGGTTAAGCACGGATATGAGAATACTGGAACTTCCTGGCCTTGATCCTAGCCCTCACATACAAGCATATGCGCAAATCAGTATCTTTAAAAAATGTCTTTCTTTTAATCTCATAGTCTTCTCAATAGAAGATTCATCTTTCAACCCTTCTATCATGTATCGTTGTCATCAACTGATTTTCAAACCTCCAAAATGCAGAACTCTGAAGAGAGACTATTTTTTTATTTTATATCATGTCACTTTTAAAATTTGTCCTAATGTGCTCTAATCTGTTTCCTATCCCAAACAAGGCACCTGTTTTCTCCATTTCCCTCTCACCAAGTACATTACCAACATCCTTTGAAATATTCCCAATAAAACCATTTCATTTAGAGCCTGTTTTTTTCATAATTTCCATATACATATATTTATTCTTTCAGAATTTCATATATACATATGATGTATTTTGATCGAATTTGTCACCCATCCTATCACTTCTGGGTTCTCCCCTGCCACATTCTACTTCTTTCTTCCTAAATTTCTGTACTTTTTCCTTTAAAAAAAGATACAAACTGATACTACTTTCTGCTTCCAGCATTTCTGTGGGTATAGGACCACCCACTCAGAACATCAGTAGCCTCTCATGGGCCATGTATCTGAAGATAGCTGAGTATACCTTCCCTAAGATCCATATATTTCCAATAGTTACTCAGAGAACAGTGAGACTTCATGACCTCTTCCTCCATTCACGCTGGGACATTGACTGGCTTGATATTGCCTATTCCTTGTCTGTGCACTCATGACAGGTGTATATGAGTACAGTGCTACTTTCGTATTTGGCCAATCCTGTTTCATTGCAGGTGTTCAATACCTCTGGATCTTATAATTTTTCCACTTAACAGGCATTACAGAAGATTCCACCTAAACACTAAAAAGGTTCATTATCTTAAACAGGTCACTGGTCCTGAGAAGGCTCGATTCCCTAGAATAGGGGAATGCACGTCAGGAAATTGGAGGGGGGATTAGCAAGGGGAGGAGGGATGGGATAGGGTTTTTTTGGAGGGCTAACAAGGAAAGGGGATACAATTTGAGATGTAAATAATGCAAATATTTAATAAAAATAAAATGAGAACACACACACACAAACCAAAACCAAAACCAAAACCAACAACAAAAAACATTAAGACACAAAAAGCCTAAAGAAATACAAGAAAATGAATTAATATCAATTTAATAACCAGAATAAAAGAAAGCTGGGTCTCAGCATCAATATAAGCTTAAAACTCATGGAGA
The DNA here is from genome assembly GCA_964023405.1 of Apodemus agrarius. Taxonomy (NCBI): domain Eukaryota; kingdom Metazoa; phylum Chordata; class Mammalia; order Rodentia; family Muridae; genus Apodemus; species Apodemus agrarius. Next base: position 39,225,098 of record OZ030006.1, on the reverse strand, counting down.
CTAAACAACACACTACTCAAACTACTGAATATTAACAGTTTCAAGAAAGAAATCAAGAATAAAGCTTTTACAACTCTTAAATTGTATGAAGGTGAAAACACAGAACCTGACACTATTACTGATGCTACTGATGCATATAAAAAATGGGGCCTATCATCACTGCCCTCCAGAAGACCCAACAAACAGCTAAACAAGTCAGATAAACATGGTTACATCCAACCAATGGACCGAAGCTCCTGACCCCTGTGGCTGAATTAGGGAAAAGCTGGAAGAAACTGAGTAGGTGGGTGACCTTATATAAAGACCAGAAGTCTCAACTAACCTGGATCCTGGAGATCTCTTAGACACTGAGCTACCACAAGATAGCATACACCAGCTGATATGAGGCCCCCAACACATATACAGCAGAGGACTGCAGGGTCTGGTCTCAGAGATGATGCACCTAACCCTTGAGAGATTTGGGGCTCTAGGGAGTAAGGTGGTCCAGCAGGGTGGGGATCAGAGGGTGGGAACATCCTTGTGGAGGTGTGGGGAGGAGGTTTGGGATGTCGAAGAGTCAGAGGGTAGACTGCAAGGGGGATAAAGTGTGGGCTGTAAAAAAAGATTAAATAAAAAAGAAAATAGGGAAAAATAAAGAAAAAGAAAATAGAGAATAACAATATCTACGGGCTACAATAAGGGCAGTCCTAAAAGAAAAGTTTATAGCAATAAGTAACTAATACAATTTTTGACAGATCTCAAATTAAATACATATAAATTGATATACCTAAAGGCCTTAGAAATACAAGAACAGCAGCCACAAAAAATAGAAAGGATGAAAATCAAAATTAGGGCTGATGGTGAAATGGAAATTAAAAACAAACAAAGAATAAATGAAAGAAAGATTGTTCCTTTGGAAAGATGGAGATTGGCAAACATTTAGCCCAACTAATCTAACTTTCCAAGTGGTACAGGAAGGTATCTAACCACCCAGCAGGGCAGAGATGACGATCAGCACAGGTGAGACCTGTCCTGCTGCTCAGAAGATCCCATCCGGAAACTTCTGGTAGAAGCCCTCCAGTTTCTGTCTCTGGCTTGGGGCCATACTCTGCCACAGTGTGCCATATCCAAGTGGAGCAGGGAGGGAGCTAACCACCCAGGAGTCCAGAGAGGACAGTCAGCACAGGTGAGACCTGCCCTGCGGCTCATAGGAAGCAGCTGGAAACCCTGAGGACACAAGAGCAGCCTGGGACAGGAGTCTTCTGTTTTCTGGAAAGGCTCTATGTCCCAGTGTGGGGGAATGCTGGGACAGGGAAGCCTGGAGAGGGTTGATTGGGGAGCAGGGGGAGGGGAGAGGGAGCAGAATTAGGAAAGGAGACAACATTTGAAATGTAAATGAAGAATATACCTAATAAAAATATTAAGAAAAACAAAACAAAAAAAGAGAGAGGATTCTAATTGCTATAATGAAATATAAAATGGGAACAATCTTAACACACACTGAGGAAAGTCAGAAAATCACAAGGACATACTTGAACATTTTTCATTCCTTTGAACTGGTAACTCTAAGGAACAGATCAACTTCTAGATTCATATAACCTACTAAGCTGAACAAAGAGGAATCCATACAGGACAATGGCAAGCCGTGATTAAGCTCCCACATTCACACTTTACCATAGGTTTATGAATTCTCACTCACAAAATGTATGCCTATTAAAAAACAGAAAGAACTAGACAGACACCACTCTAAGCATGTGGCAAACACTTAGAAATAACTCAAACTGGCTCTTGTCTTTGTGCTTCTATTGGTGTAGAAACAGAGACAATATCCAAGAAACTAATTACAAATACATATAAGCGAGAAATGTTAATGGAGTAAAATATCTTAAAACAAAGTGAAGAAATATAGTGGGTATTGCACAAAAGTAAACAATGCAGAATAGTAGCACAAGAACAGTGACACAAGAAACAAGATATGCCAATCTGGAAGAATCATGAAATTGTCAAGAAAATGGAAGTATTATTAGGAAAAGGTCAAACTAATAGAGTTGTCAAGTCCTAGAAGAGCCTATATTCCATAATAAATAAAATTTCATTCTATACCTCTCCTTGGAATAATTCATTCCTATACTTACTTACTACAGAGGAATACATATATTTTTTTCTCTCCTGAACACTTCAATAGTAACAACAGATCTCGTCCCCGCTTTCAATTCACAGGAAACAAGTTATATTATGTAAATATGACATTGTCTATTTAATATTTCCTTGACATCTTTATTAGTAGAGTAACATCTAGCACTGTGCTTTTACTGGGTTAAAGGTAAAATGAGCTAACAGGCACAAACAACAAAGCTAGGTACATATACATAGAGGAATGTCAATTAAGTGTTTTTCCACATATATGTGACATAGCACCACATCACACAATGTCTAAAGTAACTTGTTTTTACTTATTTAGGATTATTATAGATATAAAATATCCCTGAAATAAAAATCAATATTACATTGAAGTTACAAACTCATGTATTCACAGGGCGAGGAATGAAACTTGAAATGGGTGGGAAAGTGCAGGAAATAAATATTGGAGAGGGGTGGGCATTGTTGTGTGACTGTGGGCTCTGTGTAAATTCACCCTCTGATGATTACCAGCCCAAGTGAATCCTTTCTAGGAATTTGAAAAGACAATAAGATGGGTCTGTTACAGCTTTAATAGTAAGCAGGCTTTCTTGTGTACTTTTAGCGCTGGGATGGCTTACACATTGTCAGCCCCCTTCCCTCATCTTCATGCTGTCCACGCCAGACCATCTGTTCCATCAGCTCCCAGGGGAGGGTTTTACTCCTTCCCCAGGGATGCTGGAGCAGAAGACTGTAATGGCATCATGGTGATTGTTTTTAAAAATCAAATTTACTCAGAAAAATGCCTTGCCAGCAAGAACACTGTCAGGTCACAGCTGTTTCACAGTGAGTCATCTATCACTCTCAGGACTACCCCACACATACCGAAGCAACACAATCCCACACACCAGGGAATAAATAAAATAATGCTAACTCATATGAAACGTTCGCAGGAAGTTTGTACACTGAATTTGCAGCAAGACACACCAACTTACTATGCCTTTCTTTTAAAGAAACTTGGAGGATATGAGGATTTAGAAAAGTGATGATTGGCTGTGTATAGTATCACATTTTACCTGACGATTTAAAATATATTGTTATTAACCAAGCAAGAGAACAGATTCAATAAGCTAAACTGGTTTTAACAATACCCACCAATGGATATTTAAGAGAACCAATAGCAGGATTATACAGCTGTCAAAACTGTAGCCTTTGAGTTTGTTTTCACCTGTTATATTTTCCAAAAGCCTATCTCAGAGGCTAAAATTGCTGCCCTTTTGGGATAAGGTATTGATATCATAAAATAGTAATAAATGATCAGATAATATACTGGAAATCGTGATTTGCACTATTTAAAACACACACACACACACAAACACACACACACACACACACACACACACACACACACACACATCAACTTTAGTGTCAGCTCCAAATTGAGACCTCAACTAGCCATGGTTATAAGATGTACTCTCAAAAGGAGCAAGGTTATCAGCAAGACAAAGAAGGAAAATAAGACTTCTACAACGTGATGAATTTGCTTATGCCTAGTCATCAGACCCCAGTATTTCAGAGATATAAAATAAGAAAACCCAAAGACAGATAATAAAAAAAGACAAAGTAAAATTTTCAAAAATGTTCAAAGACTAGTAAAAATACATCATTTCAAGTGATTAAATATTCTGATTTTTCAGTGACTAGTATACAATTATTATGTGAATAATGTTTTACAAGCTAGCTTGTGTTGATAGATAAAAACTATGCATGGTGCATCTTTCTTTGCTGAGTGACATTCTTAGCATTCACTTTAGGGATAGGATGCTTGTGAACCTGCCTTCTCCTAGGAAAACACTCTCTCTGAAACAGAGCCTTGAAATATTTTTTCCATGAGTCATAGCTCATCCTCTAGAACTGAATATGCAATTTTAGGTGGAAAATGAAATGTCATCTAGAAGTATTGGACTTGAAACAATTTGGAGGAGATTATTTTAAGTGAAATTACTTTTTAGGTAATAAAAGAAAAATTAGTTGAACCTTGGGAATTGACTAAATACACCATTTTCTCAAGTAATGATCTCTTTGAAATGAACTAGCAATCAAAAATCATGATCTTCTTACTTTCTGTACAGCTGTTGCTAGGTGTTAGCAGGTAATGAGTTTGAGAATTTTCTCTTAGAACTAGGACCGATACAATAAGCTATAACATTGAGTAGAGGGTAATTATACTCCTAAAATTTCAAATCGATGTGTTTATATGCACCTAGCATACATGAGCCATAATATAACCCATTCAATTAAAATGAATAAAACACATCTTACTCTTAAAATAAATATACCATAAAGAATTTATTATTATTAATCTAGAATATTTAATGAAACTAATGAGCCAGAAATTATATAAAAACTATCCAATCAATTCATTATCTAGTGTTGAACAGAAATGGTAATAATTAAAATTATATTTATGATATTTCTATTGGATATAGAAATAGAAACTCATATACATGAATATTTCTATAAAAAGAATTATAACTATAAATCATGAGTTATATAGTTACAGATAGTTGGTGCTGTAATACTTTAAAGCATTTTTTATTATTCAAATTATTATTACTCTTTTGCTACGAACATTCATGAAATTTTAATTGGAATAAAAGTACATCTTTTTCAACAGTGAATCGGTTACCTAGAAAAGTATTTCTTTGTTCTAAGACAAAGACCAATTATCAGCAGGACAAACAGGCTGACACCTATTCTTACATCATAGTCCTTTATGGACAAAGCTTGAGATCAGGCTGTAAATATTAGCAGTAATAAATGCATATCCAGCACAGTTCTGTGCTCTACATACTTGTGCAAGAAAGCCAGGGGGATAATGATCAAGACACTCTATGTTAATTTAAACTTCAGGAACTGCCTTGAAGCCATTTATCCAGGTCAAAGCTAACCTTTCTGACAGAACTGGTTGTTATGTAGTTTATGTGGATTTCTGAAATTATGCTTAAATTCTTCAAGGGCATGAAATGCCATTTTCTATTTTGTGATTAATGACATTCAAATGGAAGTATGGAGAGATCACATCATGACCAACGTCCAAGCCAAGTGGAATTCATTCATACATCTGTGTGTCATCTCTGTTTCTATCTGTAACTTTATCAAGTACATGCAAATTGTTTAAACTATCTGAGTAGTCATCTACCAGCCATTAAAAGAGCACACTACAGCTTTTCCCATTTGAAGAAATACAAAAAGACTACTTATCTTTTAGATGGAAAGTCGTCAATAGACTTAATTTCTATTTAAACCTGGAAATACAGTACAGCCTTAATCAGTTCTGCAAATCAAAATTTTTCTCTAAGGATGACTGATATGCCATGTAGATGGACTTGGTAAAGTGCTCAGAGATGACAGAACATACATAAAGATGAGATATTTTCTCACCCTGGAGATGTTTCATATAAGGAACCTAATAAATTCCACAGAATTGTAAATCAAATCACTAGATTTTTCTCATTAAGAATTCAAACCTAATTAATGCTAATAAAGAATTAATTGGCATGGTGTTTATGTGGATCTTGAATGTCTTCCCATGGAGCTTTCTATGTCTTTATAAATATCAAATGTGAGAATAATGTGTCATTTAAAAACGCCTTGCTTGCTTATGCTAGGCTGTGTCTCAACTGCAAACTTACTAGATGAACAGAGTGAAATTATGAGCCATGTGTTAAGATTTTATTAACTCTTGGTTCTCTAGCCTGGAGAATATACTAAAGAAGTGATTCACTTTTTCATTCAATGATAATCATAAAATAATTAGAATGTTTCCATTTGAGTAGAAAGAATCTTGTGGATAGTTTTTAAAGTAGAGTTTGGTAGTCAAACTATTCAATGATCTTGATTTGAGTTTTATTTGCCCATATTGATATCATGAACTACATTATGGTGATTCTTTAAATATACAGATGACTCTTTATTTAGTTTTGAATGACAAGGAGGATTCCAGCAATCAATGGGGATGACCTTAACTGACACCCAAAGTAGTGAGGATATGGAAACTGAAGAGGCCATCTCCTGTAGCCAGACAGGAACCCCAGTGGAACAATAGGGACTCCAACCCACCCACGAAGCTTTTGACCCCAAGAAATGTGGGAACCAGGGACAGAAGGTAGAGCAGAGACTGAAGGAACGGTCAAGCAATAATCTGCACAAATAGAGACCCTTCCAATGGACAAGCAGAAATCCTGGACACTATTAATGATACTCTATTATGCTTGCAGATAGGAGCTCAGTATGGCTGTCCTCGGAGATGATCAACCCTGCAGCTGACTGACATAGGTGCGGAGACACACTTTCAAACATTGGCCAGAGCTTGGAGATGTTTATGGAAGAGTTGGGGGAAGATTGAGGGCTCAGAGGGGTTAGGAACTACACAGTCATAACCTGTACTCTTGGGGACTTTTAGAGACTAAATCACCAACCAGGGAGCATACATGGGCAGAACTGAGTTGCTCTGTATCCTGCACATTTGTAGCCGATGTGCAGCTCAGTTCCCCAACAACTGGAGCAGGGATTATCCCTCAAGCTGTTGCCTGCCCTTGGAATCCATTCCCATAACTAGGCTGTCTTGCCTGGCTTTAGTTGGAGAAGTGACTAGCCCTGAAGAAACTTGATATGCCCAGGTGGGAGGGACTCTACTCTCTCAGAGGAGTAGAGGAGAGGCTTGTAGGGGAAGGACTGTGGGAAGGAGGGACCCCTGTGGGAGGAGGAAATCGATTGGGATGAAAGGGAATTTTTTTAAAAAAAGAATATTTCAATGTTAAAGATTAAAGTGATGGAACTTAATGTTTATTGCAGGGTATTTTTGACTAATACATGGGAGTTAATATCTATAAAGGAATTTGAGTGGCTGAGTCAGAAGGATTGTTAAAAGTTCAGTGCAAGATGGGGTTATATAGTTCAGCTTAGTCTGAAGAAATGAAAGCAAAAAATAACACCAAATAATTCCTCTAGGTATATCCCAGTTAAGTTCTTTAGCAGATGTAAATATTTTTGAAAAACAGAATAAACAGATTTCTGAAAAATATAATAAACAAATTTCTAAAAAAGATAATAAAATTTCTGAAACACATAATAAATAAATTTCTGTATATATATATTTATATATGTATATATATATATATATAATGAATATGTGTGTGTTTATTCTTTTCATTGTGGTTTATAAGAAGTTGTTACCCTGTTTTAACTCCAAATCTAATGATACAACAGACCACAGATCATCTCAAGTTTCTCTAAGAAGTTTTTTCGTTAGTTAAGAAATATTTTCCACTGGGTGGTGGTGGCGCACGCCTGTAATCCCAGCATTCTGGAAGGCAGAGGCAGGCGGATTTCAGAGTTTGAGGCCAGCCTCGTCTACAGAGTGAGTTCCAGAACAGTCAGGGCTGCACAGAGAAACCCTGTCTCAAAAAAAAAAAAAAAAAAAAAAAAAAAAAAAAAAAAAAAAAAAAAAAAAAAAAAAAAAGAAAGAGAGAGAGAAATATTTCCATCCTGTCTTCTACTGGAATTATAAGTTTGTTTTAGTGCTTTCTATTGCAGTTAAATACATAATAAGTTTAATCATGCAATCTACAAGTATTTAGGGACTGCAAGATGAGTCTGGGTAAAAAGGTGCTTGCCATACCAGCATAATGACTTACCTCCAAGAATCTTCAGAGAACAGGCAGAAATAACTCTGAACAGCTGTCCTCTGATCTGTAAAGGTATACCATGATACACAACACACACACACACACACACACACACACACATACACACACACACACACACACACACTAACAGCAGCAATAATAATAAATAACTAAATAAAGCAAAATAAAAATAGTTATATCTGAAAATATTCATATGTCAAAAATCACTTGAGGTGACTCTGACCATTGATGCAAAGTGGTAGCATGTGCATCCATAGCTTCATATTGGGAACCACCACTGTTTACTCTTCTCAGACAGGTAATACTAACACTAACATCCCTTCACAGAATTTTTAGATCGGCAAAGGTGTTGCTCTAATGGTTGTCAATACATCACCCTTTAAAGCACATGTATGTATATATATGTTTGTGTGTGTGAATATGTATATGTACAAAACAATAATGATGAAAATATGAACACAATGATGTAGACACAAGATTTATTTTGTACTTTTCAAAAGAACTAAGATTATTAAGTGAAAAAAGTGCACCATAATCTAAATTTTTGCAGAGATAATATTCACTATCCTACTTCTTTTCATAATAATTTTTATCATTATTTAGGACTCAAGCAAACACATATCACTCTGACTCGGACAATGACAGTGTATATAAGACACACTCAGGTTTGAACCAGACAAAACCCTCCCAGAGAAGTGGAAATTTAGTGTAGTTTAAAAAATATTTTAAATAAAAATTAAAATAATTTGTTTTAGAATATGTTTGAAAATTTAATAAAATTAAAATAAGAAAAATTAATAGTTTTAACTTAAGAAATAAAAATCAATTCATAAGAAAAACTAAGGTTAAAGATATAAAACAATTACTTTAAAAACATTTTGTTTTAAAAAAACACTTAAAAAACAATTATTTTATTATTAGAAATTGTTCTATTCTTAAAAATCATTACTTTTTTTAAAAGATGAAATTGGCTTTTAATTCTTTGAATGTTTGGGAAGTATCTTTTATATAAATGCGACGATGTTTCCAAACATTCTTGAATAATATTTCAATAATTTTTATATTGAAATTTTTGTGTAAATTACCATAGAAATTATAAAATGCACAACATATTTAATCCTTAAGAATATTAGCAGGTTGATTCAAAGCAACTGTAATTCAGGAAGGAGTGCTTGTTGATAGACTGCAAAGCAAGGACAGGCAATGTGAAATGCCTGCAGATACCCATGAGGAACCTGGGCTTGGGGGAGGGGATGGTCCATAAGGAGAGGAAGTATGTCGCAAGGCTGGAGTGTGCATGTACTCCTCAGTGCTTTAACAGTAACTAAACTGTTACAGCAACTGCAATGCTTCAGTAAGCAAAAATTCATTCATATAAACATCTGACTGTGTATGGAGAAATATCTTGTAAGTATATATATATATATATATATATATGCACATATGTATATATATGGGATATATGTAAATATATATATGGGATAAATACAAAGTATTATGTTTTAAGACATAAATAACTCACTAGAATATGTTTACATTGTCTAAAAATATAAAACCAATCCAGGATCCAGGAATGGCATATATTCTCTTTTACTAGGATGATTATTATAATAGGAAAAAATTAGCACTCAATGGACTAATCAGTGATGCTTAATACACCTTCATTGTTCAACATTACCATATTTGGATATACTTCTAATCCTCTACATAATGTAAATTATTAGATATTTACAATATAACTGGCATGTATAGACTCCATTATCACTGTATTGACGAATCTCATTGATGTTCATGCATGAAGTTCTATCTCACTGTGAAATTCTATCTCACTCTTCCTATTTCAACTTCAGATTGCAAACTTAAAATGAGGAAAGCCTTCTTTTAGCTCACTGCCTTGGAAATCCCGGTCAGTGGTTGAATAAATCATTTGCGTTTAGGCCTATGACAAGGCAGCACATCCTGGCAGGGAACATGAAATCAGGCAGTCAGGTTGCAGCAGCTGGACCATGGAGCTGGGTATAGTGGTGCACACCCATAGTTCCAGATACTCTGGAGATTGAGGCAGGAAAAAGATAGCTTAAATCCAGAAGTTCTCAGCTATAATATGCTATGCTGATTCTGTGTTCTGATTATATTCAGTGTCAATGTGGAAATAAGGACCATCAGGTTGACTAAACAGTCTAGGTTGGAAAAAGAAATGAGATTATAACTTCAGTAACCCTTTCACAGAAACAACTTTTATTCCTAAGTGTGTAGGTTTGGAAAGATGCACATAAACAAGGCTGCACTTCTTGTAAAGTGTGAGGTGCCATTTCTTTGATATCAATCCATTCTAGATGCTTTCCAATGCCAACACAAATTATTGCCTACATAGCATGATTTCTTAAATGATTGATCATTTCTTTTGCAAATTTGGTAGCTCCAGAAATTATGTTTCTAGGACTTCCTTTCCTCTCTGGAGTGGGGCAAGGTTTTAATGGACAAAAGGGGAATGATATGAACTAAAGACACAGATATGAAACCGCAGACTCTAACTTAGGAAAGTTGTGTTCAAGTGTACTTAGTGAACTTTGGGGTATTTGCTGGCCCCTACAGTTTCTGGAAAAGACTTCCTGGTTCAATCATTCTGCTGTCCTACAGTGGCTCCACACTCTCCATTATATTCTTAATTGTAGATACATAAAAGCATCACCTTATCATTTATATGTCTATCATCTTGTACTTTCTGGTACCAATTCCCTGAATTAATTCCTTCTGCATGTTTGTAAGCAAAATCCCTGTGAGAAACAACTCAAGGGAGGAAAAATAGGTTTGCTCATGGTTTCAGAGGGAAGAATCCACTGTAGTGAGGAAGGCATGGTAAAGTGACTTAGTTTATAGTGATAGGAACTTGTACTGACAGCTATTTGCATTACAGAGGACCAGGTAACACAATGCATCGGATGAAACCACAGGCCATGTACTCAAATGTAATATCTCACTTGGCCACTCTCAGAAATTCTACATTCTTCACTGTAACTTCACAAGCTGAAGACTGGCAATTGAAAGCACACTTCTGTGGAAGACATTTCAGATTTGGAACTAACACCTTCTTTTTATAATAGAAATTATTACATTGTATGTTTCCCACCACTGCATCTTGGAAACAGGCCACATCACTTCCTTTTTGACCTCTACAGTAATCCATGTCAAGGATTTGTCTTGAGACTTGGAGACCTTGGATTTTGTCCTTTGAGTAAATTGTAATGCCCACAGGACATATATTCAAAGGAGATCAAATCAATGTACTAAATATATGTTTGAACTTTTCCCAAGAGGCAAGAAATAAAAACATTATAAGTTTTAATCAACTGATGATGAATTGAGGAAGAAAAAGTGGGGCATGTACACTGCAAAACACTACAAAGTCATTCAAACAAATTAAACCTTGCCATCTGTGATAAAGTAGATGGAAGTTTAGATCACTATATTTAGTCAGGTACAAAATTATCAGTACAGTACAGTCTCACTCATGTTTCAAATTAAAGAGTTTGTGCGATAAGTTCAAGATAACAGAAGTTACTAGAAGCTGGAGAGAATTCAGATGAGGTGATGACAAAATTTTAATTAAAATAATTAAAAATATAAGAAATTCTTTACTTTAAAAGATGTGTTTGTCTACATGTATGTGTGTCTGTGTCCCACAGGTATGCAGTGCTCACAGAATGCAGAAGAGGACACCAGATGTACTTGGACCTGGAGTTACAGATAGGTGTTAGGGTGATTCAATATTTGTAATAGGAAATGAATGGGGTCCTCTGGAATATCAAAGAGTGTTCCTAACCATTGAACCATATTTCCCAGAAGTAAGATATTGTATGCATAACTGTATAATTGGTTAACTTTTGATAATGATTATATATAGTAGATTTAAAAAAAACAAGCAGAAAAGAATTTTGAATGCTTCTATCATAGGAATATGATAAATAAAAACATAGGTAAGACTGACTATTTCAAGCATAATATCACATGGATATAAGTCCAAAAAGTGCTTGAGAGGTGGAATGTAACTCGGTGGGAGAGGGAGGCCTAACATGCACCAACACCTTGTATGTAATTTCAAACATAACAAAAACAAAACTATCTACATGATACCCCATAAAGGTATGATGTATAAGTTAAATAAAAGAAAATAAATTAAATAAAAGAATACAAAAGTAAAATATTTAGAGGTTACTTCTTGGGGAGCAGTCTTCATACATCTCGTATGTTGAGATAGATTTGGTTCTTTGAAGGCTGAGGGCTGAGTGCCAAATTTAAGAATGTACCCTCAAAGCCTAGAGACAGTGCTGTGTGACCTTTCCTTAAACACCATGTTTCCTTAGACACAAGGCTATGTGGACAATGACTTTCCAAACCGTTTCAAAGAATGTATCCATGTGTAGAAGTTGATCTCAGTTGTCTCATGACAGGAAGAGGAGCTAACAATCATGGGGGAGATAAAATAATAGACTTATAGCATGTTTTCTTCTAGCCCAGCTCCTCAAACATTAAACTATCAGTATGTTTACATAAGAGTATTACCTTGAAGCAGTCTCAGTTTGCTGAGAGATAAATGTATAGAGGCTTTATATATGTTTTAAAGGAGTTGTGGGATAGATGTCTCCATTGGGTTGAAAGGTATAATGGGAGTTTGTATAAAGACTGAATATTCGTCAAGGGAAGTAAGATCAAATGATGCATACTTTTCTTTATATAGCACATTCATTTAAAGTCATCGACTGAGGTAACAAATTTTTGTCTTTATATTGATGACTCTCAGTACTTTCTCAGGAAACCTTCTGCTGACCTGAAACACCTGAGAGTGAAATTCATCAGGAATTCGCATACTAAAATGGTATTTAAATGTCACCAAAAAATTCTAGCAGGGTTTTTGCACTTTATGAGAGAAAGAGTTGAGAAGAGTTCATGACTGAAGGCAGCTTTGATGGATGGCAGGACTGACAGCCACACCAGCTGAGAATACAGAATTAGCAAAAGCTTGGCAGCATAAACTTTAAGAGCAATTTGGGTAGGATCAAGGGTTCTGGAAGCCATTCCCATCTGTCCATCTGGGGCAATGGGCAGTGAATGGAACAGAGAAACAAGGATTTACTGCCAAATGAAAACTGAAGTATGCCTTAGCAATACAAACACTCCAGGAAAAAATAAGAGTTTCTAGCAAAGATAGAAAATAGTAGACTGAAATATGTGTCCTTTTTCTTTTGTTCCTTGTCCACAATTCAATCAACTTATTCGGGGATAGAAAGAATTGAGCAGGGGACTAATACAAAAAACTCTCACTTCCATGAGGTTACTGTGCCCAGCAGAGAGAGGCAAGTGGTCTTCTGAATGCTAGGCTCTCTATTGTCTTCTCTCTAGCAGGTAATAAGCTGGTAGGAACATATCCTGAGTCTCTTTGCATATTCAACTGACTCAGCCAGAACCATGAGGCAAAATATAGAGTAAATTATTCCAATAGTAAATTTTATTCCCTTGATTTCAACAGTGAAGTTTCAACAATATTAGTATTAATGTTGCAGGAAAATAGGAAATAACTATTTTTGTTTTGTGGAAGTCTAATTTTAATGTTGACACATGCCTGTCCTAATTAATTATGTAATCTTTTTTTATATTTCTCTTAAATGTGATTTCACATTTAATTAACTTAATTAACCACATAAAATGTATCATTTTGCTACAATAATTCTCATAGCAGATTTGCTATCTTTCTATGATGACACAAGATAAAAAAATGACAGTTTTTTATTGGATGTTTTCTTTATTTACATTTCAAATTTTATCTCATTTCCTGGTCTCTCCTCGGGAAATCCCCTATCCCATCCCCCCCTCCCCCTGCCTCTATGAGGGTGCTCACCCACCCACCCACACCTGCTTTCCCACCCTGGCATTCCCCTACACTGGGGCAACAACAAACCTCCTCAGGCTCAAGGGCCGCTTGTCCCACTGATGTACAGCAAGGTCATCCTCTGCCACACATGTAGCCAGAGGCCTGGGTCCCTCCATGTGTATTATTTGGTTGGTGGTATAGTCCCCGGGAGTTCTGGAGATCTGGCTGGTTGACACTGTTGCTCCCTCCATGGGGCTGCAAATGCCCTCCTTCAGTCCCATGGTTGGCTGTGAGCATCTGTCTCTGTATTTGTCAGACTCTGACAGAGCCTCTCAGGAGGCAACAATTATCAGGCTCCTGTCAGAAGGCACTTCCAAGCATCCACAATAGCATCCAGGTTTGGTGAATTTTTATGGCATGGATTCCCAGGTGAGCAGTCTCTGTATGGCCTTTCTTTCAGTCTCAGTCCCACACTTTGTCTCCATATTCCCTCCTGTGAGTATTTAGTTTCCCCTTCTAAGAAGCACTGAAGCATCCACACTTTGGTCTTCTTTTTTCTTGGGCTTCATATCGTCTGTGAATTGTATCTTGGGTATTCTGAACTTTTGGACTAATATCCACTTATCAGTGAGTGAATATCATGTGTGTTCTTTTGTGACTGGGCTACCTCACTGAGGATAATGCTTTAAGGTTCCATCCATTTGTCTAAGAATGTCATGAAGTCATTGTTTTTAATACCTGAGTAGTACTCCATTGTATAAATGTACCACATTTTTTGTATCCATTCCTCTGCTGAAGGACATCTGGATTCTTTCCAGCTTCTGGTTATTTTAAATAAAGCTGCTATAAAATAGTGAAACTATTAGAAAAGAAACTTGGGAAGACCCTGGAGGACTTGGGCACAGGGGAAAAGTTCCTGAACAGAACACCAATAGCGTATGCACTAAGATCAAGAATCAACAAATGGGACCTCATAAAATTACAAAGTTTCTGCAAAGCAAAGGACACTGTCCGAAGGACAAAACGGCAACCAACAAAGTGGGAAAAGATCTTCACCTACCCCACATCCGACAGAGGGCTAATATCCAATATATACAAAGAACTCAAGAAGTTAGTCCGCAAAGAACCAAATAACCCTATCAAAAAATGGGGCACAGAGCTAAACAAAGAATTTTCACCAGAAGAAATTCAGATGGCCGAGAAACACCTTAAAAGATGTTCAACATCATTAGTCATCAGGGAAATGCAAATCAAAACAACCCTGAGATTCCACCTCACACCAGTCAGAATGGCTAAGATTAAAAACTCAAGAGACAACAAGTGCTGGCGAGGATGTGGAGAAAGAGGAACACTCCTCCACTGTTGGTGGGATTGCAAAATGGTAAAACCGCTCTGGAAATCAGTTTGACAGATCCTCAGAAAATTGGGCATGGCACTTCCAGAGGACCCTGGCATACCACTCCTGGGCATATACCCAGAGGATTCCCCTGCATGCAATAAAGACACATGCTCCACTATGTTTATAGCAGCCTTGTTTATAATAGCCAGAAATTGGAAGGAGCCCAAATATCCCTCAAAGGAGGAATGGATACAGAAAATGTGGTATATTTATACAATGGAATACTACTCAGCAATTAAAAATAATGAATTCATGCAATTTGTAGGTAAATGGTTAGACCTGGAAAATATCATCCTGAGTGAGCTAACCCAATCACAAAAGAATGCACATGAAATGCAATCACTGATAAGTGGATATTAATGAGCCCAGAAGCACTAAATACTCAAGACACAAATAGCAAGTCAAATGATTCCCAAGAAGAAGAAAGGAGAGGACCCTGGGCATGTAAAGATTGCATCCAGTTTAGTAAAGAAACCGAGGGGGGAGGGGGAATGATTGGGGAATAGTTGGGGGGGAGAAGAACTATGGGAACTATGGTGGGTGGGAACTGGGAAAGGGGAAAGCCTTTGAAATGTAAACATAGAATATAGAAAATAAAAATAACAACAACAACAAAAAGAAATATTGGAGCATGTGTCCTTGTTATGTGTTGGAGCATCTTTTAGTTATATGCCCAGGAGTGGTGTAGCTGGGTCTTCAGGTAGTACTATGTATCAATTTTCTGAGGAACTACCAGACTGATTTCCAGAGTGTTTATACCACCTTGCAATCTCACCAACAATGGAGGAGTGTTTCTCTTTCTCCACATCTTCAACAGCATCTCTGGGGTTTCATTTCTGGGTCTTCAATTCTATTCCATTTATATATCTGCCTGTTACTGTACCAATACCATGCAATTTTAATCACTTTTGCTCTGTACTACAGGTTAGGGTTAGGAATGGTGATTTCCCCAGAAGTATTTTTATTGTTGGAAATAGTTTTTACTATCCTGGGTTTTTTTTATTTCAAATGAATTTGCAAATTGTGCTTTCTAACTATAATGAATTGATTTGGAATTTTGATTGGGATTTCATTGAATCTGTAGATGAATCTGTAGACCCTGCCAATCCACAAGCATGGGATATCTTTCCATCTTCTAGGGTCTTTTATTTCTTTCTACAGAGATTTGAAGTTCTTGTCATACTGATCTTTCACTTGCTTAGTTGGAATCACACCATATTATTTCATATTATTTGCGAGGATTGTGAAGGGTGTTGTTTCCCTAATTTTTTTTCAGCCTATTTATCCTTTGAGTAGAGGAAGGCTACTGCTTTGTTTGAGTTGATTTTTATATCCAGCCACTTTGCTGAAGTTGTTTATCACGTTTATGAGTTCTCTAGTGGAATTGTTGGGGTCACTTAAGTTTACTATCATATCATCGGCAAATAGTGATAGTTTGACTTCTTCCTTTCCAATTTGTATCCCTTTCACCTCCTTTTGTTGCCTAACTGCTCTGGCTAGGAATTTGAATGCTCTATTGAATAGGTTGGGAGAGAGTGGGCAGCCTTGTCTAGTCCCTGATTTTAGTGAGATTGTTTCCTGTTTCTCTACATTTAGTTTGATGTTAGATACTGGTTTGCTGCATATTGCTTTTTATATGGGCCTTGAATTCTTGATCTTTATAAGACTTACCATGAAGGGATGTTATCAATTGCTTTCTTATCATCTAATGAGATGATCATGTGTTTTTTCCCTTTGAGTGTTTTTTTTTTTTTTTTTTTTTTTAGTATAGTGGGTTACATTGATGTATTTCCATATATTGAACCACCCCTGCATTCCTGGGATAAAGCCTAGTAGATTAGGAAAGATGATTTTGATGTGTTCTTGGATTTGGTTGGCAAGAATATTATTGAGTATTTTTGTGTCAATATTATTAAGGAGTATTGGTCTGAAATTCTCTTTCTTTGTTGATTGTTTGTGTGGTTTATGTATAAGTGTAATTGTGGCCTCATAGAATTAATTTAGTAGTGTTTCTTTCTTTCTGTTTCTATTTTGTGGAATAGTATGAAAAGAATTGATATTAGGTCTTCTGTGAAGATCTGATAAAATTCTATACTAAACTCATCTGGTCCTGGGTTTTTTTGTTTGTTTGTTTGGGGTTTTCTTTGAGACGTTTAATGACTGCTACTCTTTCTTTAGGGGTTATGGAACTGTTTAGATGGGTTATCTGATCGCGGTTTAACTTTGGTACCTGGTATCTATCTAGAAAATTGTCAGCCATCGGAGATTCCTCAGCTGTGAAATCTCAGTTTAGTTCTATACTCCATTTTTGATTGGGTTGTTTGGTTTCTTGGTGATTGGCTTATTGAGCTCTTTATACATTTTAGATATTATTCCTCTATTGAATATGGGATTAGTGAAGATTTTTTCCCATTCTCTGGGTTGCCGATTTGTCTTATTAACTATGTCCTTTGCCTTACAGAAACTTTCCAGTTTCATGAGTTCCTATTTATCAATTCTTGATCTCAGTGCATGAGCCATTGGAATTCTGTTTAGGAAATTTCTCTCTGTGCCATTAAGTTCAAAGCTCTTTCCCACTTCCCTTCTATTAGATTCGGTATATCTGGTTTTATGTTGATGTCCTTGATCCACTTGGATTTACCTTTGTGCAAGACTTATATAGGTCTATTTTTATTTTTCTACATATAGAGAGCGAGTTAGACCAGCACTATTTATTGAAAATGCTTTCTTTTTCCATTGTATATTTTTGGTTTATTTGTCAAAGATGAAGTATATGTAAGTATATGGTTTCATTAAATTCAAGGCAGTCTTTTTTTCTTTATTTCTTCCCTGACCAGGTTATCATTGAGTAAATAGTTGTTCAGTTTCCATTTGTATGTGGGCTTTCTGTAGTTTTGGTTGTTATTGAAGACCAGTCTTAGGCCATGTGATCTGATAGGATGCATGGTGTTATTTTAGTCTTCTAGTATTGGTTAAGGGTTGTTATATGGTCAGTTTTGGAGAAGGTACCATGAGGTGCTGAGAAAAATGTGTATTCTCTTGTTTTAGGGTAAAATGTTCTGTAGATTCTGTTAAAAACCATTTAGTTCATGACTTCTCTTACTTTGTCTCTGTTTAGTTTCTGCTTCAATGACCTGTCCATTGGTGAGAGTGGGGTTTTTAAGGCTCCCACTATTATTGTGTGGGGTTCAACATATGTTTTGAGCTTTAGTAAACTTTTTTTTATGAATGTGGGTGCCCTTACATTTGGTGCATAGATGTTCAAAATTGAGAGTTTCTCTTGGTAGATTTTACCCTTGAAATTCCTCCATTTCAGTTGTTATTTTTCCCTTTTCATTTCTGATTTTATTAATTTGGATACTGTCTCTGTGCCATCTGGTTAGTATGGCTAAGGGTTTATCTATCCTGTTGATTTTCTCAAAGAACCAGCTCCTGGTTTTGTAGATTCTTTGTATAGTTATTTTTGTTTCAACTTGGTTGATTTCAGCCCTGGGTTTTGTTATTTCTTGCTGTCTACTCCTCTTGGGTGAATATTCTTTTTTTAGTTCTAGAGTTTTCAGATGGGCTGTTAAGCTGCTTTGTGGAGGCACTCGGAGCTAAAAGTTTTCCTCTTAACTCTGCTTTCATTGGGTCGCATAAGTTTGGGTATTTTGTGCCTTCGTTTTCTTTAAATTCAAAAAAGTTTTTAATTTCTATATTTCTTCCTTGAGTCATTGAGAAGGGCATTGGTCAGCTTCCAAGTGTATGTGGGCTTTCTGTGAGTTTTCATTGTTTTTGAAGACCAGCCTTAGTCAGTGGTGATCTGATAGGATGCATGGGATTTTTTTAGTCTTCTTGTATCTGTTGAGGCCTGTTTTTTGACAGATTATATGGTCACTTTTGGAGAAAGTATCATGAGGTACATGAAGTGAAGAAAGTATATTCTTTTATTTTAGAATGAAATATTCTATAGATATCTGTTAAATCCATTTGGTCCTTAATTTCTGTTAGCTTCAGTGTGTCTCTGTTTAGTTTGTGTTTCCATGATCTGTCCATTGCTGAGAGTGTGGTGTTGAAGTCTCTCACTATTATTTTTTGAAGTGTAATGTGTTCTCTTGGCTCTAGTAAAGTTTCTTTTATAAATTTGAGTGCCCTTACTTTTGGAGCATAGATGTTCAGAATGGAAAGTTCTTCTTGGCAGATTTTTCCTTTGATATGAAGTGTCCTTCTCTATCTTTTTTCATACCTTTTGGTTGAAAGTCAATTTTATTTGATATTTGAATAGCTAGTTCAGTCTGTTATTTGGGACCATTTGCTTGGAAAATTGTATTCCAGCCCTTTATTCTGAGGTAGTGTCTGTGTTTGACACTGAGGTACATTTCCTGTCTACAGAAAAATACTGGGTCTTGTTTACATATCTAGTCAATTAATCTGTGCCTTTTTATTGGGGAATTGAGTTCACTGATGTTAAGAGATATTAAGAAAAAGTGATTGTTGCTTCTTGTTATTTTTCTTGTCAGGGGTGGTATTATGTTTGTGTGGCTATCTTCTTTTGTGTTTGTTGAAAGTTTACTTTCTGTGCTTTTTCTAGTATGTCGTTTCCCTCCTTGAGTTTTCCACCTATTACCCTTTGTAGGGCTGGATTTTTGGAAAGATATTGTGTAAATTTCGTTTTGTCATGGAACATCTTGGTTTCTCCATGTATGGCAATTGAGTTTTAGTGGGGGTTTTTAGCCTAGGATGGTATTTGTGTTCTCCTAGGGTCTGTATAACATCTGCCCAGGATCTTCTAGCTTTCATTGTCTTCATTGTGAGAAGTTTGGAGAAATTCTGATAGGTCTTCCTTGATATTATACTTGACCTTTTTTCCTTACTGCTTTTAATATTCTTTCTTTGTTTTGTTCATTTGGTGTTTTGACTATTGTGACAGGAGGAATTTCTTTTCTAGTTCAAACTATTTGGAATTCTGCATGCTTCTTATATGTTTATGGGCATCTTTTTCTTTAGGTTAGGTAGGTTTTCTTCTATACTTTTGTTGAAGATATTTATTGGCCCTTAAAGTTAGGAATCTTAGCTCTCTTCTATTTCTATTATCCTTAGCTTTTGTCTCATTGTGTCCTGGATTTCCTTGATGTTTTAGGTTAGCAACTTTTTGAATTTTGCATTTTCTTTGACTGTTGTGTCAATGTTTTCTATGGTATCTTCTCCACTTCTCATTCTCTTTTCTATCTCTTGTATTCTGTTGTTAATGCTTGCATCTATGCCTCCTGATCTCTTTCCTAGGTTTTCCATCTCCAGAGTTTTCTCCCTTGTGATTTCTTTATTGTTTCTATTTCCATTTTTAGAACCTGGATAGTTTTCTTCAATTCCTTCCACTGTTTGGTTGTGTTTTCCAGTAATTCTTTAAGGGATTTTTGTGTTTCTTTTTAAAGGGCTTCTACCTGTGTGTGTGTGTGTGTGTGTGTGTGTGTGTGTTCTTCTGTATTTCTTTAAGGGAGTTATTTATGTCCTTCTTAAAGTCCTCTATCATCATCATCATGAGATGTGATTTTACATCATAGTCTTGCTTTGCTGGTATGTTGGGATATCCAAGGCTCACTGTTGTGGGAGAAATGGGTTCTGATGATTTCAAGTAGCCTTGGTTTCTGTTGCTTATGTTCTTGCCCTTGCCTTTCAGGATCTGGTTATCTCTGGTGTTAGCTGGTCTTGCTGTCTCTGACTGTGATTTGTCCTTCTTGCAAGCCTGTGTTTCAGTACTCCCTGGAGACCAATTTTCTCAGGGAGGAATTTGGGTATGAAGAGCTGTGGCTCATGTTCAGCTCCAGGGTGCAGACAGAAACTGGAAGGATCCTGTCCCAGGTAGCTGCTCAGTTATGGTGTCCTGAGGGTTCTGGACAGGTCCCTTGGAGCAGAAGTGGTAGTTTTATCTGTACTCACAGGCATGTTAGCACTCCTGGGTGACGAGCTTTCTCCTGGTGGTATTTGGGTATGGGGATCTGTAGCACAGGATTAGCTCTGTGTGCACACAGAAAGTAGAAGCAGTGACAGCGTTTTTAATCCAAAAATTTTAATTCAAATATGTATGCACTCCTCGAGGATCAGGTTAACAAAAAAGTCTTTGTTACTGAAGATTTATAAAACAGTCAAAAAGGATCACTTCCTTCACTACTCTGCTGAACTCTATGATTTATAAAGATCAGGTAAGTTGTCTTGCTTGCAAGATTCACAAATATACCCTAGCAGTGTCTTCCTTACTGAAATATTTATAAATGACCTAACTGCATTGACAAAAGTTCCAGTGCACATATATGCCCCCACATACCCATACATGCCCCACAGACATACACACACACACACATACACACATGTGTACACACACACACATGTTACACGTGCAAACACACACATATGCATACACACACAATACCTTAAGATACTGGGACTGTTTTCCATCTGACCCCTCTACTGGTATGCTCATCCTTTAACAAATAAATCAGAACAGAAGAGACAAGAATGCAAATGTGGCTTCAATTTAGATTAAATATCAAGTGGTTTGTTCAGAGAGAGGAAATGAGGTCAATTTTCCATATAGATTTATGGCAGTCCAGTCAGACATAACAGTTATTTGGCAGGTAGAAGAATTTTGACCGAAACCACAATATAACTATAAAGTTGACCTTTAGGAGCTAGTATCCTACACTCGCGTCATCTAGGGTTTAATAGACTCCAGTTTACCTTCCTCCCCAGACCCTTCAAATCATGTTTCTCTTTCCTTCCTATGCATACTGCCTGTCCTCAATCTCCTTCTGTTTATCAATTTTCAAAAACTGAATCAATCTTTGCAACACCGAGTACAATAGAAAAGAGACTATCTAGGACACTGAATTTGGATTGGTATAATAACCAGCAGCTGGTTAACTTCAAATTCTCTCTGTCATTGCCCAACAATAATGGTATATTTATTTTAAGGGGAAATTGTCTTCCACTTTGGAAAAATAGCATCTTTGTAGTTTGAGACATTAACAACCTCAGTGTTAGACTTGACACTCTGAAACTTCTAGAGGGAAAGTGAGATATAATGTAGAGATAATGAGTTTATCGAATAGGTAAGGGCTTTCTGAGTAATATTCTAGTCAAGTAAGAAATTAAGCCAACAATCAAAAATGGGATATCATGAAACTAAAAGGTTTCTGTACAGCTAAGAATACTGTTACACAAAGGAAGAGAGAGGCCACAGAATATACATCTGATAATATCTGATTGTAATATACAAAGAATTAAAAAAAGTAAAACATCATAAAAGCAAATCACTCAATTTAAAAATGAATTATGGAAGCAAGCAGATACTTCTCAAAAGAAGAAATAGTAATGTGCACTAAACACTTGAAAAAAATGTTCAATGAGCCATCACTATACTCGGGTTACAGAAGAGACTTCCCTCTAGTATTCTCTGCTGTGGTAAAATGAAGTTCTGCTTGAACCCTAATGAGACCAATGAAATTGCCAATGACAGTTCAGCAGATCTAGAATCTGATCAAAGATGAGATAATAATCTGCAAGCCTGTGATTGTCCATTTCTGGGCTCCACGCTAGAAAAACACCCTGGCTTGGTAAGAGGAAACACATATGGGCATAGGGAATCAGAAGGGTACTGCCTGCTCTAGGATGCCAGAGAAGGTGATCTGGATGAGAAGAATGAGGATCCTGTGCCAGCTTCTCAGGAAATACCAAGAAACTAAGAAGACCAACCTTCATATGTATCACAAACCGTGCATACCTGAAGGACAAAGGTAATTATTAAAAAACTAGAAGGTTCTCATGGTCTGAGCACATACTGAAAACAGACAAGGCCTACAAGAAGTTTCTAGCTAAGACTCACAGATCTAAGACCAAGGAAGCACTGAAGCGTAGGGAGGAATGCCTCCTGATGAAGAAGGGAGAGATCACCAAGGCTCTGTTCAAGGAGAAAGAGACCAAGAAATAAAGCTTGCCTCATGTCTGTACATAATAGTCTGGCTGTGGCCTCATATGGATCAGTCATAAAACAAAACAAATAAACAAAGCCTAAAAAAAGAAAAGAAAACTGTTCAACATCATTACCTATCAGGTAAATGACATTACAACTACATCAAAGGGGAAGAAAAATGTGCCACACATAAACAATGAAATTTCATTCATCTATAAAAAATTGCTAATCATGAGTTTTGTAGATAAAATGAATGTATCTGGAAAATATTATATTATTTGGGTAATTCAAACTCACAATGTGAAATGCTATATGTTCTCTGTCATGTGTTGTGGAGAACAAAGCTCTGGGCTGTGAGGTGTTAGGCAAGTAAGATATCAATAAAAGATTTGCTTATTTGTTTTTGAATATGCTCAGTTTATTCAACCAAAAATTGTATTATGGTAATATAAAAGTTAGAAAGACATCTCACCATGTGGGGAACAGTTGATTGGGCAGAACATACTCACAGGACATAATCCCACCAGTGAGGGAGATTTGGAAGCTGGCAGGCTCAACCCAAATCTGCTATAAAGTCCATCAGTTGTGGCAGGCTGAGAAGATGAGAGTAAGGAGGTCTTTGAGAGCACTGGAGTGACAGACCTGTGCAAACCTTGCAACAGTGCTCAAACTTCAGCTGTCACTAAAGTCAGGGCCAAACAGAATCTCAAGTCTACTGTAATCTACTGGAAGGATATTGACACAAGATGCTAGAGTTGCAGAAGCTTTGTCTCTCAGTGTGATCTAGAGATCATTTCGAGTGGTCCAATTTTTGTATCATTTCACTAGGCAGTAGTTTTGGGCCAACAGGGATCATATCTTGGAGTTGGTTCACTGGCATAACATCACCACCTAGGGATTAGGTCATTAGCACATCTATACTTGTATTGGGTTTGGCTATATCTGAGCTTCTGGGTGACCTGGTTATGACAGTTGCCTTTAAGGCATAGCTATATCACACCAAGCTGCCTAATGACAATGACCTGTCTTACATTATATTATTCCAGGTAATTAAAAAGGGCTTCAACTATGCTCCTCACATGTATGGCACATGGTTTTGAAGTTTTGAAATTGTGTGTTTCAATTAGAGTGTGAGTAGGCTAGGAAGCTAAAAGCCATTAGAAGAGGCATAATGGCTAGAAGAGGCCTTAAGGAAGGTATAGGTAGCAGAACGCCAAGTGATATGAAGGCAAAGGGGAGGAAGACTGGGAAGACTCTGTTCAAACAAGGTTGGGAGTAAGTAGAGATGTGAGAGGGAGTTAACTAAAACTGAGAATGTATGAGGAAGCCAATTAGAAACACCAGAAGCTATTTAAGGATGGCAATTTAAAGGACTTTGAATTGAGGTACCTTGTCTAAGTGGATAAAGATGATACTAGAAGCCATGGGCAATTAAAGAAAAATTCCACTGTTAGGTATGGAATATTTCAATATGAGTTGTTCATCTAGAAGACTTCAGGGCCTTCAAAGCAATATAAACTATTTATATTGTTTCTTGTGGTCCACCAGAATTAGAATGTTGAAGACATTGTATATACTATGAGGGCATTACTCAAGAGATATACTGTAATTGGTCTAGAAACTTCTATGTTGATTAGCATTCATAGTGGTGAAAGTTTGCAATGCATACAGTTAGTGAGGAAAACTCATGAAAGAACTTACTGAGCTCTGAACCTTTATCATATGATTCTGAGGATATTAAGATTTGTCCACTGGTACAATAATTCCTTGACAGTTATGTATGAAATTTGAAGGCCCCAATTCCTGTCTGTGTTTATGCTTGGTATAGTGAATGTGGTGGGCCTTAGAAATAAATCTACTAATTTTTATATTTTTCTATTTCTGGCCTAATGGATATGTTTAAGTATTTATGTCTAAATGTATAGCCTAGTGCTGCCTCCAAACCACCCGCCTTACTTGTCATGGAATAATAGCTAATGGAGAAATACATGACTAGTCTGCTTTCTAAGAATTAGTAATTTCAAGTGCCTGGCCTTCAATAGAATACTGCCATTACCTTCTATGTATCAGGGAACATGCAGAAGAGAGAATGAAAAGAGGCTAAGACCCTGGTACTGGCAAAGAAAGCATTGCAATCCTATAGCCTCAGCGTTAATAGACCTTGAAGTCACGGACTCACAGCAGATGTAGTTAGCTGCACAGGGCATACACAAAGTGGAATCATCAACATTCAGTCCTGGATAAGCAGGAACTCATAAAGCCACACTGTTCCCCCACCAAACAATTAATAATTGGTGGCTTCTGGGAGAGGAGGAGCCATTGTCTTTTATGGTACATAGCTACTGAAATTCTCATGCTTCAGTGGATAGATCTGTACCTCATCTATGTGGGTGGCCCTGTTTAAAGGTAGTGGAACACAAAAATAAAACAAAAAGATATGTTAGAGGGTGTATTGTTGTGAGAAGTAAATTATGGAGTCAGGAAAAGGAGATAAATTATATATATAAAATGTCAAAGAACAAATACATCAAATAATCCCTAATTTATTCTATCTGGAATTTCTTCTTTACATATTATAGATGAATAATAAACAAAATAGTCTTCAAAAAATTTTTGAGTTTGAGACATACAGAAGTCTTTGAAGTACCATAAAATCTGTGGTGACTAAGAATCAGAAAGTTTATGAATAATTAAAAATAATTAAGGATCTCCTACCTTAGAAGAATTTAAAATAAATCCTTCAGGAATTTAGTCGAGCCTCTAAATACATTCTCTTATATGTACTGGTTCAGACACTCTCCTTGGTGTTTTGTGGGAGAAAGAATGGTGCATTTATTTATATACAAGAGAAGCAGCACAGAAACTGGCTTTCAAGCAAAAAAGGGGTGAAAGACCACATCCTGAAATCTGCTTGCAATAAAATCTCAGAGCTCGTGAAGTTGCAGTGACTATGAACATTTCATATTCAAAACTCATGGAGCTTCATTCAGGAGAGTTCAGAGTGTGTCCTCACATTAGAAGTATAGATAATATCCACTTATCAGTGAGTGCATACCATGTGTGTTCTTTTGTAATTAGGTTACCTCACTTAGGATAATATTCCAGTTCCACCCATTTGCCTAAGAATTTCATGAATTCATTGTGTTTATTAGCTGAGTAGTATTCCATAGTGTAAATATACCACATTTTCTGTATCCATTCCTCTGTTAAAGGACATGTGGGTTCTTTCCAGCTTCTGGCTGGAAAATCAGGCTACTATGAACATGGTGGAACACGTGTCCTTATTACATCCTAGGGAAATCTCTGGGTATATGCCCAGGAATGGTATAATGAGGTCCTCCAGTAGTATCATGCCCAGAAGCTTGGAATACCCAAGACACAATTCACATAACAAATGACGTCCAAGAAGAAGGAAGGAGAGGCCCCTGGTCCTGGAAAGGCTCCATGTAGCAGTGTAGGGGAATACCAGGACAGGGAAGTGGGAAGGTGTTAACTGAGGAACAGGGGGAAGGAAGAGGACTTATGGAACTTTCTGGGAGGGGGGAAACAGAAAAGGGGAAATCATTTGAAATGTAAATAAAGAATACATCTAATAAGAAAATAAATAAATAAAATTTTAAAAAAGATAAAAAGAAGTATCAATAAACTAAAAATAAATATTGTAAGAGAAAGTCATTGGACTTTACTGAGGGTTCTACAAATAGGGTGTTTGGGATCAGTATTTTAGATTCCATGCTTTGCACAGGTAGATTTTGGATGGATTTCATGCATCTCCCTTTTATTATGTATACATTGAAACTATCTCTAATTCATAGGATTCTGCAGCCTGCCTCAACTGGTCTTCAGTCTACATTGACATCCTACCAGCAAAGTAGTGCCTCACTAGCAGGACAGATTTAATAATCTATGATAGTGGGCAAGCAGGCAAAAAGCAAAAGCTTCCTTCTCCTATGTCCTTGAATGTCACCACTAGAAGGTGTAGTCTAGACTTAGCTTAAGTCTTCACACCTCAAATAGTCCAATCAGAAAATGTCTCTCACAAATGTGCCCAGTGCTTAGGTTTTAGTTGATTGCAGATGTAGTCACATTGATAACCAAAATTAGTCAGCAAAATATGTCATCGTATTTTAAAATGTCAGTACTGACCAGTCCATCTTTCCCATCCTGGTTACCCCAATCAGGAATTGCATATGTGAAAAATTCATAGGTGTTATGCTTGCTTCCATCCTCTCCCCTCCCCATTCTCTTCTTTTTTTTTTCTTTTTTTTATTGTATATATTCTATATTTACAATTCATTTCCCTTTTTCTGGTTCCCCACCCCCCAAAGGTCCCACATGTCCTTTTCCCTCCCCCTGCTCCCGCATCCACCCCCTCCCACTTTACTGTTCTTGTACTCTCCCACAATGATGTTTTGGTCCATTCTAGCACCAGTGTCCACTCCTTTCTTCTTGTGAGACATCACTTGATATGTGATTTGTGTCTTTGGTGTTCCAAGCTTCTAGGCTAATATCCACTTATCAGTGACTGTATACCATGGGTATTCTTTTGAGACTGGGTCACCTCACTTAGTATGACATTCTCCAGCTCCATCTATTTATCTAAGAATTTCATGAATTCATTGTTTCTAATGGCTGAATAGTACTCCATTGTGTATATATACCACATTTTTTGTATCCATTCCTCTGTTGAGGGACATCTGGGTTCTTTCCAGCTTCTGGCTATTATATATAAGGCTGCTATGAACATAGTGGAGCATGTATCCTTATTGCATGCTGGTGAATCTTCTGGGTATATTCCCAGGAGTGGTATGGCTGGGTCCTCCGGAAGTATCACGCCCAGTTTTCTGAGGAACTGCCAGACTGATTTCCAGAGTGGTTGTACCAGCTTGCATTCCCACCAGCAGTGGAGGAGTGTTCCTCTTTCTCCACATCCTTGCCAACACCTGATGTCTTCTGAGTTTTTAATCTTAGCCATTCTGACTGGTGTGAGGTGAAATCTCAGGGTTGTTTTAATTTGCATTTCCCTAATGACTAGTGATGTTGAACATTTTTTAAGGTGTTTCTCAGCCATCCGAATTTCTTCAGGTGAAAAGTCTCTGTTTAGCTCTGTACCCCATTTTTGGATAGGGTTATTTGGTTTTCTGGGGTCTAACCTCTTGAGTTCTTTGTATACATTGGAGATTAGCCCTCTGTCGGATGCAGATTAATGAGGACATAGATAAATGAAAATTGTGAAACAGTGGTTTCTAATTCTAGTTGAAACTTGTCTGAGTCTAAGGTAGAGACAATGGCACAGGCTAGTATAATAGAAGGCTTTTGCAGTTCATTATCTGTGTCAATTAAATAATTAAAAGGCTGGAAAATCTTGGGCATTGGCAGCAGCAACAGATAAGCTTTTTAAAGATGAAGAATGATGCTCTTACAAAACACACAGCACATAGGCACACATGCCTTCAGCAAGATATGCTCACATGTGAACACAGTACACATGGAGCAAGGCACACAACTGTGAATACACACAGAGCAATGCACACACACATGTGAACATACACAGAGCAAGACAAACAAATATGCAAATATACACACACATGTACAACAAATCACACACAGAGAGAACCTTCGTGCTTAGCTAAGTGTGTGTGGGGGGGTTAAGTCTCATTCATCTTAGAGTTCTGGGGGTTATAATAGTATATTTGGTTGTCTTTATGGGTCCTCCCCTCAGCTTGACTTGTTGATCTTCGAAAAAAAAGGACTCAGAGCCCAGAACTTTAGGTAAACAAGTATAGGCCTGACCATGAACATTTCTGGCACAAATGGCCCAATTAACTAAGAAGCCCTGCTGGTAGGATAACAAGCCTACTTGACCTTTTGTCTTAGGCCAGGCAGGTATGGAAGAAGCCAGACGCTCGCCACTATCATTATGTACCTGTGCTCCTTTCCCCATCTGTCTGCCTGTTAGGGGTATGTCTAGCTCGCAGTCCTTCACTAGCACAGCCAAGATAGAGAATAACCTTTCTGCTTTAGAGGAAAAAAATTCAGTTGTAAGTTGATGCTGTTAGTTCCTTAAAATGACCTAGGCATATTAGCCTGTTTAGTTTTAGTCTAGAAGTGTTTTCATAGGGTTCATTGCAGAGACAGCCTAATATGCCAGGGATTCAGCTGATACCCAGTGTATCCATCAATCTTTGTGCTGTCTGAATGTGACATTCCACATCACCTCTAGCTGAACAAAAGGCAAAATAAATTGCCAGTTCTAATATTATGCCCAGTTCCCATGCCAAATGATTATGATCACACTGGAAACTTTGATAGAATGAAATGAGCAACAAAATCTATAATATTTAATTACAAATTGGTATTCTTACATGGGATTCTTTTGACAGTCTTAGCTCTTATGTAGCTGGAAAATAGAAAAGGAATCTGGCATTCAAATGAGAATATTTAACATCAGCTCACTTCTCCAAGGTATAAAATACAGTATAAACGCGTGCACACATACACAGGAAAAATAGCAGTAACGTTTTAGTTTCTTGAGAAAGTATGAGGAAACGTAAATACTTAGAAAAATTCAAAGATGTCAACAAAGAGACTATAAATGGCATTGCAAAGGAAAGGAACAAGTAACAAATGATTTGACATTTGCTACATAATTTTCTCTAAAGTCAGTCATTTTTCAACAACCTCATGTTCAAAACCCTTTAGTAGAAGGCTGGAGAGATAAGTCAGCATCTAAGAAGACTTGATGCTCATCCAGGGAACTGGTTTGGTCCCCAGAACCCATGTTAGCAGCACACAATTGACTATAGCTAATGCTTCAGTGAATCTGGTACCCACATTTAGATTCAGTTTGCACCTGCACACACATGGCATCCACTCACACAGAGAAATACATATATAAAATGTGCCAAGTATTTTAAAAGTTGGCACATAAAAAAAAAACCAAAAGTTTTAAGTAGCTTTGTGGCACCATTAGAATATTTAGTTTTTGTAGCAAGCAATACTCTTTCACCTCTTACTTTTGTAAGTGTTAATTTATTCATCTACTTTAGAGACATGTATCCAGTTCATGTACAGTAATCTGGGACTGAAACAGAGAACACACACAACATCTTTTCTAAATCTCTAGAAGGTGAGAAATGTTATTCATATAGGGGGAAATGAAAATATTATGTAGTCAATTCTTCAAAAAAGAAATACATAGTTTATTGTCTATAAAGCTCAGCCACAAGACCCTTCATTCATATGACAAAAAAATTTGTGAAGTAAAAGCCATAAAGTTTTATGTAAGAATGATTATAAATAATTAATGTCTTTAACCAACAGAATCTCTCTATACATTCTGTAACCTAGAGAGACTTGCTAAACCATATCTCACAGGTGAAATCTGACCTGCTATCATTTTTGTAATGAAAGATTGATTGGAGCTCAATTTTATCCATTGGTTTACATTATCTATGGATGTTTTCTGAGCTACATAGACAGAGCATTGACTGATGGCAGCAGAGACCCTCTATCTCTGCAAAGATGCTGAAAATACTATTTGTCTCTTTGGAGAAGGCATTACTGTACCACCTGAGCAGGTGATGAAGGAAGGAAGCAAGAGTGCAGAGGGAATGATCAGCTTAAAAATGATATTGTTAGAGATATAGGGCAGAAAAAAATAGGTGGTGTTGATCTGGAGGTGCTGCGCCACTGATGGAATCAAACAGATTTAAGAAGTAAACTACACACAGCAGGCAGCTGGAGTCAAATATGTGGACAGAGACCTAGCTTAGCTTAGCTCTGAAGGAGATCTGGGCACAGACAGCTCAGCTGCGGTTGCAGACCACCGCGGGCCGGCTCGCCACGCAGGCTGGCAGCGAGGTGATATCTTGCCTCGGGACACAGCACAGAATTCTAGCAGCTGGAGTCAGGGACTTGGACTGAGACCTAGTTTAGTCTAGCACAGACAACGTCACCAGGCTCTGGCCCGCACCCAGAGCCAGAAGAGATCTGCAGATCCGGGCACCAACAGCTCACTAAGAGTCACTGTCCCCTGGGGACAGGCACGCTATGCTTTCAGCAGGGCTGCCATCTACAATAAGACCAACTAACTCCAGAGATAAACAGATGGCAAAAGGCAAACGTAGGAATGTTATTAACAGAAATCAAGGTGATATGGCACCATCTGAACCCAATTCGCCAACCACAGCAAGTCCTGGATACCCCAGCACACCAGAAAAACAAGAGTTAGATATAAAAGCACAGGTCATGATGCTCCTAGTGGAACACAAAAAAGACATAAACAAATCTCTTAAAGAAATGCAGGGGAACATCAATAGGGTAGAAGCTCTTACAATGCAAACACAAAAAACACTTAAAGAACTCCAGGAGAATATGGGCCAACAGACAGAAACCAATAAAGAGAAAATGAGAAAATCAGTTAAAGAAATGCAGGAGAACTTGAAACAACAGGCAGAAGTCATGAAAGAGGGAGCACAAAAATATATTAAAGAATTGCATGAAAACACAAACAAATGAAGGAACTGAGCAAAACCATCCAAGATCTGAACACAGAGGTAGAAACAACTAAGAAATCACAAAAAGAGGCAACTTTAGAGATAGAAAACCTTGGGAAGAAATCAGGAGTCGTAGATGCAAACATCAACAATAGAATATAAGAGATAGAGATAAGAATCTCAGATGCTGAAGATAAAATAGTAACCATTGACTCCACAGTCAAAGAAAACGCAAAATCCAATAGGCTTGTAACCCAAAACATCCAGGAAATCCAGGACACAATGAGAAGACCAAACCTAAGGATTATAGGGATAGATGAGAATGAAGATCTACAACTTAAAGGGCCAGCAAATATCTTTAACAAAATTATAGAAGAAAACTTCCCTAACTTAAAGAGAGAGATGCCCATGAATATACAAGAAGCCTACAGAACTCCAAACAGACTGGACCAGAACAGAAACACCTCTCGTCACATAATAATCAAAACCCCAAATGTACTAAACAAAGAAAGAATATTAAAGGCAGTAAGAGAAAAAGGCCAAGTAACATATAAAGGAAGACCTATCAGAATCACACCAGACTTCTCTCCAGAAACCATGAAAGCTAGAAAATCCTGGGCAGACCTCATGCAGACACTAAGAGAACACAAATGTCAGCCAAGACTACTATACCCAGCAAAACTCTCAATCAACATAGATGGAGAAATCAAATATTCCATGACAGGACCAAATTTACACAATATCTTTCCACTAACCCAGCTCTACAAAGGATAATAGAAGGAAAACTCCAATACAAGGAAGGAAACTGAACCCAAGAAAAAGCAAGACAGTAACCTTCTTCCATCAAACTCAAAGGAAGATAACTACTCAAAAACAAAAATAACATAAAAAATGTCAGGAAGTAATAATCTCTATTCCTTAATATCTCTTAATATCAATGGACTCAATTCCCCAATAAAAAGACATAGACTAACAGACTGGATATGGAAACAGGACCCTACATTTTGCTGCTTACAGGAAACACACCTCAGAGTCAAAGACAAACACTACCTTAGAGTAAAAGATGGAAGACAATTTTGCAAGCAAATGGTCACAGGAAGCAAGCTGGAATAGCCATTTTAATATCAGATAAAATTGACTTTCAACCCAAAGTCATCAAAAGAGACACAGAAGGTCACTTCTTGCTAGTCAAAGGAAGAATCCACCAAGAACTCACAATTCTAAACATCTATGCTCCAAATGTAAGGGAACCCTCATTCGTAAAAGAAACTTTACTAAAGCTCAAAGCACACATTGCACCTAACACAATGATTGTGGGGACCTCAATACTCCACTATCCTCAGTAGACCAATCAGGAAAACAGAAACTAAACAGGGACACGGAGAAACTCATAGAAACTTTGGAACAATTGGATTTAACAGATATATATATATAGAACATTTCACCCTAAAGCAAAAAGACTATACCTTTTTCTCAGCTCCTCACAGTACCTTCTCCAAAATCGACCATATAATTGGACACAAGACAGACCTCAACAAATATAAAAAGATCTAACTAATCCCATGCCTCTTATCAGATCACCATGGAGTAAGAGTGTTCTTCAATAGCAAAAAAACAACAGAAAATCCTCATACACGTGGAGGCTGAACAATATTCTACTCAATGATACCTTAGTCCAGGAAGAATAAAGAAAGAAATCAAAGAATTCTTAGAATTTGATGAAAATGAAGGCACAACATACCCAAATCTATGGGACACAATGAAAGCAGTGCTCAGAGGAAAACTCATAGCCCTGAGTGTCTCCAAAAAGAAACAGGAGAGAGCATATACTAGCAACTTAATGGCGCACTTGAAAGCTATGGAACAAAAAGAAGCAATTTCACCATGGAGGAGTAGAAGACAGGAAATCATCAAACTCAGGGCTAAAATCAATCAAGTTGAAACAAAGAGAACCATACAAAGAATGAACAAAACCAGGAGCTGCTTCTTTGAGAAAATCAACAAGATAGATAAACCCCTAGCCAGACTTACCAAGGGCACAGACACAGTATTCAAATTAACAAAATTAGAAATTAAAAGGGAGATATAACAACAGAAACTGAGGAAATTCAAAAAATCATCAGATCCTACTACAAAAACCTATACTCAACACAACTGGAGAATCTGGAGGAAATGGACAATTTCCTAGACAGTTACCAAATACCAAAATTAAACCAGGATCAAATAGATCGTCTAAATAGACCCATAACCCCCAAAGAAATAGAAGGGGTCATAGAAAGTCTTCCAACCAAAAAGAGCACAGGACCAGATGGTTTTAGTGCAGAATTCTATCAGACCTTCAAAGAAGTCCTGATACCGATACTCTTCAAACTATTCCACATAATAGAAACAGAAGGAACACTACCCAACTCATTCTATGAAGCCACAATTATCCTGATAACAAAACCACACAAAGATCCAACTAAGAAAGAGAACTACAGGCCAATTTCTCTTATGAATATCAATGCAAAAATACTAAACAAAATACTTGCCAACTGAATCCAAGAACACATCAAAACAATCATTCACCGTGATCAAGTTGGCTGCATCCCAAGGATGCAGGGATGGTTCAATATACAGAAATCCATCAATGTAATTCACTACATAAACAAACTCAAAGAAAAAAACCACATGGTCATCTCATTGGATGCTGAAAAAGCCTTTGACAAAATTCAGCATCCTTTCATGCTAAAGGTCTTGGAAAGTGCAGGAATTCAAGGCCCATATCTAAACATAGTAAAAGCAATATACAGCAGACCAGTAGCCAACATCAAGGTAAATGGAGAAAAACTTGAAACAATCCCACTAAAATAAGGGACTAGACAAGGCTTTCCCCTCTCACCATATCTCTTCAATATAGTACTTGAGGTACTAGCTAGAGCAATTTGACAACAGAGGGAAGTCAAAAGGATACAAACCGGAGAAGAAGAAGTCAAACTATGACTATTCGCAGATGATATGATAGTATAGTTAAGTGACCCAAAAAACTCCACCAGAGAACTCCTGCAACTGATAAACAAGTTCAGCAAAGTGGCTGGCTATAAAATCAACTCAAACAAATCAGTAGCCTTCCTATACGTGAAGGATAAGCAGGCCAAGAAAGAAATTAGGGAAATGACACCCTTCACAATAGCCACAAATGATATAAAGTATCTTGGAGTGACTCTAACCAAACATGTGAAAGATTTATATAACAAAAACTTCAGGTCTCTGAAGAGGGAAATTGAAGAAGACATCAGAAAATGGGAAAATCTTCCATGCTCTTGGGTTGGCAGGACTAATATAGTCAAAATGGCAATCTTGCCCAAAGCAATATACAGATTCAACGCAATCCCCATCAAAATCCCAACTCAGTAGTTCATAGAGTTAGAAAGAGCAATTCTCAAATTCATCTGGAATAACAAAAAACCCAGGATAGCTAAAACTATCAACAACAGCAAAAGAACTTTTGGGGGAATCAATATCCCAGACCTCAAGCAATATTACAGAGCAGTAGTATTAAAAACTGCATGGTGAGGCCTGTAGCTGGAGCTGCGCAAAGAGTAGCAGTTTGGGGGACACCAGCCGAGCCTGTGCTCTGCGCTCACAGTGCGGACCCCGAACTCCCTGCAGTCAGCGCCATCTTCCCAGCTGCTTCCCATCCAGCCAGCGGCAGGGGAGCCAGCCTCAGCCAGCTTCCCAGGTGCTCAGACCCAGCCTGTGGAACCAGGTACCCGAGATATCCCAAGTTTAAGACCTTCGGGACTCAGGCCTGGAGCGGGAGCTGCACACAGAGTAGCGGTTTGGGGGACACCAGATGAGCCTGTGCTCTGCTCTCGCAGGGCAGTCCCCGAACTCCCTGCAGTCAGCGCCATCTACCCAGCTGCTTCCAATCCAGCCAGTGGTGGGGGAGCCAGCATCAGACAGCTTCCCAGCAGCATTGGACCAGCAGGCAGAACCAGATAACTGAGATATCCCGACTTTAAGACCTCTGGGGAATCAGGACACCAGACAGCAAACCCTGAGCAGGAACAGTATAGAGCAGCTGCCCAACAGGAGGAACC
Source organism: Apodemus agrarius (assembly GCA_964023405.1). Lineage (NCBI taxonomy): Eukaryota > Metazoa > Chordata > Mammalia > Rodentia > Muridae > Apodemus > Apodemus agrarius. The sequence goes on along the minus strand of OZ030006.1, from coordinate 39,189,497 downwards.
AAGTACCTGGGATATCCTGAGTTTAAGACCTCGGGGGACTCAGGCTATCTGTCAGCAATCTTTGAGCAGGAGCCCTGCAGGGAAGTGGTTCAGGTGTCCCAGTCATGGAAATAGCCTTACGAGCCCACAGGAGGGTCAAGCACCAGCTAGTAAATACAGGACCAACTAACACCAGAGTTAACCAGATGGCAAAAGGCAAATGTAAGATCCTTACTAACAGAAATCAAGGCAGTATGGCAGCATCCGAACCTAGTTCCCCGACAGCAATAAATCTTGGATACCCCAAAACACCAGAAAAACAAGACTCAGATCTAAAATCACTGGTCAGGATGCTGATAGAGGAACACTTAGTTAAATCTCTTAAAGTAATACATGAGAAAATAGATCAAAAGCTAGAAGCCCTTACAAGGCAAACACAATTAAATCTCGGATATCTCAACACACCAGAAAAACAAGACTCAGATCTAAAATCACTGGTAAGGATGCTGATAGAGGATCACTTAGATAAATTTCTTAGAGTAATAGAGGAGAAAATAGATCAAAAGCTAGAAGCCCATACAAGGCAAACACAAAAATCACTTAAAGAAATCCAGGAGAATATAGAGCAAAAAATGAATCCCAATAAGGGGGAGAAACAAAAATCACTTAAAGAAATACAAGAGAACATGGGTCAACGAGTAGAAGTCATAAAAGAGGAAACACAAAAATCCCTTAAAGAATTACAGGAAAACACAAACAAGCAATTGAAAGATCTGAGCAAAACTATACAGAATCTAAAAACAGAAGTAGAAACAACTAAGAAATCGCAAAGGGAGACAACGTTAAAGATAGAAAAGTTTGGGAAGAAATCAGGAGTCATAGATGCAAATATCAACAATAGAATACAAGAGATAGAAGACAGAATCTCAGATGCTGAAGATACCATAGGAACCATGGATTCAACAATTAAAGAAAATGCAAAATGCAAAAAGCTGGTAACCCAAAACATTCAGGAAATCCAGGACACAATGAGAAGACCAAACCTAAGGATTATAAGGATAGATGAGAATGAAGATCTACAACTTAAAGGGCGAGCAAATATCTTCTACAAAATTATGGAAGAAAACTTCCCCAACCTAAAGAGAGAGATACCCATGAATATACAAGAAGCCTATAGAAACCCAAATAGATTGGACCAGAACAGAAATGCTTCCAGTCACATAATAATCAAAACCCCAAATGTACTAAACAAAGAAAGAATATTAAAGGCAGTAAGAGAAAAAGGACAAGTAACATATAAAGGAAGACCTATCAAAATTACACCAGACTTCTTACCCGAGACCATGAAAGCTAGAAGATCCTGGGCAGACCTCAGGCAGACTCTAAGAGAACACAAACTTCAGCCTAAACTACTATACCCAGCAAAACGCTCAATTGCCATAGATGGGGAAACCAAGGTATTCCATGACAAAACCAAATTTGCACAATATTTATCTACAAACCCAGCCCTACAAAGGATAATAGGGGAAAAATACCAACACAAGGGGGGAAACTACACCCCAGAAGAAACAAGATAGAAACCCCCTTTCATCCAACCCAAAAGAAGAGAACCACTCAAATACAAATAATAATAATAATAATAATAATAATAATAATGCCCAAAATGTCAGGAAGTAATAATTACTATTCTTTAATATCTCTTAATATCAATGGACTCAATTCTCCAATAAAAAGACACAGAGTAACAGACTGGATATGGAAACAGGACCCTATGTTTTGCTGCATACAGGAAACACATCTCAGTGTCAAAGACAAACACTACCTTAGAGTAAAAGGCTGGAAGACAGTTTTACAAGCAAATGGTCTCAGGAAACAAGCCTTAGTAGCCATTCTAATTTCAGATAAAATTGACTTTCAACCTAAAGTCATCAAAAGAGACTCAGAAGGTCACTTCTTGCTTGTCAAAGGGAAAATCCACCAAGAAGAATTCTCAATACTGAACATCTATGCGCCAAATGTAAGGGCACCCTCATTTGTAAAAGAAACCTTACTAAAGCTTAAAGCACACATTGCACCTAACATAATGATTGTAGGTGACTTCAAGACTCCACTCTCCTCAATGGACCGATCAGGAAAGCAGAAACTAAACAGGGACACAGTGAAACTAATTGAAGCTTTGGACCAATTGGATTTAACAGATATATATAGAACATTCCATCCTAAAGCAAAAAAGTATACGTTTTTCTCAGCACCACACGGTACCTTCTCAAAAATTGATCATATAATTGGTCACAAGAGAGACCTCAACAAATACAAGAAGACCGAACTAATCCCATGTCTCCTATCAGATCACTATGGAGTAAAAGTGGTCTTTAATAGCAAGAAGAACAACAGAAAGCCCACATACACATGGAAACTGAATAATACTCTACTCAATGACACCTTGGTAAAGGAACAAATAAAGAAAGAAATCAAAGACGTTTCGACTTCAATGAAAATCTAGGTAAGACCTACCCAAATCTTTGGGACACAATGAAAGCAGTGCTAAGAAGAAAACTCATAGCCCTGAGTGCCTCCAAAAAGAAACTGGAGAGAGCATACACTAGCAACCTAACAGCACACCTGAAGGCCCTGGAACAAAAAGAAGCTAATTCACCCAGGAGGAGCAGAAGAGAGGAAATCATCAAAATAAGGGCTGAAATCAATCAAGTAGAAACAAAGGGAACCATACAAAGATTCAACAAAACCAAGAGCTGGTTCTTTGAGAAAATCAACAAGATAGATAAACCCTTAGCTAGACTAACCAAAGGGCACAGAGACAGTATCCAAATTAACAAAATTAGAAATGAAAAGGGGGATATAACAACAGAAACTGAGGAAATTCAAAAGATCACCAGATCCTACTACAAAGGCCTATACTCAAAACAACTGGAGAATCTAGAGGAAATGGATGATTTCCTAGACAGATACCAAATACCAAAATTAAATCAGCATCAAGTAGATCAGCTAAACAGTCCCATAACCCCTAAAGAAATAGTAGGGGTTATAGAAAGCCTCCCAAAGAAAAAAAGTATGGGACCTGATGGTTTTAGTGCAGAATTCTACCAGACCTTCAAAGAAGACTTAACACCAATACGCTCAAACTATTCCACAAAACAGAGACAGAAGGGACACTGCCCAACTCATTCTTCCAAACCACAATTACGCTGATACCTAAACCACAAAAAGATCCAACAAAGAAAGAGAACTACAGGCCAATTTCTCTTATGAATATAGATGCAAAAATACTAAATAAAATTCTTGCCAACCGAATCCAAGAGCATATCAAAACGATCATTCACCATGATCAAGTAGGCTTCATTCCAGGGATGCAGGGATTGTTCAATATACGGAAATCCATCAATGTAATCCAGTACATAAACAAACTAAAAGAAAAAAACCATATGGTCATCTCTTTTGTCAAAGCATTTGACAAAATTCAGCATCCTTTCATGCTAAAAGTCTTGGAAAGAGCAGGAATTCAAGGCCCATACCTAAAAATAGTAAAAGCAATCTACAGCAAACCAGTAGCCAACATCAAAATAAATGGAGAGAAACTTCAAGCAATCCCACTAAAATCAGGGACTAGACAAGGCTGCCCTCTGTCTCCATATCTTTTCAATATAGTACTTGAAGTTCTAGCAAGAGCAATTAGACAATATAAGGATGTCACAGGGATACAAATTGGAAAGGAAGAAGTCAAAGTATCATTATTTGCAGACGATATGATAATTTACTTAAGCGACCCAAAAAACTCTACCAGAGAACTTCTACAGCTGATAAACAACTTCAGCAAAGTGGCTGGTTATAAAATTAACTCAAGCAAATCAGTATCCTTGTTGTACTCAAAGGACAAGCAGGCTGAGAAAGAAGTTAGGGAAATAACACCCTTCACAATAGCCACAAACAACATAAAGTACCTTGGAGTGACTCTAACCAAACAATCAAAAGATCTGTATGACAGGAACTTCAAGTCCTTGAAGAAAGAAATCAAAGAAGACCTCAGAAAATGGAAAAATATTTCTTGCTCCTGGATTGGCAGGATCAATATAGCAAAAATGGCCATCTTGCTAAAAGCAATCTACAGATTCAATGCAATCCCCATCAAAATCCCAGATCAATTCTTCATAGATCTAGAAAGAGCAATTCTCAAATTCATCTGGAGCAACAAAAAAAAAAAAACACGATAGCTAAAACTATGCTCAACAATAAAAGGACTTCTGGGGGAATCAATATCCCTGACTTCAATCAGTACTACAGAGCAATTGTGTTAAGAACTGCATGGTATTGGTACAGCAACAGACAAGTAGATCAATGGAATAGGATTGAAGACCCAGAAATGAACCCACATACTTATGGTCACTTGATCTTTGATAAAGGAGCCACAACCATCCAGTGGAAAAAAGATAGCCTTTTCAACAAATGGTGCTGGTTCAACTGGAGGTCAACATGCAGAAGAATGCGAATTGACCCACACTTATCTCCTTGTACTAAGATCAACTCCAAGTGGATCAAGGACCTCCACATAAAACCAGACACACTGAAACCTTAGAAAAGAAACTTGGGAAGACCCTGGAGGATATGGGCACATGGGGAAAGTGCCTGAACAGAACACCAATAGCTTATGCTCTAAGAGCAAGAATTGACAAATGGGACCTCATAAAATTACAAAGTTTCTGTAAGGCAAAGGACACTGTCAGATTGACAAAACGGCAACCAACAAAGTGGGAAATGGTCTTCACCAACCCCACATCTGACAGAGGGCTAATATCCAATATATACAAAGAACTCAAGAAGGTAGACCACAAAGAACCAAATAACCCTATCAAAAAATGGGGTACAGAGATAAACAAAGAATTTTCACCAGAAGAAATTCAGATGGCTGAGAAACACCTTAAGAGATGTTCAACATCATTAGTCATTAGGGAAATGCAAATCAAAACAATCCTGAGATTCCACCTCACACCAGACAGAAGGGCTAAGATTAAAAACTCAAGAGACAACAAGTGCTGGCGAGGATGTGGAGAAAGAGGAACACTCCTCCACTGTTGGTGGGATTGCAAAATGGTAAAACTGCTCTGGAAATCAGTGTGGCAGTTCCTCAGAAAATCGGGTATGTCACTTCCAGAGGACCCTGGCATACCACTCCTGGGCATATACCCAGAGGATTCCCCTGCATGCAATAAAGACACATGCTCCACTATGTTTATAGCAGCCTTGTTTATAATAGCCAGAAATTGGAAGGAGCCCAGATATCCCTCAAAAGAAGAATGGATACAGAAAATGTGGTATATTTATACAATGGAGTACTACTCAGCAATTAAAAATAATGAACTCATGCAATTTGTAGGTAAATGGTTAGACCTGGAAAATATCATCCTGAGTGATTTAACCCAATCACAAAAGAATACACATGAAATGCAATCACTGATAAGTGGATATTAATGAGCCCAGAAGCCCTAAATACTCAAGGCACAATTAGCAAGTCAAATGACTCCCAAGAAGAAGAAAGGAGAAGACCCTGGGCCTGTAAAGATTGGATCCAATTTTGTAGACCCAGAACAGAGAAATTGTAGGGTGGGGATGATTGGGGAATAGTTGGGGGGGAGAGGAATTATGGGATATATGGTGGGGGGGGAACTGGTAAACGGGAAAGCCTTTGGAATGTAAACATAGAATATAGAAAATAAAAATTAAATTATAAAAACTGCATGGTATTGGTTCAGTGACAGGGAGGCAGATCAATGGAATAGGATCGAAGACCCAGAATTGAACCCGCACATCTATGGCCAATTGATCTTCGACAAAGGAGCTGAAAACATCAAGTGGAAAGATAGCCTTTTCAACAGATGGTGCTGGCTCAACTGGAGCTCAACATGCAGAAGAATGAGAATTGATCCACTCTTATCTCCTTGCACTAAGCTCAATTCCAAGTGTATCAAGGACCTCCACATAAAACCAGACACACTAAAACTAATAGAAAAGAAACTGGGGAAGACCTTTGAGGACATTGGCTCAGGGGAAAAATTACTGAACAGAACACCAATTGCTTATGCTCTAAGAGCAAGAATAGACAAATGGGACCTCATAAAATTACAAAGTTTCTGTAAGGCAAAAGACACTGTCAAAAGGATAAATCGGCAACCAACATATTGGGAAAAGATCTTTACCAACCCCACATCCGACAGAGGGCTAACATCCAATGTATACAAAGAACTGAAGAGGTTAGACCCCAGAAAACCAAATAACCCTATCCAAAAATGGGGTACAGAGCTAAACAGAGATTTTTCAGCTGAAGAAATTCAGATGGCTGAGAAACACCTTAAAAAAATGTTCAATATCATTAGTCATTAGGGAAATGCAAATCAAAACAACCCTGAGATTTCACCTCACACCAGTCAGAATGGCTAAGATTAAAAACTCAGTAGACATCAGTATTGGCGAGGATGTGGAGAAAGAGGAACACTCCTCCACTGTTGGTGGGAATGCAAGCTGGGTACAACCACTCTGGAAATCAGTATGGTGGTTCCTCAGAAAACTTGACGTGATACTTCCGGAGGACCCAGCCATACCACTCCTGGGATTATACCCAGAAGATTCCCCAGCATGCAATAAGGATACATGCTCCACTATGTTCATAGCAGTCTTATATATAATAGCCAGAAGCTGGAAAGAACCCAGATGTCCCTCAACAGAGGAATGGATACAAAAATGTGGTATATATACACAATGGAGTACTATTCAGCCATTAGAAAAAATGAATTCATGAAATTCTTAGAGAAATGGATGGAGCAGGAGAACGTCATACTAAGTGAGGTGACCCAGTCTCAAAAGAATACCCATGGTATGCAGTCACTGATAAGTGGATATTAGCCTAGAATCTTAGAACACCAAAGACACAAATCACATACCAAGTGATGTCTGACAAGAAGAAAGGAGTGGACACTGGTGCTAGAATGGACCAAAGCATCATTGTGGGGGAGTACAAGAACAGTGAGGTGGGAGGGGTTAGAAGAGGGAGCAGGGCAAGGGAAAAGGGCATGTGGGACCTTTGGGTGTGGGGAACCAGAAAAAGGGAAATGAATTGTAAATATAGAATATATCCAATAAAAAAAAGGTGTAAAGACAAAAAAAAAGATATAGACTAACGAAATAGCTCTCATGTAAATTTTCAATTTTATCAGAAAATGTTTGCAATTCCCCTTTTAATTGATTTAATAATTTATTTTATGTCTACCATTTTATCTGCATTATTTTTCATGATAATCTTCAATTTTAATATCTTTCTATATATTTCCTCCATTTTATCAGAAATGTTTGCAATGTAAATCTTTGATTTTATCACAAATGTTTAATTCCATGTTCAATTAATTTAGAAGGAGTTTTTACATTATACATTTTTTATGTAAAATTTTCCATGAAATAATCAATTTTAATGTCATTGTCTATTTATTTCTTGAATTTTACCAGAAATATTTTCCATGCAAATCTTCAATTTTACCTGAAAATGTTTATAATTCCACCTTCAATCAACTTACAATTATCTTTATGTCTATCATTTTATCTATATAATTTCCATGATACTCTTTAATTTTAACATGCTTTTCTATATATTTCTGCAATTTTATCAGAAATAGTTGTCATGTAAATCTTCAAGTTTCTCAGAAAATGTTTATAATTCCACTTTCAATCAACTTATGAATACTTTTATGCCTATCGTTATTATAAAATTTTCCATGATAATATTCATTTCTAACATGTTTTTCTACATTTTTCTACTATTTTATCAGAAATATTTTCCATGTAAATCTTCAATTTTATCATAAAATATTTCTATCACATATTTTAATTAATTTAGCAATGTTTTACATGTCTACCACTTTACTCCTTAATTGTCTATGAAATTGTCAATTTTAACATGTTTATCAGAAATATTTTCCATGTAAATCTTTAATTTTATCATAAAGTGTTTTTACTTCTCTTTACTTCCTTTTTCAATAAATAAAAAATAAATATAAAGGTAAAAAAAGAAGAAGTAAACTAAGCAGAAATGGATGAATTATTGAAGGTGGTAAATGGACAAGAGGAATATTTTAAGGATAATATTTATGCTAATGTCTTACTCTAAAAGATGGATAATACTGTCACTTACTGGAGATATACGAAGTTTATAAAGAAGAAAGATTATAAATTTAATTTTGGAAACAGTTTTCAGTTGTCTGTGAAATGTCCCACATGTAATAACTGTGTTTTGTTCATGCTGGAACTCAGATGAGAAATCTGAACTAGACATTGAAATGCATATCCTTATTTAAATGGGAGACAGGTATATGGATGGAACTGCCTAGGAATGTATCATTGTCTAGAAATGACAGTACCAAGATTTAAGAGACTCCAAATCTTCTGAACAATGCTGAATGAGGTATCATGCATAGGGTACCATGAAAGTGACATGCTACAAACATATGGGCAAAAACATGTAAGGAAAAGCAGAGCACCTAATGCAGGGTCATTGAACAAAGCAGAAAAAGAAAGCTAACTGGGAAGGGAATTGTGCTAATCCATTGTCTCTGTAGCAAGATGTAACATCCTTTGCGTCTATGCCCAAGACTGATACGACTTTACATAAATTGATTTGCATCATATTGAAGAACCCCTACACTGATATTTATATTGTCTGTACCAGAATGTACTTCTATCAGCAGTGGATGAGTCTTCAATTACTCCATATCCTTTCCAGCATGAATTGTGATTTCTTTTATTGGTTTTAGCCACTTTGATTGATAAGTTGTTTTGATGTACATTTCCCTGATGACTGTAAGGATGCTGGACCTTTCCTTATTTGTTCCATAGGCTCTGAGATCCTCATTTGACACTTCTCTGTTTAGATCTACACTCTATATTTAAGTTAAGTTATTGGTTTTCCTGACATCCAGTTTTTTTAATTCTTTATATATTTTGAGTATTAGCTCTCCTTTGAATATGGATTTGGTACAACTTATTTTCCCTTTTGTAAGCCATATCTTTGTGCAAATGATGAAGTCCATTGCTATATACAACTTTTTGTTTCCTGAGGTTCCATTTATTAATTATTCCTAGTTCCTGTGCTAATGATGTTCTGTTCATAAAATCTTCTTCTTTGCCAATGAGTTTAAGAGTGTGTTTCACTTTCTTGCTTTCCATATTCAGTGAATCTGTCCCTATGCTAAGGTTGCTAATTTATTAAAAGTTGAATTTTGGGAAGACTGGTAAGTATCTATTTAGTGTCTTCTACATTCAGCTATTCAATTTAATGACTACCATTTGTTGAAGATGCTATCTTTTTTCTGGTGTATAATTCTGGCTTCTTTAAAATATCAATTTATAGGGGTGTAGACTTATTTCTGCAACTTTGATTCTATTACAGTGATCAATGTGTCTGCTTCTGTACCAGTACCATGCTGTTTTTTTTAGGATGGGTCTGATTCTGGGAACTGATACCTTCAGCAGTTGTCTCTTACTTCTATCCTTCTCTCATACATTGCATCCCTATCACAGTTTCCCCTCTACTCCTCACAGTCCCTCCCCCCACTCTATCCTAGATCTACTCATTCTCTGTGTTTTTTTAAAGAGAGACATGGAGGGACGTATGGCTCCAGGTGCATATGTAGCAGAGGATGGCCCTATTGTACATCAAAGGGAGGAGAGGCCCTGGGTCTTGTGAAGGCTTGATGGCCCAGTATAGGGAAATGCCAGGACAAGGAAGTGGGAGTGGGTAAGTTGGTGAGTAGGGGAAAGGGAATGGGATAATATTTGAAATGTAAATAAAGAAAATATTTAATAAAAATAAAAAAAACAGAATGCTTTCTAGGGATATCCACTGGACATGGCATAACACCTAACAAGTTACACTAAGACTGGACACAAGCCCTCATGTCAAGACTGGACAAGGTAACCCAGCAGAAGGAAAAGGTTACAGGCACAGGAAAAACAGTCAGAGATACCCTCTACCCCATCCCCACTATTGTGACTACCACAAAACTACCAAGCTACACAACCACAAGGTACATCCAGAGGACATAGCTCAGACCTATGTAAGGACCATGTTTGTTGCTTCAGTCTCTGTAATCTATGAGCACTGCTTAGTTGATTCTGTGAGCAGCGTTCTCCTGGTGCTGTCCTCTATCCTTCTGGCTCCTACAATCCTTCCTTGCTCTCTTCTACAGTGTTATCATGGATCCAACTAGTGTCTGCATTTGTTTACATCACTTGATGGATAATGCGTTGCTGATCATAATTGGGCTAGGCACAGATCTATGAGTATAGCAGAGTCCTTGTGAATATTTTCATTGACTTGTGTTTTTCTTCTAGTCATGTTTGGTACTATCTTGGATCTCTGGGCTTCTGATTACCTGCCTCTGGTTCATGACCATTCACATAGTGTTAGGCATGGGCTCCTTCTAAAATGGGTCTCAAGTCACACTGGTTACTGGTTGGCTGCTTCGAATTTCACCATTATATACATTTGTTGTAGATGCTTTTTCTGGTATGTATTTCTGGCTTCTTTATTTAGAAAAATCAGCTTTCTATAGGACTATGGGTTTATTTATGCAAGTGTAGTTCTTTTCCATAGATCAATATGTTGGCTTTTGTGCCAATACCATGCTATTTTTATTAGGATGGGTCTGTGCAATTCAATTGATCCAGGGTGTTCATACTTGCAGCAGTTTTCTTTTCTTTCTAATTAATTCAGGAGTATTTAGCTATCCTTGTTTTTTTATGTTCCCATATGATGCTGAAAATTATCTTTTCAATCTCTATGAAGAATTGTATTAAAATTTTGATGGGGATTGCATTAAAGCTATAGATTACTTTTGGTGGGATGCTCATTTCTACTATATTAAACCTACTAATCCATGAGCATGGGAGATCTTTCCATCTTCTGATATTTTTTCAATTCTTTTTCTACAAAGAATTGAAATTTTATCATATAATTTTTTCACTTCCTTGATTAGAGTTACCCAACGTATTTCATATTATTTGAGGCTACTGTGAAGGGTGTTATTTCCCTGATTTCTTAGTCCATTTGTCTTATGTATCTAGAAGAGCTGCTGATGTTTTTGTGTTAATTTTGTATCCTGTTACTTTGCTGCAAGTATTTATCAGCTGTAAGAGTTTCTTGGTCAAATTTTTTGGGGTCATTTATGTATACTATATTATTATATATTCTACAAATAAAGTATCTTGGACTTCTTCCTTTCCTATCCCTTTGATCTCCCTCAGTTGTCTTACTGCTCTAGCAAAGATTTAAAGTACTATATTGTGTAGTATGGAGGGGGAGCACAATCTTGGTTTGTGGAATTGTTTTGTGTTTCTCTCCATTTAAATTGATATTGGCTATGTGCTTGATGTAACCTGCCCTTATTATGTTGAGGCATGTCCATTGTATCTCTGATCTTTACAGGTATTGAATCGTAATGTATGGTAGATTATGTCAATTGCAATTTTTTTTAAAATCTAGTAACATGATCTTATATTTTTTTATTCTTATATATATTTATATTCTTTTATATATATTATATATATATTATATATATTTTATATATTATTTTATTCTTATATATATTTATATTCTTATATATTTTTTCTTTCAGTTTATATAGTGAAGTAGTTCTTAATATGTGGGTGACAACCCCTTTGGGGTTGAATGACCCTTCCATATACTTATCTTAAGACCATCAAAAAACTCAAATATTTGAATTTAATATAACAGTACCAAATTTACAGTCATAAAGTAGCAACAAAATAATTTTTTTGGTTGGGGTTCACCACATCATGAGGCAAACCTCCCTGGCAATGGCAACTTTGTGACAATGGCAAAGATGCACTATGGTGATGATGTTCTTATGTCAATCAGTGACCGAATAGATGGCAGTCCTTTGTTCATTCTAGCTTGATGCCTGGCTTGGTGGCCAAAGTTGTTTTATGCCTAGAATTCATAAAAATAAAATAAAATCAGCACAGGATGGAACAGGGAATACAGAGACCTGCAGACCACCATACCACCCACCCACCTGCCCTCCTGTGCATAGCACAGGTGGGTCATAGATACCTGCTTGCTGACAAGCATTACTGTGTGTGTGGATGGAAGATGTCACCCAGGGGTCTGCCAGCTGTGTGTCCAGGTTGCAGCTGATTCTACCACAAATGTGCAAGTATGTGATGGTCAGATCGGAGAACAGGAGTAGTGGAATAGCTTGAGCATTATAAGAGAGACAGGCCTGGAGACAAGAGAGTAGAGAGTAGAGCGGAGTAGCTTGTTGTGAGTGGCTATCCCTGTCACCTGGGCCCATAGTAAGGTCCGAGCTACCAATTAGGGCCATGCCAGGGTGTGGCCATGTAGTGGCAGATGCCAGTGTGGATGTTCATGACTTAGATTACCACTAAAGAACATGGGAATGTGCATGGCTGGGCCAACCACCAGGTCCTCCTGTATGTCCAGTGGCTGTGCAAAATCTGCTCCATCCATTACTGGACATTGCACTCTAGAGAGCTGGCCACATGTAGTACCTCTGACAGCATGCTAGAGTGTGGATCCTGTGCTTTGTCCAAGCAACACATTAGAGTTGGACCTAATGGCAGGGGTGTGAATGAGTCAGCCCAGAGGTCATAAGTATGGGAGATAGATGCCCTGCCATAAGTTTGCTGTAGGGCAGCTTAGGAACAGAGGTCATGCCTCTCCCCCTTCTCCCATCATCACCTGTGGCGATCAGAAAAGCTGATCCTGGGGTCATGAGAGTGGGTAAACTGTCCCTGTCCCTTTGTGGCTCTAGCATTTGGGAAAGCTGACCCTGAAGCTCCTCTGGGCAGCACAGTAGCATTGGCTCTGGTCAAGATGATGCTGGTGAGGCAGCCCTGAGGACAAGAGAGCAGGAGAGCTGAGCCTGTCTCCTGCTGATGGTAGCAATGGATAGCCTACTCAGAGCAGTGCTGGGAAGCTGGTTCTGGTGGGGCTGAAAAGGAAGAGCTGGTGGCCCGACCAGCTCTGCTACTACGCAGGCTAATATCCGAGGCTCTGAAATGGCCTACTCCAAAATTATCATCTGGGAACTGCTGGGATGTGTGAAAGGGCCAGTCCTGCTGTTCCAAAAGCTGCAATATCTCCATGACACAGAGCACCAGCAGGATAAGTGGAAGTAGTCCCAGTGATGATCCAGTCATGACGGCGTCACAGAAGCCAGAGATCTTGAACCACATGAATGACTCATTGCAATGAACATTTGCAAGAGAAAATGTGTAGACAGAAAGATATATTATGGGAGATACTGTGACATACTATAGCTTCCATGAGTAGATGTTTTCTATGCTTATGGCTTGTGTGTGTGTGTGTGTGTGTGTGTGTGTGTGTATGTGTTAGTTTGGAGTATTGCAAGGGCAATGACTAGATAAGAGGGAATGGAGAGATGAGTGGGACTCAGGTGCATGGTGAGAAATTCATGAAGTATTAATAAAAAGTTTGAAAAAGAGAGAAAAATAATTGTGCAATATTAATTTAGTTTATATTTTGTGGACTAATTTGAATAGAATTGGCATTAATTCTTTAAAAAATCTCATAGAATTCTGCTGTAAATCCATCTGACTCTGGGATTTTGGGGGTAGGGGAACTTTTAATTACTACTTCTGTTTTACTATGGAGGATAGATCTGTTTAAATTGCTTATCTTAACTTGATTTAACTTTGGTAAGTGATGTATATCAATATAATTATCTGCTTCTTTTGGATTTTTGAATTTCATGGATTTGGGGTTATGAAAATATATCCTTATGATATTGTAGATACTATGATGTGAGATGCTATCCTTTTTGTCTCAAATTTTATTAACTTAGATGTTTTCTCTTGACCTTTCAGTTAATTTTGCTAAGGGTTTATAAATATTACCGATTTTCTCAACGAAAGAACTTTTAGTTCCATTGATTTTTGTATGTGTGTGTGTGCTTTCGTTTGTTTCTATTTTATTGATTTCAGCCCCAAGTTTAATAATTCCTTTCCATCTATTCCTTTTGATTGTTATTTCTTCTATTTGTTCAAGAGTTTTCAGGTATACTCTTAAGTTATTAATATGAGGTCTGACCAATTTGTATGTGAGCACCTTGTGCTATGAACTTTCCATTTTGAAATGCTTCCATTCTGTCCTTCAAGTTTGGGTATGTTGTGTATTAGTTTTTATTCAGTTCTAGAAAGCCTTTAATACCAAAACTGACCCACTTTTTATTCAGGAGGCAATTGGTCAGTTTTCATGAGTTTGTAAGCTTTCTCTTGTTTCTTTTATTGATATACAGTTTTAATTTGTGACCATCAGATAGGAAGCAGGGTATTTTGCTAACTTTTGTGTCTGTTAAGATTTGTTTGTCTTTGAGTATGTTGCTAATGTTGAAGAAAGTTCCCTGAGGTATTGAGAAGAAAGAGCACTTTTTTTCTGTTTAGCTGAAATGTTCTATAAATCATATTTCTTTTATCCATTTTGCTTATGGCATTATTTAGTCCCAGAATTTCTCTGCTTAGATTTTTCTAGACAGTGAACATTCTTTAGTTCTTCTCAATCATCCTTGCTTCCTCTTTTGCAGCTATTGATAATCTTTCTTTGTGCTGAATGTTTAGTTTTTTTTATTGAACAAAGGGAGGATTTACATTTCTAATGGATATTGTGTCTGTTTCTTGTACTTTGATAGACATCTCCTTCTTTAGGTTAGGGAAATTTTCTTGTATCATTTTGTTTACAGTATTTTTCTGAACTTTTAACCTGGATAGTTTTCGCTTTCCTTTCTTCCTAAAATTTGTAAATTTTTTCTTTTCATAGTGTCTCAAGTTTTCTGGATAATGCTTTATGCTTGGATTTTTTAGATGTAACATGTTCTTTAATTAACGTATTCATTTCTTCTAGCTTGTCTTCATTGCCTGAAATAGTCTTTTCTACCCCCTATATTCTGTTGGAGAAGCCTGCCTCTGAGGCTCCTGAAAAAATACCTAAACTTTTTATTTTCAGTTTTCTCTAACACAGGGCTCTCCTCGTTGATATCATTTTCACTTTCATGTTTTGAACAGATTATTTTATTCCACTATTTGTATTTTCATAGATTTAATTAATGGATTTATTCATATTTTTATGGTTCTTGAGCATGTTCATAATAGCTATTTTAAAAGTCTGTACATTGTGTTTCAGATATTTGGCATGCACTAGTGTTGCTAAGTACTAGGAGGACTGTATTGTCCTGACTATTATTGATGGTGTTTTTAATGCTTGCGTCTTAGCATTATGTTATGGATGATATTATTTCTAGGTGCTGACATCTGATCTTGTCCATGTTTTGTGAGTTTTCAGATCCCTAGATTATTTAATTTCTCCGAAATTTAGGAGTCTATGGTGGGTGGGATTTGCTTAGTAGAGAATTCTCCTGATTCCTTCCCAGGTATGACCACTGAGGATCCTGGGTAGAACTTTTCCTGGGTATTGGCATTTGACACACAGAACTGAGGATGGAGTAGGATGGGAGACTGAAAAAAATCAATAGGAGAGTGAAAGTCTGGGTATGCCTGGAGGATCTATGGAGTCTACAGGGAATGTAGGAAGATAAGACAAGGCTGCCTATAGGTAGTCTGCCACAGGACTGGGGAAGAGAATGGGGAATAGTACTTGAAACATGAAGAAGAATGAAGACCTCCCTAGCAAGAGGGTTTCCATGGTGAGAGTGGGTAAGGTGTTCTGTCTGAGACTAAGGGGTGAGTATGGAAGAAAAGCTGTGAAAGAAGATCTATTTAGTTCTCTGGGGAAAGGAGTAAGAGAAAAGAGAGACAGTAGTTCTGACACTAACCTATGGAAAAAACTTAGAAAAGGGCCCGGCAGTAGTGGTTCATGCCTTTAATCCCAGCACTTGGGAGGCAGAGGCAGGCAGATTTCTGAGTTCAAAGCCAGCGTGTTCTACAGAGTGAGTTCCAGGACAGCTAGGACTACACAAAGAAACTCTGTCTCAAAAAATAAAACAAACAAAAAACCAAAAACCAAAATAAACAAACAAAACTTAGGAAAGGACTGGAGGATAGTAAGGACTGAAAGTCTGCTTACTTGACTTCCTGCCCATGTGGTCAGTAGGTTTCCAGGGAAAGACTACCTTGGGTGTTGGTGAGTAATACAAATAATGAGATGAACATAGTGGAGCATGTGCCATTATTACATGTAGGAGCATCTTCTGGGTATATGCCCAGGAGTGGTATAGCTGCGTTAGCAAGTAGTACTATGTCTAATTTTCTGAGGAATCACCAAACTGACTTCCAGAGTGGTGTTACCAGCCTGCAATCCCACCAACAATGGAGAAGTGTTCCTTTTTCCCTACATCCTCTCCAGAATCTGTTGTCCCCTGAGTTTTTCATCTTAGCCATTCTGACTGGAGTAAGGTAGAAACTCAGTGTTGTTCTGATTTGCATTTCCCTAATAACTAAGGATGCTGAACATTTCTTTAGGTGCTTTAGGGCCATTTGAGTTTTCTCAGTTGAGAATTTCCTGTTTAACTCTGTACCTGATTTTTAATTGGGTTATTTGACTCTCTGGAGACTAACTTCTTGAGTTCTTTGTATACATTGGCTATTGTTTTTTCTTGTCACTTTTTTTATTTTTATTTTCTATATTCTATGTTTACATTCCAAAGGCTTTCCCCTTTCCCAGTTCCCACCCACCATAGTTCCCATAGTTCCTCTCCCCCCCCAACTGTTCCCCAATCATTCCCCCTCCCCCCTCGGTTTCTTTACTAAAATGGATGCAATCTTTACAGGCCCAGGGTCCTCTCCTTTCTTCTTCGTGGGAATCATTTGACGTGCTATTTGTGTCTTGAGTATTTAGGGCTTCTGGGCTCATTAATATAGCTTATGCTCTAAGATCAAGAATCGACAAATGGGACCTCATAAAATTACAAAGTTTCTGCAAAGCAAAGGACACTGTCAGAAGGACAAAACAGCAACCAACAAAGTGGGAAAAGATCTTCACCAACTCCACATCCGACAGAGGGCTAATATCCAATATATACAAAGAACTCAAGAAGTTAGACCGCAAAGAAACAAATAACCCTATCAAAAAATGGGGCACAGAGCTAAACAAAGAATTTTCACCAGAAGAAATTCGGATGGCCGAGAAACACCTTAAAAGATGTTCAACATCATTAGTCATCAGGGAAATGCAAATCAAAACAACCCTGAGATTCCACCTCACACCAGTCAGAATGGCTAAGATTAAAAACTCAAGAGACAACAAATGCTGGCGAGGATGTGGAGAAAGAGGAACACTCCTCCACTGTTGGTGGGATTGCAAAATGGTAAAACTGCTCTGGAAATCAGTTTGGCGGTTCCTCAGAAAATTGGGCATGTCACTTCCAGAGGACCCTGGCATACCACTCCTGGACATATACCCAGAGGATTCCCCTGCATGCAATAAGGACACATGCTCCACTATGTTTATAGCAGCTTTGTTTATAATAGCCAGAAATTGGAAGGAGCCCAAATATCCCTCAAAGGAGGAATGGATACAGAAAATGTGGTATATTTATACAATGGAATACTACTCAGCAATTAAAAATAATGAATTCATGCAATTTGTAGGTAAATGGTTAGACCTGGAAAATATCATCCTGAGTGAATTAACCCAATCACAAAAGAATGCACATGAAATACATTGGCTATTAACCTTCTATAGGATGTAGGGTTAGTAAAGATCTTTTCCCAACTTCTTGGTTGCCATTTTGTCCTATTGACATTGTCCTTTGCTTCGAAACTTTACAACTTTATGTGGTCCGATTTGTCGATTCTTGTTCTTAGAACATAAGTCATTGGTGTTCTGTTCAGGAACTTTTCCCCTATGCCCATGTATTCAAGATTCGTCCCCACTTTCTCCTCTATAAGCTTTAGCATGTCTGGTTTTATGTGTAGATCCTTGATCCACTTGGACTTGAGCTTTGTACAAGGAGATAAGAATGGGTGGATTTGCATTTTTCTGCATGCAGATCTCCAGTTGATCCAGTACCATTTGTTAAAAATGCTGTGTTTTTTCCACTGGATGTTTTGTGGTTCCTTTGTCAAATATCAAGTGAATTTATATGTGTGGGTTCTTTTCTGGGTCTTCAATTCTATTCCATTGATCTTCCTGCCTGTCTGCATACCAAAGGCTACCTTATTTATAATAGTGAGGAGCTAGAAAGAACCCAGATGTCGCTCAACAAAGGAGTGGTTACAGAAACTGTGGTATGTATACACAATGGAGTACTATTCAGCTATTAAAAACAATAAATTTATGAAATTCTTAGGCAAATGTATTGAACTAGAAAGTGTCATTCTGTGCGAGGCAACCCAATCACAAAAGATCACACATGGTATGCACTCACTAATAATCAGAAGTTAGCCCAAAAGCTCATAATAAACAAGTTACAATTCACGCAGCACAGGAAACTCAAGAAGAAGGAGAATTTAAGTGTACTTTGGTTTCTCTAAGAAAGGGAACAAAAAAGCACTCTTTTTCAGTGGATGTTTTCAGCACCTTTGTCAAAGTTCAGGTGACAATAGTTGTGTGGGTTCATTTCTGGGTCTTCAATCCTATTCCATTGATCTACCTGTCTGTCAGTGTAACAATACCATGCAGTTTTCCACACTATTGCTCTGTAGTACTGCTTAAGTCTGGGATATTGATTCCCCCGGAATTTATTTTACTGTAGAGAATAGTTTTAGCTATCCTGGGTTTTTTGTTATTCCAGATGAATTTGATAATTGCTCTTTCTAACTCTGTGAAGAACTGAATTGGAATTTTGATGGGCATTGCATTGAATCTGTGGATTGCTTTTGGTAAGATGGCCATTATTATTATAACTGGAGGTCAGCTTGCAGAAGAATGCACATTGATCTATTCTTATCTCCTTGTACTAAGCTCATCTACAAGTGGATCAAGGACCTCCATATAAAACAAGACACACTGAAACTAATAGAAAAGAAACTGGGGAAGACCCTTGAGGACATGGGCACAGGGGAAAAGTTCCTGAATAGAACATCAACAGCTTATGCTCTAAGGTCAAGAATTGACAAATCGGACCTCATAAAATTACAAAGTTTCTGTAAGGCAAAAAACATGGTCAGAAGGACAAATTGGCAAACAACAAATTGGGAAAAGATCTTCACCAACCCTATATCTGACAGAGGGCTAATATCCAATGTATACAAAGAACTCAAGAGGTTAGACCCCAGAAAACCAAATAACCCTATCAAAATGGGGTACAGAGCTAAACAAAGAATTTTCACCTGAAGAACTTTGGATGGCTGAGAAGCACCTTAAGAAATGGTCAACATCATTAGTCATTAGGGAACTGCAAATCAAAGCAACCCTGAGATTTCGCCTCACACCAGTCAGAGTGGCTAAGATTAAAAACTCAGGAAACAGCAAGTGTTGGCGAGGATGTGGAGAAAGAACACTCCTCCACTGCTGGTGGGATTGCAAGCTGGTACAACCACTCTGGAAATCAGTCTGGTGGTTCCTCAGAAAACTGGACATGATACTTCCAGAGGACCCTGCCATACCACTCCTGGGAATATACCCAGAAGATTCCCTAGCAAGTAATAAGGATACATGTTCCACTATGTTCATAGCAGCCTTATTTATAATAGCCAGAAGGTGGAATGAACCCAGATGTCCCTCAATGGAGGAAGGGATACAAAAAATATGGCATATATACACAATGGAGTACTATTCAGCCATTAGAAACAATGAGTTCATGAACTTTTTAGACAAATGGATGGAGCTGGAGAATATCATCCTAAGTGAAGTAACCCAATCTCAAAAGAACACTCATGGTATGCACTCACTGATAGGTGGATATTAACCTAGAAGACTGGAATACCTAGTATATAATCCACATATCAAATGATATCCAAGAAGAAGGAAGGAAGGGCCCCTGACTCTGGAAAGGCTTAATGCAGCAGTGTAGGGAAATACTAGAACAGGGAAGAGGGAAGGGGTGAATGGGGGAACAGGAGGAGGGAAGAGGAGTTTTGTGGGGAGAGGGGAGCCTGGAAAGGGGGAAATCATATGAAATGTAAATTAATATATCGAATACAAAAAGAAAGGGAACAAAATACTCACAGAAGCAGTAAGGGAGACAAGTAAAGGCCATCCAGAGACTGCTCTACCTGGGGATTCATCCTATAAGCAGTCAATAAACCCCAACACTACTAAGGATGACAAGAAGTGTATACCAAAAGGTGCATGCAATGGTTGTCTCCGGGGGGGGGGGCTCTGCCAGAGCCTACAAATGTAGAGGCAGATGCTAGCAACCAACTATTGGACTGGGCATGGAGTCCCCAATGGAGGAGCTGGAGGGAGGTCCAGAAGAGCTGAAGGGGCTTACAGCCCCATGGGAAGAACAATGATTTTGGCCACCCAGATGCCCCAATACTCCCAGGGACTGAACCATCAACCAAGGGGCACACATGGTTCCAGCCAAAAATGTGGCACAGGAAGGCCTTGTTGGGCATCAGTGGAAGGAATTGTCTTTGGTCTGGTAAAGACTCAACAGAGGTCCCAACAAAGGAATATTGAGGGGGAGTGGAAGTGTGTCAGGTGGAGGGGCATATACGTGGAGGCAGGGGGAGGGAGGAGGGGTTGGGGGTGGTTAGGGAGGGGGGAAATTGGGAAACGTTTTACCATGGCAATGTAAATGAAGATGATATTCAATTTAAAAAATGCAAATAATGAGATGAGAAAGGCATGTTCCTTTTTAATTTTGAGAAATCGATTTCCTTTCTTCTGTTATTTTATATTAAAAGTGTATACAGTAGCTTTTAGCTTGAGATCTTGGGCAACTGCAGGGAATATCAGAGCAGTTCCTTCTCAGAGGCATGTGGCCTAACCTAGGTAAGCAAGAGTATGGCTCTCAGAGTAATTCAGGGATAAATTACTACTTTTCTCTACCACAGAACAGCAATAAAATCCCAGAAGAAGAGTTATAATCCCTACAGCTGCTCAGTATTCAAGCCCCTGCCTGGGAGGTGTGGGTTCATTTGACCCTGCTTTGAGGTGCTCGAAGTCTCCCACTCTTTCAGTGTACTGGCAGGACTACCTTAAAGGAAATACTGTTAAGGTGAATAATACAATTCTAACTCCTGGGGAGTAGGGTGGGGGAGAATGAACTCATTTTTTGTTTTGTGCCTCCAAGGGGTGAAATTAAAGCAGAAAATATAGGCAGGCTGATATCATTCTATAATTCTTAATTTGTTGGCACAACCTTTAAAATTATGGAAGGACATGTTATCTTAATAACAAAGCCACATGCATCAGTAGATGTTATAGATGTTTTACGTTCTACTTTAAATAGACAAATGCTTATAACATTTATCTTTCTTCCAGGAATTTTGGTTTGGCTAAGATAATTGAGGAAATTGTACTTTACATTTGTTTTGACTGTTGAGCAGTATGCTATTAAATTGTATTAAATATACAATCTTATTTATGATATTAGCTACTTTGAAATATGTAAACCTTATAGTGTACCCTTCTCATGGCTAAATAAGTTGTCACAAAAGAGGTAGGCCATTTTCCTGAGTAGAAAATTGGCTCCAGATTAACATCCCAGTATCATGTTTTCTGTAAGATAATCCAACTCTGTGCTTTGTCATTATGAAATAGAGACTGTGTGTTTCCTCTGCAGGAATACCACAAATGTGTGCTTGTGTTTCTGCCAAGCACAATTTTCCAGGAACACAAGATGTTCTTTGATCTGATTGTGTCTACTAGTTCTGTACACCATGAAGATACTATTATCTTCTTGACATAATTATCTAGTTATTAATTAAAATTTCACACACTATAGTTGCTAATTGAGGATTTTTTAATTTTACCATCCCTTGGATATTTATTTATACTCTTTCTACATTTAGCCCGAAGGCTAAGAAGTGATATAATTTTAAAATAAGAGGGCTTCCTTTTGGTTATTCATATTAGCATGTTTACATATTTCCACTAATTAATTCTCACCAATTAATTAAAAGTTTATTGATATCACTGTTTAATTTTTTTGTGCTTAGATTGAAGAACAACCAAGTAGAAATGTACTCAAGTAATTTACCTTGTAAGTTTAATAATGCATAGTTATTTTTGAAAATTTCCTTTCTTCCTTTCCTTTTCTTTCTGTCTTGCTTCCTTTTATTTTCTTTTGTATATGAATTCCTAGGGTAAAGTAAAAACTTTCTTGCACACTGAATCAACTTTTTCTCTAAGTGATATTGCCCCTTGTTTTAATTTTTTGTCTTTTTATTTATTATTGTTATTATTATTATTATTTTAGTAGTAGTAGTAGTAGTAGTAGTAGTAGTAGTGGTAGTAGTAGTAGTAGGAGGAGGAGGAGGAGGAGGAGTAGGAGGAGGAGGAGGAGTAGGAGTAGTATGTAAAGTAGTATACAAGCATTCTTAAGGTTGTAAGGGTGGTCCAAAATAATACCTCTGGGCATTCTTACTTAGAGAACACAAACACAAGTCTACGAAGTTATTCATATTCTTTCTTTCCTTCTTTCTTTCTCTTTCTTTCTTTCTTTCTTTCTTTCTTTCTTTCTTTGTCTCTCTCTCTCTCTCTCTCTCTCTCTCTCTCTCTCTCTCACACACACACACACATATCACTATCACATCACTATCACATCTATCACTCCTGTGATTTTTATTCATTCCAAGAGTTTTCTGTGAGGGTTTCAGTGTAGATATGTGTTACTACATCTACTCTGATTATTCACATTCCTTTATCTAACTGGTAATGAATTTATCATTCCATACTCAGCAATATGTCAGAGCTGAGTTTTTTTTATATCCCTGCCAATGTTATATGTTGACCTGCCATCTTCATTTCAGCCTTCTGAATGACTAAGAAGCATTTTTTAAAAATTTTTATTTTCTATATTCTATGTTTACATTCCAAAGGCTTTCCCCTTTCCCAGTCCCCCCCACCATACGTCCCATAATTCCTCTCCCCGCCAGCTATTCCCCAATCATTCCCCCTTCCCCCATGGTTTCTCTGTTCTGGGTCTACAAATCTGGATCCAATCTTTACAGGCTCAGGGTCCTCTCCTTTCTTCTTCTTGGGAATCATTTGACTTGCTAATTGTGCCTTGAGTATTTAGGGCTTCTGGGCTCATTAATATCCACTTATCAGTGATTGCATTTCATGTGTATTCTTTTGTGATTGGGTTAACTCACTCAGGATGATATTTTCCAGGTCTAACCATTTACCTACAAATTGCATGAATTCATTATTTTTAATTGCTGAGTAGTATTCCATTGTATAAATATACCACATTTTCTGTATGCATTCCTCCTTTGAGGGATATTTGGGTTCCTTCCAATTTCTGGCTATTATAAACAAGGCTGCTATAAACATACTGGAGCATGTGTCTTTATTGTATGCAGGGGAATCCTCTGGGTATATGTCCAGGAGTGGTATGCCAGGGTCCTCTGGAAGTGACATGCCCAATTAGCATTTTATGTCAACAGTTTTCAACCTTCTGACTGCTGCAACTCTTTAATACAGTTCCTCAAAGGGTCATGATGCCGAACTATAAGCTTATTTTGTTACTACTTCATAACTATTATTTTGCTACTGCTATAAACCACAAGTAAACATCTGATATACAGAATATCTGATATACAACCCCCAAAGAGGTCATAGCCCACAGGTTGAAGTTTACCTGGTACTTCTCAATAACTATTTAAATGGTTTAGCTTTATGAAATATACGTTCTTGTTTACATTTTTAGTCATATATTTTTAATCAATTAATTTCTTTATTCTTCTTTCAGGTATTACATCATGATCGGAATTTTCCCTTCCCTCTCTCCTTCCAGCCCCCACCACCTCAATACCTCTCCTCTTTCCTAGATCTACTCCACCTCTGTTTCCCTTCAGAAAAGAGCAGAACTCCCAGAAATATCAGCAAAACATGACATAACAAGTTACAATAACACTGGGTGCAACCTCCTATTGTAGTTGTTCATTTTGGGGCGAGCCTATAGTGTACTCTGTAGAGATTTTGTCACATATGTTATAAACAAAATGAGACACTGAAGCATTAAAAGCCATGGAGGAAAGGAAGTCTAATTTTTTTCTGCCATGATTTACCGCGGTAAATCTCATTGAAACCATATAAAAACTAAGAAACTAGAGAAAGATGGTAAATTTCCCATGCAGTTAAATCTGTTTGACTTTTTCTTCTGTATCATTTCTCATTTTATGTATCAAAATACCTCCCATTTTATGAAATTATAGTAAAAGTTAAATGATATAATCATAAATGAGTAAGTACACATACTTATAAATTAAAAGTGAATTTTTAGGTATATTTGTTTCATTTAGAATACTCACAGAGGTAAGTAAGGCAAAAAGTTTATTGGAAGTCCACATATATTTTGGAAAGGAAATTATATGTATAAAACTATGGAGAATTTAATTTTTAAGGTAACATTTCCCTCATCTCAGTGAATTCTAGAATATCTTTTACAATATTCTTGACCAGCATGGTTGTCTTTGCTAGATTACACACTGCACAATTTCATTTATAACATATATTCTTACATAAGATGGAAAAAACAAGTTTTATTAAAGAGTAAATCAAATCTAGATCAGAGCTTTTTTAAAAAAAATCTACACTTTTATTCCAGCTCAGATTAATTTGAACAATGGTACTGAAATAACTTGAACAATTAAAGGACAAGGTAACTTTGAAAAATCTCTGAAGACTGTGATGGAGCAAGGTGTTACCAAAGGTAGCCTCTTGCCTTCCCACAGAAGCTGGTGTTTAAGTTGTTGGCTTTAAGAGTATATGCGGCCTCCGGGCACCACAGACAGCTAACAGCTAATACCAGGTATGCTGACATAGTCCTATGCTAACATCGCTCAGGTGCTAACCCATCAGGCTTTTGCCTGCACCCAGAGCCTGAGCAGCATTGTGGGCCATCTGTATGCCAACCCGGTCATGCACCAGCCCAGTCGGGGGTCATCTGCCCTACAGAGTGATCAGCACTTGGATAAGGTCCCTGTAGCAGCCACCATCTGCACTCCCTGAAGGAGCAGACAGGCAGCACCAGGCTCACAGAGACAACCCGAGTATAGCATTGCTTGGGGCAGGACACATTAGGGCTCCAAGGGCACCCATGAGGAGGGTAGTACATCAGTAACCTGAGCCAGGGGGAACCCAGACATGCAGAGGTGCAGAATTAGCCTTACAGGCTCAATGGAGGTTCAAACACCAGCCAGTGACAACAAGACCAACTAACACCAAAGATAGCCAGATGGCAAAAGGCAAATGTAGGAACGCTACTAACAGAAATCAAGGCAATATGGCAGCATCCGAAGCCAATTCTCTGACAACAGAGGTCCTGGATACCCCAACACACCAGAAAAAAAGACTTGGATTTAAAAATCACTGGTCATGGTGCTGCTAGAGGAACATAAGAAGAACATAAATAAATCTCTTAAAGAAATACAGGAGAAAATAGATAAAAAAGGTAGAAACCCTTACAAGGGAAACACAAAAATCATTTAAAGAAATTCAGGAGAATGTGGATCAAAGAATAGAAGCCAATAGGGAGGAAATGCAAAAAATGACTTTAAAAAGTACAGGAGAACTTGGGTCAAAGGCAGAATTCATGAAAGAGGAAACACAAAAATCTCTCAAAGAGTTACATGAAAAGACAAACAAGCAAGTAAAGGAACTGAGCAAAACCATTTAGGATCTAAAAACAGAGGTAGAAACAACTAAGAAATTGCAAAGGGAGACAACTTTGCAGATAGAAAACCTAGGGAAGAAACCAGGGGCCATAGATGCAAATATCAACAGCAGAATACAAGAGATAGTAGAAAGAATCTCAGATGCCGAAGATACTATAGGAACCATGGACTCAACAGTCAAAGAAAATGCAAAATGCAAAAAGATTGTAACCCAAAACATCAAGGAAATCCAGGACACAATGAGAAGACCAAACCTAAGCATTATAGGTATAGAAGAGAGTGAAGAACTTAAAGGGACAGCAAATATCTTCAACAAAATTATGGAAGAAAACTTTCCTAACCTAAAGAGAGAGTTGCCCATGAATATACAAGAAGACTACAGAACCCCAAACAGACTGGACCAGAACAGAAATACCTCCCAACACATAATAAGCAAAACCCAAAATGTACTAAAGAAAGAAAGAAAATTAAAGGCAGTAAGAGAAAAAGGCCAAGTAACATATAAAGGAAGTCCTATCAGAATTACACCAGACTTCTCACTCGAGACCATGAAAGCTAAAAGATCCTGGGCAGACCTCATGCAGATTTTAAGAGAACACAAATGCCAGCCAAAACTACTATACCCAGCAAAACTCTCAATCACCATAGAGGGAAAAACCAAGATATTACAAGACAAAACCAAATTTACACAATATCTTTCCACAAACCCAGCCCTACAAAGAATAATAGTGGGAAAACACCAACACAAGGAGGGAAATTACACACTAGAAAAAGCAAGATAGGAGCCTTCATTCATCAAACCCAAAAGAAGAAAACCTATCAAATAAAAAAAACATTAAAAATGACAGGAAGCAATAATCACTATTCCGTAAAATCTCTTAACATCATTGGACTCAATTCCCCAAGCAAAAGGCTAACAGACTGGATACAGAAACAGAACCCTACATTTTGCTGCATACAGGAAACACACCTCAGTGTCAAAGACAAATGCTACCTTAGAGTAAAAGGCAGGAAGACAATTTTACAAGCAAATGGGCATAGGAAACAAGCCGGAGTAACCACTCTACTACCAGATAAAATTGAGTTTCAAGTTAAAGTCATCAAAAGAAACACAGAAGGACACATCTTGCTAGTCAATGGAAAAATCCACCAAAAGAACTCAATTCTGAACATCTATACTTCAAATACAAGGGCACTCTCATTTGTAATAGAAAATTTACTAAAGCTGAATGCACACATTGCACCTAACACAATAAATGTGGGTGACTCCAACACTCCACTATCCTCAATGGACCAATCAGGAAAACAGAAACTAAACAGGGACACAGTGAAACTAATTGAAGCTTTAGACCAATTGGATTTAACACACACACACACACACACACACACACACACACACACATATATATATATATATACATATATATACATACATATATATATATATATATATATATATATATATAAAACATTTCATCCTAAAGCAAAAGAATATACCTTTTTCTCAGCACTTCATGGTACCTTCTCCAAAATCGACCATATAATTGGTCACAAGACTGACCTCAACAAATATAAGAAGATCAAACTATTCCCATGCATCCTATCAGATCACTATGGAATAAAAGTGGTCTTCAATAGCAACAAAAAAAAAAACCCAGAAAGCCTACATACACATGGAAACTGAACAATATTCTACTCAATGATACCTTGGTCAAGGAAGAAATAAAGAAAGAAATCAAAGACTTTTTAGAATTCAATGAACATGGAGGTACAACTTACCAAAAGCTATGGCGCACCATGAAAGCAGTACTAAGAGGAAAATTCATAGACCTGAGTGCCTCCAAAAAGAAACTGGAGAGAGCATACACTAGCAGCTTAATGGCACACCTTAAAGCCCTGAAACAAAAAGAAGCTAATTTACCCAGCAGGAGTAGAAGATAGGAAATCATCAAACTTGGGGCTGAAAGCAATCAAATAGAAACAAAGAGAACCATACAAAGAATCAACAAAACCAGGAGCCGGTTCTTTGAGAAAATCAGCAAGATAAATAAACCATTAGGGAGATTAATCAAAGGGTACAGAGACAGTATCCAAATTAACACAATTAGAAATGAAAAGGGAGATATAACAATAGAAACTGAGGAAAATCAAAAAATCATCAGATCTTACTACAAAAGCCTTTACTCAACACAACTAGATAATCTGGAGGAAATGAACAATATCCTAGACAGATACCAAATACCAAAATTAAATCAGGATCAAATAGATCAGCTCAACAGTCCCATAACCCCTAAAGAAATAGAAGGGGTCATAGAAAGTCTTCCAACCACAAAAGTACAGGACCAGATGGTTTTAGTGCAGAATTCTCTCAGAACTTCAAGGAAGACCTAACACCAATACTTTTCAAACTATTCCACAAAATAGAAACAGAAGGAACACTACTCAAATCATTCTATGAAGCCACAGTTAAGCTGATATCAAAAACACACAAAGATACAATAAAGAAAGAGAACATCAGGGCGATTTCTCTTATGAATAATTATGCAAAAATACTCAATAAAATTCTTGCCTACCTAATCCAAGAACACATCAAAATGATCATCCACCATGATCAAATAGACTTCATCCCAGGGATGCAGGCGTGGTTCAATATATGGAGATTGATCACTGCAAATCACTAAATAAACAAACACAATGAAAAAGAAACAAATGAACATTTCATTAGATGCTGAAAAAGCATTTGACAAAATTCAGCATCCTTTCATGCTAAAAGTCTTGGAAAGAGCAGGGATTCAAGGACCATACCTAAACATAGTAAAAGCAATATACAGCAAACCAGTATACAACATCAAACTAAATGGAGAGAAACTTGAAACAATCCCACTAAAATCAGAGACTAGACAAGGCTGCCCTCTCTCTCCATAACTTTTTAATATATAGTACTTGAAGTCCTAGCTAGAGCAATCAGACAACATAATGAGGTCAAAGGGATACAAATTGGAAAGGAAGAAGTCAAGCTATCACTATTTGCAGATGATATGATAGTATACCTAGGTGACCCAAAAAACTCCACCAGAGAACATCTGCAGCTGATAAACAACTTCAGCAAAGTGACTGGTTATAAAATCAACTCAAGCAAATCAGTAGCCTTCCTATACTCAAAGGATAAGCAGGCTGAGAAAGAAATTATGGAAATGACTGCTTTCACAATAGCCACAAATAATATAAAGTATCTTGGTGTGATTCTACCCAAACAAGTGAAAGATCTTTATGACAAGAACTTCAGGTTGCTGAAGAAGGAAATCGAAGACCTCAGGAAATGGAAAAATCTTCCATGCTCATGTATTGGCAGGATTAATATAGTTAAAATGGCCTTTCCTTTTCAGATGGGAAGTTGTCCTGAGACTCAGAACCCCAGGAAACTGGCAGTTCTGAAGGGCAAATTTATCCCAGTGGAAGGGTATCCTGAGACAAGAGACCTCTGGAAACACTTAGGTCTGAGAGAAAACCTCAGCAGAACCAGAGGAGGGGAATCCCTAGCTGACCTGAGTTCAGGAGCCTCAACCCTGATTCTTTTCTTCATTTCTTCCCTTCTTTCTCTTCATTGGTTATTCACTTCTTTGGACAAGTTATACCAGTCATTAAGTCTCATAAAAGTGTCTTATTTTGAGGGTTCAAGTCTTGGAGGTACAAATCCAGGAAAAACTGCCTCTGCTTTTGGGTGGGAGCAGACAGCAGCGAATTAGAAAAATGGCAGGGAATACAAAGAATTTCTTAAGGGGTGGGAGCAGACAGCAGGGAATTACAAAAATGGCAGGGAATACAAAGAATTTCTTAAGGGGGTGGAGCTTTCTAGGGTAGAGATTTCCTGGGTGAAAACTGGTGGGTTTTCCTTTTCAGGCACTGGTAGGTTTTCATGATCAGGGATTAGTTGGTTTCTGTGGGAAGTGGAGGGATTGATAGGTTTCTCTAGAAAACTAGGTGATTGGTGCTTTTTGTTCAGACTTTTTGCCTAAAATTAGCAAAATCTTGGTACCGGGTCTTGTTGAGGGCCTGAAGATGACCTTTGTGACAAAGGCTGGAAATACTGTTATGACACTTTGAGAGGTCTAGGGGAGGGCCCTGACTGCTGAAACTGCCCAAGGCAAGGCCATGGACATTTTACTTCTTTGAGGGTTTACAATGTTTACAAAGTACACAAAGTTTACAAATGGAATACAATTCCAGGAAAGCCTTCCCTGACTCTTGAGTATGGTGAATATCCAACAGCTTTAATATCCTTAAATCAGTGAATAATATAGCAATTAATTTACATTAATTTGTAAAACATTCAAAATATACATTAGACCAGCAGTTTTGGCTACAATACTATCTGTAAATAACTATTTAAAGAGCAACCCTCACCCCTTATGTCAAATCCTGGAATAGTATACTCACACACAGTTGAGAATGTTGAAAAGTCATTGCAAAAACTTACCATTATAGCAAAGACAGCAAAGTTTATGGATCTTCTCATGAAATCTATAGAAAGTTCTACATATTGAAAATGTGTAAAATTACTTTTTATATTTACTTGCAGAAACATTTTAAACTTTCTTCTAGAAAACAATTTTTTTAAGAAAAGATGATCTTTTCCCCACAAAAGTTAGTTCCAACTTGTTTTGAAATATAATTTGCCAAGAAATTTTGAATTGGGAGCCCTACATGTCTATTCTCATACTCTGTTAAAAATATACTTTTTTTCTATTAATGCAGATCAAAAGTCAATTGTTAGATGAAACTCTACTAAACACACTTTGCAATAATGAAATAGTGTGTTTTATAAATGTCTGTTAATGGTAAATCATTATCAGAATGCTTTTATTTGAAAAATTAGTAATTTTCTTCTGAACAAAAATTAAGAAATTAAACATCATAGTTCTAGTTTTGAACAAATATGACAACCAGGCTTTATTCCCATATATAACTATTTTCACATCTTGATATCAATTGCTTTTGCAGGAATTTGAATTTTAGAATTACAAATTCAGTTACTTATTCAATAGACTAAAATACTGAATAAGGAAAAATTAGCCAATTAACTTGTCACTGATTTAGTATATATTTGTCATTCTTTATTTAGACTTTTCTAGTAGAAGTTTCCACTGTCTATCAGGTAATTATATAATGTGTAACTTTTAAGACAATAAGCACTATGTAGTTTGATTAATTTATGTCTGTATGGATTACAGTTTGGAAAACTTCCAATCTAAACCACATAATATTAAAAATTATTGTTCATGAGTCCAGTTGACAGACTATAGTTAATTATAACCCACCATGCAATTGCATTATATTTTGCAATTTGAAGGCAGATATTTAAAAATTGTTGAGATACTAAACATTAGCCTCAAGCCCAGAAGACAGATTGTTAAAGCAGGTATCAAGGTGATTGGGCATTGGGCGGAGGAAAGAGGACTTATGGGACATATGGTGAGGGAGGGACTGGGAAAGGGGAAAGAGTTTGGAATGCAAACAAAGAATATAGAAAATAAAAAATGAATAAAAAATAGTATATGCAATATAACGTACTTTACACCAGTGACTTTCCTAAAGTAAATTCTTAGAGAATGAGGATTCAATTCAGAGAAAAAGGAAATCTATTTTAAGTAGAAATAACTATCCCCTATTTGTGTTATTTGCCCTTACTGTACATAGGGTTGTTATTTTAGTCACAAATATAATTTCTATATAACATGCCAACAAACAGAAACATTTATAAAACTATTATGTAAACTGTGATATTATTTGTCATTGGATTATGCTACACAATCCCTGTCTGTAGATTTGGTTTGCAGAAAAATACTGATAATCATCTTAATACAATTGTTCATGATCCCATCATTGCTACACTGTATCATGACACTGATGCATTATGGGCTACACTGTTCCTATCCACAGCCTCCCAAATTAATCCTTTCGATTTCAACATTACCTGTGCAAGCAGCATACTTCACGGATCACAGTATTTAACTCAGCAGCAAGTCAATGACAGCAGCCAGAGGAATATTTAATTTTAGGCAGGAATTCTCCCTGTAGCTCCTAGAACACTAGCAACAGTTTTATCTGCCTTAAATTCTCCATTTTTTAAAAATTAAGTTTCCGGAACATCACAGCACATTAGGAATAATGGGTATAACATAAAGGAAAAGCATAGCCAATTTCTATGTTTTGTAGCATATTTTATGATAATGCTGCTATTATTGTACACACAAAAGGAAATTTACAATATAGTTACATTTTTTGATATATTGTAATATAGAAAAATGAAATTGGGAAAAATGTCTAACTTATATGTTTGCTCCTCTCCCTCCTTCTATAACCTTTCTTTCACCCTTCTCTTATTTTTCAAAGGACCAATCAACTTACTTTAAAGATGTATATCAAATACCAATTTATAAACTGTTTCACTATTTCTTCTAAGTAACATACTCTTTTTTGTAAAGCCAAACTGTAAAATCATTATATTTCACTAACTCATCATATACAAGTTTATTCATTCATTCTGATTTGGTTGACTTTGTTTTCTCCCATTTGGTGATATCATATTTAAATTATGGAGACTGTGAGGTTACAATAGAAACAAATCTTCTTCCTATTATATTAAGAAATGAAAAACTTTTTCACAGACCAGTCAAGCTTGCTGCCTGTTGTTTTATGACCTACAAATTAGCAACAGATTTTTTTAGTTAATAAGGTTGTAATAATAATAATAATAATAAACACAAATTTATGTGAAAATTTAATGGAAGTGTATGCTAACAGAATTATACTAGAACATGAACTACTAATTTATGTATATATTGTCTGTTTGCCAGCATAGCAGATCTAGATAAAAGCTGCCTCATCCTCAAAACACAAAGAAGTTTGCTTGTTGTTGATATTGTTTAAAACTTTATGTAACTTGATATTTTGTCTGCATGCATGTTTGTGTATGTGCATACCTCGTACCTGCAGAGGCCATAAGAAACCTTAAATTTCTCTGTAACTTTAGTTATAGACAGATGTTAACCACTATGTGGGTTCTAAGAATCACATCCAGTTCCTCTGGAATAGCAGCCAGCAGAAGAAACAGCTAAGACTTCTCTCAAGCCTTATAAAGTAGGTTATTTTTAATGTGTATACATGGAATATGTTTCTGTGAATTGAATGTCCAGCATGAGTGTTTCTGTACATTTTGATGTGTGAGTAAGCATGTGTATAAGTGTATATGTATGTCTTTATTAGAAGCAAAGGGAACATATTAAATTTATGTGCAGAAATATTGTAAGAAATAAAATTTATTGGTTCTTTGAGAGAATCAACAAGTTAGATAAACCCTTAGCCATATGAACCAGAGGGCACAGAGACAGTATTCAAATTAATAAAATCAGAAGTGAAAAGAAAGACATAACAATGGAAACTGAGGAAATTCAAAAAATCATGACACTACTACAAATCTGGAAAATCTGGAGGAAATGGATAATTTTCTAGATAGCTACTAGGTGCCAAAGTTAAATCAGAAACATAAATTATCCAAATAGTTCCACAACTTATAGAATGAAAAGTAGTAGTCATTAAAAGTCTCACAAGCAAAATCAGCACAGGACCAGATGGGTTTAGTGCAGAATTCTATCAGACCTAATACTCATCAAACTATTCCACAAAATAAAAGCAGAAGGAACACTACCCAATTTGTTCTATGAAGCCATAATTATGCTTATACCTAAACCACACACAAACCCAACAAAGACAGAAAAGTTCAGACCAATTTCCCTTATGAATATCAATGCAAAAATACTCAACAAAATTTTTGCAAGCTGAATCCAAGAATACATCAAAATGATCATCCACCATGATGAAGTAGGCTTCATCCCAGGGATGCAGGGTTAGTTCAATATATGAAAATCCTTTGATGTAATCCATTACATAAACAAACTCAAAGAAAAAAAACCCACATGATCATCTCATTAGATGCTGAGAAAGCATTTGACAAAATTCAACATCCTTCTCATGATAAAAGTCTTGGAAAGATCAGGAATTCAAGGCACATTCCTACACACATTAAAAGCAGTACATGGAGACAATGTGTGGAGAAGAGACTGAAGAACAGCCATCCAGAGTCTGCCCCACCTGTGGATCCATCCCATATACAGTCACCAAACCCAGACACTTGTGGATGGCAAGATGTGCTTGCTGACATGAGCCTGATATAGCTGTTTCCTGAGAGGCTCTGCCAGAGCCTGACAAATACAAAAGTGGATGCTTGCAGTCAACCATTGGACTGAGCATTGGGTCTCCAATGGAGGAGTTAGAGAAAGGACTGAAGGAGCTGAAGTAGTTTGCAACCCCATGGGAAGAACAATATCAACCAATCAGACCCTTTAAAGCTTCTAAGGGCTAAAACACCAACCAAGGAGTACAGAGGGAGGGACACATGACTCTAGCTACATATGTAGGAAAGCATGGTCTTGTAGGCATCAATTGGAGGAGAGGACTTTGGTCCTATGAAGGTTCAATGCCCCAGTGTAGGGGAATGCCCGTGCAGGGAGGCAGGAGTGAGTGGTTTGGTGAGGGATCACCCTCATAGAAGCAGGGAAGGGTAGGAGATAGGGAGTTTCCCAGGGCAGGAACCCAGAAAGGGGATAACATTTGAAATGTAAATAAAGAAAATATCCAATAAAAATTCTGTTCTTTGTATGAGTGCACATTTTCTTAATGAGTAATCATAAATATTCATACAATAAATTGTACTGTATTTGCAATTTCACATGGTATGTCCTATAGTTTATCTCCAATCACTGCTCTCAAACTCATTCTTTATTTTTCTATATCTATTATATATATATATATATATATATATATATATATATTCCATACATATATCTATAATGCTTATATAATGTTTTGTATATTATATAAAACATACATAACCATAAATATATATAAAACTTAGTGAACCAATTTAGCATTGCCCATATGTGTTTAGGGATGACCCATAGGATAAAGGTCTGTCTCTTAGAGAAAGACAGAGAGAGAGAGAGAGAGAGAGAGAGAGAGAGAGAGAGAGAGAGAAATTAAAACTGCTTCTTTTTCTCTCTGTTGCCATTGATGTTTTCCTGTAACTCTTCATTTAGGGGTAGAGTCTCCTGCAATTTATCTCTTTCCATATTAGTATGCCCATTTGATACCTCTTTTTATTTGAGACAGACTCTCTCATTGAACCTGGAACTCCCACTCCTACTGGGGTGGGAGTATCAAACAAAGCCCAAGGGTGTTTGTTTGTTTGTGTTTTTTGTTTGCTTTTTAGCTCCATTTTCTTTTACTGATGTGTTATAACCACACTGCTATAACA
This sequence comes from Apodemus agrarius, assembly GCA_964023405.1. Taxonomy (NCBI): domain Eukaryota; kingdom Metazoa; phylum Chordata; class Mammalia; order Rodentia; family Muridae; genus Apodemus; species Apodemus agrarius. The sequence goes on along the minus strand of OZ030006.1, from coordinate 39,154,339 downwards.
ACCTTCCATGTTGATGATGAAGGCCAAACTCGGGGTCTCATGTTTAGACTCAAAGAAGTTTACTGAGTAAGCCATTTCTCAAGATCTTCTTAATCATAAAACATTTCTCTTCAAACTTTTCTTAAAGATTCTTTGCTAATCCTTTCCCTCTGCTAATAACTTCAATGAATATATGATTTTGTAGGATACTATTAATTATATACTTTGTAGTCACAGTTTGATAGGGAAACTCTAGGCTCAAGAGAAGCACAAGACTGCTGTTTGCCTCATGATGACCTTTTTACAATTATTTAATATATGCATTGGATAGAAACATCATTTCAACTGGAGAAGGAAAACATGCTTGCAACGTAAATGACCTGAATCTGCTCCCTGCACATTCTAGCTGCAGTATTTTTAGTAATTCATTTAACCTTTCATTTGTGCTAAACATAAATCTAGATAATATCACCAATTATGTCATTCTAATATTGAGACCCTGTAATTAGAAAGACCTGAATGTATAGAACCAAATTCCAATGTACTTTGCATTTTGTATCCTAGGTAACTAATATAATTTTCTAGTCAAATTTGAGTAATAGAACTAACTATATAAGAGTGAAATATAATAAATGCAATCCCCATCAAAATTCCAATTCAATTCTTCATAGAGTTAGAAAGAGCAATTCTCAAATTCATCTGGAATAACAAAAAAACCCAGGATAGCTAAAACTATTCTCAACAATAAAAGAACTTCTGGAGGAATAAGTATCCCGGACCTCAAGCAATACTACAGAGCAGTAGTGATGAAAACTGCATGGTAAGGGTACAGTGACAGGCAGGTTGATCAATGGAATAGGATTGAAGACCCAGAAATGAACCTACACACCTATGATCACTTGATTTTTGACAAAGGAGCTAAAACCATCCAGCAGAAGAAAGACAGCATTTTCAACAAATGGTGCTGGCTCAACTGACAATTAACATGCAGAAGAATGCAAATGGATCCATTCTTATTTCCTTGCACAAAGCTCAAGTCCAAGTGGATCAAGGACCTCCACATAAAACCAGACACTCTAAAACTAATAGAAAATAAAATGAGGAAGAGCCTGTAGCACATGGGCACAGCAGAAAATTTCCTTAACAGAACACCATGGGACCTCATAAAATTACAAAATTTCTGTAAGGCAAAGGGCACTGTCAATAGGACAAAATGGTAACCAACACATTGGGAAAAGATCTTTATCAACCCTGCATGCAAAAGAGAGCTAATATCCAATATATACAAAGAAATCAAGAAGTCATACTCCAGAGAACCAAATAACCCTATTAATAATGGGGTGCAAAGCTAAACAAAGAATTCTCAACTGATGAATTCTGAATGGCTGAGAAGCACCTAAAGAAAAATGTTCAACATTTTTAGTCATCAGGGAAATGTAAATCAAAACAACCCTGAGATTCTACCTCACACCAGTCAGAATGACTAAGATGAAAAACTCAGGTGATAGCAGGTGCTGGAGAGGATGTGGAGAAAGAGGAGCACTCCTCCACTGCTGGTGGGATTGCAAGCTGGTACAACCACTATGGAAATCAGTTTGGCAGTTCCTCAGAAAATTGACAGAGTACTACCTGAGGACCCAGCTATACCACTCCTGGGCATATACCCAGAAGATTCTCCAACTTGTAATAAGAACACATGCTCCACTATGTTCATAACAGCCATATTTATAATAGCCAGAAGCTGGAAATTCCCTCAACAGAGGGATGGATACAGAAACTGTGGTACAGTTACACAATGGAATTCTACTCAGCTATTAAAAACAATTCATGAAATTCTTAGGCAAATATATGGATTTAGAAAATGTCATCCTGAGTGAGGTATCTCACTTACAAAAGAACACACAGTATGCACTCACTGATAAGTGGATATTACTCCAAAAGCTTGGAATATCCAAGATACAATTCACAGACCAAAGGAAGCTTAAGGGGAAAGAAGACCAAAGTGTGGGTACTTTGGGCCTTTTTAGAAGGGGGAACAAAATACCCATGGGAGGAGTTACAGAGACAAAGTGTGGGGCAGAGACCAAAGGAAAGGCCATCTAGCGACTGCCCAACCTGTTGATCCATCCCATATACTGTCGCCAAACCCAGTTATTAACATGGACACCAACAAGCACTTGCAGACAGGAGTCTGATATACCATTTCACATATATTGCTTGTGATTATACTGAAGAGTCTCCTGAGAGGCTCTGCCACTACCTGACAGAGGTGGGTGCTCTTAGCCAACCATTTGACTGAGCACAGCCTCCCCAATGGAGGAGCTAGAGAAAGAACCCAAGGAGCTGAAGGAGCTTTCATCCCCTTAGGAGAAACAATAATATGAACCAACCAATACCTTCAGAGTTCCCAGGGACTAACCTACTAACCAAAGAGAACATATGAATGGACCCATGGCTCCAGCTGCATATGTGGCAGAGGATGGCCTTGTTGGACAACAAAGGGAGAAGAGGCCCTTGGTCCTGAGAAGACTTGATGCCCCAGTATAGGGTAACTGGGACAGGGAAGGTAGAGTGTGTGGGTTGGTAGCACATGGAATAGGGTGTTTTCAGAGGGGAAAGCAGGAAAGGGGCTAACATTTGAAATGTAAATAAAGAAAATAACTAATAAAAATAGTTTTTCAAGTCAACAAAAAAAGAATGAAGTATAATCATAAGCCATATATGTGAAATAGTATAATATAGTGGTTTCTTTACAGCATTTGATGGATTATTGGATACATTTTTGTACAGTCTTATACAATGTCTATTATATAAAAGTTATATGTAATGCTTCTGTTTATGCCATCCTTGTTGCTGTCAGATACTCAAAGAAATACTGAATTCCTAAAATTTCATAAAACTACTGTCATTGTAGACACAATTGATTTTGACGATAGTGTTCTAGAATAGGACTTCTTATCAAACATGTTATGCTATATGTTTTGTGATACGCTATTGTATATATTATCTAATATGACTGATTTTCTCATAAGATAAATGTGTGTGGACAGAGGCAGAGGAATGATTCCATATGACATGAAGGAAGACATTTGAAATGTGTGTCACTCATATCTGGAATGCTAGAAATTAGCCACAAGCAACTATGAGCTAACACCTAAATAAAGAAGAATTTCCCTATACTTTCTAAAGAAGGAAGATTGTAGATTTCTCACCTATACTAATGTGGGACAAAAGCTTTTACATTTTACAGTTTCCAGTTTATGGTCCCTTTTTTGTGGAAGTCCTAGAAACTTCAAGGGGTCACTTTCTACTGTTAATCTCTAAACGGTGAGAAGCTTGATTGGCAAACAGTGTAACAAGAACAGAAAATATCATTTGTAAATACTGATGACTGCAGTGGTTATACAGCCCCATATAAAATTGCTTTATCAAGGTCTTGTGTAGTTTTTTAGTATGTAGCAAAATGAGCTGTGTAGGTAAGAAGGTAATCAGATCAGAGCTTTATTTCAAATTTCTATATTTTAAGTAGTTTAAATTCAAGACACCAAATAATAAGTGTTTTGTATAAAACAAGTTACAATCATATCCTACAATTCTTTAAAAAAATTGCACTATAGAGAGATATAATTCTACTATTTTTCGCCTTTCCTTTATTTTTTTCCTTTTCTTTATTTTAGAATACAGAAATATAGAAAACAATAAAAAAGCCCAGCTTTTTCTTGGTTTTTTTTTTATTGTTTTCTATATTCTTTGTTTACATTCCAAATGATTTTCCCTTTCCTGGTTCCACAGTCCCCATAATTTCCATAAGCCTCTTCCTTCTGCCCATTCCCCAATGAACCCCCACCTACTTCTCTGTCCTGGCCATCCCCTAAAATGCTGCAACAAGCCTTTCCAAGAGCAGGGCCCTCTCATTACTTCTTCTAGGGAATGATTAGATATGTTAATTGTGTCGAGTATTCAGAGCTTCTGGACTAATTAATATCCACTTATCAGTGACTGCATTCCATGTGTATTCTTTTGTGATTGGGTTAAATCACTTAGGATGATATTTTCCAGTTCCAACCATTTGCCAAAGAATTTCATGAATTAATTGTTTGTAATTGCTGGGTAGTATTCCACTGTATAAATATACCACATTTTCTGTATCCATTCTTCCATTGAGGGACATCTGGGTTCTTTCTAGCTTCTGGCTATTATGAATAAGGCTGCTATGAACATAGTGGAACATGTGTCCTTATTGCATGCCAGGGGAAACCTCTGGGTATATGCTCAGGAATGGTATAGCAGGGTCCTCTGGAAGTGCCATGCCCAGTTTTCAGAGGAACCATCAGATTGATTTCCAGAGTGGTTGTACCAATTTGCATTCCCACCAGCAGTGGAGCAGTGTTCCTCTTTCTCCACATCCTTGCCAACACCTGCTGTCTCCTGAGTTTTTAATGTTAGCGATTCTGACTGGTTTGAGGTGAAATCTCAGGGTTGTTTTGATTTGCATTTCCCTAATGATTAATGATACTGAACATTTCTTAAGGTGCTTCTCAGTCATCTGAAGTTCTTCAGGTGAAAATTGTTTGTTTAGCTCTGTATCCTATTTTTAATAGGGTTATTTGGTTCTGTGGGATCTAACTTCTTGAGTTCTTTGTATATATTGGATATTATCCCTCTGTGGAATGTAGGGTTTTTGAAGATCTTTTCCCAATTTGTTAGGTGCTGTTATGTCCTTTTGATGGTGTCCTTTGCCTTACAGAAACTTAGTAATTTTATGAGATCGCATTTGTCAATTCTTGTTCTTAGAGAATAAACTATTGGTTTTCTGTTCAGGAACTGTTCCCCTGTGCCCATGTCCTCAAGGGTCTTCTCCAGTTTCTTTTCTATTGGTTTCAGTGTGTCTGGTTTTATGTGGAGGTCCTTGATCCACTTGGAGTTGAACTTAGTACAAGGAGATAAGAATGGATCAATTCACATTCTTTGGCATGCTGACCTGAAGTTGAACAAGCACCATTTGTTGGAAAGGGTATCTTTTTTCCACTGGAAGTTTTCAACTCCTATGTCGAAGATCAAGTGACCATAGGTGTGTGGGTTCATTTCTGGGTCATCAATCTTATTTCATTGATCCACCTGCCTGTCACTGTACCAATATTATGCAGTTTTTAATACTATTGTTCTGTAGTATTGCTTGAGGTCTGGGATACTGATTCCCCCAGAAGTTCTTTTACTGTTGAAAATAGTTTTTAGCTATCCTGGGTTTTTTGTTATTTCAAAATGAATTTGAGAATTGCTCTTTGTAACTCTATGAAGAACTGAGTTGGGATTTTGAATCTGTATATTGCTTTTGGCAAGATGGCCATTTTTACTATATTAATCCTGCCAATCCACGAGCATGGAAGATTTTTCCATTTTCTGAGGCCTTCTTCAATTTCCTTCTTCAGAGTCCTGAAGTTTTTGTCATACAGATCTTTCACTTGTTTGGTTAGAGTCACACCAAGATACTTTATATTGTTTGTAGCTATTGTGAAGGATTTCATTTCCCTAATTTCAACAAGAAAGATAAACCCTTAAGCAGACTAAACAAAGGTTACAGAGACTGTATCCAAATTAACAAAATTAGAAATGAAAAGGGAGATATAACAACAGAAACTGAGGAAAATCAAAAAATCATCAGATTCTACTAGAACAGCCTTTACTCAAGACAACTGGATAATCTGGAGGAAATGGACAATTTCCTAGATGGACACCAAATATCAAAATTAAATCAGGATCAAATAGATCATCTAAATAGTGTCATATCCCCTAAAAAAATAGAAGGGCTGATAGAGATCTTCCAACCAAAAAAAGCACAGGACCAGATGGTTTTGGTGCAGAATTCTATCAGACCTTCAAAGAAGACCTAACACCAATACTCTTCAAACTATTCCACAAAATAGAAACAGAAGGAACACTACCCAACTCATTCTAATGCGCCACAATTAAGCTGATACCAAGACTACATAAAGATACAATAAAGAAAGAGAACTTCAGGCCAATTTCCTTTATGAATATCAATGCAAAAATACTCAATAAAATTCTTGCCAACCGAATCCAAGAACACATTAAAACAGTCATTCACCATGATGAAGTAGGCTTCATCCCAGGGATGCAGGGATGATTCAATATATTGAAATCCATTAATACAATCCATTACATAAACAAACTCAAAGAAGAAAACCACATGGACATTTCATTAGATGCTGAAAAAGCATTTGACAAAATTCAGCATCCTTTCATGCTAAAAGTCTTGGAAAGAGCAGGGATTCAAGGACCATACCTAAACATAGTAAAAGCAATATACAGCAAACCAGTATACAACATCAAACTAAATGGAGAGAAACTTGAAACAATCCCACTAAAATCAGGGACTAGACAAGGCTGCCCTCTCTCTCCATAACTTATTAATATATAGTACTTGAAGTCCTAGCTAGAGCAATCAGACAATATAATGAGGTCAAAAGGATACAAATTGGAAAGGAAGAAGTAAAACTATCACTATTTGCAGATGATATGATAGTATACCTAGGTGACCCAAAGAACTCCACCAGAGAACATCTGCAGCTGATAAACAACTTCAGCAAAGTGACTGGTTATAAAATCAACTCAAGCAAATCAGTAGCCTTCCTATACTCAAAGGATAAGCAGGCTGAGAAAGAAATTATGGAAATGACTGCTTTCACAATAGCCACAAATAATATAAAGTATCTTGGTGTGATTCTACCCAAACAAGTGAAAGATCTATATGACAAGAACTTCAGGTTGCTGAAGAAGGAAATCGAAGACCTCAGGAAATGGGAAAATCTTCCATGCTTTGCATTGGCAGGATTAATATAGTTAAAATGGCCTTTCCTTTTTTTTTTTTTTTTTAATTTTATTTTCTATATTCTATGTTTACATTCCAAAGGCTTTCCCCTTTCCCAGTTCCCACCCACCATAGTTCCCATAGTTCCTCTCCCCCCCATCTGTTCCCCAATAATTCCCCCTCCCCCCTCGGTTTCTTTACTAAACTGGAAGCAATCTTTACAGGCCCAGGGTCCTCTCCTTTCTTCTTCTTGGGAATCATTTGACTTGCTATTTGTGTCTTGAGTATTTAGGGCTTCTGGGCTCATTAATATCTACTTATCAGTGATTGCATTTCAGGTGCATTCTTTTGTGATTGGGTTAATTCACTCAGGATGATATTTTCCAGGTCTAACCATTTACCTACAAATTGCATGAATTCATTATTTTTAATTGCTGTGTAGTATTCCATTGTATAAATATACCACATTTTCTGTATCCATTCCTCCTTTGAGGGATATTTGGGCTGCTTCCAATTTCTGGCTATTATAAACAAGGCTGCTATAAACATAGTGGAGCATGTGTCCTTATTGCATGCAGGGGAATCCTCTGGGTATATGCCCAGGAGTGGTATGCCAGGGTCCTCTGGAAGTAACATGCCCAATTTTCTGAGGAACCGCCAAACTGATTTCCAGAGCGGTTTTACCATTTTGCAATCCCACCAACAGTGGAGGAGTGTTCCTCTTTCTCCACATCCTCGCCAGCACTTGTTGTCCTTTTCAGACGGGAAGTTGTCCTGAGACTCAGAATCCCAGGAACCTGGCAGTTCTGAAGGGCAAATTTATCCCAGTGGAAGGGCATCCTGAGACAAGAGACCTCTGGAAACACTTAGGTCTGAGAGAAAACCTCAGCAGAAACAGGGGAGGGGAATCCCTAGCTGACCTGAGGAGCTCAGGAGCCTCAACCCTGATTCTTTTCTTCATTTCTTCCCTTCTTTCTCTTCATTGGTTATTCACTTCTTTGGACAAGTTACACCAGACAGCAAGTCTCATAAAAGTATATTATTTTGAGGGTTCAAGTCTTGGAGGGACAAATCCAGGAAAACCTGCTTCTGCTTTTGGATGGGAGCAGACATCAGGGAATTATAAAAATGGCAGGGAATACATAGAATTTCTTAAGGGGGTGGAGCTTTCTAGGGTAGAGATTTCCTGGGTGAAAGCTGGTGGGTTTTCCTTTTCAGGCACTGGTAGGTTTTCATGATCAGGGATTAGTTGGTTTCTGTGGGAAGTGGAGGGATTGATAGGTTTCTCTAGAAAACTAGGTGATTGGTGCTTTTTGTTCAGACTTTTTGCCTAAAATTAGCAAAATCTTGGTACAGGGTCTTGTTGAGGGCCTGAAGGTGACCTTTGTGACAAAGGCTGGAAATGCTATTATGACACTTTGAGGGGTCTAGCAGAGGGCCCTGACTGCTGAAACTGTCCAGGGCCTTGCCCTGTGGGTTTACAATGTTTACAAAGTACACAAAGTTTACAAATGGAGTCCAGTTCCAGGAAAGCCTTCCCTGACCCTTGAGTGTTGTGAATATCCAACAGCTATAACATCCTTTAATCAGTGAATAATATAGCAATTAATTTACTCTAACTTGTAAAACATTCAAATTATACATTAGACCAGCAGTTTTGGCTACAATATTATCTGTAAATAACTAGGTAAAGAGCAACCCTCACCCCTTATCTCAAATCCTGGAATAGTATACTCACACAGTTGAGAATGTTGAAAAAGCCATTGCAAAAGCTTACCTTTACAGCAAAGACAGAAAAGTTTATGGATCTTCTCATGAAACCTATAGAAAGTTCCACATATTGAAAATGTGTAAAATTACTTTTTATATTTACTTGCAGAAACATTTTCAACTTTGTTCTAGAAAACAATGTTTTAAAAAAAAGATGGTCTTTTCCCCACAAAAGTTAGTTCCAACTTGTTTTGAAATATAATTTGCCAAGAAATTTTGAATAGGGAGCCCTACATGTCTATTCTCATACTCTGTTACAAATATACTTTTTTTCTATTAATGCAGATCAAAAGTCAATTATTAGAAGAAACTCTACTTAACACACTTTACAATAATGAAATAGTGTGTTTTATAAATGTCTATATATGTTTATATAAGTATCTATAAATGTCTATTAATGACAACCAGGCTTTATTCCCATACATAAATATTTTCATATCTTGATATTAATTGCTTTTGCAGGAATTTGAATTTTAGAATTACAAATTCAGTTACTTATTCAATAGACTAACATACTGAATAAGGAAAAAAATCAGCTAATGAACTTGTCCTTGATTTAGTATATTTGTTATTCTTTATTTAGACTTTTCTAGTAGAAGTTTTCACTATCTATCAAGTAATTGTATAATGTGTAAGTTTTAAGAAAATAAGCACTGTGTAGTTTGATTAATTTATGTCTATATGGATTACAGTTTGGAAAACTTCCAATCTAAACCACATAATATTAAAACTTACTGAGCATGAGTCAAGTTGACAGAATATAGTTAATTATAACCTACCGTGCCATTGCATTATATTTCCTTGTAGAACCAAACAGCTAATTTGAATGCAGATGTTTAAAAAGTGTTGAGATACTACACATTAGCCTCAAGCCCAGAAGACAGGTTGTTAAAGCAGGTATCAAGTATAATGTGGAATTTGTTGATTCTGTTTTATTAAATTTCATATTTATAATATGAAATATATATGTATATATTTATATTTATATTTTATATAAATATAATATATTATATTTATATTATTATTTAATTTTTTCTCAATTCCACTTGGCAACTGTGGTGGCAAGTATATGCTTGGCCTAGGGAGTGGCACTATTAGGATGTATGGCCTTGTTGTGTGTCACCACCATGGAGGTGGGCAAAGAGAGCTTCCTCCTAGCCTCCTGAATATGTCAGTTTTCTGTTTTCCTTTGGATAACATGTGGACCCCTCAGGTCCTCTAGCAGTATGCCCATGTGCATGCTGCCATGCTTCTGGCCATGATGATAATAGACTGAACATCAGAACCTGTGAGCCAACCCCAATTAAACATTGTCCTTTATAAGAGTTGCTTTGGACATTGTTTCTCCTCATAGCAATAAAAACCCTAATTAAGATAGTAACATTTGTTTAAAATACCAATTTTTGGAAAAACTTTTTAGGTATTTTATAATCCTTCAAGTATCATTTTTGACTTATATTGATTCTCTAGGAAATCTGTTCAGTATTAAGAACAAAAAGTATTGAAGATTATGTAACTAAAACAGAAACCTAGATGAAAAAAATAAAACCAAAAGTGTCCCACAGTCTAGACTTTTAGAGGCCTCAAAAGCTCATGAATTTTTTCTTGAAACAAGAGGTTGAAATACAACGTGTCAGAAAAAAGTTTTCAAGTGTGCCCTCTTTCTTATTTCATTCCATTCCATGGAGTGGGGTGCTATAGTAGTTATCAAGAAATATGCATTCATGATGTTTGGTTTTCTTTTAAATGCATATTCCAGTTTCTGATCGTCTTTGATATTAATACTATACATTATATATATATATATATATATATATATATACATATGTATGTGTGCATATTGTACATAATATGCAAATATATTTAGATTCCCTTAAACTTATAATGCTATTTCATGTATGTTTTTATTTCTTCACTTTTATTTTATGATAATTAACCATGGTCACATTTAAGCAAAATTAACCATTTTCTTTTTGAAGAGAGAATGAAAACTAACAAGAGTCCTACGAACTACATGACTGACCAGCTTGGCGCTATAACTTTAGGGAGAAGTAGTGACACTCGTTAAATGTGAGGAAAATCAGGTCTGCTATTTGAATACAATCTAAATACTCCATGCTAGTAAAGTCACAGTTATAGGAGAATCTAAAAGTACTAATTCCCTATAGCAGAATAAGTTCCAACAACAATTATAAACAGTTTTTCCTATAACCTCAGGTAAGTGTAGTCTTCACTCCTCATCAAGGAAATTTCTCTTTGCAATATTGAGACCACTACAAAAGACCACAACTCATCAAACTGCAAAATTGTGGAACCCAGCCACAATATAATCATCTACAATGCAACATCTGCCTATAAGGTTCCAAGAACATTGCAGAATAGGGGACAGGAAGAATTTAAGAGCTAGAAGATCAGAGGAAGATCAGGGGTTTCTCTTAGAAATATCAGACGCTACACCCATAAATTCACATACCATATATGGGGTGAACAAGGAGGATGAATCAAAGAACACACCAAAGTAGATGGGGAAAAGCCCAGGAGACATTATCTCTATACAAATTAATTATACAATTGAGGTAAGATGAGACCTGGAATGGTGGGCTTTCCCAGAAGAAAACACATTAATTCGTTTTCTAATTGCAAATGATTAGCAATAAAAACATAATACAAGTAGCATTATACAGGTAGAAGAGGTTATGTTTAGGAATATACATAGAATAAAATCCAGAAGGTATGAATAATGTGTAGTGTATAATATAAAATATAACACATTATATAAAATAATGTATGATAATAATATATAACATATACCATATATACATATATGTGTATATATTTATATATGTATATACATACATATATATATATATATATATATATATTCATGCAATAACAGAGGAATGAAAGGCCAGGAATTTTAAAGCAATGGAGGAGCATGAAGGGTTATGTGGGAAGGTTTGAAGGAAGGAAATGGAAGAGAGAAATGTCATAGTTATATTATAATCTCAAAATTAAAAATATATTTTATATTAAATATTTTCATTGTATTAGTTTTTTTAAAAAACTTTGTACAGTGTGTTTTGATCTTATTCACTTCCCCTGCCTCATTTTTCCAAGAGGAAAAATCCATCCTAACTTTCTAATCCATCTAACTTTGAGCCTTTTGTTTTCCCATCTAGAATAACTATTTGAATTATTAATTTTCATTGAGAAAATATATAAATCCTTGAAAAGTATAAAAGTGAAAATAAAACTGTGCTAAATACCCACTTATGGGAATGATAACTGTTGGAAAGTCTCTTATGATTTTCCCTCATATTTTCACACTAATTTATTCAGTTCCAATGCTTTCTGTTAATAATTTAATCCATTCTGGAATGTGACTAAGCACAACAGGACCAAGGCACATATGACCTCATGGAGACTGTGCTACATGTACAGCAGCTGCACAGGTCCTGGCCTGATAGAGTCATAGCACTGAGAAAGGTGGAGTCAAGATCCCATCTCTATCCAAGAAGGTACTTGAAATTGATAACTTCTTGCAAATGAAAAATTAGTTTTCTCCAATGGAACCTCTGAAACTGTGAGCCAAAAACACCTTTTCATATTATAGAAGAGTTATCCTAAGTATTTGTCTTGGTCTCAGAAAGTTAGTTAGCATAATTCCCTTTAAATATTAAACTTTTTAATGTCTTTGGTAAATGTGACATCATATTATTATAGTAAACTTTTGTATGTATGTATGTATGTTTGTATGTATAAAGATACTATAATATTTATATTTGCAGATTATTAATTTTGGAGCTACAACACTATTGTGACTTAGCCTGTGTTTCCATAGTTTTAGGTACAATTCTGGCATGGGAGTTGGGGAATCATGTAATAGGTGGAAACTTCATAAAACCCAAATGATTCTATCGGGGAACATTGACTTAGAATTCTGATTTCTATTGGGATGTGTTACCAATATCAAACTACATTTTGTTAATTCTATACATCAGAATACAAGTTCTATTCTATAATTACATATAGATATCCTATTATAATAGACCTATTAATTGAAAAGAAACCCCTTTACTTACTTCTCTGGAGTATTAATTTGATTTAAATAATGTTTCTAATTAAGCATGACATTTGACTGTTTTTCATACTTATAATAGTATGAGGCCTTGCAATCACTTAATCATCTGAGCTAAGATGAGCGCTAGCACATGTTTTCTCCTCTCTTGGGAATCATGCCTTATTTTACCTATTTGTATTTCCATACAAATTTTTAAATCATATATATTTAGCTTCACTGACTTTATAGGTCAGTATTTTAAAAAGCTAATGTAATAAATTTATGTGTGTTTTTTATTAATATACTTTCCCATACATTCATGCTTTAAAATATTATTCTTTCTCTTTTTATTGCTTTTCCCACCTATGTGGAAAATAACTTCATCTGCTAAGTATGATCCATGTTTGACTTCTCTAATGAATCTATTGCCTGTCCATAAACCAGCATACTACATATGTAAACTTTGATTCACATACTATACTTGCTGTAGAATCTTTATTTTCAGGTAATTTTGAGTATATCTAGAACTACATGTTGTCAGATATGCTTTATTAGACTTAAACTAAATTTATTTTCACACTGTGACATTTCAACAATGTTCATTTTCCCAACATGTATATGTATCTGTACATTAAATTAGACTAAAATGTTTTCAACAATAGTTTATGGATGTTATTGTAGCTCCACAAATTTGAGTTCACTCACTTTTAAGACAAGTTATGTTACAAATGGAAATTTAAAAATTGAATTTCTCAGTCATGGGCTACTAAATCAAAAAGATATAGTTAATTTACATTGCCTTTGTACACTCAGGCCTTACTAAGCTCCTTAATTAAGATAAGTTGAGGTTTTGTTAACAACTAAGAATTTGCTATGCATATCACCATCATTTGTGAGCTCTTCGACTGTACACAGTAACTCTTAGCTCATTTCACTATTCATACTTCAGTTTATAGAGTCTTTATACTTAAAAGTCAGGCTCCCCGCTAGATTCCTGAACATAGATAAAAAGGCGTTCATCATGTAATATTCAACATAATATCTAAATAAGTTTAAGGGCTTTCTATGGAATATTTGCATATTGTACTGAGGAATTTTGTTATGTTATATCTTTTTCTACAATATAATAAATATTTCAAAAGAATGATCACATGGGTTTAAGATTAAAGGTTGATATAGAAACATAATTGCCCAGCAGTGGTGGCATACACCTTTAATCCCAGAACTTGGATTGCAAAGACAGGCAGAGATTGAGGCCAGCCTGGTCTACAGAGTTAGTTCCAGGACAGCCAGTGCTATGCAGAGAAAGCCTGTCTTAAAAAACCAAAAAAAAAAAAAAAGAAAGAAAGAAAGGAAGGAAGAAAGAAAGAAAGAAAAGAAAGAAAGAAAGAAAAAGAAAATAAAAGAAATATAATAGTCATTTAAATATTTACTTCTATCACTATTACTGGCAGCTATATACCACTGGAGATTTAAAGAGCCCCAAAAGGTGGCTTGTGCTCCATTCAACATGAAGAACAAGTGAATTTCCTTGTAGAGCTGGATATCCTGAACGTCTCTCCCTCCACCCCCTCCACCCTTCACTTCTTATAATTTTCACCTGGCTGTTATTTTATAGTGGAGAAAGAATGAGGCATTAGTAGTGGATAGATTTGATCATTCAAACAACCCTTTTTATATGTTATTCACATGTTAAGAGAGGGGACTTGTCTTTAACAGGAACAGGCAAATCAAAGAAATAACTAGATACTTTCATGAGAGAGCAATAGGATGGGAAGGCCCCATGACTCCTTCTTATGTCACATCAACAAGCTCACTGCATCTTGTGCCTGCATGTAAATTAAGCTAGTAAGCTACATGTGTGTGCGTGTGTACATGCACACACGTACACACACACACACACACACACACACACACTCACAAACACATACACACTGGTGGGGCACACTCAGTCCAGTAGAGATATAAAGACCATAAGGAAGAATAAATGAATGTTCAGTGAAAATACTAAATTAAACTTATTTTATATCATCTTCAATCTGGGAATCGTGTCAGTACTGTATCATGAAATGTGTGATACATGAGACTTGACTTATTGTATTTTCTAAAAAATGTTTTATTTAACTATAACTATAATTCTTTCAATAGTTGAAACAATTTACAAATTAAACTGCCTTGGCCTGATTTTGAAGGATTTTTGTATGACATTTTATTTATGTGGGGGAAGGTCTCTCACTGTTATTCTTAGGTGAATGTGGATACTAAAATTAAAATTTCTTTGGTATATGGGGGCCCTCATATCTGCCTTTCATATATCTTCTACTGAAATTCTGGAGTTTGAGATGGTTTTGTTATTTCTAGACAGTGATGAGAACAGATATACTAACCCATACTATTGCTGCAGAGTCAGGAGCAAATTGAACACTCCTTTATTGTTCTTTTTTATTAGATATTTTGTTTATTTACATTTCAATTGTTCTTTCCTCATTCCCCCCCCCCTGAAAACCGCCTAACCCATCCCTCCTGCTCCTGCTCACTAAGCCACCACTCCTGCTTCCCTGTCCTGGCATTCCCCAATACTGGGGCATCATGCTTTCTCAGAACCAATGGCCCCTCATCCCTTTGACGTCCAACAAGGCCATCCTCTGCTACATATGCAGCTAGAGCCATGGTTGTCACCATGAATACTCTTTGGTTGGTGGTTTAGTCCCTGGGACCTCTGGTGCTACTAGTTGGTTCATATTGTTATTCCTCCTATGGGACTACAAACCCCGTCAGCTCCTTGGGTCTTTTCTCTAGCTCCTTCATTGGGGACCCTGTGCTCAGTTCAATGGATGACTGAAAGCATCTCCCTCTGTATTTGTCAAGTACTGGCAGAGCCTTTCAGGAGACAGCTATATCAGGCTCCTGTCAACAAGCACTTGTTGGCATCCACAGTAGTGTCTTGGTTTGGTAACTGTATATGGGATAGATCCACAGGTGGGACAGTCTCTGGATGGTTTTTCCTTCAGTCTCTGATCCACACTTTGTCTCTGAATCTCCTCCTGTGGGTATTTTGTTCCCCTTCTAAGAAGGACCAGAGTATCCATACTTTGGTCTTCCTTTTTCTTAAGCTTTGTTTGTTCTGTGAATTATAGTTTGAATATTCTGAGTTTCTGGGCTAATATCCACTTATCAATGAGTGCATACCATATGTGTTTTCGTTAGTGATTGGGTTACCTCACTCAGGATGATATTTTCTAATTACATCCATTTGCCTACTAATGTCATGAATTCATTGTTTTAAACAACTGAATAGTATTCCATTGTGCAAATGTACTACCTTTTCTGTATCCATTCCTCTGTTGAGGGACATCTGGGTTCTTTGCAGCTCTGGCTATTATAAATTAGGCTGCTATAAACATAGTGGAGCATGTGTCCTTATTACATGCTGGGGAATCTTCTGGGTATATCCCCAGGAGTGGTATAGCAGGGCCCTCTGGTAGTACTATGTTCAATTTTCTGAGGAAATGCCACACTAATTTCCAGAGTGGTTGTACCAGCTTGCAATCTCACCAGCAGTGGAGGAGTGTTCCTCTTTCTCTATATCCTTGCCAGCACTTGCTGTCACCTGAGTTTTTTATCTTAGGCATTCTGACTAATGTGAGGTGAAATCTCAGGGTTGTTTTGATTTGCATTTCCCTGATGACTAAGGAGGTTGAACATTTCTTTAGTTGCTTCTCAGCCATCCAGTATTCCTCAGTTGAGGATTCCTTGTTTTTTAATAGGGCTATTTGGTTCTCTGGAGTATGACTTCTTGGGTTCTTTATATATATTGGATATTAGCCCTCTATTGGATATAGTATTGATAAAGATCTTTTCTCAATTTGTTGGTTGCCATTTTGTCCTATTTACAGTGTCCTTTGCCTTACAAAGCTTTGTAATTTTATGAGGTCCCATTTGTCAATTCCTGATCTTGCTGATGGAAGTCTGGAATCCATATTTGGGTTTCTAGTGATCTTGAGTTGCATTTCAAGCATCTGGAAAAAAGAAAAGTCTGAGACCCTTGTCACTTGCCTTAACACAAATAACACAAATCATCAACAAGTTTGTCTCTTAGCCTGTCTTTGTTGGTGCAGGTGGAAGTATAATCTTTTCTTTACTGTTTTGCTTAAGTGACAAGAATTTTTTCCCCTGTTACTTTATCTTACAATAATTTGTCCCTTTCTTGTTCTATTAGTTAGAAAAGCCAGCTTTAGCTGGAACATTTTCTCTGTCTGTTGGCTTTCCCCAGTTTTCAGTTTTATCTAACCATAAAGGTTAGAGAACTACAAATCTATGGAATTTGTCATATGTTCATCAAACAAAAAACGTGTTTGAAAAAAAACTGCATTTTATATGAAAAGAAAATTTCTTATAAACTCCATGTTTTTTCATCCAAGTAAAAGATATATTAGGTTATAATATGCAAAGCATTCAACATTTTACATTTATTTTTAGTGCTGGGGATTGAAAAGTCCTGAGCCTAGTGCACATAAAGCAATTGCTTTTTCCAGGGAGCTAAGTTCTCAGCTCAACATTTTATTTGAAACTATAAACCTTCCTTTCTTAATATGCTAGATAGAACATTGACAGTTAAATCTGAATAGTGCATCTTTTTCATTCCTTTCAGATAGCATATATAATGTACTAAAATCATGTCAGTTTTGTATTTCATAAGACTTCTTGTTAATATCAATAGCTTTATAGGTTCTCAAAGCTACAAACTCTTACATGCATTATGATGAACTATTAAGCCTATTTAAATTCTGCTACAACTAAAGAAAGAAATGTGAAAAAAATAACTTCCCAGTGAAGCTGTCTGCAAGCACCCTAAAATGACTGTTCCGAGAATCCTTTGGCAGTAAGATAACACACTGTTCAAACTAGGCAAAAGCAGAGTGAATAGTACTCACTGTTACTACTACAAATATGGTGGCATGGCCTATACACTGTCCAGAAGACCATGTGTTAGGAACAAGCTTGAATATGTCACAAAATGGATGAGATTGTGCCAGCTTGATAATTTTAGTCCAGACTTCCCAGACAGCTGCTGCAGTTTAGATGATGCCAAGCCACACGAATATGCCAATGTTTGGATTCTTTCAGATCTAGTAAATTCAACCGACTGTCCCTGTAATTGCTAAGATTTCTCATCTGGAACATATCTGAAAGAAGTCCAAAACAGAAGAAATTCTGGTAAAACAGCCTTTCGACTCAATATTTATATTAAATGAATACTCTACCATCAAGACTTTTATCATATTTATGTTTCAAATCTATTTATTTCCACAGCTGAAAACCAAAAGGAAATCTTGATATAGCTAGAAAAAGATTGATATAAATCAAACTCACTCAAAAAAGAAAGTTGTTGCCTAGAAAATGATTATGTTCCTCCAGGTCTAGGATAGTGCTCTGGCAACCTATGTGAGATGTCAACTTTTATTTTTTATTTTCATTTACATTATTTTAGTATTCTGGGTCACATTAGGATAGTTTTCTGCTAATATATAAATATAATTTGAGCACATCCATCCATATGCCTTGCCAACCCTTTTCTCTCTGCCCCACTTGCTCCTCTAGACAGATTAATACCATCTATACATAAATTAATTATATATCTATAAAATATGTAGAACCAATAAATGAGAAAATATTTAACATTTTTCCAGACATTAATTTAATTCTCTTAATACGAATAATTTCAGTTATATCCATTGTCCTCCAAATGGCATAGCTTTATTTGTTTTTCAATGGCAGCTCTTATATAATATATTATTGTGTATATGAACCAGAGTTTCTGTATCTACTCTTCTGTTGATAGACACCAGAGCAAGTTCCATAACTTATCTATTGTTAAAAGTGTTAAATAGACATTTATATATAAGTATCTCCATGCCACTTTGATTTAGAGTCTTCAGGGTCATATGGTGGGTTCATTTTTTTTTCATGAGAACATGTGTAATGATTTCCATAGTCGCTGGACTTCTTTGCATTCCCAGGATGAGTGAGTGGTTAAAGGTTCTCCTTTGTCCATATCCTCACCAATATTAGTTACTTTCTTGATGACTGTCATTGTGATAAGGTGAGACTGCTGATGTAATTTTTATTTATGCTTCCCATATAAATAGTAGTGTCATTTTCAAGTGTTTAACATGTCGTTATTTTTAACAGTACTAAAATACCCTTTGAAACAAATATCTTATAAATATGCACATGTTTTGATTTTTGTGTTTATTTTATTTTTCCTAGGTATATAAAGCATGACTTTTGCTGAGTTGTAAAGAGTTGAACAAAAACTTGCCATGTTATATTGCACCATCTTGATATGTTTATGTTATAGAGTATTACTTAGCTTTTAAAAACATGACATCATGCAATTTGTAGGCAAATGGATGGAACTAGAAAAAATTTCATAACCCAAGCTCAGAAAGATAAATATAATATGTATTCATTTACATGTGGATATTAGCCATGAAA
The DNA here is from genome assembly GCA_964023405.1 of Apodemus agrarius. Classification (NCBI taxonomy): domain Eukaryota; kingdom Metazoa; phylum Chordata; class Mammalia; order Rodentia; family Muridae; genus Apodemus; species Apodemus agrarius. The sequence continues at coordinate 39,135,203 of OZ030006.1, read as the reverse complement.
TAAATGAACCAACTTTTACTCTGTAGACCTAGAGAAATTAGGTTTAGACAAAGGGAATGAGGAGAATGAGGAGACAATATCAGTCTCCTAGGAAGCGAAAATAAATATATTTTCTGAGTGGTCTAGGGTGGGTCGAGCTGTAATTGAGAAGAGCAGATGGGGGCAGGAGGGATGATAGAGCAAAATCAGGGAGAGAGGTGGAAAGAACGGACACTTGAGGGTTAGCATGGGTGCCTAGTACAATGGAAACTCCCTGTAATATATGAAGGCAAAGAAAATGAAGTCTTTTAGTAGAGGAGAGAGAGTCTAACCTGGTCATCTTCATCTGGAACAAGGCTTGCAATTGGGACTCTGTTGCATTTAATTGAGTTGTTGACCTAGCAGTTCACATAAAGATCCACAAAGAACTCAGACTGTTGCTGAGATTATGGGTTGCTCCCCACAAATTGACTGTAAGACTTCATTGTCCAAGAAAATGCCCACTATCTAGGACCTGCATGGAGCCTTCACCTCTATGTTGTAGTGTTTTTGATGAAGAAAGGTACTTTGCAGGCAACCATGTGAGAAATATAAACACAAACCCAGACACAAAATATTTCACCTGCATTTAATCTGCCTGACCTCCAAGATATGCTAGAGCAAAAGTGGCACAGAACATGTAGGAGTAGATCAGATACCTAGGGTAACACCAGACAGTTAATGTTAATAGAAAAATGTATGAATAAAATGACTCGCCTTATATTCAGATATACTCATAAGTAAGTGCTTTATTCAGGGATCATCATGGAAGCTTCCTCTTGCAGCAGACAGTAACAGACACCAACACACATTGCCAGACAATATGTGGTGACAGAGTCCTGAGAGCACATAACTCTAGATGGAATGTCTCCATTAAATCCCTCCCCTCAGAGTTCAGAAAGCTACAAAATTTAGGGAGGTAGAAAAGATGTATAGAGGACACCAGGAGTACAAGATCCTCTGAACCAACCAAGTAAGGCTCATATTAATTCATAGAGATTAGCCAGGCAGTGGTGGTACACGCCTTTAATCCCAGCACTTGGGAGGCAGAGGCAGGCTTATTTCTGAGTTCAAGGCCAGCCTGGTCTACAGAGTGAGTTCCAGAACAGCCAGGGCTACACAGAGAAACCCTGTCTCAAAAACAAACAAAAAATATCATAGAAACTAAGGCAGCAAGCACAGGGTAGCAGGGGTCTGTACCAGGTTCTCTCTCTCTCTCTCTCTCTCTCTCTCTCTCTCTCTCTCTCTCTCTTTATATGTTTATATATATATATATACATATATATACATACACACACATATACATACGTATACGTATACATATACATATACACATATATATGTGAGTGTATGCATATACATATATTATTTGTATGTGTTACATATACATGTGTATAATGTGTATTATATAATATATGTATTTTATGTATTATATAACATATGTATTTGGATTTGCATGTATTATACGTGTGTGTCTATTTTGGTGTGTGTGTCTGTGTATCTGAGTGTCTGTGTGTAAAAACTTGCAGCTTAGTATTTAGGGAGGACTTCTGATATATGAACTAGTCGGTATCTCATTCCTATGCCTGCTCTTGTGTCTCTTTTGCTTCCACTCATTTGCTGTAGCCAACCAAGCTCAAAATGATGGTTTTTGCTTTATCTTATTATACTTTAGGATGTCACGTTAGGTTGTTGTCTCTAAGGAGCCTGTTTATTTCTAATTAGAGACAAAAGTGGAGTGGATCTGGAGAGGAGGAATTGTGGAGGTGGGAACTAGGAGGAGAGAGAGGGAAAACCATAATCAAGATATATTGTATGAGAAGAGTCTATTTTCAATTAAAGGACTAAATAGAAACTTTGATTTGTTTTTAGTGAAACTTCAGATGGAAGTGTAGGATGTAATATCATCAACATTATGTTGGTACATAATAGCATGTTCATCTCTGATATAAATATATGTTTGTGTGGGACATTATCATTTTCCACCACCCTTTCCCCAGACAAGAGCAAATAATTGTTTGCTAATAATCTGAATTTATTTGAGTTATAGACATTGTTTCAATAAAATTTGCTTTTTGGTTAATTATTATCAAAAAGAATAACTAAAAATTCCAAATTTCTCATTCTTGCCAGCTTTTCTCCAATGTGTACTACCTATGGATCCTACAGGGGCAATGAAACAGTTGAGGTAGTTAGAAATGCTTTATTACAAATGGTTCTTTGTAGATTTTTTGTTAGTTTTCAGCATGTTGGTAAATACCAAAATTTTTTAAAAGTATTTTTATTATTATTTACAATACCTTTTCCATATTACAGTTAATATGCTCATGATACCACATAGTTCTAAATATTGAAAGTTTAATGACTACTTCATGCATATATGAGCAGCTTCAAATTTAGTTTGGAGGAAGGTTGTTCCTGTTGGTAGACACATACTTATCTTATTTGGAACCACTGAGGTTGATTCCCTACTCAGGCTCAGTATTCTGATTAGAGAATCTTATTTTCATAAGACTTCAGCGTGAATGTTGAGCCATCTGTTCGCCAAGGAAAACACATGAGGCCTCTATTGTTAGCTTAGATGTTCTGTAATTATGTATCCTAGAAAATTGTCTAAAGAAAAATAATCTATTAGTTCCAGGCCTTTAAATTTCTATTGTTGGCTCAAATTATGTTGTTAACAAGCTTCAGTCCTGACCTCCACAGTTTAGGTGTATTATAGAATTATTAATAGAACACTGATTTGTTCTTGTATTAAAATACATCAAAAGCTATATACAGTCTAAGTCTTTTCAATTTCCACTGCACCATGATTACAAAGTATGAGCTGACATACATTACAAATTTCCAGAACCTTCCAAGCATAGCAACAGACTTCCAATCCTCCTGGAAGCATCATATCTTCAATGTATTCCTTTCTACTTCATGTCTGATGAATTATACAACAATGTCTGATGTTATAGGTACATTCATGCTCTTACGTCAGGACCTATCAGCTGCCAGATTTGACCTTTAGTGTGTCTCACTCTATTTGCCTCTTCAATGATAATTTCTGTGTCAGATCAGGTTTTCCATCTGATCCATAGTCCTATTCATCATATGGATATTCTAGGCCCTTAAAATGCTGGAGATAATAAGACATCTACCATGGCACAAGTGAAAAAACTAACCCTAACGCTCTTATTTATCGCTTATATTTAGAGGGATTTGAAAAAAGCATTTCTTGAATTGTTATGAGCTATTTAAGCAAATATTTCAGCTTTAAATTTATGCTTTTTTATTTTTAGGAGTGAAGCATAAATTTAAGTTAAGAGAAACATGATTGTTAAAACTTTTTTTGTATGTCCGCCACATTTACAACAGTAGTGTTGCTTGGCTACTCCGAGTGAAATCTGGCTTGTAGAGCAATTCCTTAGACAGTTCAAACATGACTTTTGCTTCCACACTGAAAACTATATTTATGGCTCCACAGCTTCCCTGTAGTATGATACTCAGTACAGAAGGGGAGAAAGGAATGGCCATTTCTTTGGGTAATCCAGGCTCTATGGAACCTGCATGTGCTAACATTTGTTTCAGAATTGAATGATGTCATTATGAGCTTAGGTCACTTTTGCAGTAGTAAGGCCTCTCCTAGTCAGGTCAAGAATTAGGTAGCCTTTAATTGCCTTTGTTGGCCTTAGCTTAGCAAAACCAATTTCGTCTTAACTAGGAGAAGAAAAGCAGCCAGGCAGAGCATCAGATGCAAATGAATGTCATCAAGGTCACAGGCCTACAAGTTTCAGAAGTAGCAACGCAGTTTCACCTCAGAAGAGCAACACCTGAAGGAGTACACCTTCCCTGTCAGTGGTGAAGAGCACAGAATGCAGCCTCTGCGGCTCCACCTTCCCAATCGCCCCAGAAGCTGCCCTTGCCTCCCTGACCTCCTGTCTGTTACAATCTCATGATTATTTGAGCGACCAACTGATTTTCTTTCTCCTTTCTGGTATAAAAATTCAGACAAAACCTTTGAATTATACTGAAGAGATTTCATCCTGAACTCACTCTTGGGGGGGGGGTCACCGGCTGGCATTGTTGTGTAATGTGTTCTGGCCTTGCAACCAAATCTTTAATGGCAGACACCATGATAGCTTGTAGTAGGTGCCTGATGGATATTTACTGATGATTCTGGATTCAGTACCAGTAATAAGTTACATTTTTTATAACAGAATTTCACTCTTCTACATCTGTTCCTCATCCATTTTTGTCACACTAAATCACTGAGCCACATTCCTCAAGGCCTTGGCTAAGCTACATCCTGATTATAAATTAGACTTCTCTGGAAAATTGTGCTAAACTTCTTTGTGATAATAGTCGTCTCGGGGGTGAAGAGGAGGATACTGGGTTGTTGATGTTATGTGACAACGAATACAGTTTTGTCAATATAAATCTGAGTTCCGTAGCTGGAAATGTCATACTCAGTTGGTAGAAAGGGCTGAGCCAGCACTGCACATAGCTAAAGGCTTTTCTAGACCTAGCTAAGGACAAAAAAAGTCCAGTAAAAAGAACTGGAAAATATGAATAAAATATTTTCTATTTCCAATTGAATACATAGGAAATAATCTTGTTCATGTTTCAAATACAAACGACACATTCCTTCTTAGAATAACTGACAATCGCTTAAAATAATTAAAAGTTACTTTTCAAAGAATACTTTAGTTTTGAAACCCGGCAGCAGAACCAAATAACTATCTGGAGAGATGCTGAGAGTATCTACAGTCACTAGTTACCTTAGTAACTGCCTCCATCTATGTTCTCATATCAATAGTATACCACTAAGCTGGACGTGGTGGCGCATACCTGTAATCCCAGCACTTGGGAGGCAGAGGCAGGCGGATTTCTGAGTTCGAGGCCAGCCTGGTCTACAGAGTGAGTTCCAGGACAGCCAGGACTACACGAAGAAACCCTGTCTCGAAAAAACCAAAACAAACAAACAAACAAACAAACAAACAAATAGTATACCATTCCCAAAACAGTGAAAGCCAGTCCAGTCTCATGTTTTGCATATGCTTTAAGCATCTGTCATTCTTACCCCAAGTCTAAACTCATATCAATTAATAATATTACACAGTGTCGGGCAGGATATATTATGATCTCACTGCCAACATTTTAGGGGCAAAGGCTTTGATTCCTCCTCTTGGTTCTGCTTGATGTTGCTAACTCAGGCATCCATCCACAATGGGACTCTTAACTCAGCGGCTCCTAAATAAACAACTTTGACTGAACTCCTAAAATTAAACTTTCTTAACTGTGACATCTTCATTCTGATGTGTCAAATCTTACAAATCTTCAGTTTGTTACCTGAAATTCGGGCAAGAATTCAAGGAACTATATGCTTCTGAGTTGAGAATTACTCACAATTTTTATTTTCATAAATCTTTATTGAGAGTTAGTATTTCATTCAAGTTTTAATGCAGGCACAGCACAAAGCAATATTATAGTGTCTATGATTTTGTAACTGTAGAAGAAATACTGATTTTTCAATCACAGTATAGTTACATTCGCTATTTAGTTAGTGTGAGCTTTGTTCCAGTTACAAGACAACACAGTTTTTTATGGTTGCCCTCTTACAGATGTTAGTAGACATTAGATGTTAGTAGAAATTAGAAACTAGTCTGTAGGCTTTACATACATATTAAGATTCCAATATGGCTGTTGCTTTCCAGTATTTCCAGACTACTTTGCTTATTAATATGTAAAATGAGGGAATGCAAAGATCACCCTCTAGTTAATGCTTTTACTTTAACTAAGCCTAAACAGTGTGCTCAAAGATGTTTTTTATAAAATAAAATACAACTTAATTTTCAATTTGCTGGGTAATGCACTATTAGTATGAGTGTATTTTGTTGTAAAACTTTTGGACATTTTGTGAACTTTTGGGTACAATAAAAATCAATGAATATTTATTTCTTAAATTAGAAAATAATAACTATGGAAAACAAAACAAACAAACAAACAGCTACACCAATAGCCACAACAACAATACAAGTTCAGAAATCACTCAGGATCATTGCTAAATGTAACTGTAGAGTCTATCTATGCCTGCTCTTGCTGAATAATGCCAAAGAGACTTACTTTTATTTTTGAAGGCTTAGGATTGTTTCCAACCAGCTCATACCTCAATTATCACTTTTATACTAATGTTAGTTCTGCCATGTATCTGGTTACCTCTCCTATGTTTCCTATGTCCGACTTCCCCTATATCTTGGTGGTGAATAACCTGTCATCCTTTTCCTCAGAGTTCCTCTCTCTGTCAGGAAGTCCCACCTTAGTATTTGGCCTTTTGCCACAGGCATTTTATTTCAAGCAATCAGGAGGGATTTTAGAGTGGCAAGAAAGAACAGGGACACATCCTCATACAGTGTACAAAAACATCACTCCAGCATCTAAATATATTTTCATTGTGTCTGCTAATTAACTCATTTCTTTAGCTATGTGTTAGTAGGGAGATGAAAGAATTCTGTTAAGACTGCATTACATGTTGAGTTTAGAGACTGCCTATGCCGAAAACAGAGAATCACCCTTTGTGGCCTTCAAAAATGAGGGAGAAATGATAAACATAGATAATTAAACTTAATCTAAGTTTGGCTGAAGTGTTTTCTTGCCTAAATGAGACAAATACATTAAAATTTGAAGTAGAGATGGTGGTTTTATGATCATTTATATTGATTACACACTTAGTACTCTACTTAAAGATTCATTTTCAAGTTTCTGTACCCCACTTATGTCAAGAATTTTTCCAGTAAAAATTACTCATTCAAGCTTAGTCCTTTGACCGAACTTAATGTTCTAAGAAACAACCCCATGCTTTGCAAAGTACATGGTGGGAAATGGACTAAAACAGAAGCTTTGTTTCTGAGGCCATGGATTATTTACTATCAGGCTAGCTAGCAAAGAGTGTGGCATAAGTAGAAGATGTTGTCACACCATCTGGACATGATAATTCTATATAGTTGTTTCCTTGACAACACACTTTGCCATAAATCAACAAAAAGGTAAATTATCTGAGAAACTAAATTTCATCCTGGAAGAACATTGCAATTATGCAGTATTTCTGTGACAGAATTCCTTTCAGGAGCTCAGAAATCTATTATGGTCTATTCTTATAACACATAATTGTCATAAGTTTCTTTAGTTAGTAAGTCCTTAAATATACATTTCTTGTAAAACTCTGAAGACAGAGTTGAGGTTACTGGGAATTTTATTAAGCCTTTCATTATACACCAAAGACAATAAATGAAACTTACTGCAAAGCTTAAATCCTAGACTTAGTTTCTGCTTTACCAACTGGGCATTTTCCCAAAGTTCCACAGCTTCAAAGAGAGCGACATCAACTGGGGACCAACGGTTCAAGCACAGAGACCATGGGGAGTATTTTTCATGGAAATGATAACACTTAGTGTAAGTGACAGCAATTTGGCTGATTTAGTTCAATTTCAAAATTAAGAGAATACATGCTTATAAATCATAATTTCATGTGTCACCATCTTGGACTTACATTTCAAGCCAAAATACTTGTTTGCTTGCATTTTCCCTAAAGCCCTAGAAATTAACAAGATGTGGAAATAGTATACAGAATTTACAGAAGTACTTAACAGATTTTATAAAAGATCTAAACGAAAGTTTAGAATTTAAGGTGACTTTGAATTTTGATTTAAGAAAACTAAATGTCTAATGAGCAAGATTCACAAAGGAATTAAAAGAGCTATTATAAATTTAGATAGGATTTGGGTATTTGTTAGACATGTAAACAAAGATACTAATGATAAGTGTGGTCATATAATAGTCAAGAGAGGGATTGGGACTGAAATTCTGTCCAGGAAGTCAGTATAACAGAACTCAAAGTCAAATCAATAGATAGAATGTGCTAGCAGGAGTGGTCAGACCGCAGAGCATAAACTCCAAGCTTATGACTGGAACTGTTTCGAAATTTAAGAACAAGGGAGGTAAAATAGTGTTAGGACAGTAAAACAAAAAGAAATAATTACTAATTTAGGGAAATCCATAATGCATACTGTGAAGATATTTAAAAATAAAACTTGAATCATGAGTTCTAAATGCAGCTAGAAAAAAAACGAAAGAGAAGAAACTATGGAGATGATGACAGACTCTGGCATAAATGAGTGGAGTAGGAACAAAAGGGAAGAAAACCTGATTTGAATGCTTGTGTACAGAGTAGAAGGCAGGATTGGAGATGGGTGGACACACCTAACTTTGTAACTTTGCAAAAAGTTTTATTACAGCAGAGAACAATGAAAAAAAAGAAAAAAACAACCCTTATAACAATAAACTGAAAGTCTCTGGGTGAAGTGCAGATGACAGTAGATTTTGTATCTCATTAAGAGTTCTGATTCATAAGTGATGTAATCCCTTGCTGATAAGTTAGAAAAGGACAAAAAAGGTCTCTTGGCCCTAAGGCTTATCTTCATGGCCTCAACATCTTCCAAAGATGTTATCTACTAATATCACCGCAACAAAACTGATGCATTTGAGCCCTAGGATACCTTGACCAAAGAGCACAAACTGTGTTTGTTCTGAGACAGAAGTAAGGCAGAAATTGAGAGGCTCCATGACAGACATAAAGAAGAAAGTAAGAGGAATTGATGGCCCATGAGTAAGGCAATAGGTGAAGGATAAAGTGTTAAACACATTATGGAAGTTGAAACCAATTAAATGAATAGAATGATTGGAAGGGATCTTAGAAACATATTTTGTAGTAAAAAATGTGAAGCAAGATACACAGTTACAGCATAAGGTACAATCTGGAAAATGTGAAGGGTCTTTAATGACTCCTTTAGCTTTGTTTAATTTAATTTAATTTAATTTTTATTTTCTATATTCTTTGTTTACATTCTAAATGTTTTCCCCTTTCCCAGTTACCCCCCCCATAAGTCCCATAAGCCCTCTTCCCTCGACCCATTCCCCAATCAACCCTTTCCCACTTCTCTATTCTGGTAATCCCCTACATTACTGCATTAAGCCTTTCCAGGACCAGGGCCCTCTCCTTCCTTCTTCTTGGGAATCATTTGATATGTGAATTGTGTCTTGGGTATTCAGAGCTTCTGGGCTAATATCCACTCATCAGTGACTGCATTCCATGTGTGTTCTTTTGTGATTGGGTTACCTCACTTAGGATGATATTTTTCTACTTCCAACCATTTGCCTAAGAATTTTATGAATTCATTGTTTTTAATTGCTGAGTAGTATTCCATTGTGTAAATATACCACATTTTCTATATCCATTAGTCCATTGGGGGACATCTGGGTTCTTTCCAACTTCTGGCTATTATAAATAAGGCTGCTATAAACATAGTGGAGCATGTGTCATTATTGCATGCCAGGGAATCCTCTGGGTATATACCCAGGCGTGGTATAACAGAGTCCTCTGGAAGTGTCATGCTCAGTTTTCTGAATAACTGCCAACTGATTTCCAGAGTGGTTGTACCAGCTTGCAATCCCACCAGCAGTGGAGGAGTATTCCTCTTTCTCCATATCCTTGCCAAAACCTGCTGTCTCCTGAGTTTTTTAATCTTAGCCATTCTGACTGGTATGGGGTAAAATCTCAGGGTTGTTTTGATTTGGATTTCCCTAATGACTAATGATGTTCAACATATTGATGAGAAAGAACCTCATCTGGTAACACAAGAAAGATAGAATGCCTAAGTAAAAATATACAAGATATTGGACAGAAGGGTTGTAAAACACATAATTAAAATGATTATGAATGCATCATGATAATATTGAGAAGCAGGAGGAGCTCATTTGAACTTTTTGCATCAGAATCTTAATGATCCCATTGTTTATATTTTTCTTTCCACATGCTATACTCTGTATTCAACCAGACAAGGTAGTAAGTTTGATGTAAATGCCCTTAAAGTTTTTACAAGATAAGAGAAAGAACACAAATAATTATATGTACATCCTAATAGAACTATTGTAATCATTTTATGATCTGCTTTTGAGTAAAAAAAAAAAGACTTAACAAAGGGATGGGAAATCCTAGTAAGTTCAATGCATTAGAATTTATGAGTTGGATCACAGAATAGTTTAAATTGAAAGGATACTTGAAGTTAAAAGTACTAGGAAAGGATAATTTTTCTTAAATTCCAAAGATAGGAATAAAATCTGAGGTGAGTTGTAACTATTTCATATAAAAAGACCTAAAGGGGTAGGAGAAATGGCTCTGTGGTCAACTTACAAAGAACCCAATCTGTTTTCCAGCACTAACATGGTGGTTCTCAACTATGTATCTCCAGTCACATGTGATCCAATATTCTCTTTTTGCCTCCACAGGTATCATACATGTACATTGTACCTAGATATATATGCAGGTAAGCATACATATATAAGAACAAAATAATCAAATAAAATTAAATAGAATATACTACAGTGTATGGCTGATAAAATGGATTTGAAAAGTCATTATATATGAGTAGGAAAATAATATCACATGTCAGTATTAAATTTTTAGGGTACATGGAATTAAAATTATCATCAAGTATGAACAAGACTGGAATAAAAATTATATCATGACACTCAAAGATAAGCTTTTTTGCAGAGGATGAATAGATAGAATCAGGATAGATCAATAAGGAAAGGGAAACCTACAATATCTATCTCTAGAGATCACCAAGAGAATTTGGTAAAAGTTGGCTGCCTGTTCCAATTCTATTTTGTCCCAATTAGAAGAACATAAAGGCTGATTAATAGAGCCTGCATGTATGTTTGTGTGTGTATGTATGTATATGTGTATATATATACACACATATACATGTGTTGATATATACATATATGAAGTGATTTAATGATTTGCTTATGAGACCTGAACATCCTTTAGTAACAGACATAAGCAGAAAGGGAGGACATCATGGAGTTATGAAGTTATTCTCTGAATAACTATGGAAGTCTAGAAAAATTCTCAGTGGGAAACTTGTGCTCTGCAAACCTGAGAACCTGAATCCAAATACTCAGAATGCATTTTAAAAATAGATGTGGTATGTGAATCTGCAGTCTCAGTACTCCTTATGGTGATAATGGAGGGAGAAACAGGAGAATCCCCAATGCCAGTGGTCCAGAAAACCCAGTCTACAGAGTAGTGTACAATAATATGACTTTGATTCAAATGAAGTAGGTAGCAGGAACTGATAGCTGAAATTGGCGTCTGACCTTATCAAGCACTGTGATCTATTCATGGCCACATTCATACTCACAAATGTGCACTTCCACATATGTACATGTATGCATAATGCACATAAATCATATACACGCAAAAATAAAAATCCTTTTCTATTTCTTCCTTCTTAAGATAGTTCTCAATCAAGTTGAAGAAGGTTGGTGGTCATAATAACTAAAGTTGATGTCACTAAAAACATGGATAAGTATGATTTTTTTTCCTCCAGTTTTGTAGAGAGGAACAGTGAAGACTTCAGGAATGCTCTTCTTGCACCCATTAAAAGTCAGAGGTTATATAATATATCTTATAACTCATTAGATTCCACAGTGTACTGCAGTGGTGTTCAAGTGCATTAGCAGAATAAGATGAGGATCTGCTATTGATATTTCAAAGAGAATTCTGAGTCTTTAGATAAAAGTCTCCCTTTCTATGGAAAAATAATAGATTTCTCAGAAAGGAGGCTTAAAAATCTGGTAATAAAATTCATGCTTTTTCATTAATGTACTTTGAGTGCAACTGAATACTGAGTAGAGATGGAAAGATGAAAATAGGTGACCCTGGAGGGCAGAGAAAAGGCCAAGCAGAATTCATTATCTGGGGAAAAATGATTTTCGTTAGTTTCTGAAAACTTTCACACTAAAATAAAAATAAATGCAGTAAATAGTATATGATATTATAATCAACTTCCCAAGAATTATTTCTGACAGCACTCTTGTAGTCTTTGTCCCTGTAAACTGTATGACAAACTATAAGACTCGAAACATACCAGGTGCTCTGCACCAAACTGTAGAAACATTGTCTAACATTGAATAGATCATTAGTGATAAGCTGCAGACTATCAATCAACTAGAGTTGTTGTTCCTTAAAAAAAAGACCTAAGAACTAAATCTATTATTCAAGAAGTTGGATTTCCATTTCCATTGCTGTTTTTCTGCCTGCAGGTCTACTGTGCCTAGAATACAAGATGCTCAGTAGAGGGAAGTGGTCTGTTTAGATAAATAATGTGATCTGTTCTAACTCTATCAACAAGTCATCAACTCTGTTATATAATCTCAGCTTCAACTGGAGACTTGCATGATTGTCTTCGATCATCCATATTAAAAAGTGTAAGAATTCTTTCCTAAACAATTTTTGTGACTATATTTATTTTTTTAATATTTTATTCATATTTACATTTTTAACAGATTTTCAGGGTGCTAAGTATAATCAAATAATATCCTTTTTACACTTCCTTTTCAGTTTTTGTTATCCATAGTAAATATGTAAGTGATTTGATATTACAGCTAACATGCAGATAACTAGTAAATACTAATTGACTAATGATTACATTTTAAATTCAACAAAGATAAAACTAACCTTTCTGCTATTATAAGAAATTAGTTGAGTATCTTATAAACAACCGAGCTTACTCACAGTTCTACATGCCAAGAAGTCCAAAATCAAAGCATATTGGTGCCTTGTAAAGCCTCTGTCTCTGGTTCATAGTCCACCATTCACAAGGCATATTTTCATGTGGTAGAAGATTCCCCAGGGCTTATTTTAAAAGGACATTATTTCCATTTTAAAAAGTGGTTCTTGTATAATCCAAGGTCTTCCCAAAGTTTTCCCTCAATGCTATTATATTAAAGGAAAGAATGCCAAGGCATATACAAGTCAAAATGTATTGCATAAAGTTACTTGTTACTCAAAAATAATTTAGGTTCATTTATATCATAAAATCTGATGAGCATAACCATATTAACAAAGAAAATTATCTTTTCCAAATATGAGACAAATGATGTGATCTACTAAACCTATACAACTCTTACAGGAAAACCTAAATACTCCTGTCAGGCAATCATGTAGTAATACAGAAAGATAAGAAATTGGCTCAACCATTGGTAAAGACTCTCAAGCACTGGTAAAGTCTCATTTTCTTTAATAGCAAAGTAACTTGAAGGACTGTGTTAGACAGGCAACTGAAAAAGGAATATGTGGTGCAGATACTATGAGGAACATGTATCCAAGCAGGAAATTTTGACTGAAATATATTCAATAGAATAGTTTTATTAATACGATTGCCCCTTAATTTTATGATAATTCTGTAATTATGTTGAATCTTCATAGCTTTAGAAAGTACATGCTTACCTAATTTAGGAATACAGTATTGTAGTATCCAGAAATAGTTTTACAGAAATGGATAAAGATACATAGATACCAGGACAAGACCTCTTCTAGCATCCCTCACCCCATCAACCCATTCCACTATCAGGGACTTGAACAAGAACAAAATTAGGTTTCCCCTTATTTCTCATTTTCATGCATGTTCTGTGCAAGTGTGTATGTACATATGTGGTTATGTGAATATGGGTGCACATGCATTGTGAAAATGATTTTGAAAACCTAATGGAAGCCTATGTGGAAACCATATCCTCTGAGACAGAGTCTGATTAAACACAGAGCTTGCTGGAAGATATTCTTGAACGCGATGATCTGGTCTTCATTGCTTCTACCTTCAGAAGCTAAATTACATCTGGGCAGTCAGAGTCATCTAGTATTTTTGTGATCTCTGGGGAATCTGAATTCTTGCCCTCAAATTTTCACGCAAATCACTTTTTCTACCATGTCAGCTAGATTTAGTTTCTTTGTTAGTTTTGTTACCTATGAACATTATCATGTTTACTCAGACTTAGGTCTCTGATCCTTTGCTCAACTTCTCATTCTTTTGGTTTCTTCTCAATTTTCTATCCTTCTGGCCTAAGCTATGAGGACACACTACTGACCAAAGAATGAATATCATTCAGCTTTCATTAGTATGGAAGATCAATTCTCTCATTAAACTATTTTGTGTGTTACTCACACGATTTTTTTTAATCCCTTGACTCAACAATTCAATTTCCCAGGTATGTGAAAATGTATTACCATTAGTATGCTCTAATATCTGCTCACTGAATTTAAAACCTCTGATGAAAAAATATGGGCAAAGCACTTTCATTTTGGCAATATAAAGGAATCTTAAAAAACATTTACTGAGTGAAAGAAAACAGAAAATTAAAGTTCCCGTGCTCTATAAACATGCAAATATTAACTCAAGGATGAGCATAGTACCACATGCCTTTACTTTCAGCACTTCTGAGACTGGAGCAGGAAGATCACAAGTCCCATCTGGGACATATAGTAAGTCTATCTATACTAAATATCCAAAAGACTTCCCAGTAATATAAGCCCCCAAATAGGCAAAAACTTTCACAAGATAAATTAAAATATATCTACTCTGCTCAATACCAATTTTACCAGGAAAAGTCCTATAGATCTTTCTGAGATATTGAAGTGCTTTATACCTTGGTCAGATGAACAGCTTCCACAGAAAATTATTTCTTGAAACTCATTAAGTATAAACATTTATCCTTTCATTGTGTTGGCTGTGAATTCTCTCTCAATAAAAATTTTACAACAAACATTTTTAAATAATGTATATTTTACATCCTGGGTTTGTTAAAGTGTGAAGAAAATATAACTGAAGACAAACCTGGATCATGACTGGGAAGATTGGGGAAAAGCCAATGTGGGAATGGTATTTCTCAAAGAACAGTAGAAATGAATAAGAATCAAGGCTGAATGAAATGTCTGGTTTGCATGACTAAGAAAAGAACAGATTGGGTGTTTGGGGATTCATGGAACATGCAGTCAGTAATGATTTCACCATAGTTGAAATATGTCCTCAGGCTCAAGTGAACCTACTACTACTGTTTTGATAATGAAAATAGTATCAAGCCACTCTCCAAATTCCTATCTCTAGAGCAATAGATTACTGCAGCTCTCAGAAAGACTCCACCAGAGTTGTTTATCTGTGCAATGGCCCTCAGCTAATGCAGAAACTCACAGAAGATCAAAGTACAAAGAATTGCTGTCAATGGAGTGCTTAGCAGCAAGTGGGACTTCTATATCACATACTCTGTGCCCAAATTCAGGGAACATCCTGGAAGAGGGAGGACAGACTGTAAGAGTCAGAGAGAGGTTAGGGAAGATGGTTATGAATCAATGTCTTTTGGTCATGACAAAACCACTGTATGCACAAATTTATAACAATTGTGTCTATCTGCATCAGACCAAGCCTGCCAGCATTCCAGCATGCAGTTGTAAGGGGCTGATGAATCCAACATCTATCTGGAGAACTAGCAACAACTAATGGCTCTTGGGAGGGAAAGTCTGTTTTCTTTAAAGGTATGGCCCTTGTAGAGCACAGAAAGTTGAAGAAAGTGGAAAAAATGGAAGGTGGATGTGGAAAGGGGGTTAAAGTTTGGAATGGATTATGAGTATGATCAAAATATGTATGCTTGAAATTCTCAAAGAATTAAAAACTATTATACTAAATAAAATGTGCCCTTGGAACAAATGTATGTAAAAACTTAAGTAAGGGTAATTTATACTGAGAAGCTTGTGAATGCTAATAGTTGTAATTGTAATCTGCTTACAATGACCTTTTATTAAGAGGCTGTCAAGTGGAGCAAACTAATATAAGAAGTCAGTTTTGGTTTGAAGGTCCAAACATAGCAATTCCTAGTGCAATTGTTAGTACTGTATAGACCGGTTAAGAGTACATAAGTGACTGATAATCTGTACATTGTCAATAACTGCATAGTAGAAGGGGCATAAATTTTAAAAGTTTTAGGATTTGATATGAATGTAAAACAGCCAATGTTTGATGTGAAAGCAATAAAGCCTGGTCACTAACCCTATTCATGTGGAAAAAGAGATAGACTTAGCAGAAATAAAAAAAATTGTTTTAGAATTTTTTTCAGAATTAATCTATATTGCATTCATTCATTTGTGTTTGAGAATAGGTATATACTACAATGTGTATATGAAAGTCATAGTATAACTAGGAGACCTGACTTCTCTCTAGTCTTAGTGTTCTATTGCTATGAAGTGATACTGTGACCATAGCAACTCTTATAAAGGAAAACATTTAATTGGGGCTGGCTTACAGTTCAGAGGTTTAGTCTGTTATCATCATGGCAAGAAATATGGTGGCATATAGACAGTCCTGGTGCTGGAGAAGGAGCTGAAAGTTCTACATATTGTTGAAAGGCAGCAGAAGGAGAATGTCTCTGATGTCAGAATGCTCTTCAGATCTCCCCTCCATTCAGTTTTATTGATTGCGACATACTTCTCTCTCTTGGACTCTGTTTCAATTCCATGTTAGCAATTCTTTCTGGCAGGTATCCCATGGCTCTGGCATCTCCAATATCTTAGAATATTCAAGTCAATCCAGACTTCACCTTCACAGCTTTATACAGTAGCCTCTCTGGACCTTCATGCAGAGATATCCCTGCCACATACCCAGCCTCAGCAGCTTTCCTTAGTCACAGAGGGAGAGATTTCCTAACCCTTTCTTCTATCATTGACTCTAAATAAGAACCACATCACCAAAACTGCCAAGTTATACTGCTTGTTGAGGATGAAACATGGCCCCCTTGTCCAATTCCATTTTTACCAGCTTTCTGTTTTTGATGGTTACCTTCACTGCCTAAGCTTAAATGTTTGGGAAATCACTTGGTAGAGCAGGCTGGCCTTGAACCAGAGGCCTTTGGCCTTGGGAATGTTGAGATTAAAGGATCTCCATCCTTGGTCCTTGACTTTTCTTAATTCCTCTTTTCAAACTGGAAGCTCAACTAGGTAGGATCTTGCCCTGATGTCACCCCTCCCTTTATCCTATTTAACATCTGGCATTTCTTTAATCTGTTAATCTCCTTGAACACAAAATTTAGCTCCATTCTACTTCCTAGTGCCTGTTTTCTATTTTCTACTTTTTACCTTGCTCATGTTCCTCTTTGCTACAGATATGCATAAAACTGAGCATTGATAACCACATAACATAACAGAGAATATACACTAGGCTGTTCTGAGATTTCCTCTGGCAACAACAACAACAACAACAACAACAACAACAACAACAACAAAACTCTTAACTTTAGTCTCAGTCAGACATTTTAAATAAGGGCAAAAGCAGCCAAATTCTCTGTGCAAACATTGCAAGAATAGTCTGTAGTCCATATACTAATGGTACTCAGCACACAGTAAGGCTTTTACTCAACCAATGATTAGTGATAGAAGTGAAGGTCAACTCTTCCCTATGAGGGAGGTGAGTTCCCTCATAGAAACAGGAGAGGATGTTTCTGGGAAGAATGGAATAGTTTTACATACATGGAATCACTGTTCAGTTTGGTTTGTTTTATTCAACTGTGAATAATGTTTTAACAATTAGTTAATATCCCAAATCTTTCAAGTATTAGTTCAAATACTTATTTCAATAACTTTTGATATTATGTAGGTATACAGATTTCTATGTATCAGAACTGCTACATCAGACTCTCTCTCTCTCTCTTTCTCTCTCTCTTTCTATCTATCTATCTATCTATCTATATATATATATATATATATATATATATATACATATTGAAAATAGACTTTTCTCATGCAATATATCCTGATTGATTATCTCTTCTTCTCCCTATAATCTTTCTACTTCCTCCCCACCTCCTCTGCTTTCTGGATCTGTCCCCTTTCTATCTCTCCTTTGAAGAAAAACAGGCTTCTAAAAGATTAAAAAATGAAATAATAAAGTGTAATGAGATCTACAGAAAACAACACTCTTGAATTAGACAAAACAGAGAACCCAAGACATGTCTCAAGAAACACTCTCAATTACACACTCACGGATCGCATAAAAACACTAAACTAGAAGCCATAATAAAAGACAGAAGAGTGTTAGATACTGATAGACAGTGTAGGAGAATGCCAATGTGGGAAGATGGGAGTAGGTTGGTGGGGTTGTTCCCTCATAGAAACAGGACAGGAGGTTTCCAGAGGGAAGACCTGGAAAAGGGATAACATTTGAAATGTAAATAAAGAATATATACAATAAAAAGTAAATACATAAAAAATAAATATATAAAATCATAAAATAAAATTTCATTAAAAACATGAAAAGCTTTGATACAACATTGTGAGAAGAGGAACTTTCAAACGTTCAATTGAGTTCATTTTACATTGGCCATCTACTGCTGGGACTGCAGGCTACACTTGAGAATAGCTTGTTATCCCAGTGAGGTTCTCTTGAAAGAAACTAAATATCATTTGCAGGTAGTTATCAACTGCAGTCAGCTTCTGAGTTAGAGATAGAGGCATGTGTCCACTTCTTTCAGTTATAGTTCCTCATCTGATGCAGACCTGTGGAGGACCTGTGAATTCAGCTTCAGTCTCTGTAAGTTCATATGAACTCTGATCATGTTGGTGTAGAGGGCCCGGTTTTCTTGTTATCCTCCATCTCCTCTTGCTCTTAAAGTATTACTGTTGCCTTGTTCACAGCGTTCACTTGGCAAAGTAAAGATGGATTTGATGGAGATATCCCACTTAGGGATATATGTTCTAAGGTCTCTCAATCACTGCATAATTTCTGCCTGTGGGCCTCCATATTTGTTTCCATCTGCTGCAGGAGGATTCTTCTCTGATAGTGACTGAACTATGAGTATAGCTGAATGCAATGAAGAGTTATTTTATTGCTATTTTGATGCTGTTATTTTGACCAGTATTATTTGCTTTTACCCTACTTCACTATACTATCTAGTCTTGGGTTTTTGGTCAGCAAACCAGTGTTGGTTATGGTTTCCATTTCATAGAGTAGCCCTTTAGTCAAATCACTTACTGGCGGTTGCTACCATAAGTTTTGTGTCACCATTGCCCTAGTACATCTTTAAGCAGGACACCATTATAGATCAAAGGGTTTATAGCTGGAATAGTGCTTACTTTCCTTCTTTGGTACCATGCAAAGTTGCTAGCACGGGTAGGTGAAGGCTACATATATAATATATATATATATTATATAAAGTTTCTCTAAATTAAGTTTTGGTGCTACCCCTCAAATTATCCTTAATTTTTGCTGTCTCTTTCTGTGTTCTTTTCTTTGTCCAAATTTCTCCACTTAATCCTCCAATTCATGCCTGCAATCTATAACTTTCTATTCTATCTTACTTTCTTAGGAAGGCCCATCATTCTCTTCTAGTCCATTACTCTATATCCAAACTCTGAGGTTCTATGCATTATAGCTTGGGTGTCATTGAGTTAGTCGTTAATATTTACATATAAGCAGAAACCATATTTGTCTTTCTGGTTCTGGAGTTCCTCACTTGGGATAATTTTCTTTGTAGTTTCACCCATTTACCTGCAAGTCCCATGCTTTCTTTTTTTTTTGTATTCTTATTTTTTATTATTCTTCAATCTCTTTTTACAGTCCAGTCCCTTTCCCTCTCCTAGTCCATATCTCAGAGCTTCTCCTCCCTGAAATCAGCAACACCCATCCCACCAGATCTCCCCACTCCCAAGCTATAATGCATAGAACCTCAGAGTTTGGATATAGAGTAATGGACAAAGAGAATGATGGGCCTTCCTAAGAAAGGAAGATAGAATAGAAAGTTATGGATTGTGGGCATGAATTGGAGGATTTAGTGGAGAAATTGGGACAAAGAAAGGAATACAGAGAGATGGCAAAAATTAAGGATTTCTTGAGGATTTGGTGCACTTCTCTCACTGATTAAAGACCTGGCAGTCCTCTGCTGTATATGTGTTGTGGGCTTTATATCAGCTGGTGTATGTTGTCTGGTTGGTGGCTCAGTATCTGAGCAATCTTGGGGGTCCAGGTTAGTTGAGACTGCTGGTCTTCTTATAGGATCACCCTCATCCTCAGCTTCCTGGTTTTCCCTAATTGAATCACAGGGGTCACCAGTTTCTGTCCATTGGTTGGGTATAAGTTTCTACATCTGACTCTTTCAGCTGCTTTTCGGCTTTTTGGAGAGCAGTCATCATGCTAGGCTCCTCTCTGTGACCACACCATAGTGTCAGGCCTTAGGACCTTCCATGAGCTGGATTCAAATTTGAACCTGTCATCGGACCTTTTATTCCTCAAGCCCTTCTCCATTTTGACCCTGCAGTTCTTTCAGATAAGAACAATTGTGGATCAGAATTTTTTTTTAAAGATTTATTTATTTATTATATGTGAGTACACTGTTGCTGTGTTCAGACACACCAGAAGAGGGCATCAGATCTCATTACGGGTGGTTGTGAGCCACCATGTGGTTGCTGGGATTTGAACTCAGGATCTTCAGAAGAGCAGTCAGTGCTCTTACCTGCTGAGCCATCTCTCCAGCTCCATGGGTCAGAATTTTTAACCATGGGATGGCAACTCCATCCCTCCATTTGATGCCCTGCTTTTCTACTGGAGGTAGACTCTACAAGTTCCCCCTCCTAACTGTAGGAAATTTCATCTAAGTTCCTCCTTTTGAGTCCTGAGAGTCTCTCACTTCTCAGGTCTCTGGAACAGTCTAGAGGGTCCCACACCTCCTACCTCCTGATGTTGCCTGTATCCATTTTCTTCAGCTTACCCTCAGGGCTTCAGTCCTCCCCAACGCCAATATCTGATCATGTTCCCATCTTCTGCTCCCTGTCCTTTTTCCCACCCAGGTCCTTCCCTCCCCCATCCCTGTTTTCCTCCCTTCATCTGTCCCTTCCATGATTGCTTTTAAGGCTGAGTAATACTCCATTGTATAAATGCAACTCACTTTTATTATCAGTTCTTCTGTTGAGGAATGTCTAAGTTCTTTCCAATTTTTGGCAATTATGAATAGAAAAGAAATGAACATGCCTCTGTGGTAGGAAAAAAAAATTAGTGTATATGCCCAAGATTGGTATAGCTGAATCTTGAGGTAGTTCAATTCCCATCATTCTGAGGAACTACCATGCTAACTTCCAAAGTGACTCTAACAGTTTGCACTATTTCCATCAGGCATAAGATTCCCCCTTATTCCACATTCTTTCAGTTATGCACTTTCACTTCTTTGCTTTATTTCACCCATTCTGAAGAGAGAAGATAGAAACTAAGTAGTTTTTATATGCATTTCCCTGACAACTAAGGATATTGACCATTACTTTTAAGTTTCTCTCAGCCTCTTGAGAATTTTGTTTAGTTTGACCAGCATAATATGGTGAAAATGCTATCTTTTTTCAGTGTGTATTTATCAATTATTATCAAAAATTAAGTCTTCATTGGTGTGTGGATTAAGTCTGGATCTGTGCCATCTTTTTTAATTGTGCTACTTGTTTTATGGATATATAGGTTGTTTTGAGTTCTTTATGTATTTTGGATATTAGACCTCTATCGGATATGCAATTGATATCTTTTCCATACTTTATGCTGCTGTTTTGATCAAAGGATGGTGCGCACCCTTTGTCATACTGAAGAATTTTAGTTTCATAAGTTTCCATTTATTGTTTTCTTAGGGTCTGTGTTAACCTCATTCTCTTCATATAGACTTTTATTCAGTATCATTGTGTTCAAGAATATTCCCTATTCTCATCCCTATCAATTTTAGTGTACCTTATTTTACATTGAGGTCTTGGATCACTGGAGTTGACTTTTATGCAGGGTGATAAATATGATTCTCTTTGGACTCTTCTACAGGCTGTCTTCTATTTTGACCAGCATCTATATGTTGAAGAACCTGTCTTGGTTTTTCAGTGTGTATTCATGATTTATTATCAAAAATAAAGTATTTATATGTGTGTGTGTATTTAAGTCTGGGTCTTCAGTTCTATTCCATTGATTCATGTGTCTGGTTTTGTGCCAATTTCTTGCTGTTCTTACTATAGTTATGTAATAAAACTTCAAATCGTGGAAGGTGATATCTCCAGCAGGTCTTTTATCATTCAATATTGTTTTAGCTATACCAGTTTTGGGGGAATTACATATGATGATTATGATTGTCCTGTTAAGATTTGTAAAGAATTGTGTTAGAATTTTGATGGGAATAGCATTGAATCTGTATATTTCTTTTCATGGAATGGCCATTTTTGCTATTTTAATTAGCTAAAACTTTTATCATGCAAAGTGTTCAGTTGTTACAGCTCCTCCAAGATATTTTATATTATTTGATGCTATTATGAAAGATGTTTTTCTGATTTCTTTTGCAGTCCATTTGCCATTTGTATGCAGATAGAATATTGATTTTGTGAGTTTAGAGTATATCTAGCTACTTTGCTGAAAGTGTTTATTAGCAGTATGAGTTTCCTGGTGGAACTTTTAGGTTCATTGATATGTAAAAGCATGTCATTTTCAAATAAAGTTTTTGTGACTTCTTCCTTTCTAATTTGTATCAGTTTGATCCATTTCAGTTGTCTGATGGCTCAATCTAGGAATTCAAGTACTATATTGAATAATTGTGGAATAAATGGTCATCCTTGTTTTATTTCTAATTTGAGTGGAATTGTTTAGGGTTTTTCTTCATTTAAATTGTTAGAAGCTGTGGGCTTGCTATAAACTTGCTTTTATTATTACTGAGGTATGTCCTTATATCTCTAATATCTCCAGGAAGTTCATTGTTAAGAAGTTCTTGATTCTTTTAATAGTCTTTTCTAACACTAATAACCTGTTTATTTGGTCCAGTACATATACTGACTTAGGTATGTTGAACAATCACTCTGAATCTCTGATGAAGTATTCTGGATAATGGTGGATGATTTTTTTAAAAGGTTCTTGGATTTTATTTACAAGTATATTAATGAGAATTTCTGTATCTATATCTATAAGTGAAATTGGTTTATAGTTCTCTTTCATGGGTCTTTAGATGCTTTAGATGCACATAGGGTAATTGTGGCTTTATAACAATGATTTGTACAGATTTCCTTTTTTTTTATATATTTTGTGGAATAATGTTGTGGATAGCCCGCGTCTTGTATCTTGGTGCTAATTCTGCTTTCCTGGGCACAGGGGGCCAAAGAGAAGGGAATCAAGTATACAGTTTACTTCTTGTGAACTTGTACCCCACCTTAACTTGTAAAACAAAGGCTAGAGCTGGTGATTGGGCAGTAGAAGAGAAGGAGAAGCTGAAAAGTTTGTGAAAGAAGGAAGAGAGGTGAGGAGAGAGGTCAGTGAAAGGGAGGAGAGAGTGGAAGGAGAATGGAGGAGAAGAAAGTGGCCTGGAGAAACCCCAAGGAATGCATGGTAGCATAGTGGTAGATCTGCCCAATCGAGACATGCAGTTTGTATTCTGACTGGGCTTACTTGGGTTGGAGATTTACCACAACAGAATAATTTGGCAAGTATTGGCATCAACTTTTTTCTGAAAGTCTGGTTCTATTTTGTACTGAAACCAATTGGCCTTTGACCTTATTGATTGATTGATTTTTTTCTGTTACTAGATTTTTAATGACAGCTTCTATTTTATGAGTACTTAAAGTCAGTTTATATTTTTTGTTCTTTTCATTTTTGTACTACAGTGATTTTATGTGCTGTTAAGACTAGTATAAGACCACTCCATTTTTTTCTTTAATGGATTTTTCTTTTACAGCTACCTTGATTGGCCACACAAGTTTGGGTATGCTTTATATTCATTTCCTTTCAATTCTAGAAAGTATATAATTTCTTTCTTAATTTTCATCTTAACCCACTTTTGCTGGGAGCCAACCCCAGCAAAGGTGTTTCTTCTTGGTCCTTCTTGAGGCAGCGGAGGGGGGAAGCGTCGGCGGGGGTAAGACTTTGTCTTACGGAAAGTTTAGGGTTGTTGTATAATAAAAGGTTTACTTATCTAAATCTAAGTTACTAGGCTAACATAGCTGACCTGCCTTCTGTGTTCCTCTGGAGCCAGAGACTGCAGTCTCAGGTATTTAACACCTCATCCTATAACAGCAGGAGATTAAGTAAAGGGTTAATTGCTAGAGCCTTTTCCCTATTGTCCAGATGCCTCTTGCTTGTCAGTCTAGGGGGGAAGTTAGGAGCAATAAACTTCTAATGAACCTGGAGAAGAGAATAACACTTGTAGACAGAAAAATTTCTACATACGTGAATATGCATAATCTCACATAAATTCACACATACATCTTCATACATCTTCATACATAGATTCACACATACATCTTTCACGCAGTCAGCTGGGCCCAGCTTGCATGCATTCTCACAATTTCATACTTACACACATACATGCATACATTCCCACAATTGCATACTTACACACACATCCATACTTACATATGCATATGGAGCAAAGACCAAGCACCGGTGCAGAAAGAACTCACTCATTCTGGATAAAAGATGGACTACAATATTTATTGCATGGAGAAAGAAAAAGCTTCCATCCTTTCAATGCTAAATGAATTAAATCCATGTTTGTAAGAAAAAGACCTTGTTTCTCTTAATAAGACTAAGCCTGCTTTGTCCTTACCATGGGACCTGTCCTTTCCAATGGTAAGGAGAAGCCTGCTTGCTCCTTCTACTCTCTGCAACATCTTCTTTTTTCCTCTTTCTCTCTGCCTCCTGCACATTGTTATTCTCTTAGTTAGTTTATGTTACCTATAGTTTCTAAGTTATTCCACTCTGCATTATCCTTCTAGTCTTGTTCTCTTCTGACTAAAAAACTTCTCAGTTCAGTTCTCCTCTCAGCTCTGTCCCTCTCATTCAGTTCTTCTGGTCTCACTTCTCTTTGTCCTCAGCCCTTAAACATCTTTCCGAATGCATGATCACATGTTACAAAGTTCATCATAAGTTCACACAGAAAACCAAGTCCTAAATTGAAATAGAAGCTTACAACAGAGAATGTTTACATGCATATCCATTAGGAGTAATTATCTAGCTATCACTTGTCTTCTCTACAGGTTCGTAGAAAGTTTAAAACCATAACTAAGTTATATGTGACGTTTTGTATAGAAAAACCCAGTCAATATTTTACCTTCTGTCCTAACACCTATAATAAATCCTAGTTCCCTTTTTATGACCTTTAGTTAATTGTTTTACAACCTCTTGGAATGTGCTCTGAGTAGGAGAAAGTCTGGTTGCCATCTAAGAGCAATTAACTTGTGACACTTGGGAGACTGGCAGAGTTCTCATTGCAGTTTGGCTATAGGAGGGATCTAGTAGCAGTCCCATTAGAAAAGAGCTTAGTAATCACAGATATAATTTTAGGAATTCTTATAGGATCATCATTAAAACTAAAGTCATCTGTCTACATAGCATCACTATAAGACATCTTCATGGATCTGCAAGGATCTGCTCCAAAGGAATGTGCTATTACTATTGATTATTATAAATGTATAATAATAATAACAACAGGAAAAGCATATAAATAGCAGGAAATCTTTCCTAAAATTAGTCCCCCACAGCCTTGCTGAATGGGGGCTCACCTGTCGCAGATTATATAATAATCCGAGGCAGGCATTTCAGGATGAACATCTGCTAGTATATTAGCTTGTCCCATTATGGCTCCTGACACACTTTTATTAATCTGTTCAGTTTCCATACATTAGTAAGCTTTCTGTTGTTGATAATATAAAGCTTTAATCAGTGGAGATCAGATAGAATGTACAGTGGTATTTTCATCATCTTCTATCTGTTGAGATTTGCTTTGGGTCTGGATAAGTGGTCAGTTTTAGAGAAATTTCCATGGGTACTGAGAATGTAAATTATTTTGTGTTTGGATGAAGTATTCTGTAAATAGCTGTTAGGTCCCCTTGCTGTTTGTCAGCTAGCTCTAGTATTTTTCTATTTAGTTTCCCTGGGTTACCTGTCTGTTCATAAGAGTGGCATATTGAAGTCTCCCACTCTCAGTGTCAATAAGTGATTTCAGTTGTGATAATGTTTCTTTTATGAACTTGGTTTCATTTCAGTTTGGTGCATAAAATGTTAAGAATTCCAATGTCTTCCTGGTAAGTTTTTCTTTTGATGAATCTGTAACATTCTTTCTTATCTCATCTGATTATTTTGGTGTGAAGTCTATTTTACCAGATAGTAAAATGGCTTCGTCATCTTGCCCTTTAGGTTTCTTTGTTTGGAAATGATAGTATTTATATTTAGACTCAGATTATAAGGACAGATTTTTAATATGTGTTTCACATCCTGTAATAGAAAAGCTCTCAGTAGACTTTTGCTAAACAAGTGACTTAGTTTTAAATAAAGAAGAATTAGGGCTAAGAGGAGAAGCCTGGGTTTCTACTCTCCAATTTGTCATCTAGTTAAGATACAGAAAATATTGGACAAATCCAATATACTTATGGCATTTATACAGTAAGCTGATGTTGAATGAGTCAGGATGAAAGATTAGGAAAATGCCCACCAGGAGAGCTCTTTACAATCAGAATCTTGGTGTATTTTAGGCTTCTTACACCCTACAATTTTCAGATACACTCAGCTCTAAGCTCCCCACAGCCTTCTCCTCCTTTTGTGTCATAGTTTGATTTGCGAAGCCATCTTCTTTTACATTGGCAACCCAAACTCATGTTGTTTGCTTACTATTTATCAAGTGATCCATTAAAACATTTCTGTCCTAATAAAAGGCAATGCGCCATATAATAGAGCTCTTTAGGGTTTGTGTTTACAAATTCAGAAATTCAGATACAATAATTCAAGTACATGTCAAAGACAATAATCTAAAGAATGAGAAGTTAAGACAGGAAATCAAATTTAATCTCCACAATCAGCTGTAAGGACAATAGATGGTGTCATAAGAAAATGAACAGAGTTATGATCGCCATAGATTTCTTAAGAACCTACATGCCAAATCATCTAGGAGCTTCTGGAATTACATCCAAACTCATTATCTATCTACCCATTACTCTTAGAGTTGAGACTGATGTTTTGATTCATTTTGTTTTTCTGAATTCCTGACTGAATTGACAGGGAATTTTTGCTGTTGAAGATAGTTTTAGCTATCCTGGGTTTTTTATTATTCCAGATGAATTTGAGAATTGCTCTTTCTAACTTTATAAAGAATTGAGTTGGGATTTTGATGGGGATTGCTTTGAATCTGTAGATTGCTTTTGACAAGATGGCTATTTTTACTATATTAATCCTGCCAATCTAAGAGCATGAAATATTTTTCAATCTTCTGAGGTCTTCTTCTATTTCTTTCTTCAAAGAGTTGAATTTCCCATCATAAAGATCTTTCACTTGTTTAGTTAGAGTCACACCAAGATACTTCAGATAGTTTGTGGCTATTGTGAAGGGTGTCATTTCCATAATTTCTTTCTCAGCCTGTTGAACCATATTTTTAGATAAAGTTTCTATAGCTCTCCTATATTCCCATATATCCACTACATTTGATGACACAGAAAATCCAGAAGTAACATGCTAAGGTTTGAAGATGAAATCTTTAATAAAGAAATGAAATCTTTGACATACCTGTCACTGATTTATGGTGAGCCTGTTTAGGAGCTATGCAACACACTGCACAATTATAGCATGAATATCATACATAATTCACAGGTTGGCTCTTATGGTAATTAGTCCATATGATGAATTTCTTCTTTTCTGTTTCTAATTTTTATGGTTGATAGAGTGAGACTTGAAATAGTCTCTTTTCCTAACTAACAATGTAAAATGTTTCCTTACTGATTAAAATGACATGTCACTTTGATTTTAGAAATAGGATGAAATTCAAGATTTAGAAAACCTGAAAAAAATTTAAAGCAATTTAAAAAAAGTGAAAATGGAGAAAAATACAACAGCAAAGAGATGTTAGCTGATATCTACAGACCTAGATGGAGATAGAGAATAAAAAAAAGTATCATACTCATTCTTGAATAGTTATGAAGAGAAAAAACTGTTGACATCCAGGATCATGGAATACTGAGGTCAATGAAGGCCAATCCTATCCATCTGCCTAGAAACATTTCTCGTTGTTGTCAACAGTTATGGAGTTGACTTTTAAATAATTGGCTTCACCTGGTCAAGACTTGTAGAAAGTTGTTGCATCTACCACTACTTAACTATTCCTGGATCTTCACCTTATGAATTCCCACCCTTCACTGTAGGAATATGGACAGCTAATAAGTAACAGGAAGAGATGCCGTTGAATTTACTTGAGCAGTCACTGATAAGTTGTTTATGTTCTAATAATTTGCCTTCGAATACCACTAATGCCAATGCAAACTACCAAGTTAAACATAGAAACTCCAAAAGCAAAGTATCCAGGTATTCGAACCTAAAATAATTCCTCACCAAGAGAACTACACTACATAATGCAGCAAAAGAAAAATAACTAAATCCTTTAGGGAGAATAATAACAGAAAGTGGTAACATATATTTACACAAAAAAGGAAGATCACCAAAAATAGTGACCATGTGAGTAAATGTTGAAAAGTTGGTTCAAATTATTAAAACCATTTTAAGCAACAGGAGAGATATCTCAGTGGGTAAAGTGCATGCCATACAACCATGACGGGCTGACTCAGATTTCTAGAAACTTTGAAAAGCTGAATGTAGTGATTTGTGTCTACAATACCATCACAAAAAGGTGAACCAGATGAATCCTTCCAACACACTTTCTAATCAATCTAGGGTAAACCAAGCCCCAAGTTCAGTATGACTCTTTAATACACACACACACACACACACACACACACACACACACACACTCCAACATAAGCACACATACCAGAATAATTAAGTACAAACATAAACACAGAGACATACAAACACTTGCCACATACTCACACAGGTATGCATAGATATGCACCAATAACTTGCATGTAAGAAGAGTTTTGAATGCAGATATTTAATATTCTGTAGTTTTTTTCAATAAAATAAAAATTTCAATTTTTCTATATCCTAAATCTTAAAAAAATGGCAAAATTAAAATAAAATTGTGGTCACTAGCTGAAAAATCAAAAGATACACAGGTAAACATATCTACTCACACATGCACACACACATACTATTCAGAAATAAAAATGTCAATAAGTTGTGGAACAGTAGCCAGACAAATTAACAACAACATAAAAAATAATAAAATATTGACAGTGTG
The DNA here is from genome assembly GCA_964023405.1 of Apodemus agrarius. Classification (NCBI taxonomy): domain Eukaryota; kingdom Metazoa; phylum Chordata; class Mammalia; order Rodentia; family Muridae; genus Apodemus; species Apodemus agrarius. The sequence goes on along the minus strand of OZ030006.1, from coordinate 39,106,154 downwards.
ATATAGTCTTGTACCAGTGTTACAGAGAGCCAGTGAAGCCACTGAGAGATGGAGGGTATGTTCAGAATACCTGCATAGAGGAAGTGAGAAGTAATGCTTAGGTCTGTCAAGCTGAAACCTAAGTTTTAACAGAGTTCCTATGCACAATACTGAAGATTCAAGGATCCTGGGACATCTAAACTTCAAGGAGGAAGTTGCTGACTACATTGTTCAATTCCATGATATCAAGTGGGATTTCACAGAAATGGACATAAAGTATACTTTAATTTGTGTTTCTTTGCAAACTTTGCATGAGTGTATGTTTGTGTGTGTGTGTTTGTGTGTGTGTTGTTATACAATTATAACATCATATAAATGATGTTTCTATTTCACATTTTGATCTGTCATTGTAGACTGAATTGAGAGAAGTAAAGAATAGCCGGTCTATGGCAAGAACACTACTCACTCTTAGAATTTCCTCTACCAAACAAATTAATCCATTGCATTTAAATTCAGCCCCACTATAATTCTCAGGACACAGTGTATTCGGGTTCCTTGTAAAAACACTATAGAAATGGTCCCTAACCCATTTCTTAACAGAGATTTGGTTCTCCTTTGACAACCTTTGAGCTGTGTATGTACCATTCATTTTTCTTTAACATTCTTGTTTACTATTGAGCTATTCTTGCAGTATTTGAAGGGTTTTTCTATCCCCAAGTTCCAAAACTATTCCATATTCTCAAAGAAAATCTATTTCAAAGGCATAAAATCAAGGCAGTCAGTTTGTCATACCAATGATCCCACTTCTGGTGTCATTTTTCTATATTTGTAACTGGCATCATTTGTGTAAAATGTATCCTAACAAAAACAGCTTAAGAGAAATTGATTGGGTTTATTTGGGCTGTTCATTCTAGGTTACAGTTTATCAAGGTGGGAAATACTTGGCAGAAGGAACTTAACTGTGCTTGCTGTCATCATATCTACAGTCAGGAATCATGGAATGATGAATGCTTATCTTAAGTATGCTTCCTACCTCTTATTCAGACTGGGAAACCAGTCTATAAAGTTGTGTTGCCCACAGTGATTGGGTCTTCCCATTTTGATTAATCTAATCAAGATAATTCCATACAGCCATAGCAAAAGAATAACCTAATTTTAATAATCACTCAATGTCAGGAGTCTCTAGGAAAGTCTAAAGTCATGCTGGTGACTTTTGTGGAGATGGCAACATCATTTTACACACTGCAATGAAGGATAAATCAAAATTGCAAGAGTTTTAGAAATATCACCTTAGGATTTATTCTTATTGCATGTATTTCTTTCTGTCACTATTGAATTAATATAATGATTCATGGGTATTATCTGATCCCCATTGGGCAGATGCTCTGCACATTAATTAAGATGTAATTCATTAGTATATTAACATATAGTGATGCTATATAGACAAATAGATGATATCTTAATTTCTAAAGATGGTTCTATAAAAATTCATAAATTTATAGTAGTAATAGTTGAGCCATTTATAACCGCTACAATTAAGGATCTGTGTGACATGAAAACTACAATTACAACTCTGCTGGTGTTCATGTGTCATGAGCTAATTGCACTAGATGGAAAGCAGGCATACAGATTTACAGTTTAGGTATAGGCCATAAAACCATTAACTAAAAGTTGTGAAAGGAACAAAGATTTATTGTAGATGGAAGGACAGAAGATAAAATATTGACTGGGTTTATCTACACAAAACTTTAGTGTTAACATAGACATAAGAATTATAGTTTGAGAGTAATGAACTAATGGAGCATGGACAGATAATGAATGTCTAGTTACATAACTGCTCCTAGTGCAAATATTTGTAAACATTCCTGTTATAATTTGTTCAACTGATGATCTAAATTTATGTTTTAACTTGTGAAATTTTGGAATACCATGTGGACTATTCTGAAAAGGTACAAACAAACAAACAAACAAACAAAATGCATACTAGGAGCATTAAAGTGGCAGAAAGAGAGAAAACAATTAAAGAACAGAAAAGAAGCATTTCAGAGATGAGGAGCTGAGAAGATGAGAGAAGACAAAGAAGAGAGCAGAATTAAGGATTTAGAAGGAGAAGTGAAGATATGTAGAGCAGAAGCAAAACAGAAGCTGAAGAAACAGCAGAGCATAGCATAATATGAATGAGCATAAGAGAGAGATGAAGAAAGACAAAGAAAGCTACAGAAAGAGAAGAAATAGCAGACAGGATTTTCATAAAACTAGACAGGATTTTAAAATTTATTTAGCAATAAAAGGGTACAAACTTTTTCTTTTTCTAACAACAATGATTGGAGCTTATTTTTCATCTAGATTAAGTGAGTTCTTTCTTTCTGCTCTGGTGCTTGGGCTTTTTCCCCTTCCGCTGTGTGTGTGTGTGTGTGTGTGTGTGTGTGTGTGTGTGTGTGTAAGCAGAGGTATGTTCGTGTATATAGGTTGGTAAGACAAGTGGCTGGGCCCAGTAAAAAGGTGTGAAGATGTATAAGTGCATGTGTAGGAAAAAATATATGAATGTATTTTGTTTTTGCATAATTTCTTATGTAAATGTTTTTCCTTTTGTGAGCATGACTCTTTTCTCATGGTTCAATAAAAACTAATTGCTCCAAACCTCCCTCCTGCCTTGCCAGCAAGAGGGAAAGTTTCTGAGCAAAGAGAAAGGAGTCCTATCAATTAATCCTTTTCTTAATCCACTACTATTAAGCAACAGAAGTTAATTCATCCAGAGGCCTGCAGCTAATGGGTTCTCTGCAACTCAAGAATCAAGACAGGTAAATGTTAGTATAGAAAGAAACCTTAATCTCTCCCAATATTTAGTCTTGCCCCCCTCCACCAATTGTCTACACAATCAGCTGCCTCAGGGAAGACCCTGCCCTGTGCTGAGTTCCCACCAACTCAAAAGTATGCTCAGAGACTCATTTCTCTTGTAATTGAGATGATAATAAATTAACTCATCTCTTTTGTTTTGAGATTTAACTATCACAGTGTCCATACAATGATTTTCACATGGTATGTAGAGTAACTTTAACTCCTTTTAGTAAAAGAGAAGAAAACTAAATATTAGCAGTAGAGGAACAGTGAACAATTTGGGGATAACTGTGCAAAAATAGTACTTAACAATAAAAGGAATCAACCAATTCCATGCACCTAACAGCATGATTGATTCACAGAAGTACTAGGTTGAGTGAAGAAGGCCAGAAAGTGAAAGCTGTGTAATCCTATTTACATAAGATTCCTAACAATATAAACAAACCTATACTGAGAGAAGGAGGAACTGTTACTACTTAACAAATGCATTAAGAAATGAGATTTGACATGACCAGGGAAACTTCAGAGAGGAGAAAGTGTTTAATATCTTGATTGTGATCATTTTCTAGCTATAAATATACATTAAAATTTATCAAAGTGTAAACTTTAGAGAATCTGTTGTTAATAAACACATAATAATGAACTGCCAAAATCAATGTATTTATATTATCTTCTATCCTAGGAACTCAAATGAGAATACAAGAGTAAATTCTCGGCCTCCTCTCAAAGCCACTGGATTACTTTACAAATGTTTGAACTTGACTAAGGTAAATTTTTGATTGGCTGTATAGCGGGTAGCCTGAAGAGTTATGCAGTTCCAAAATACTGTCCTTCCCCCAACTGCAGTCTTGAAAAGTCATACAAAGGAAAATGAGTGGTATGGCTTCAGATACCACCCAAGAAAAACTATTGTTTAAAAATAGTATTTCATGCAGATTCTCATGTGACAATATAGAGTTTTAATTAGTGTGGATGCTTCCCAAATTCCCAATTGATAGGGGAAATGCAACATCAACCAATGGAAGAAAGTAGAAAAGTTGTTGTAGGGGACACAGTATCCTAAAATGAAAATATCGGAGTAGAAAAAAAAAAACAGCAAAGCTTCAAATGTAGCCTTTGTGATATGCACATTAAAAAGGAATACTTTGACCTATAAAGTAATTTTCTCTGATAGAGGCATGAGTCAATATTCTTCCAGATTCCTTGGAAAGTATCTGTGTAGATTTGAACCTTTTCATGAAGTTTTTTTTTAATGTTTCCTAGTTTACAACTTAAGAAGAAACCTTAAATTTTCTGTATCACTGAACCAAAATTGATCACTGATAATTGATCACTGAAGCGAAGAGTAATTAAATTCCTTGCCTTTTTTCATGAGTCACCTGAGAGTGACTGTATTACTGAGAGTAATACAGTTGATTTTGTTGATTTTATTCATTTACCCATATATTATCACAGTATTGCTGAGCATTAAAGGTATATCAAATACTAGGATAGATGCAGAAGATATAAAGTCTAAAATTTGTTGAACAAAAATATCTACTATCTAGAAAGAAGTTAGAAACTAATGGAAAAATGATAAAAGGTATTGTAAAACTAATGTATAGTATACTTAGGAAACACATCCAGATTCTACAGTGAACATTCTACAGTATGTTCAAAGATCAAGACGTGAGGTTTCAACATATAAGACAAGAACAAAATAGAAGATTTAGCACCTTCAAAGGCTGGTAACTGAGTGAGCACTGTTTATTATTAGTATTAAAACATGACTGACCTATTATTTTTCTGTATTGCTTATTGACACACTACCGAATTATTAAGACTGAATTTCTACCAAAATATGGTGAAGATCATTCAGCCAAATGTTCTCTTTAGAATCAATGGACAATATTTCTGAGGTGTGGACAAATGACAGCATAGTGCCAGATAGTGAAAGTGCCTGGGCAGAAAAGAAGTAAGGAATACTTACCAATGGTTATTAGCTCATTTTTTAGCTGATAATATAGTCTGTAGAATTGATTGTGGTGATAAATGTGCCATATATTCACTTAAAGTAATTTACAGATTGACATTTTTGCATACATAAATATGCTCTAGATTTTATTCCATATGCCATTCTGAAATTTTTTATGTAGTAGTCCCTTTAATAAAAATATAATAAGATTCCCTTCAAAGAAAATTGGATTGTGGATCTTAATGTCAAAAAACCCTTGTCTTTTCTCAATATTCACACTATAAATACCTTTTATTCTCATTTGTATGTGTGATATGAATGTATATGTGTTATGTGTGTTACATGTTATGAAGGAAAACTAATACAACTGGTCTGGCTAGACAGCTTGCTCCAGGGATTCCTGGATATGGTCTTGCAATCTACGGACTTATGCATTTCTTAATTAATGATTAATAGGAGAGGCTGCAGCCCCCATTAAGGAGTATTAACCCTAGGCTGCTGGCATATGAGCACTCTGAGAATATAGCACATTATCTGATTCAGGTCTGTCTCCTAGTTCCTGTCTTAAGTTCCTGCCCCAATTTTTTCCACGATAGACTATTAAATAAAAGTGAAATAAGAAATAGACCCTTTCCTCCCCAACATACTTCTGATCATAGCATTATATTACCTAGGGATACCGAAGAAGCATTACCTAAGAAACAGTAACATTAGCTATACTAGCTATTTAGTTAGAACTCAGAAAGCAATAAGATCATAAACTAGATAGAAGTCACTACTAGGCACACCTTCAACTCCAACCTGCTTGTTTTAACATAATTTAGAGTTCAGATAAAATAGACATAAGAGTGATATCTTTTTCTAGGTAGAAACCTAAGGAGTTTTTGGCTTTGAAAGGACATATTGAAACATACTTGAAGCAAGTGAAGTTCCACAATGTCTGAGATGACCTAAAGAAGAGGATAGTGTAGATTCTGTATCTGACAAAGGGGAGTTGGGAAACATTTTAGGAATTGGATTTGCTGTGTGCTGGTCACACACATGGTGTAAATACCACAAACAATTATTTTGTGATAACCAGATGTAGTTAGACCAAAATTTTTGTTTCATTCTGCACATTTTATGGTGTTCACCATACCCCAGATTCCTTCACTGCAGGGAACCAGTTAAACAAAGGATATTTATGCAACTAGATTTATAATTTTATATAATTTATCAAAGCATCAAAAATTTAACTCACATAACAAGCTAGGTATTTAAATGAAATAGAATTTATTTATCTGTTTTATATTTTACCCACAATTACACACATGCTACACCTTACTTCTTAGGAAAGGGATAACTTAAATGCCCAATGACATTCACAATTATAATAATTTCAGTTATGTAATAATAACAGGGTATCAGATTTACTATGATGAGTTTATTTTCTATGCTAGCTCTTTTCTTCCATTACCTCTTGAGGCAAGCTCCAGGAATAAGAAATGTAAAATGGAGAATGCATCGTTCACTTGTTCATGGAATACTTTCTTTCTTTCTTTCTTTCTCTCTCTCTTTCTTTCTTTCTTTCTTTCTTTCTTTCTTTCTTTCTTTCCTTACTTACTTACCTACTTACTTATTATTACTAAAGAGCGGACTGGCCTCTTTTTGCCATATTCTTTGATGTTTAATGTGACTCATAGACGTTCTCTGAACTCAAAATTGTTACATTATCTCGCTAATTTATCATTTTACTAAGCTATCTAATTGGCATCATAAACTCAATTTTCTAAAACAAAAATCAAGCTTTATCTCACCTAAATTTTTCCACTAATGGAATTGTTCATCACCTTCCTGTTTCACAAACCAAAACTCTATTAGTTATACTACCCCACTTCACAAATGAGGTGATTTAAAATGAAAGAATATGAATTATTCTAATACCTCATAGCCTTTCCTCTTTGCTCAGTGGTTTTGGAATAACTGATTCCAGTTATTCCTGTCCATCAGTGACTTTATCTCTTTTTTGTTTTATTTTTCTTCCTTTCTTCCTTCCTTCCTTCCTTTCATCAACCCATCATTTTCCTTCCTTTCTTCTTTTCTTTCTTTCTTTCTTTCTTTCTTTCTTTCTTTCTTTCTCTCTCTGTCTCTCTTTCTTTCTTTCTTTCTTTCTTTCTTTCTTTCTTTCTTTCATTTTTTGAGGCACTTTCACATTGTTCAAGCTGGCTCCACATTCATTATGTAGTTGAAGCTCACCTTGAAGTCCTGAACTTACTTAATTTACCTACATCATTCTGAGATGGGTACCACCTGTCCAACTTGGTATACCATCTCTTTTGCAGACTTTATATACTAAAGTTTTGTGTCTTGTCAAATTTTACTCAACAAGACTCATTTAAACATGTTATTCAAATTCTTAATCACTTTAGTGATTAAAAAACAAGCCCACTTGATTAATTAATTAACTAAATTAATTAATGTAGTGGGAAAATTTAGGTGAGATAAAACTTTCAGCAGCTGCCATTGCTACTGAATGAACGGTTGCCTTGTAATACAAAAGCCAAAGTTACCTTTATCTAGAGCTTATGGGAGAATCAGTTTCTAAACATCACATGTCTGTCTCATGCTGTTCTTCTTATCTGAACCATAAAAACTTCTATTCTGTTTTCTAAGAAAAACAGGTTCTGTGAATCTTAAGAACTTTGGCAATTCTGTGTTCATGTGCCATTCCTGCCCTCTTTATCCATTTTCATGCAGACAGGAAACATATTTGTTTTGTTCTCAACATACCATTATATCTAGTATTTACTAAATAGGATGAATTGTTGAATTAATATAATATATGATATAATGATATATATTCAAATGTGTTTAAAATGTTTTCTCAACTTATATAATTCTAATAAATGACATGGTTGGTTTTAATAAATTGAAACTAATACTGAGGCATGGCTTCTGATAGATTGTTCAGACTCCCTGATGGTCCTATACCCATGCAAATATGGATTGTATTAAGTGATATGTACCATATTTACCATATATATATTTATGCATATAATCACTTATTTGACATTTTCTGACTATTTAATGGCCATCCCAAACTGTCTAAACTAAAAGTAGATATAAAGTTATGAAGGCTTCATGGTGGAAGAGAATATTCTGACAGGAGCTAAAGTTGGTACCATGCAATGGATGTGATCAAAATACATCATATACAAGTATGAAATTCTCAAAGACTAAATCAAACAAAATAAATACACTACAGATTATATAATAATTGTAGTTACTTCCATTATGATTTTCATGTGCTGTAATAGATCTCGTCCAAAAAATGCTATTCTACAATTCTTGGTTTGCTTGTTTTCATCAGAAATAGGAAGTAATGGGTTTGGAATCCCATCTCCCACGGCCACGATAGTAGCATTTTTAAAGCCCTTGTGAGTGTGCTTGTGTTACAGGTTCACAACGTTGACATAATCTGTATTCACTTTGAAATGTATGACTTCTATACATAAACCTTTACTTTCTCTGGAGTGTGACTTCTTCTGTTACCATATCAATATATACTTCTTCTAAAAGCACTGAATAAATAGGTTCTGCATATTCTGTTCAATTTTTGCTGCTATGGCACAAATGATGTATTGCTTAATATGTAGGCTATTCAAAATTTTTGCTTATCTTGAGACCTGGAGCTAGTAGAATTTAATTTGTTTTCTGAGAATGTTATTTGCTTAAACATCTTGTTTTCACTCCTAAAAACTTGAAATTTTGACTTAAAAACCAACTCCTCCCTATTTGGTGTCATTGTAACTATTTTGAATATCAGCAGAAATTACCCAAAACTGAACCTGAAGTGTTGAAGATTTATATTAGACTTTTAAATATATGAATGTTCTCAAATTTATGCACTGAAAGAGTATTCAAGAAAGTCTGTCTCTCAGGAAGCTTTCTTGGGAAACAATTTTGTGTTAAGTGATGAGGGAATGTCTCTTCTCTTATTAAAAATTCTTTAGCATTAGTTTTCACAGTTAAATTCTCCCTTGCACTTTCTGCTGAAACAGTATTCAAGGATGATAAATGTGTCAAAACTCAAACTAGCTGATAGTGTAAAAATTGACATCTGTAGTCTCCAGCTTCTACATTTACAGGCATTGTGTTTTCAGCCAAGTTATCTAATCATACTGAGTCTTTGTTTGCTCCATTGTAAAGCAAGAACACTCACAATAATGCAGGAATATAGACACAGAGGCTTAAAGGAGATAAATCAAATTGACGGCCTTAACTCGTGCCTTGTTACTAAGTCCCCATCAATTGATTCCTATCAATGACTCTACTGTGGACACCTCTTATCTTTAGTAGTTTTCTTGTGCCTAAAACCATATATATGCAAAAATTAAAATCATATAAAAACTTTCAGGTAAAATATATCTATATTGTCATTATATAGTTATTTTATACTTATTAGCTATGCTTAGTATTTTTGGACATGTCTCAACATATCTTCATTATTCAGTTCTATAGTAGCAAATATTACATTCTGTTTATAACTTAGACTTATAGATATTATGAAGTCTGTTTCTACCTATATGGAACATGGGCATTTTATGCCTTTTTCTCAGATCATTAAAAAGATACCTATAAACGATAAGAGAATTTCCTTACTATCTCCTCCAGAAGGAAGGCTGGTAGCCTGAAAATGTTATTTTTAGGTGAACAGAACCTTTTGTTACAAAAAGCCACGTGGGAACTTTCTCCTTCCTCACCTAGGTTGCATTGAGACTCCAAGATTTCCTTTGTGCAAAAATTAATTTGACCATTAAAAACATCGATTTCTGCAAGTGCACAGGGAAGTATTCCTGAGCAAAATGAAGCTGTTGATATATGCCTCTCTGTTTCAGTATTTTATTTTGAGTTCGGGGTAGGCTGTGTCCTAATCTGTGGGACTGATAAAAAATATTAAACCTCCTTGAAAGACCAGATGTTCCAAAGGCAGGTTTTGTAAAGTAGGGAATTTCTGGCTGTAGCTCAAGTTGTTTATTATGATTAATTTTCTTCCATGAACATACCTGAGAGAACAGAGGTTAGTCAAAGCTTCATTCACAGCCTAGAGCTTTATCCTCTGTCTTCCACATTAACTCTAATAACATGTTGGTATATTCAACATAGAGTTTTAAAAAGAGATATAGATAAGGAGGACACAGGAACCTAGGAGCGACTTAAGACCCTCCCTATTTCCATCTGTACCTAGAGCAGACCCTGTGCCACAACTCTCTATACCCAGATATGGCATGGAGAGAGCTGCTATCCCTGGAGTAGTGACACACCTGTGAGCACAGGTAGGACCACCAATTGTGCACTGAGGGAACCATTCATAACCATCAGTACACAGTAACTGAGGAGCAGCCTGGGAAGGGAAACTTCCAATTTCTATCTGTGCCTAGAGTTGACCCTGTGCCACAAATCTCTATACCAGGTATGGCAGGGAGAGATCTGGTGTCCCTGGAGTACTGACTCACCCGCGAGCACAGATAGGACCACTACATCTGCTCTGAGGGACCAATCCAGAGCCACCTGGACACAAGAACCTAGGAGCAGTCTGGGAGAAGAACCTTCTGGTTTCAATTGGCTCCCCAGAGATCACCCTATGCCACAGTTCTCCATACCCAAATTTCTCTGGGAGAGAACAGATCTCCCAGGAGTGCTGACACACAGGCTTGCAGGAAGGACAGCAAGAGGCAGCAAGACCAGCTAATACCAGAGATAACCAGATGCTGAGAGACAAGGGCAAGAAAAAAAGAAACAGAAACCAAAGCTACTTGCCATCATTAGAACCCAGTTCTCCTACCACAGCAAGCCATGTATACCCTAAGACACCAGAAAAGCAAGACTCTGGTTTAAAATCACATCTCATGATGATCATAGAGGACTTTAAGAAGGACATAAATAACTCTCTTAAATAAATACAAGAGAACACAGGTAAACATGTATAAGTGCTGTAAGAAAAAACACAAAAATCCAGGAAAACATAAGCAAACAGGTAAAAAAATTGAACAAAACCTTCCAGGATCTAAAAATGGAAATATAAACAGTAAAGAAATTACAAAGGGAGACAACACTGAAGATAGTAAACCAAGAAAGAAATCAGGAGTTTTAGATGCCAGCATGATCAGCAGAATACAAGAGATCAAAGAGAGAATTGCAGATGCAGAAAATACCATAGAAAACATAGACACAACAGTCAAAGAAAATGCAAAATTCAAAAACCTCCTAACCCAAAATATCTAGGAATTCCAGAACACAATGAGAAGATGAAACCTATGGATAATAGATATAGAAGAGAGTAAAGATTCCCAACCTAAAGAGCCAATAAATATCTTGAAAATTATAGAAGAAAACTTCTCTAACCTAAAGATAGAGATGCCCATAAACATACTAGAAGCCTCTAGAATGCCAAACTGATTGGACCAGAAAAGAAATTCCACCTGTCACATAATAGTTAAAACTCCAAGTGCACAACACAAAGGAAGAATATTAAAAGCAATAAGGGAGAAAAGTCACATAACATATAAAGGCAGAGCTATTAGAATTACACTAGACTTCTCACCAGAGTTTATGAAAGCTAGAAGATTCTGGGCAGATGTCCTACAGACCCTAAGAGAATACAAATGCCAACCCAGGAAAGCTTTCAGTTGACATAGATAGAGAAAGCAAGATATTCCATGACAAAATGAAATTTAAACAATAACCTCCATAAATCCAGCTCCACAAAGGATAATAGATGGAAAACTCTAACACAAGAAGGGAAACTACACACTAGAAAAGAACAAGAAAGCAATCTTCTTTCAATAAACCCAAAGGATAGCCACACAAACATAATTCCACTTCTGAAAACAAAAATAACAAGAAGCAACAATCACTATTCCTTAATATCTATTAACAGCAATGGACTGAATTCCCCAATAAAAAAGACATAGACTAACAGACTGGATATGAAAACAGGACCCAGCATTTTTCTGCATACAGAAAATGCACCTCAGTGACAAAGACAGACACTACTAGAGACAAAAAGGCTGGACAAAAATTTTTCAAGCAAACACTCCCAAGAAACAAGCTGGAGTATCCATTCTAATATAGAATAAAATTGACTTTTACCAAAAGTTATCAAAAAGATTAGGAAGGATATTTCATGCCCATCAAAGGATAAATCTACCCAGATGAACTCTCAATTCTGAACATCTATGATCCAAATGTAAGGGCACACACATTCATAAAGGAAACTTTGTTAAAGCTCAAAGCACACATTGCACCTCACACAATAATAGACTTCAACACCCTACTCTCATCAATGGATGGATCATGGAAACATAAACTAAACAGAGAAACAGTGAAACTAACAGAAGGTATGAACCAAATGGATTTAACAGATATCTAACATTTCATCCTAAAACAAAAGAATATAGCTTCTTCTCAGCACCTCATGGTACTTTTTTCCAAAATTGACAACATAATTGATAAAAAATGAGGACTCAATATATACAAGAAGATGTAAATAATCTTATGTATCCTATCAGACCACCACAGATAAAGGGTTGGTCTTCGATAACAACAAAAACAAAAGAAAGCTCACATACACTGGAAGATGAACAATGTTCTACTCAATGATAATTTGGTCAAGGAAGAAATAAGGAAATAAATTAAAGCCTTTTTATGATTTAATGAAAATGAAGGCACAACATACCCAAATGTATGGGACACAAAGAAAGCAGTGCTAAGAGGAAAACTCATAGCTCTGAGTGCTTCCAAAAAGAAACTGAAGAGACTATACACTAACAGTTTAACAGAACACCTGAAATCTCTAAAACAAAAAGAAGTAAAATCACCCAAGAGGAGTAGACTGAAAGAAATAATAAACCTCAGGGCCTAAATCAACCAAATAGAAACAAAAAAGAACTATACAAAGAATCAACAAACCAGGAGCTGATCCTTGGAGAAAATAAAAAAGAAGGCATTAGCCAAACTAATCAGAGGGCACAGAGACAGTATCCAAACTAAGAAAATCAGAAATGAAAAGGGAGATTTAACACACAAACTGAGGAAATAAAAAAATCATCAGATCCTCCTACAAAAGCACATATTCAACAAAACTAGAAATTCTGGATGAAATGGACAATTTTCTATACTGATAACAAAGCTAAATCAGGATCAGATAAAACATCTACACACTCCCATAACACCTAAAGAAATAGAAGTAGTCATTGACAGTCTTCCAACCAAAAAAAGCCCAGGACCAGATAGGTTTAGGACAGAATTCTCTCAACCTTCAAAGAAGACCTACTACCAATTCTCTTCAAATAAATCCACAAAATAGAAACAGAAGTAACACTACCCAATTTGTTCTATAAATCCGCAGTTAAACTGACACCAAAACCACACAAAGACCCAATAAAGACAGACATTAGAACAATTTCCCTTAAAAATATCTATGCAAAATACCCATTAAAATTCTCAAAAACCAAATCCAATAACACATCTAAATAATCATTTGCCACAATCAAGTAGTTGTCATCCCAGGGATGCAGGGATGGTTCAATATATGCAAATCCATGAAAAAATCTAGTATAAAAAATTAAAGAACAAAACTACATGATCATTCCTTAGATGCTGAAAAAGCATTTGAAAAACTCAACATTCCTTCATGTTAAAAGTCTTATAAAGATCACAATTTCAAGGCCCATATGTAAACATAGTAAAAGCAATATACAGCATACCGGTAGCCAACAACAAACTAAATGGAAAGAAACTTGAAGCCATACCACTAAAATCAGGGACTTGACAAGGCTGACCACTCTCTCCCTCTCTAGTCAATATAGCACTTGAAGTTCTAGCTAGAGCAATTAGACAACAATCAGAGGTCAAAAGTATACAAATTGGACAGGAAAAAATCAAACTATCACTATTTGCAAATGATATGATAGTACACTTAAGTGACCCCAAAATTCTGCCAGAGAACTCATAAAGCTGGTAAACAACTTCAGCAAAGTGGCTGGATATAAAAAATGTGGTACATTTACATAATGGAGTATTATTCAGCTATTAAAAACAATGAATTCATGAATATCTTAGGCTAATGAATGGAACTTGAAAATATCATCCTGAGTGAGGTAACTCAATCACAACAAAAAGAACACATGGTACATACTCACTGATAAGTGATTATTAGCCCAGAACCTTGGAAGAATACCCAAGATACAATTCACAGATCACCTGAACCTCATGAAGAAGGAAGGCCAAAATGTGGATAGTTCATTCTGTATTAGAAGGGGAATCAAAACACCCATGGGAGGAGATATAGAAACAAAGTGTGGAGCAAAATCTGAAGGAATGACCATCTAGATCAATCTCATAAACCATTACCAAACTCAGACACTATTGTGGATGCCAACAAGTGATAGCTGACAGGAGCCTGATATAGCTGTCTCCTGAAAGGTTCTGTCAGTGCCTGACAAATACAGAAATAGATGCTCACAGCCAACCAATGGACTGTGCAGAGGGTCCCCAATGGAGAAGCTAAATAAAGGACCCAAGGAGCTAAAGAGTTTTACAACCCCATAGTAGGAACAATATGTACCAACCAGTATCCCCCAAGCTCCCAAGGATTAAATCAACCAAAGAGTACACATGGAGGGACCCATGGCTCCAGCTGCATGGGCAGCAGAGGATGGCCTTGCAGGACATCAATAAGAGGAGAAGCCCTTGGTCCTGTCAAGGCTAGATGCCCCAGTGTGGGGGAAGTATGAGTGGGTGAAAGGGGAGGGGGTATACAATAGGGAATTTTTGCAGGTGAAAGAGAAAAGGAGATAACGTTTGAAATGTAATAAAGAAAATATCTAATAAAATCAAATTGACTTAAACAAATGAGTAGCCTTTTTACATTCAAAGGATAAACAGCCTGAAAAAGAAATTAGTAAAAAAAAACACCCTTCACAATAGTCACAAACAATATAAAATATCTTGGTTTGACTCTAATCAAACAAGTGAAAAATTTGTATGAAAAGTGCTTCAAGACTCTGAAGAAAAAATTGAAGAAAACCTCAGAAGATGGAAAGATCTCACATGTTCATAGATTAAAATAGAAAAATGTCCCTCTTGCTGAAAGCAATCTACAAATTCAATGCAATCCCCACTATAATTCCAAATCAATTTTCATTGAGTTAGAAAGAACAATTTGCAAATTCCTTTGGAATAACAAAAAATAGCAAAAAAAATAGCAAAAACTATTCTCAACAATAAAAGAACATCTAGGGGAAATCATATCCCTAACCACAAGCTGTACTACAGAGCAATACTGATAAAACTGCATGGTAGTGCTTCAGTGACAGCAGGTATATCAATGAAATAGAATCAAAAAGCCAGAAATGAACCCGCACACCTATTTCTAACCAAGGCAATGAAATTCTGTATGAGAACTTCAAGTCTCTGCAGAAAGATATTGAAGAAGATCTCAAAATATGGGAAGATCTCCTATGCTCATGGATTGGCAAGATTAATATAGTAAAAATGACCATCTTGCCTAAAACAATGTACAGATTCAATGCAATCCCCATTAAAATTCCAAGTCAATTCTTCATAGAGTTAGAAAGAGCAATTTCCAAATTTATCTGGAATAACAAAAAAGCCAGGATAGTGAAAACTATTCTCAACAATAAAAGAAATTCTGGCAGAGTCCCCATCTCTGAGCTCAAGCTACATTACAGAGCAATAGTGACAAAAACTGCATGGTATTGGTACAGTGACAGGCAGGTAGACCAATGGAATAGAATAGAAGACCCAGAAATGAACCCTCATACCTATGGTCACTTGAATCTTTGACAAAGGAGCTAAAAACCATCCGGTGGGAAAAAAGATACCCTTTTCAACAAATGGTGCTGGGTTAACTGGCAGTCAACATGTGAAAGGATGCAAACTGATCCATTCTTATCTCTTTGTACAAAGCTCAAGTCCAAGTAGATCAAGGACCTCCACATAAAGCCAGATACACTGAATCTAATTGAAGAAATAAAAGAAACATGAGCACAGGGGAAATTTGTCTGAGTAGAACACCAATAGCTTATGTTCTTGATGTGGTCACAGATTCACAGACCAGATCAAGAATAGAAAAAAATGGGAACTCATAAAATTGCAAATCTTCTGTAAGGCAAAGGACACTGACAATAGGACAAAATGGCAGTCAACAGATTTGGAAAGATCTTTACCAATCCTACATCTGATAGAGTGTTAATATCCAATGTATACAAAGAACTCAAGAAGGTAGACACCAGAGAACCAAATAACCCTATTAAAAAATGGGGTACAGAGCTAAACAATGAATTCTCAACTGAAGAATACTGGATGGCTGGGAATCACCTAAAAAAATGTTCAACATCCTTAATAGTCAGGGAAATGCACATCAAAATACACTGAGATTCTAGTTCACACCATTCAGAATGGCCAAGATCAAAAATTCAGGGGAAAGCAAATGCTGGAGATGATGTAGAGAAGAAAGAACAATCCTCCATTGCTGGTGGGATTGCAAGTTGGTACAACTACTCTGGAAATCAGTTTGGTGTTTCCTCAGAAAACTAGACATAGTACTACTATCTGAGGATGTACCTATACAACTCCTGGGCATATACCCAGAAGATGTTCCAACATGTAATAAGGACACATGCTTGACTATGTTTATAGCACCCTTGTTTACAATAGGCAGTAGCTAGAAACAGCCCAGATGTCCCTCAACAGAGAAATGGATACAGAAAATGTGGTACATTTACACAATGGAGTACTACTCAGCTATTAAAACAATGAATTCATGAAATTCTTAGGCAAATGGATCAAGCTAGAAAATATCATCCTGAGTGAGGTAACCCAATCACAAAAGAACACACACAGTATGAACTTGCTGATACATGGAGCCCAAAAGCTCGGAATACCCAAGATACAACTTACAGACCACATGAAACTCAAGATAAAGAAAGGCCAAAGTGTGGATACTTTGATCCTTATTGGATAGTGGATCAAAACACCCATGTCTCAAACCAACCCATAGAATGAGCATATGTTCCCCAATGAAGAAGCTAGAGAGAGGACCCCAAAAGCTGAAGAGGTTTGCAGCCCTGCAAGAGGAACAATAATATCTTCCAACCAGTACCCCCAGAGCTCCCAGGGACTAAACCACCAACCAAAATGTATTCATGGAGGGACCCATGGCTCTAGTTACATATGTAGCACAAGATGACCATTTCAGACATCAATGAAAGGAGAGACCATTGGTCCTGTGAAGGCTCAATTCCCCAGAATAGGGGATTGCAAGTCAGGAAATTGGCGGGGGGGTGGGGGGGAAATAGGGGGAGGTGGATAGGAGTTTTCAGAGGGGTAATGTTAAGAAGGAATAACATTTCAAATGTAAATATAGCAAATATGTAATTAAAAAAGAAATTTTAAAAAGACCATACATGATATGAAGTCAATGATAAATGAGTATTAGGCAAAGAGCATAGAATATCCACAATACAACTCACGGACCACATAAAGATCAAGAGGAAGGTAAATCCAAAAGTAGATGCTTCACTCCTACTTAGATGGGGAACAAAATAATTAAGGGAAGTAAGGGTGGAATGGATTTGGGAAGAAGAGAAGAGTGGGAGAGGAAAATGATGGGAAGAGTCAGGTATGGGAGTGGATGGAGGAGATTATACAAAGTGCCAGGAAACTGAGCAGAGGTGTGTATAGATGGGGATGGGTAACTGTGGTAGCCACCAGCACGTCCTAGATGCCAGGCAAGCCAGGGTCTCCCAGGAACCCCACAGGCATGAAATTAGATGAAATACTCCACAAAGGGGAGGGAGAATCTGAAGAAACCATAACCAGGGGTTAGGCATGGCCCCCCACTTGAGGGATGGTGCCACATACCCATCTCCAAAATTTTAACCCAGAATGACTTTTATCTAAAGTAAATACGGTACAAAGAGTGGAGCAGAGACTGAAGGAAAGGCCATCCAGAGATTTCCCAACTTGGGGATCTGTCCCACATGCAGACGCCAAACCCAGGCACTATTGTGGATGCCAAAAAAGTGCTTCCTGACAGGAACCTGATACAGCTGTCTCCTGAGAGGCTTTGCTAGATTCTGACCAATACAGTCAACCATTGGACTAAGCACGGGGACCCCAATGGAGGAGGTAGGGGAAGAACTGAAGGAACTGAAGAGGGCTTAACTGGCATCAATGGAAGGGAAGGCCCTTGATCCTGTGCAGATTTGATGCCCCTGTGTAGAGGAATGCTAGGGCATTGAAGCTGGAGTGAGTAGGTGGGTAGAGGAACATCCTCATAGAAGCAGGGTGAGGTGGATGGGATAGGGAGTTTGCAGAGGGGAAACCTGAAAAGGGGATAGTTTTGAAAGTAAATAAATAAGATGTAAAAAGAGAGATAGAAGAGAAGGCTGCCAAAATGACTTGTCAAGTGTGGTGCTTGCCATTAAGACTCATGATCTTTGTTATCAAAAAAAGAAGAAGAAGAAAAAGAAGAAGAAGAAGAAGAAGAAGAGAAGAAGAAGAAGAAGAAGAAGAAGAAGAAGAAGAAGAAGAAGAAGAAGAAGAAGAGACCCATGTCCCATAGGTTGTCACCTGACTGCCATACGTACTTCACGACACACATATGCACTTATCCCCACAGGCACAAATAATCAAATAAATGTAAAAATAATTAAAAATTAGTCAATTTTTCTTATCACAAAAACATTCACTGTATAGGTTTCTTTGTTGTTGAGCATTAATCCTCCTGAGTTCCACCTAGAAAAGTTTCTTTTTTTCCAGAACAAAATCTTTCTGAAAAGAAAGAGACTCCAAACAGCAGGAGAAGGGTAGTTCTAAATATAACCTCATGCTCTCAAGACAGACAGCCAAACTCTCCTCAAGAACGCAGACAAGTAATGTGACCACTGCTTAATGTCACAGGGACTTGCAGGTTCTATTTATATAAACTGGCAGACACTGATACAGTTTCAAACAAATTTCTAAAACACCATTCCTCTCCTGTGGGCTGCAACTTCTCCATTTTAAGAAGAAAAAGGAAAATCAATTTTAATTTTGAAGTAAACCTTGAAGAAAGCAACAAGCCTAATAAAGTTAAATGAAATGTTTGACTTGGTGTTTGCTTACAGAGATTTTGGAGACACAGTATGAAAAGGCTATTTTTCAACAGAAACTGTAGAAGAAAAAATTACCATTTCAATGAAATCTGATGGCTAAGGGTTTAAGAGCAGAGTCACCACAGGCTCTGAAGTGAAACAGAACTGCCTTTGAGTCTTAGGTGGATGAACTCTGACTGTTTAAACAATGGCCAAGCTTTCTTCATTGTCAATATGGTGAAAATCACGTTTTTATATATTTTTTTATTTATTGGATATATTCTATATTTACATTTCATTTCCCTTTTTCTGGTTCCCCATGCCCCAAAGGGTCTCACATGCCCTTTTCCCTCCCCCTGTTCCCCCATCCACCCCTTCCCACTTCCCTGTTCTGGTATTCTCCTACACTGATGTTTTGATCCTTTCCAGCACCAGTGTCCACTCCTTCTTTATTGTCGGATATCATTTGATATGTGGATTGTGTCTTTGGTGTGCCAAGAGTCTAGGCTGATATCCATTTATCAGTGAGTGCATCCCATGGGTATTCTTTTGAGACTGGGTTACCTCACTTAGTATGATGTTCTCCAGCTTCATCCATTTCTCTAAGAATTTCATGAATTCATTGTTTCTAATGGCTGAATAGTACTCCATTGTGTATATATACCACATTTTTGTATCCATTCCTCTGTTGAGGGACATCTGGGTTCTTTCCAGCTTCTGGCTATTATAAATAAGGCTGCTATGAACATAGTGGAGCATGTATCCTTATTGCATGCTGGGGAATATTCTGGGTATATGCCCAGGAGGGGTATGGCTGGGTCCTCCGGAAGTATCATGTCCATTTTTCTGAGGAACTGCCAGACTGATTTCCAGAGTGGTTGTACTATCTTGCAGTCCCACCAGCAGTGGAGGAGTGCTCCTCTTTCTCCGCATCCTCGCCAACACCTGATGTCTCCTGATCAGCAATGAACTTGTTCAGCTTATTGGATAGTGCCTAGCATAGAGCCAAGGCTGAGAAATGCCAGTGATCCATTATGTTATATGCCTGGTTAGTCAGTGTTAATCAATGAAATCCCAATAAATTTAGGACAACAATGGGTATTCCTATTTTTATTTTAACATAGGTTTCAATGATGGGGGAAAGACCTGTGAAAAGTGTTTTCAACTTTTATAAAATAATATAGTGATAATGTGCTTAGGTATTTATTTGGATATGTTGCAATACAAAATGGAATTAAGTTCCTGATTTATTTTGCAGGTTCAGTGTCCTTTCCTCCCCTGTTTCAAAGACTTGCCTAATTCAGAATCCTGAGGAGCAATTGCCATCTGCTTAACCTGTTGTTCAAAATTCTAACAATCTCCCTTTACCTAATTGAATATTGCCCAGCTTCTTATCTTAGATTTTAATCCCCCCCCATAAATCTTTCTCTAATCTGTCCTTCAAACAGTGTCTCTTACTTTTCATTTATTAGACTTATGTCCTAGTCAAACACATCTTCCTCAAAATTACAGCTCTTTATTTGACTTTGCAACTTGCATAGCTTTTATAAACCATGGCGAGACATGTGCTTTTCCACCTACCCTAATGCTGGTAGTCTCTGAGTTCATCAATTTTGTTTGTACTTCCTTGAAATCTTAATATTTTGTCA
Source organism: Apodemus agrarius (assembly GCA_964023405.1). Taxonomy (NCBI): domain Eukaryota; kingdom Metazoa; phylum Chordata; class Mammalia; order Rodentia; family Muridae; genus Apodemus; species Apodemus agrarius. The sequence continues at coordinate 39,085,593 of OZ030006.1, read as the reverse complement.
TCGTTTGAAAACAGGTTTTGATCTTTTAAAGGTTAGTGATTCACAAATGGATATGCTGAATACCACTGCAACCACATCACCAAAGAACTATATTTTGATATTGCCTTCAATCTTCTGCCTGGAAAATGTGCCCTTATCATTAGTCTTAGCTCCACTCCTCCCACCTGCCTTAAATTTAGTTGGTCAGTTGAGTCTAGATGCTGCTAAACATCTCTGACCACCTGCCTATAGGATCGATCACAGCCACTGTACCTGCTGAGACCTTACATAGTTGCCTGGTTCTTCTCTCTTTATAGCATTTTGAACTCTGCCTCTCCCTCCTTGTATCTCTGTTTTCCTACTGGGATCCTGAAGTCCCACCTGTACCTTCTGTCCAACAATTTGTCCATGTTTTCCTCTTAAATCAAGAACAAATTGGGGGACAGGACCTTAGCATCACAACAGTCCCTATGACTCTAAACGATTTATCATCTTCAAGCAACCTCAATTAGAGGAATTATTTTGCAGTCTATAAATAATTTTTAAACCTATAATTTTTATTCTCTCATGAAATCATCTTTTTCCATTAAGTAAATAACCCACTATTTAGAAGCTATGTATTTGCCATCAATAGCTTTCTATCATGAGATATATAACACAGAATTACAAACTAGCAGAGTACCCCAGGGAGCAAAATAACCTGACCCTTTAAGTTCATTTGTCTATGTTTGCTATGATCAATCCTGTTTTAAGCAATTGACAGAGGACATCCTGTGCATTTGCTCTTTGTTTATTTTTTACTTATAATTTTCAACTGTTATTAGCTGTACAAGAAGTTGGTATAGATCCCAGGTGGGTATAGCCTTTATTGTATAAAGTACACTGACCTAGTACTAGAAAAAAACAGTAAGAGGGAGGAATGGAAAGAAACAAGATGGAGACAGTTGTGCTAAAATGAAAGTCCTGCTGCGCTTATTTTCCAGGGCTGGTAACAATACCACTGCTGTTCTTTTCATCATTTTTTTACCTATGGAGTAGTATTTCTCCTCTTCTATAGAACTGAACATTTCATTTTGAACTTTTGACAGTAAAAAAAAAGTATTCTTGTAAACAAACGCTATTTAATCTGTGTCAATAATAAAATTGCAATTTTGTTTTTCCACATTGAATTTATGAATATGCTATACCTTAATTCAGAAATAGAAGGCTAGTCATGATCTTAAGAAGTTAGAATGTGTGGAACAGGAGCTTTCACCTGCTGATGAAATTGATTAGGAAATAAATAAATAGATGGAACAGATGATATGTGAATGGCTAATCTCCTTGTACACTTCTAAAGGCTAATGTAGAGGTTAACATCCACCATTTTCTTTTTAAATATATAAGCCTAAGGAAAAGTCTAACCTTAGCTATTATGCTCTTAGATCTGAGCTGACAGCACTCCTGCAGCTGTGTCTCCAGAGCTGTAAGGGGACGCTCATGACTGTGCCTAATTAATACAGTGCTCTCTTGGACTTCTGTTCAATCCTTGACAATGCCAATAGTGATAAGGGACTATTACAGTCTAATGAGCTGGGGAAAACTGGAGATGTGAGTCTCTAGCAGGAATGTTAAAGCAAGTCTGTGTGTGTGGAAGAAGACAAGGTTCTGAGTCATTCAATCTATTCATTAAAAATGTCTTTCTCTATTAGTAAGAAATGTTCTTATTTGTTGACAGATCTATTATATAAGTATTTTTTTCATTTTTAAAATTGCAAGTTGTGTTGACAAACCACAGAAATGAGGAACAAGTAAAATGAATTTTTCCTTTCATTACAAAGAAAAACTGAGTGCTCTAAATAAGCATTTTCATAATGGTAAAACATTTAATGAGATAAATAAAAATAGTATATATTTTGGGTGCACAATGTTAGGCTTTGATATATAGTTACATTGTGAAACAATTATAATCAAGCTAATGATCATTTCTATCACTTCATATACTCAAATATTATCTCTACTTCCACATGAGAATTATTCCATTTCTTGAATGCCTTCTCAAAAATCCTTTTGTGTAGATTCATGCAGTAAGTAAGCTAGAGTACTATTGTACTTAAATATAGGCCTTCATAAATAAGATAAAAGATGTTTACTATGCTTAAGTCCAGTTAAAAATGAATGCTACTATAATAAAGTTCTTGTTTCCTGTTAGATAGTGAATCTCATTTGTACTGAAAAAAGACAACATTACTAAAACTCACATGGAGCAGTTTGTTGTAAATTAACCACTATTTTTGCATTATATTTGAGTCTTTCCTTCTTATGGAATTGACATTCAGATTACCAATTCATTCCCATGACATACAAGGCACAATGACCACACAGATTAGCAATTTTGTTCATCAGGAAAAAATCAATAAGAGCACACTGCCAGGATGCTTATGTAAAAAGTTATGAGGGTTTTTGTTTTTCTGAATCATTTCCCCTGAGCCAATGTCTACTGACAGAATCTGTCTCCTTGCATTAGTGACAGGAAGAAATAATCAACTGCAAGTTGTCACTTGTGTTTGGATGATCCATTAAGGAACAACACACTAAATGGGGCAAATGAAACCCTAGCTCACTTTCCTACATGAGCTGGAATAGAGTTGAGAGTGATGCAGTGAACGCTTCCACTTCTCATTTTTTAAGATTCTGTGGAAGAAAAAATGACAGTAACATCATTTTTAAAATATGTTTTATTGGATATATACTATATTTACATTTCATTTCACTTTTTCTGGTTCCCTGCCTCCCAAAGGTCCTACATGCCCTTTCCCCTCCCCGTGTTCCCCCATCCACCCCTTCCCACTTCCCTGTTCTGGTATTCCCCTACACTGATTCTTTGAACCTTTCCAGAATCAGGGTCTACTCCTTCCTTCTTGTCAGACATCATTTGGTATGTGGATTGTGTCTTTGGTGTCCCAAGATTCTAGAATAATATCTACTTATCAGTGAGTGCATACCATAGGTATTTTTTTTGAGACTGGGTTACCTCACTTAGTATGATGCTCTCCAGATCCATCCATTTCTCTATGAATTTCATAAATTCATTGTTTTTAATGGCTGAATAGTACTCCATTGTGTATATATACCACATTTTTTGGTATCCATTCTTCTGTTGAGGGACATCTGTGTTCTTTCCAGCTTCTGGCTATTATAAATAAGGCTGCTGTGAACATAGTGGAGCATGTATCCTTATTGCATGCTGGGGAATCGTCTGGGTATATGCCCAGGAGTGGTATGGCTGGGTCCTCCGCAAGTATCATGTCCAGTTTTCTGAGGAACCACCAAACTGATTTCCAGAGTGGTTGTACCAGCTTGCAGTCCCACCAGCGGTGGAGGAGTGCTCCTCTTTCTCCACATCCTCTCCAACACCGGATGTCTTCTGAGTTCTTTGTATACATTGTATATTAGCCCTCTGTCAGAAGTAGGGTTGGTGAAGATCTTTTCCCAATTTGTTGGTTGCCGATTTGTCCTCTTGACAGTGCCTTTTGCCTTACAGACACTTTGAAATTTTATGAGGTCCCATTTGTCTATTCTTGCTCTTAGAGCATAAGCAATTGGTGTTCTGTTCAGGAATTCTCCCCCTGAGCCAATGTCCTCAAGGGTCTTCCCCAGTTTCTTTTCTATTAATTTTAGTGTGTCTGGTTTTATGTGGAGGTCCTTGATCCACTTGGACTTGAGCTTAATACAAGGAGATAAGAGTGGATCAATTCTCATTCTTCTGCAGGTTGACCTCCAGTTGAGCCAGCACCATTTGTTGAAAAGGCTTTTTTCCACCGCATGTTTTCAGCTCCTTTGTCGAAGATCAATTGGCCATAGATGTGTGGGTTCAATTCTGGGTCTTCAATCCTATTCCATTGATCTACCTCCCTGTCAGTGTACCAATACCATGCAGTTTTTAACACTACTGCTCTGTAGAATTGCTTGAGGTCTGGGATACTGATTCCCCCAGAAGTTCTTTTACTGTTGATGATAGTTTTAGCTAAAATGGGTTTTTTTGTTATTTCAGATGAATTTGAGAATTGCTCTTTCTAACTCTATGAAGAACTGAGTTGGGATTTATTCCCAATAATATCCCCTGAGAAACATGCTACTCCATATTCTAAGTGTTCTGAAATTATGGTAAATCTATGTAACTGTATTATAGATAAAATATAATTATTATTAAATAATAGAATGTCTAATTGTTCAGTTGAAATTGCGAGTGCTTATAAAAGTATTCATTATCCCCCCCCCTTGCTCATTCAGCATGCATTTCAAAAGGACCCTCCTTTCGACAAAAGTATTTCAAATAGTTGAACAAATAAACGTAAAGACTGGACTCTGTCCCAGAAAGCTCTCCTAAGTTAAAAAAATTAATGCATAAGATTAGAAAATTGTTGCATAGGATAGTATGTGTAGAGTTGTAAAGGAATTTATGTGAATAGGTAAAATATGACAGCTGCTATATACATAACATCAGAAAAGGACCATTCTCTCCACCTCTTAGGCTGGTATAAAACTACTATGAACTGAGTGTGTGAGGGGCATTTATTTCTGTCATGTCTTGGGGCAGGGCATGCAAAAATAAGGCACCAGAAATTTTTTTCTATCTGACAAAGACACAGTCTTCATAACACCTTTGATCTTTCTCCCCAAAATGGAAGGGATGGAAAAAACTCTCTGGACTTTTTATTAATCACTTTCTTATGAACTCTGAACATTGGATTGACAACACTACCAACGTCTTTTTAGTGGCACAACTTTGGGATATAGAATATGAAAATATGAATCTAGGGATTAGGCACAAACATTTGGACAATAGTAAATGGCAGCTTCAATGACAAGTACAGCTGAGGTCACATCTCCTCTGAGAAGCAGCAGAGAGTTTGCAAAGAAAGGTAGGAAAGCAGTAATTTGAGAGGAGAGACTATAAGAAGAGAGAACAGAAATAGATGATTTTTCAAAGGCTCACAAATATGGACGTTAGAGTAGCAGGTAAAAGATGTGAAGAAGGAATCTAGTAATGGTGCCTCCACTATCTATCATTGAGATGAAGACATGGATGTGCTTCATGATTCCATAGATGGAATAAGTGAGAGGGCATCCTGCACATTTGGACTCTTAAGGAAATCCAGAAAGACCAAGTTCAAAGGTAGATATTCTCAATTGAGAAGCATGTATATGTACCTAGAAATACAACTGAATCTGGAGAAAATGTGGGTTTTAAATATGCCCTAATTATCAAGGTAATGAGACTTTGATCCCATTGGTTGTGGTGACATCCTCTACCAACAGACGGTGAGTGTACCATAAAACTTTGCCTTGTTTGATGGTTACCTACGGTGTTCATTTAGAGACAGTTAAAAAAGAAAGGCAGAAAATATGTTCTCAGTTCTTTATCTATAGAACTGGACCAGAAGCTTGAAGAAGATCCATGGGGACCTATCTATTTTATTTTGCTTTTGAAAATAGTATCATCAGGAACAACAAGAGGTGCCTACTCAAGACTGCACCAGTAAATACTCTAGTGTGTGTGGAAGAAAGGCCTGCAGGGCCTCACTCCTTCTTGGGGAGTGACAGGTAGTAGAAAGATGCAGAGGGAGGAAGAGTCAATTTTCTTTCAGGATGAGTCCCCTGATATAATGACCAAGTCAGCCCTACACTGATGTGCACATGGGAAACACTAACTGGGCTTAGTAAAGATGATGTGAATTTGACAAGAAGTTGTCTGAGGGACACAGAAGAAATTAGAGGGTAATCGAGCAGAATAGGAACAAAATGCATTATACTCATGTATAAAAATTCTCAACATAATAAACAAACAAACAAATAAACAAGCCATGGTACCTTTAGATGATTCAAAGCAGAACATGGTCCTGAAGTTTCTGGTAACTTTTGTTAAGGAGGCTAAGCTTCATGCACTTACAACCACTGTGCCTTACAACAAATAAGAAGTCATATTTTATTAATTCAGCTTAGGCGTGAGAAAAACTGATGTTTGTGGTCCTGCCAAAGGTCTAAAAGCTAATGAATAGAATAATAACTCCTACTGATTGAAATTTATCTCGTTTCATTCTGTATTAAAGAATGAATATCATGACCCATAAGAAGTATTTTCTCTTAGTATAGAAGACATTGTGTTGTAGAGAATGTGAGAAAGATCAATATCTCAATTTATGCTTGCTACCACTGGGCCACTGTTTGTGCTAATGGTCTGTTTCTACCTCACCAGTCTTGCTTTTCCCTCCTTCCTTCCTTCCCTCCCTCCCTTCTTTTCTCCCTCCCTCCCTTCCTCCTTCCCTTCCCCCCTCTCTCCCTTCTCCTCTTCCTCAATTCTTTAACACATCTGGCACTGCTAATAAGCAGCAGTGTCCTGGAGAACATTGCTTCAAATCTTTAAACAGTCCCCTACTATTTTTATCTTTTACTTCTCATCTCTTTTGCTCTTCCTTCTCTTGCCTGAAGCAAGAAGCCAATGCTCACTGAATTTTGGCCAAGTTAGATGACAGAGCAAAATGAGGTGATAAGACGATGGGTTACAAAAAGATGAACAGGAAGGGGAAATGAGTGCCATCCAAATTTAGAACCACATTGTAATAAATTCAAGGACTTACTTTTATTCAAAGTTACTCTGAAATAAAGATAGCTGATACTTGGTTGGACTATACTTTAATGTTAACTATTCTTGCTTACAACGATCCTTTGGTCAGCAATTAAAATACATTTTTTTCACTACTGGTATCCTGATAACAATTAGACTTCTTTGATGACTAATAACGAGCATATTCTCCTCCAAAATAAAGTAAGTTGCTTTTAAATTTGTATTGGATTTATTTATTTACGTTTGTTTTTGTTTTGGGGTGTGTTGGAAGTATATATCATAGCATGCATATGGAGGTCAGAGGATAATCCTAAGAAATTTTTTTTTCTTTTCACCAAGTAGGTGCCAGATTCTTTACTCCTGAAGCTGTCAGATCAGATATCCCTAAAGGTTCTAAAAAACTGCTAAGAAAATGTACCAGTGGATTCATTTTATCATAGTTTACTATACTTCTGGCATTAACAATATAGAAAACTTTTATGTGCATGGCCATTCATCAAGCCATAATTGGGAAAAGTCCATGGGTTGTGTAGCCTAACAGCATACATGGAGTCAAGGGTTAAAGAGATCAATGACAATAACTGACCATGACAATAACTGATGGATTTTACGTGCTTTGGAAGCATAAAGAAGGACCAAGAACATTGTAGAAACAGTTGCAGAAACAGAATGTTGAGATAAAATATCATACAGAGGGCATTAACAATAGCCAATATCAATATCAACCCACCATGATGACACAGGTTTTAATCCCAACATTCTAGAGGTGGAGGCAGAGGTTTGAAGCTGATATGGTCTGCATAGTGAGTTTCAGAACAGAAAAAGGCTACACATAGATATCTGTCTCATAAAACAAAAAAGTAGTAGACAATTTCAAACAATAGAGCAGAACTCTGTGCTATTTCAGGCTAGATAACCTAAAGGTGTGTGATGCTTTGTGGTGCAAAAACATAAAGTCACACTTACTTACTCAAGAAGACATAGGAAAAGTTTTAAGAGTACCAAATGGGTCACTTCCCTTAAGTCCAGGAGAATCAGAGCCTCAACATAACAACAATAAACAATTTTACAGTAAATTAAAACAGAATACATGATAATGTGTACTAATTAGGAAAAAATGCTTTCTTACAGAAAGCATTAACATTAGAAAGAAGGACAAAATTGAACTAAAGTCAACTCCTGAAATGATAATTCAGGAGGTACCTTAGTGCATAATATATTTCTTTTCTTTTTCTTTTTCTTTTTTTTTTTTTAATGTCTTGAGTGTTTATTGTCAACTGGCCTAAACTTTTTTTAATTCTTTTTTTTATTAGATATTTTCTTAACTTACATTTCAAATGTTATCTCCTTTCCTGGCATTTCTTACACAAGTATAAACAGCTGAGTCTACTTCCCATTCACCTGGGTAAAAGTCAGGTAACACCATGAATGTCTATAACCCCAACACTAGGGACAGGGGATGAGGAGATCTCAATACCTCCCTGGACATGCAGTCTGGCAATTCTGCTCATCAGAACTCTGGAATGAGACCTTGTTTCAAATAATAATAGATAGATAAAGACAGACAGATGATAGATAGATAGATAGATAGATAGATAGATAGATAGATAGATGCTAGATGGCAGAGAGCTTTATAAGAATACATCAGTCCATGACCTACACACAGACACACAGACACAGACACACACACACACACACACACACACACACACACATAAAATGTAGGCATTCACACCTTTCACCACACCTAGTTTCTAAAAATAATGATATTATCAGGCAAAAATCACCCACTTGTCTCAGTCTGCTCAGACTGCTGAAACAGAGTATTAGGAAGGTTTCTTACAAATAACAGAACTTCATGTCTCTTGTCGATCTTGTGGAGGTGACATTGTTAATGTCATAAATATAGTAAACTGTGATAAAATAAACCCACTGATACATTTTCTAGCAACATAAGAACCTTAGGGATATCACATCTGACAGCTTCCTGAGCAAAGGTTCTGGGACCCACTTGGTGAAAAGTCCAAAGACAATGCACTTACAGAATCTATGTCTATTGATGGCCTGGTTTCTGATATACAGACAGCTAAAACAGCTCTTTGAAATTTTGGCTCTTTGAAAAGGCCAAGGAATGATGTGGAGATTTATTCATAAGTCAGGATGACCAATCAAGAGAGCTGTACCTTGCAGCCCAATCGTCTACCAGGCTACATTCCAAATCTATCAGTACTGAGATTTATAATTTAAAATGACTTCTGTAAGGATATACACACTTCACACTAAAGAACTTCTGAGCACTAGAAATAGTTGGGAAAGTTAGTTTAGTTAGTGTTGAGACGTTGACTTAGCTTCATGGTTAAGATACCACAAGATGTTTGTTACTTACAAAGAAAAAGTAGCAACCTGAAAGGTGATAAACTTTTCACAGACTTCCTTCACCAAGAGATGAGAATCATTGACAATAAGACGAAGCAGCATAGCTAGATCCTGGATAACCATACTCAGAGTCAAATGAAACTTCTGTGGTATCAAAAGACATTGTAATCTGAATTGTTGCCCAGAAAACGGCAGTTCAACACCAAGAAACATTTATTGAAAAACACAATTGTGAACTCGTAAAAGCCAAACTGTAGTGAAAAAAAGACTAGAATTGTTCCAGATTAAAACAATAACAACCACAAATGTAGAATGCAAAAGAATTACCATTTTTCTTTTTGTTGGTGGTAGGTTTTTTTTGTTTGTTTGTTTTTTGTTCTTTTGAGACAGGGTTTCTCTGTGTAGCCCTGGCTGTCCTGGAACTCACTCTGTAGACCAGGCTGGCCTTGAACTCAGAAATCCACCTGCCTCTGCCTCCTAAGTGCTGGGATTAAAGGCTTGCGCCACCACCATCCAGCAAGAATTACCATTTTTTTATTTTTCCGTTTATTGAAAATAAAAAATGTTCTCACATAATACACCCTGATTATGGTTTTCCTTCCATCTACTCTTCCACACCTCCCCTTCTACCTGGCTCCACACCCTTTCTGTGTCTCATTAGAAAACAAACATGCTTCCATGGGATATTAAAATAAAATATGATGGGCGGTGGTGGCACATGCCTATAATCCCAGCACTCTGGGAGGCAGAGGCAGGAGGATTTCTGAGTTCCAGGCCAGCCTGGTCTACAGAGTGAGTTCCAGGACAGCCAGGGATATACAGAGAAACCCTGTCTCAAAAAAACCAAATCCAGATCTTGTCTGCAGCTCCCCATCCAGCCGGTAGCAGGTCAGCCATACATAGCCAGCTTACCAGGTGCTCAGACCCTGCCAGCGGAACCAGGTACCAGAGACAGCCTGAGTTTAAGACCTCCGGGGACTCAGGTCTGGGGCAGGAACTGCGCACAGCCTAGCGGTTTGGAGTACAGCGGCCGTGCCTGCACTCTGCACTCGCAGCCCAAACCCGAACCCCCTGCAGGCAGTGCCATCTTGTCTGCAGCTTCCCATCCAGCTGGTAGCAGGTCAGCCATACGTAGCCAGCCTGCCAGGTGCTGAGACCCTGCCGGCGGAACCAGGTACCAGAGACAGCCCGAGTTTAAGACCTCCGGGGACTCAGGTCTGGGGCAGGAACTGCGCACAGCCTAGCGGTTTGGAGTACAGCGGCTGTGCCTGCGCTCTGCGCTCGCAGGCCAGACCCCAAACCCCCTGCAGGCAGCGCCATCTTGTCTGCAGCTTCCCATCCAGCCGGTAGCAGGTCAGCCAGACCTAGCCAGCTTGCTAGGTGCTCAGACCCTGCCCACGGAACCAGGATAAGCAACAATTCTTGTTTATTAAGAAGAGTGAGGACCAGCTATAGCAGCAGGCCTCCATATTGCAACCAGGACACAGCTGGAAAGGTGCAGATAGAGACTCCGCCTGGGACTAGAGCAGGGAGAGCTGCTAAGCTCTCGCCCACAGGCGGGCCCAGGCGCCTAGGCTCTGCAGCACGTCCCTGCAAGCTTAGGCCGTGCACCAAGGCAGCCGGCACCACCCAGCTCCCCAGGAGCCCGGACCAGCAATAGCGGCAGGCCTCCATACTGCAACCAGAACACAGCTGGAAAGGAACAGGTAGACAGATTCCATCAGGGGCTACCACGTGGGGGGATCTGCTAGGCTCTCGCTACTAGGCAGGCCTAGCAGCACCTGCCGAGGCTCTGCTGCACTCCCCCACACTTCCCGGAGACCTCAGGCCATGCACAAAGTCAGTGGGTGGCAGCCAGCTCGTGATCCCGTTGAGCAGCAATCACGCATAACCACCAGTAGAGAAACAACAGGTAAGCCCAGCCTCATAGGAGATTCAAACACCAGCCAGTGACAACAAGGTCAACTAACACCAGAAATAACCAGATGGCAAAACGAAGGAATGTCACTAACAGAAATCAAGACAACATGACAGCATCTGAACCCAGTTCGCCAACAACAGGAAGCCCTGGATACCCCAAAACACCAGAAAAACAAGACTTGGATATAAAATCACTGGTCAGGATGCTGGTAGCTGAACACATAGAAAAATCTCGTAAAGAAATAGAAGAGAAAATGGATCAAAAGTTAGAAGCCTTTACAAGGCAAATACAAAAATCACTTCAAGAAATGCAGGAGAAGATGGATCAAAAAGAAGAAGACAATAAGGAGGAAAGACAAAAAATCACTTAAAGAAATACAGAAGAACGTGGGCCAACAAGTAGAAGCTATGAAAGAGGAAACACAAAAATCTATTAAAGAAATACATGAAAACACAATCAAGCAAGCGAAAGATCTGAGCACATCCATCCAGGCACTAAAAACAGAAGTAGAAACAACTAAGAAATCACAGAGGGAGACAACATTGGAGATAGAAAACCTTGGGAAGAAATCAGGAGCCATAGATGCAAATATCAACAATAGAATACAAGAGATAGAAGACAGAATATCAGAAGCCGAAGATACCATAGGAACCATTGATTCAACAGTCAAAGAAAATACTAAATGCAAAAAGGCTGTAACCCAAAACATCCAGGAAATCCAGGACACAATGAGAAGACCAAACGTAAGGATTATAGGTATAGACGAGAATGAAGATGTACAAGTTAAAGGGCCAGCAAATATCTTCTACAAAATTATGGAAGAAAACTTCCCCAACCTAAAGAGAGAGATGCCCATGAATATACAAGAAGCATACAGAACCCCAAACAGACTGGATCAGAACAGAAATACATCCCGTCACATAATAATCAAAACTCCAAATGTACTAAACAAAGAAAGAATATTAAAGGCAGCAAGAGAAAAAGGCCAAGTAACTTATAAAGGAAGACCTATCAGAATAACACCAGACTTCTCACCTGAGACCATGAAAGCTAGAAGATCCTGGGCAGATATCATGCAAACTCTAAGAGAACACAAACTTCAACCAAAACTACTTTACCCAGCAAAGCTCTCAATCACCATAGATGGAGACATCAAGGTATTCCATGACAAAACCAAATTTGCACAATATCTTTCCACAAATCCAGCCCTACAAAGGATAATAGGGGGAAAACACCAAGACAAGGACGGAAACTACACCCGGGAAGAAGCAAGATAGAAACCTCCTCTCATCAAACCCAAAAGAAGGTAACCTCTCGAATATAAAAAATAAATAAAATAAATAAATATAATTTCAAAAATGTCTGGAGGAAATAATTACTATTCCTTAATATCTCTTAACATCAATGGACTCAATTCCCCAATAAAAAGACATAGATTAACAGACTGGATACGGAAACAGGACCCTACATTTTGCTGCATACAGGAAACACATCTCAGTGTCAAAGACAAACACTGCCTTAGAGTAAAAGGCTGGAAGACAATTTTACAAGCAAATGGTCTCAGGAAACAAGCTGGAGTAGCCATTCTAATATCAGATAAAATTGACTTCCAACCTAAAATCATCAAAAGAGACTCAGAAGGTCACTTCGTGCTGGCCAAAGGAAAAATCCACCAAGAAGAGCTCTCAATACTGAACATCTATGCTCCAAATGCAAGGGCAGCCTCATTCGTAAAAGAAACCTTACTAAAGCTTAAAGCACACATTACACCTAACACAATAATTGTGGGTGACTTCAACACTCCACTCTCCTCAATGGACCGATCAGGAAAGCAGAAACTAAACAGGGACACAGTGAAACTAATTGAAACTCTGGACCAATTGGATTTAACAGATGTATATAGGACATTTCATCCTAAAGCTAAAGAATATACCTTTTTCTCAGCTCCACATGGGACCTTCTCCAAAATAGACCATATACTTGGTCACAAGACAGATGTCAACAAATACAAGAAGATCGAGCTAATCCCATGCCTTCTATCAGATCACCATGGAGTAAGAGTGGTCTTCAATAACAACAAAAACAACAGAAAGCCCACATACACATGGAAACTGAACAATACTCTACTCAATGACACCTTGGTCAAGGAAGAAATAAAAAAAGAAATCAAAGACTTTTTAGAATTCAATGAAAATGAAGGTACAACCTACCCAAATCTATGGGACACAATGAAAGCAGTGCTAAGAGGAAAACTCATAGCTCTAAGTGCATCCAAAAAGAAACTGGAGAGAGCATATACTAGCAGCTTAATGGCACACCTTAAAGCCCTGGAAGAAAAACAAGTTAATTCACCCAGGAGGAGTAGAAGACAAGAAATCATCAAACTCAGGGCTGAAATCAATCAAATAGAAACAAAGAGAACCATACAAAGAATCAACAAGACCAGGAGCTGGTTCTTTGAGAAAATCAACAAGATAGATAAACCCTTAGCCAGACTAACCAAAGGACACAGAGACAGTATACAAATTAACAAAATTAGAAATGAAAAGGGAGACATAACAACAGAAACTGAGGAAATTCAAAAGATCATCAGATCCTACTACAAAGGTCTATACTCAAAACAACTGGAGAACCTGGAGGAAATGGACAATTTCCTAGACAGATATCAAAAACCAAAATTAAATCAGCATCAAGTAGATCAGCTAAATAGTCCCATAACCCCTAAAGAAATAGAAGGGGTTATAGAAAGCCTCCCAACCAAAAAAAGTACGGGACCAGATGGTTTTAGTGCAGAATTCTACCAGACCTTCAAAGAAGACTTAACACCAATACTCTCCAAACTATTCCACAAAATAGAGACAGAAGGGACACTGCCCAACTCATTCTTCAAAGCCACAATTATGCTAATACCTAAACCACAAAAAGATCCAACAAAGAAAGAGAACTACAGGCCAATTTCTCTTATGAATATAGATGCAAAAATACTAAATAAAATTCTTGCTAACCGAATCCAAGAGCACATCAAAACGATCATCCACCATGATCAAGTAGGCTTCATCCCAGGGATGCAGGGATGGTTCAATATACGGAAATCCATCAATGTAATCCACTCCATAAACAAACTGAAAGAAAAAAACCACATGGTCATCTCATTAGATGCTGAAAAAGCATTCGACAAAATTCAGCATCCTTTCATGCTAAAAGTCTTGGAAAGAGCAGGAATTCAAGGCCCATACCTAAACATAGTAAAAGCAATCTACAGCAAACCAGTAGCCAACATCAAAATAAATGGAGAGAAACTTGAAGCATTCCCACTAAAATCAGGGACTAGACAAGGCTGCCCTCTCTCTCCATATCTTTTCAATATAGTACTTGAAGTTCTAGCAAGAGCAATTAGACAACATAAGGAAGTCAAAGGGATACAAATTGGAAAGGAAGAAGTGAAACTATCATTATTTGCAGACGATATGATAGTTTACCTAAGCGACCCAAAAAACTCCACCAGAGAACTTCTACAGCTGATAAACAACTTCAGGAAAGTGGCAGGTTATAAAATTAACTCAAGCAAGTCAGTGGCCTTCTTGTACTCAAAGGACAAGCAGGCAGAGAAAGAAATTAGGGAAATAACACCCTTCACAATAGCCACAAACAACATAAAATATCTTGGCGTAACTCTAACCAAACAAGCGAAAGATCTGTACAACAGGAACTTCAAGTCCTTGAAGAAAGAAATCGAAGAAGACCTCAGAAGATGGAAAAATATTTCTTGCTTCTGGATTGGCAGGATCAATATAGTAAAAATGGCCATCTTGCCAAAAGCAATATACAGATTCAATGCGATCCCCATCAAAATCCCAACTCAATTCTTCATAGATCTAGAAAGAGCAATTCTCAAATTCATCTGGAGCAACAAAAAACCCAGGATAGCTAAAACTATTCTCAACAATAAAAGGACTTCTGGGGGAATCAATATCCCTGACCTCAAGCAGTACTACAGAGCAATTGTGTTAAAAACTGCATGGTATTGGTATAGCAACAGGCAAGCAGATCAATGGAACAGGATTGAAGACCCAGAGGTTAACCCACAGACTTATGGTCACTTGATCTTTGATAAAGGAGCCACAACCATCCAGTGGAATAAAGATAGCCTTTTTAACAAATGGTGCTGGTTCAACTGGAAGTCAACATGCAGAAGAATATGAATTGATCCAATCTTATCTCTTTGCACTAAGATCAACTCCAAGTGGATCAAGGACCTCCACATAAAACCAGACACACTGAAACTATTAGAAAAGAAACATGAGAAGACCCTGGAGGACTTGGGCACAGGGGAAAAGTTCCTGAACAGAACACCAATAGCTTATGCTCTAAGATCAAGAATCGACAAATGGGACCTCATAAAATTACAAAGTTTCTGCAAAGCAAAGGACACTGTCAGAAGGACAAAACGGCAACCAACAAAGTGGGAAAAGATCTTCACCAACTCCACATCCGACAGAGGGCTAATATCCAATATATACAAAGAACTCAAGAAGTTAGACCGCAAAGAAACAAATAACCCTATCAAAAAATGGGGCACAGAGCTAAACAAAGAATTTTCACCAGAAGAAATTCGGATGGCCGAGAAACACCTTAAGAGATGTTCAACATCATTAGTCATCAGGGAAATGCAAATCAAAACAACCCTGAGATTCCACCTCACACCAGTCAGAATGGCTAAGATTAAAAACTCAAGAGACAACAAGTGCTGGCGAGGATGTGGAGAAAAAGGAACACTCCTCCACTGTTGGTGGGATTGCAAAATGGTAAAACCGCTCTGGAAATCAGTTTGGCGGTTCCTCAGAAAATTGGGCATGTTACTTCCAGAGGACCCTGGCATACCACTCCTGGGCATATACCCAGAGGATTCCCCTGCATGCAATAAGGACACATGCTCCACTATGTTTATAGCAGCCTTGTTTATAATAGCCAGAAATTGGAAGCAGCCCAAATATCCCTCAAAGGAGGAATGGATACAGAAAATGTGGTATATTTATACAATGGAATACTACTCAGCAATTAAAAATAATGAATTCATGCAATTTGTAGGTAAATGGTTAGACCTGGAAAATATCATCCTGAGTGAATTAACCCAATCACAAAAGAATGCACATGAAATGCAATCACTGATAAGTGGATATTAATGAGCCCAGAAGCCCTAAATACTCAAGACACAAATAGCAAGTCAAATGATTCCCAAGAAGAAGAAAGGAGAGGACCCTGGGCCTGTAAAGATTGCATCCAGTTTAGTAAAGAAACCGAGGGGGGAGGGGGAATTATTGGGGAACAGATGGGAGGGAGAGGAACTATGGGAACTATGGTGGGTGGGAACTGGGAAAGGGGAAAGCCTTTGGAATGTAAACATAGAATATAAAAAATAAAAAAAAACCAAATCCAAAAAAAAGAAGTTAAAATAAAATATGAGAAGATACAACATGAGAATTGGACAAAAAGAAATAAAAAGAAAAAAAGCCCAAGTAGAAGAAAAAGAGTCCCACTCATTCTCACACTCAGAAATCCCATAAAAATACTAAAGTGTCCTGATTTGTCTTGGGCTGGGACCTTTGGCTGCTGCGTTAAGGTCAATGACAAGGAGGGCATCATAGTATCCCGGGGTTATGTTGATGGCAGTGGAGGTTAAAGGTAAAGTCAGAAGACAGCCAGAGACTTGCCAATCACAGTGCATGCAGGCAGAGATGCCCAGAGACTGGCTTGTTACTGCACTGCTCAAGGAGGTCAATAGACACACAAAGGCCCACTCAATGCCATGCCAGACAGGCTGACTGTAGAACTCTAGAGGCCAGCTTGCCACCATGCTGTATGGGGGGACAGAGGAAGTCACTTAGAGGGCCTCCAGCCACATGGCCTGCCTGGAGTGGGAGCCATTACAAGATGCAAATCTGTGATGAACAGATGAGAGAGAAAGAGAATATGAATAGTTTGAACCTTATGTAGAGAGTTGGAACTAGTGATGTGAGGGTAGTCCCACCACCTGAGACAATACTGAAATCCCAGCTGGTGTTCCTACTGAGATCCATATCTGGGTCCATGGCTATACAGCATCAAGGGTTGTCCATGGCTTACATTGCTCCTATAAACAATGGGGATGATCATGGTTTAAGCAGCCACTTGGGATCACATTGAGGTTCATAGGCTGTGCAGAACTGGCCCTACCTGTAACCTACAACAGTACTCAGGAGAGTGGGGCCTGTGCCCATCTGCAGCAGTCAAGAGGGCTTAGCAGGTGAGCTGACAGAGATGCTGGAGGGCTGGAAAAGTGCTGATAGTTCAGATAGGAGAGATCTGGCTGTCTCTCTAATTCAACTACCATCCAGACCCATATCCAGGATTTGAGTTAGTCCACCCCAATACCTACATCATTTGTGAACTCTTGGGCACAAGAAATGGCCAATCCTGCTGATCAAAAGATGCAGAGCCTCCACGTCACAGGGCTACAGTAGGGAGATTAGGAGGAATCCACGAAGAGACAAATTGATGGTGTCAGAGATGCCAGAAACTTTGAACAAGATCAATGCCTCATTGCAATGAACATTTACAAGATAAGATGTGTAGACAGAGGGGTATGTTGTGGGATAAACTGTGACACACTACAGCTTCCACAGCAAGATATTTTCTATGATTTGTTTTGTTTAGTTTTTGTGTTTGTGTGTTTTTTATTTGGGCTTTCTTTCCTTTTTATTTACTTTTTTTTTTTTTTTTTTTTGGTTTTCTCTCGAGACAGGATTTTTCTGTGTAGCCCTGGCTGTCAGGAATTCACTATGTAGACCAGGGCTCGAACTCAGAAATCTACATGCCTCTGCCTCCCAAGTGCTGGGATTAAAGGCGTGCACCACCACTGGGTTTTCTTTCCAAAGGCAGAGGGTATATATGAGGGGACAGAGAGATAAGTGGGACTGGGGTGCATGATGTGAAACTCACAAAAAGTCAATAAAATTTTTTACTATTTATAAAAATAGTAAAATATAATCTATTATATATACATGTATGTGTGTGTATATATGTTAAGGAAATATAGGGTAAAAAGAAAAGAGAATATTTTTATTATACATCAAATATTATATATAATATATGTACCAAAAGCAACAAGGAACAGCAAAGCCCTAAAGTAAAATTATGAGAAAGGAGCCCCAAAGATATCTTAGAGTTTATTTTCTGTTTTCCATCTACTATTGGACATACACCCTACCCTTAAGAGTTTGTTTCCCCAGTGAGACTCCAGTAGAGGAAATTAAAATTTCCCCTGAAGTCCCTGTGCATGCAACCTCAGTCTATGTGGGTGCGTGTGTGGATCCATTCTCTTGATTTAAGGAGCCTTGTTTTTTGCTGTCCTGCATGCCTTCTGGTTCTTATATTCTTTCTGTCTCCTATTCTTTGGGATACCCTAAATTAAGAGAGGTAGGATTTGATGAGGACATACAATTTAGTTGTATGTTCAAAGGTTTCCTACTCCCTGTGTAGTGTCTACATTTGTTTCCATCTTCTGTAGGATGAACCTTCTTTGATGATGGTATGAAGGCCCTTTCCGGGAAGTATAGGAGAATGAGTCATTTTGTTGTTTGTAGAACAATACTATTGTATTTCCTTTCACTCAAGTTCCTGAGCCATGGAATCTCAGTTCTTTGTCCCCAATTCAGGATCTTGTATGGATTCCATTTCTTGGAGTGGACTTTCAGTCAAGTCTGATATTGGTTGTTCATTCCCACAAGTTCTGTCAGTATTGCACTAGCCTATGTTGTAAGCAGGACACCATTTCAGGTCAAGTGATTTGTGGCTGGGTTGAGTTTACATTTTGCCTTTGGTACCATACAGAGTACCTTCCTCTACTCAGTGTGTAAGCATGGAGGAGCGAATGTGCACTGCAGAAACCAGCTCAATTTGTCCATGTTCTCTGAGTTGTGTCGGGGTTGTTTTCAGCAATGGGACCTTGCTGTCAGTTTGTGGAGCACAATCTTTAGTCTTGGTTTTACTACCTTAGGTTGTGTGGGGGTTCCCATGGGCTAAAAACTTTGTCCAATAACTCAATTAGATGTAACCCAATCCTGGTCTTGGAAACATCATTTTCGAAGTTGGATATATAGTTAGAACTCTTTCCAACTCCCCTCATTATTTGGCAATTTTTTCGATCACCCCATATATTTTAGGAAGCTTCTAGTATGCTAGGTTTTCGAATAGCCCTTCAAATAGCCTTTGATTTTAGCTGTCTCTCCCCCATATTCTCTCCTTGTCCCCCCTTGTTGCCCCTCCCCATAGGATCCATTTTTTCCAACCCACTCCCGCCTAATCTATTCAGAACTATCTATTGCATTTCCTTTTCTTGACAAGATCTATATGTCCCTATCATTTCAGTTATTCTATCCCTACCCTCTTATGGTCTACAGTTATAGCTGGGTTATTATTGAATGAATGTTTAAAATACACATGTAAGTAAATATAAACCATTTTTGTCTTTCTAGATCCAGGTTGTTTTTTTCTAGGTCCATCCATTTAGTTGCAAATTTCATGGTTTAATTTCTTATCAGCTGAGAATTACTCCATTGTATAGGTACACATTTTCTTTGATTGAAGGATATCTAAGTTGTATCAAGTTTCTGGCTATTATGAATAGAGGAGCAATGAACATGGTTCAACGAGGGTCTTTATGGTAAGATGCACAAGAGTAGTATGGATGAATATTTAGGTTACATCAATTCCCACCTTTCTTCGGAACCAACATATAGATTTCCATAGTGACTATAAAAGTTTGCACTTCTACCACCCACTGTACATCTTATGCATATATTGTCACTTGTTTTATTGTTCTTCCCAATCATGGGTAAAAGATGACACCTCAAAGAAGTTTTCATTTGCATTTCTCTGAAGAGTGAGGATGTTGAACATTTCTTTAAGTGTTCTCAGTCATTTGAGTTCCCTCTTTTGCTAATTCTCTGTTTAGATATGTACCCTATTTCTAGACTGGGAAGTTTGTTTTCCTGAGTCCTTTATATATTTTGATGTTTTAATTTTATTCATGGATATTATTATGGATATTATCCATGTATAAGATGTATAGCTGATAAAAATCTCTTTCCCATTCTGTAGAGTGCCTCTTTATCAAAATGATGATGTCCTTTGACATAGAGATGGTTTTCAGTTTCATGAGATCCCACTATTTGTTGTTTTTAGTGCCTGTGCTACCAGTGTTCTGTTCAGAAAACCTTTTCCTAGGCCAATGAATTCAAGGATATGTCCCACTTTCTCTTCTGTTAGATTAAGTATATCAGTTTTAATGTGGAGGTATTTGAACTACTTAGAATTGAATATTGTATAGGGTGCCAAGTATGAATCAATTTTGATTCTTCTACATGCAGCCATCCAGTTTGATCAGTACCATTTGTTGAAGATGCAGTCATTTTTAGAGTGTGTATTTCTGTCTTTCTCATCCAAAAAAAAAAAAAAAAAACCAAATGTCTATGGGTAAGCCCTGGAATATTTGATGCAGATCGTTACACTGGCCTCAATCTACGAGCATGTTTTCCTCTCTCTCCCAGGTACAAGGATTAATCGCCTGTACCACCATGTCTTGCTGGCTCTTAAAACAGCTTTGGGCATCCGTTGTCTGACATTTTGTCTATTGCTCAAAATATCTGTTTTTATGCCAACAACATGCTGTTTTATTATTATTGCTTTGTGATACAACTTCTAATAAAGGATAGTGCTATCTCCAGAATTACTTGTTTCTTATTCAGGATTCTTTTAGCTATCCTTGGTTTTTTATGTTTCCATATGAAGGTAAAAATTGTCCTCTCAAGATCTGTGAAATTCTATGTTGGAATTTTGATGGGGATTGCATTGAATCTGAATATAGCTTTTGGTAGGATGGCCATTTTTACTGTATTAATACTACTGATCCATGAGAATGGGAGACTTTTTTCATCTTCTGGTTTCTTCCTCAATTTCTTTCTTCAGTGTTTTAAAGTTTTTTATTATACTGGTCTGTACTTTTAGTATTTTAATTATTGTGTGCCAATTTCTTTTCTGTTCCAGTCTATTTAGTGTTCTGTATGCTTCTCATACTTTTGCAAACCTCTACTTTAGGTTAGGCAAATTTTCTTCTATAATTTTGTTGAAAGTATTTTCTGTGCCTTTGACCTAGATATCTTCTTGTTCTTGTTGTTCTGGTTGTCACTGTCATCGTCATGATCTGCATCCTTCCTCCTCCTCCTCCTCCTCCTCTTCCTCCTCCTCCTCCTCCTTTTTCTACCTCTTCTTTTTCCATCATTCTTAGATTTGGCCTTTTCATGTAGTGTCCCAGATTCCTAGATGCTTTATTCTAGGAGGTTTTACATTTAACATTTTTTTAAACTAAGTTATCATTTCTTCCATCATGTCTCAATATATGACATTTACTTTTCCTTCTCTCACATTCTCTTAATGAGGCTTGCCTCAGGGGTTCCTTTACAAGTTCCAAAATTTTTCCCTTCTAAATATTCCTCAGTTTGGATTTTCTTTATTGATTGTATTTCTCTTTCCAAGTCTTGAGTTGCTTTGTTGATTTTTTTAAACTGTTTATGTTTTCATTTATTTTTAAAGTATTTTATTCATTTCCTCTTTAAGAGCATGTATGATATTCATCAGGGCTATTTTAAGGTCTTTGCCTTCTGCTTCAGCTATGTTGCAATACTATGATGTCACCAATGTGGTAGAGTTGCTGGGTCGTAGCACAGAGAGTTTTGTTCTGGCTTTTATTGATAGGGTTTTTATAATTTCATTAGAAATTTCTGTTTTGGAAGACTCTAATTCTAGGTGCTGATAGCTGGTCTTACCTTTGTTGGGTTGGTATTTTGTTCCTTGATTGCTATTTTCATCTCTGGTTCTTAGGACTCTGTGGTGGCTGTATATTTCCCGGCAAGAAATTCTTCTGGAATCTTGATAGGTGGCACCACTGAAAGTCTGAGTGAAATAGTTTCCTAGTGATTGGGAATTGACACTTAGGAAAGGCAATGGTCTGGGCCAGTATGTCTGGACTATGAAGGAGAGGAAGGGAGAGTATAGATCTAGCCTTTCTGCTTCGTTGGCCTACGTGGATGTGTCTGGCTTGGCTGGGCAGTTCTCATAGAAAGCCTGCTGAAGATGGGTGCTGTAATAAAGCATCCATCCATGGATGAAATAAAGTAATACATGAATGGAAAAAAGTAGGAGGAAAAGATCTGTGTTATCTCACAGATATGGGGACAGAAAGGAGGCAAAGATCTACAGTTATCCTAACTGTTTCTCAGGCCTGTGAAGCTGGTTTGTTCCTAATGAATGACTGCTGGCTCTAGAGTCTGTGGTAAGGGGATGAGTTAGGAGAAGGAAGATTGGAGGTGAAGGTCTATGTAATCCATTGGAAAGGAAGCAGAGACCAAAGTAGGTATTCTAATGAGCCAGGGATGAGCCTGGAAGGATTGGCGTTGCAGTAGTGGAGGGAGAGGTGAAGATCTGCTGTCAGCTGACCTGCATCAGTTTCTGTAGTGGCCTGTGTGTTGCCAAGGAATACTTGGTAGAGTTGGGAGCTGGGATAAAGCAATGAGTTGGGGGGAGGGGGAGGAAGTTTGGAAGGGAGTATCTGTCTAATCCACTAGAAACTAGAGAAGGGGAAGACTGGAAACTAGGAAGGAAGCTGTAGCAGGTAGTCTCCTACAGAGCTGGGGATGAGTTTTAGAGGTTAGATTAGGAGAAATGGAGGAAGAGATGTAAAATCCATGAGCTGAACAACTGGTGACACCTGAGCCAGGCATGTGTATAGTATTCTGAACATATAATAGTCTCATAGAGTGATTTTCATTACTGAAGTGTAGGTTTTCTTTTATCATATAATAATTAATAACAAGTATTAAGTAAATATAGCATGGAATATTTGGACATTAGTGGTAACAAAAAATTATTTCTGATATTTGCTCTCAAATATTAAAAATGTACAGAAAAACTGTCCATAGAATACAAAACAAATGCAACAAAACATTATTGAAGAAGTCTGCATGGCTAGTATATGAGAGTGTTTTATAGTGATCTTGCAACAAATGAAAAGTATAAAATATACATTGAAACAGTCATATTTATTAATGCATATTCTGTTTACTTATTTCTGTATAGTAATGAAAACTGCAGCAATTAAAACTAACAAGTGTTTCTTTTTCAATTTTATGATCACAATTGTGGCAGCTAAGGCAGGACTCAGTTGGTGATTATCTCCGTGAGACACTGGCTGAAGTTGGTTGGTGATATATTGAGCAGAAACATGACTTTTTCTGGAGACAGGTTCCACAACAGCTTCCTTCACATGTCACCTATCTAGGTGAAAATAACTGGCAGGTGAGAATCAGTTGGAACAGCCAACAGAACACTCACATAGAAATAACATGTCTTTTATAGCATCTCAGGACTGTAAATGAGGGAAAATTTGTCTAGAGTTAAGGAGTATAAACTGACAGTTTCCATAAATCAGATTTCATATTTTCACTTATTGCATTTCTTGCTTATGTATGTCTGTATATACATATTTATTTATTTATTTGTGTGTGTGTGTGTGTGTGTGTGTGTGTGTGTATGTATCACAGAATGCAACTACAGGTCAATGAAATAAACTAAAGGAGTCATCATTAAACTAAAAATGTTTTCAAAACTCTATTGTAATTCCTTCTTTGATCCCTATATTTTAAATATCCAATTTCTATGCACTGAAAATATTCTAATTTTTTTAACTTGGTGATTTTTAAATTTTATTCAAAATAGGATAACCTGAAACTTTTAAATTTATTAATATTTGGTATGAGTATTTAAAAATGTTTCATCTACATTTGAAAGAATGCAAATTTTTTCATTATGAGGTAATATATTCTCCCTGTTCCTTTAATCAAGTTTGTAATTGTGTTTCTAAGTCTTTTTTATCCTTTGAGATATTTTTAATTTTTGAGTAATTATTCAGTATACATTAGTTCTTTACTATAAAAAAGATTTTTATTAGGAATATTTTTCTCTATTTCATTTTTAGTCTTGTCAAGTTTAAAGCTTTTTCTTAAGTACACTATTAGAGGGTAAAAAAAATGAAATGTAGCATAATAGCTTTCATATCTTAATAAGAGGATTTCTCATTTTGAAATAGTTTCTGTTTGGTCGGTGATTGAAATTTCCACATTTATTTCTATCGTATCAATATAACTCTTGATATCACTCCTGGTCAGTGGTACATACTTTAATTTCCTTCATTAGTAAACTTATACATTCAATATACACATATGCACTCTTGTGCACTTCAAATCTAGACTTACAGGGTATGCATCTTTTTAAAGGACATTTTATATCTCCATTATTCAATTTTCAAACAAATAAGAAACAAAATATAATAAATATGATAAGGGATATGTCTCATCTATTCACTGTGGTAATAAAATTAAATGATAAATGTAAAATTCTCAGAATAGTACTTTTTGAGGCAACCATTGTGAAATGTTTGTTATTACAATATTGTTAATTTAAAATAATTGTATTCAATGTTTATGTGACTATTCTACAGATAAAGAAATAATTAGTTGAGAACTAACTGAAAGTTAAATTTTTACAGTTAATTTTCCCAATACCAACTTATTTTCTTGTACTGTACATTTTATTTCCTTAAGGATAATGTGAGGCAAAATAATCTAGGTAATTGGTTGCTCTGATCACTTGCATTTTGACTGATCCTTATTTTTCTGACATTGTTGTATTGATTCTCAATTAATCCTAGAAATGAACCAGCATTTATTCAATCACTAGGTACATTTTCCTTCAGAGCATGCCTTCTAGGGGATACGTGAAAAACAATAAAGCTAGACATCCTACTGTCAGAACTATAAAGAAATATTGTGGGCTAGTTGTGTATTTTTTCATTAAGACAAATGAGGAAAATTATTACTGACCCCACATACTTCTCTGAAATGCCACCATACTGAGCCTGGGCATGGCCGGTACTGAAGCAAATGAAAGAAAAGAATCCAGCACTTTGACGAAAAGACATTCAATCACAGGGTATCTCAAAAATAATCCTGCCATTGCAATTGCTTTAGCGTATCTCATTTATAGTATTCAGCATAGCTACATTTAGTTTCCAAGCCTAGATGGGGTGATAGCCTGAACCAAGTGAATTCTCAAGGTCATATTCTATAAAATAACAGTGAACTTGGCAAAGTGTTATTTTGATCCAATGATCTTGGAAATGGAGAGTTAACTACATGAAATTGATTTTTTAACCACACATACATTTTGAGAGCATTATTTATCACTTGCCAAAAAAAATAAAGTAAATTTACAAACAGTGTTCATATCCTGTTTTCCAAATTCTTTAATCATGAAGTTGAACTTTTCTTGCTGGTCCTTGTGTAGTATTTGTGCTCCCAGAACATACACTTTGAAAAACAAAACATGGGGCTGGAGAGATAGCTCAGTGATTAAGAGCACTGACTGCTCTTCTGAAGGTCCTGAGTTCAAATCCCAGCAACCACATGGTGGCTCACAACCATCTGCAATGAGATCTCCCACCCTCTTCTGGAGTATCTGAAGACAGCTACAGTGTACTTACATATTATAAATAAATAAATCTTAAAAAAGAAAGACAAAACAAAACAAAACCCCCCTTATAGCCAAGAGGGGAAAGCATCACCTCCCTGAATGAATGAGGGAATGTCTAACTAAGAAATTATAATTACTATAGAGAGGATACATTTATCAACCTTCTATATATCTATCATCAAACAATTTGTTCTACCAGGCACCCCCATTACAAAGAAGAAATGATTAACACTTGGGCTTGGGTAGGAAAATTACAGGATGACTTTGAAATGCCACGTAATGACAGAAAATAAGTCATGCTAAAAATGTCAAGTGGTAATAATAATAATTTAAATATACATTAACTCTAGTTAGTTGCCAAGTGTACAAACTGCTAAAGTGTGCCCTTGAGATGGCTCAGTGAGCACAGTGCTTGCTTCCAGTCCTGAGTATATGATTTCTGTCACCATAACTCACTGGGTGGCGGCAGATACACACACACACACACACACACACACACACACACACACACAAACAAACAAACAAAGTTGAATTTATAATTCATGAGACCAGTACCTGAAACTATATTTTTTAAAAGAAGGTAATTAAAGGACTATAGAGGGTAACTCCGAAAATAAAAGATAATGAAGTCTAGTGGATAATCTAAGACCTAAGAATGTAGACATAGTTGATATCACTGTTCCCCAAGATTCCACCATGTTATTGAGCACAAACATAGAAAGAGGGGAGTAGCAGATGGCTGGGTTAAGAACTTCCAGGGGACAGCTAGGGAGTGAAACTGGAACTCAGAAATATATGCATCCCCCAAGAACACTGTGGAAAGAATATGAAGTTTGTTCTGAGATGAAGAAGTGAAGCAAAATTGGAGGTAATCAGTAACTGATAATGGGCCAGTTTAATGGCCAACTGTACTTAAAGTTATCAAGAACCGACATCTGACATTTATTGCAGGGACATTTGTAATTTTTATTAACAATTCCAGTAAGCCCCAGATTTCTGGGTAATGTGAATCACTGGGAAAAAATGTGCTGTTTTAGGGCCAAAATGTGATCTTTTAATGATGTAATAAGGTCAACAGGTCACGAAGCCTGAATTATTTCACCAGACTCTAGGAATGGACTAACACATGAATCAGGCTGTCAAGGATTTAACTCAGACTATTTTAGATTTCTTTATTTGTGTGCAAAAAAAATGTTAAGGTTTTCTTTCAACATTCTAAAAGTAAATACTTGTGTTTATAACTAACCTATTTAACTAGATTGTTGGATAGTAAGGGTAGTTTCAAAATCAGGATTTATTAAATTTATTCATTTTATTTTACTTAATAAGTGTTTTGTCTGAATGTATGGTGTACAATGGGTATTCCTGTTTCACATGGGAGCCAAAAAGGAGCACCAGATGATATGGAACTGGAGTTATAAATGGCTCAAAGTCACCACACTGGTTCTGGGAACTGAGCCTTGGGTTCTCTACAAAAACAACAATCAAGTTTAACAATTGAGCTATTTCTCCAGGCCTCTGAACCACGGTGTATCAATCCTAGATGTAACCAACTTTATAGTCTGTCTAAAACCACTTGTTGAGCAAATTAACTTAAGGAAACATAAATCCTTAAAATTCTCTTGATGAGTCCCGAAATACCATAAAATTTTAGAAAATTTGAGGAAGTCTCAGGAAAAATTATGTTATGGTTTTGTTTAATCCATCCAGATTTTATCTTGGAACTTATTCCCTGTCAAAACTGTTCAATCATTTTAGAAAAACACTAGAGAGCTTTTATAGAATTTGGGGATTTTTTTAATTTTTATTTTCTATATTCTATGTTTACATTCCAAGGGCTTTCCCCTTTCCCAGTTCCCTCCCACCATACGTCCCAAAATTCCTCTCCCCCCCCCAACCATTGCCCAATCACCACCCCCCCACACACGATTTCTCTGTTCTGGGTCTATAAAACTGGATCCAATCTTTTCAGGCCCAGGGTCCTCTCCTTTCTTCTTCTTGGGAATCATTTGACTTGCTAATTGTGCCTTGAGTATTTAGGGCTTCTGGGCTCATTAATATCCACTTATCAGTGATTGCATTTCATGTGTATTCGTTAACTCACTTAGGATGATATTTTCCAGATCTAACCATTTAGCTACAAATTGCATGAATTCATTATTTTTAATTGCTGAGTAGTATTCCATTGTATAAATATACCACATTTTCTGTATCCATTCCTCCTTTGAGGGATATTTGGGTTCCTTCCAATTTCTGGCTATTATAAACAAGGCTGCTATAAACATAGTGGAGCATGTGTCTTTATTGTATGCAGGGGAATGTGTGTGTGTGTGTGTGTGT
This sequence comes from Apodemus agrarius, assembly GCA_964023405.1. NCBI lineage: Eukaryota > Metazoa > Chordata > Mammalia > Rodentia > Muridae > Apodemus > Apodemus agrarius. Next base: position 39,057,748 of record OZ030006.1, on the reverse strand, counting down.
GTGTGTGTGTGTACATACCTCCTGTTGTGTGTATATGTATGTGGACATATTTTATCTATGTGCATTTACAATAACATTTTCTTTAACTGTCTGAATTTTCTTATTTTGAAGGACCACATCTCATACTCTGCCTTTGCTAAAGAGTCAGTATCTACATTGCTTAGCTTACATGTGTCCTTTTGACTCATTGATAACAGGAATTTTACTTATACAGAGATAGTCTACTTTTTCATTTTTTTTCTTTTTGTGCAAGTAACCAAATTACATATATAAAATCTGTTTGTTTTTATGTTTTTATGAATCAATTGTAAAAGGTTCGAAACCATCGGACAACATGCAATCTCCTACTAGATAAAATAATGTTTTCTCACCATTTAAAGGTCTTAAACCAATTGAATTTCTGGGATTTAGAATGAATCAATGAATTCAGTCAGCAAACAAAACATTAGCAATATTTTAGGGTAAATTAGATATTCCTTAACTTCTAAAATATTTGTGAGACATTTGCCAAATTGTAATTGTAATGCATGCTGAATAAAAAATAAATTCTTATGTCACTCCTGACTAAACTGAAGACAGACTTTATAACTGTGTCTGTTAGTAGTGAGAACTATACAGAAATATAGGACCATAGTTGTACCTCTTGGGTACCAGGTAAATTGGAGTTGTCCCATTAAATAAAACAGACTTATAGATCTTACAATTTGATGAGAATGCCAGAGTAAATAAAATTTAACTCAGCAACTACAAATCATAATAGTACTGAATGTAATAACATATTTTTATGAAATATCTCTTGATTTCAAAGATACAGAACTTTACCTGGTCCTTGGACTCAATTTAATAATACACCTTGAGCTCATTTAAGATATAACCTGTTAGTCTACTGGATATTCATCATGTTTAATTTTAATCTGGCCTTAAGAGACCAATGTAACCAACCTTAGTACACCTTACATTTCCCACATAATCAGCCTTTCCAAGCTAACATAAATACATAGCTTTAATGTTAAGTTGCATACTCTTCCATGCAACGAATCCAGAATAATGTATGTGTCACAGAAATCATTTGCTAAAAATAGCCATCAGATTTAAAGTAACTTTAAGACAAATGTTAAACATGAATGATGCTAGAAATGTGTTGATATGCATTCACAAATTCTGTTTGCAACGTTGAATTCTATTCCAGGTCAGTTTGGCGCTGTTAAATAACTTCTTCATTGTAAAGCTCTGTTAAATATTTCTATAAAGAATCCCTCAGTGTTATTCAATAGATGCAGAGAAAATTCCTGTTTTAAGGATAGGAATGACAGACATCATCACCACCTCCACAACCACTACCTTGACCATTATCATCACCATCATCATAATCACACATCCGATCACAAGTACAATTCATAGGCTTCTCACACACACACACACACACACACACACACACACACACACACAGAGAGAGAGAGAGAGAGAGAGAGAGAGAGAGAGAGAGAGAGAGAGAAAGGTCCTAAGCTGAGATTGTAAAGTAAGAAGTTAACAGTTTAATATACTGCCAGTAGATGAAACAAGGACCGTGACCCCAGGCTATGATCTCTGCAAACTGCAAGACACCAACAATGTCATTGCAGTGAAAATGCTAGAAAAATGCCATCAGGACATGGGAGAAGGCATGCCCCTCTAGAGGTCACAGGAAGAATAGATCTTTCACTCTAATGGGAAATGTATTGATAAATTTTACGAGCAATGATGTAATCTGATTATGGTTTTAGTAAAGTCACCTTGGTTTCTGCATACCGAACAGATAGGAGAGAGTCCAAAGTCGGGTATGAAGGTCAGTGTGGAAGAAGCAAGAGAGATGATCACCACAAAAAGGAGAGTGGGAAAAACAAATAAACAATATATGAATATCCTGGGCATCTGCCTGAGATATGAGGCGGACAGTGGTGCCATTTACAGAACTTGGAAAGACTGAGAGATGGCAGCTTTCCTGGCACGGGGAGCTGAAATAAACGTGGTTTCACATGTTAAGTTTTCACATCTGACACATCCAAGCACAGGTGTCATTTGAGAAAATGTATTTGCAACTCTAGCACTTAGACTACATGTCCAGAGTTAAAGATTCATATCTTGCATTTTAACTCATGAAACTAGATGATGAGAGAGAGAGAGAGAGAGAGAGAGAGAGAGAGAGAGAGAGAGAATTAAAAACAAAAATTGGGCTAAGAACTCAGTCTCGAGAAAATCTAGCAAGGACAATTAGGTGCTACAGAGCTAATAATAAAAGCCAGAATGGAAAAAAAGCAAAGAGCAAAGAATAAAAAACAAAGCATGTTTCTGGAGAAAATGAGAAATGACCGTGTTTGAAAATGGAACTATGTATTTTCTGAAAGTCATGAAGAAGTCAGAATAAAAACTCATTTAAGGGGGCTAGAGAGATGGCACAGTGGGTAAGAGCACTGACCACTCTTCCAGAGGTCGTGTTCAATTTCCAGCAACGACATGGTGACTCACAACCCTCAGTAATGGGATCTGATGCCCTCTTCTGGTGTGTCTTAATAGAGCAACAATGTTTTCAAATACATAAAAAATAAATATTTTAAAACAATTCATTTAATTTAATTCCACAGATTTTTATTCTATCTCAAAAGATACATGTCTAAAGAAACAGGGTGAATATGTGAGCGGAAGTGCAAGGGAGAATGACCCAACAGGAAGAAACTGCATGATTGGAAGCCCTAGATCAGAAAGGAAAAGGCCAGTGAATAAGGTCTTTCACTAATGACACACGCACATAAGAGTGGGATGGGAGTGTAAGCTGGACAGATGGAAAGGGAGAAATGAAGCTAATTATGCCAATAGTCTATGAGTAATAAGAGATTTTGAAATTTACCACAGCAACCTATGATGGAAGAATTGGGTAGAGTCATTCCGATAGAGACACACCATGTATTAAAGTAAGAGTTAAGTGGGATAGTGCCCTTAGATTAGTAAAGTGCATGGTCAGTGCTCCTGTGTACTATGTAAATGGGAGAAATAATCTGCAGGATACTTAGTATCAGCCAATTAGCAGGGGCTGCAAATGCCATTCTGAAGCTTGAGTTTCATTCTATAGATAGTGGTAAAATTGAAGAATTCCAAGTCATCCAACTATAGGATGTAAATTATAATGATTAATGTTTTGAAACAATCACTCTATTAGTGTGAAGAAGAATTAAACATGACAAATAATAGTCTTTCCTAATATAAGCAATATGTACCCGTTGGATATGAACACAAGTACAAGGTGGATGACAAGAATAACTTGAAACTTTCTATAAGATAAAGTCAGAAACAAATTCAGTCATGTTTCAGGGTCTCTAATATACAATATACAAATCAAAGAGGACTTCATGAGAAAACAAGTCTTCCAACATTGTAAAACACAGAAATATTTTTTTGTTCTTAAAGGATGAAACTGGGTTAGGGATCAACTGTTATTGTGCAGCTATGAGGACCAGCATGGCATGTGCATAGACATACTAGCTCACCCATACATGAGTGCACATATGAATACCAGACACATCAAAAAGTAAAAAGAGACAGGGGGCATTGCCTCTGTGTGTTTCCCTCTCATGGTCAATGGTAAGTATTTGTGACTCCTTGAAATGCACACAGCTGATTTCTATGGACATATTGTCCTATTGGAAAACATAGATAAGAATGAAAATCATCATCTGGTGAGAAGGGAGAAGGGAGATGAAGCTAAGGAAGGGAAGGCAAGGCGAGAGAGCTAGAATTGAGGGATGATGTGGAAGTCTATTACAGTGGAAACTTCCTAAAATATATTAATGCAATCCTGAGATTCTCCAAATAGTGGGTGATATGGAGTCCCAACTGCCTGTCTCCTGCCATCAAACCACCAATCAAAGCTTCCAGTAGCAGGCGTGGGTTACATCCAACTGAGTTGTTGGCCAAAGGCATCCTTTGAAAATCCCCAAAACACCCAAACTGCTGCCAAGTCAACAGATTGCTCCTCACAAACTGACAGTAAAGACCCATTGCGAATGTCAAGACCCACACAACGTGTTCAACATGGAGAAGTTTAGCTGATGCCTACATAGAACTCTCATCCCCAAGTTTTAGTGTCCTTGGTACAGGAAGGTATTTTACAGGTTACCAGAACGACAATGTAAATATCTACCATCCATAACATTTTGATCTACAATCTGTACTGCAAAATATGCTAGGGCAATAATGGCACAAAGCTTGTGGGAGATACCAGCCAATGTGTGATTTAACTTAAGGCCACTCCACAAGACAGAAACCATAACCTACACTTCTTGTTTCATGAAATTCCAGAGAATAAACAGCCTAGAGACTAGGACAAAATCTAATACTACTGGTCTGAAAAAGAAGCAATCAAATGAACAAACCAACAATAATGACTCCTTGTTTAGTCCTTGTTTAGTCATATTTAAAGAAATTTCTTTCTGTTGTAGACCCTACAGCCAGATATGATGCAGAGAGATGTAGGAACACACAGATCTAAATGGGATGTCTTCATCCATATCCCTCGCCTCAGATCAAAGAATCATCTGAAGAAGAAGCAGAAGTGGTTAAGAGCCAGAGGGGATGGAGGACACCAGGAGAATACCCTCACCCCCTAACTAAACTTCAGAAAGCTCATAGGAAATCAGAGCAACTGGGGTAGCAAGTATAGGGCTTGCAAGACTCTCCATCATCTCCTGTATTTATATTACAGCTTTCTATTTAGTATGTTGAAAGTGTCCTAAATGAATGTATGAATGTATGAATGAGTGGGTCTCTGATTCTTGTCCCTTGGCCTGGCGTTCCTTTTTTTCTGTCAATTTGTTTTCTTCAATTTCATTTTATATTTTATATTGTTTTGATTTGTTATCATCTCTTAGAAGCCTCATCATGTCTAACTCGAGTCCAAAAGGGAGAATATCTTGATGGAAGTGGAGATAAAAAGGAACTGGGAGAAATAGAAGAAGGGCAGGCTGTAATCAGTATACATAGCATGAGAAAAGAATCTATTTTTAATAAAAGAGGGGAAATCAACACTTATTTGTAGTAACCTTGTAATATACCTGTGTGACATGCAGGTACTTGAAGAAAAAACTAGCTTTTAATATAAAAATGAATCATCTTCTGAAGTGAAATTTATATCTGTAAATCAATATATATTAAGACAATCATCACTTTCAAAATTAGAGATACTTGGTGCTTTATGTTTTTTTCTATTCATTTAAAGATGAAATAGATAAAAAACAAGCAGTAGCTAAATTTATCTGCATGGTTATGTTTGTTCTCTCAAGGAAGGTTGATAGTCTAATGTTAACTAAAGCAACTCACTAAGAGAAAAAAACAGAAAATGACATTGTACTGATTTGCTGTAATAATAGTTTTTTATCTACTTTAGAGTATAATCCATATGCATAGGAAAATGCATCTATTTCAGAGTTCACTAAGAATGTAATCTTAATGAGAATCCTAATACAAAAAGAGTTAGGTGTTCTTGTATGACAAGTATCTGAAGTGAAATTGTCTCATAACATTAATAAAAGCTGGTCCTAGTGGCACATGCCTTTATCATCAGCACTTTGAAGACAGAGGCAGCAAGATCTCTGTGAAGTTAAAGTCATCCTGGTCTACAGCATGGATTCCAGGACAGCCAGTCCTACATAGTCAAACCCTGCCTCCAACAAACAAACAAATATGCAAATGAATATCCACTAATAAATAGCTATACTTACAGGGATCCTTTCTATAATTTGTTGTACTAATAAAAAGGGATGACTGTATGCATCGGTGAACAAAATTTTAGGTAGAAATTTAGGTTACAAGATCCTACAAAAGAAAGCATGTGCTCCTGGAAAGGCCAAACTGACTCTTCCAGGAGGTGAGACAAAGGGGAAAACTCAATTTATTGAAAATGACATTATGAGTGTCCATGAGTAGGGCAAAGATAACCACTGAGCATATAAGTGTGCTTCCATTGGGAGATACAAAGACATGGATACTCAAGGTTCCCGGAGACATTGTGATGTTTAATGCTAAACCTCCAGTCGGTGGAATCAAGGATCACATGGGAAAAGGGTCTCCAGACATGACTATGGGGGACTATCTTCATTAGTTAATTAATGTGGGCAGTTCCAACTTGACTGAGGGACTATTTCCCGGTCAGGGAATTCAGAGTTATGTAAAGTGGAGAAAACCAGCTGAATCCACCATGAATTCCATTCTTCGCACCCCACACTTGTTTTGGAGTACACTGCAGTATTGCCAGGTCCCTCAAGCTCTGGGAAACTAAACTTTCATTTTTATAATCAACTGTAACCTGGAACTGTAAGCCAAATACATTCTTTCTTCCTGACATTGCTTCTCCTTTACAGCAATAGGAAAAGAAACTCCAAGTATTTTGAGGATGATGGTCATGATGCTTCCTAAAAGGAGACATGTTTCTATTAGGTCTCCACTAAACATTTACTACAAAGAAAATCTACAACATTTTAAATCTTATTCATGTATTTGAAGAACTTGTCAGTGGTCTTCTTATTTAAATTGGTTGACAACAGATTGAGGACAAAAATCTAAAATTTTCTATTTTAATCAATTGAAAAAAAGATGTTTTAAACTCAAGCCTCAGAACTTAAGATATACAGAGAATCTCCCAGGAGACTTTGCTCTTCAGATGCTCCAAAGTGATCTCCCAACACCCGTGTACAGATAGTACTGCTCACAAGGAAGTAAATGAGATCCTGGTGCTTACTGCCCAAAAACATTTCCCTATTCATAGCAACTGTTGAAAGTTAGTCATTTCGTCTGACATTTAATTAGATAGCATTCCTAAAATCAGCTCACCCTGTAACAGTGAAATGACTTCCAGTACATACAGTAAGCTTGGCCATTCTGTTTTTATAACTGGGGAACCAGCATGAGTCTGTATCAAGTTCAGTGACAAGAAGTGTTGGGTCATCACAGACCTTTTTGCACAAGAGGCAGGGTGGTGCATGCCTCACTTCTATCTGGTGAGCATTGTTATTAGGAGGCTCCTTCCTAATACTGGTTCCATTTAAAGGGGAAGTCTGTTTGAACGCTCGTTTTGCCTATAACTGCTCATAAACAAGACAGTTAAAAGCGATCATAGTATCAATAAAACTTATGAATGGCCTTCATCTTCCCTTTGCAAATGCCTGCAATTGATGATAAAACCAATACCGATGCCCAAATTATTATTATTTCCTCTAATAAAATTTTACGTAAATGGCTTCGGCTTAACAATTGATCAAGAACAAATTTTCACAAAAACTTAACCTTTGCAGACAGCAAAAGAAACATACTGTTTATGCTTGATTTGCTACAGATAGATAATATAAACTATATTAGGAAGAAAGTCATAGTCAATAATGTTGAATAAAGAATTTTGTTTTGCTTCTAGCTTTTTCTTATTGATTTGTTTGTTTGTTTGTTTGTTTCAAATTCTAATCAGAAGCTAAACAGAAATGGAAACTGGTAACCACTACTTTTAGTCCAAGGAAATAGGATCATTCTGATTTACTCCAATAAAAATATATGCCATAAAACTGCACAAGTAAAAAAAGTTGACAGAAAGCAGAAGGAAAAGAGTAAAATCATGAAGGGATCAGAGAGCTACTGAAAATTTCATCTGATAGTTGGGTGGGGTAGAGTGGCAAGCAGACTATTGCTCAAGGTTGATAAGGTTAAGCATCACAGTGCCAACAATGAATGAGAGTTAAATACTACTTGTGAAAATGAAGTGTTGGCTAGCTTCACTTGTATTATTGGTACCTTCAATTTGCATTATTCAGAGTGTAGATGATAAAAACTTAAAATGATTAGCCAGTAAATGAAAAATATGAATATGGTATTTCTGGGTTTGGAAATCATTCACATAAAATTTAAATTTTTGATTTGCATTTTCTATAGGCATCAGGAACAATGGCAGTGTATGTTTGTGGACAATGAAGAAATTTGTTAAACTATTATTATTCCTTATAAGTTCCATTATATTGTTTGATCTATTTTAACTTTGCATGCACAGCCTTAAAAGAACTCAACAGAAGAGAATAATCAAGAATACTATAAAACTTAAAGAAAATCTCAAAACTAACCTCAATGAAAATCAATTCAAACTCAGTGTGTGTGTGTGTGTGTGTGTGTGTGTGTGTATCAGGATTCAGGCATCTCTACAACAACATCTAGAAAATTGTGTCTTGAGTCCTAAAACATGGTACCCTGGTACGTGTTTTTATTTCAATTAGGTTTTACTCAGAGTGGTAATAAAGATATACTTACTAGATTTTGTAATGTATATTTTCTTATATTTACCTAAATGTGCTCAATGTTTCTATGATAAAACTATCCCTATGAGCTCTCTTGAAACTTGAATATAAAGTCTCATAAAACCTGTGACTTTTACATAATTATGCTTAGCTGTAGCATGGTCCTCACATTCACTCAATTCTGATTTTGTGTTTCAAATTCAGAAGAAAAAGAAATCATATTACCAAAGTCATTGTGCTAAAATGTAGCGTAGGAAAAGAAAGTGTATTGGAATAAAAGGTGCATAAACATTTAAAATAATTAGTTCTAGGGAAAGGGCTGTGTACATGACACCATGTTTTACCATGAATGCCCCACTGCTGTTTCTGTATTTTTGTTCATTTTTTTTCCTGAACATTTGGCCAATGGAATAGTCACTAATTGTCTTAAGGGATATATTACTGACATTAATTTTAGTGAACTTTTCATATTTATTTCTCCTCAGTGTAACACTGCAAATGTCAAATGCAATTAGATAACAGCAGATAGAATTTTAGGGTTTCTCAGATGGTAAAATAAGGGGAACATGGATTCTGAGTTGACCATTAAGAATGTGTCCTCTGGTAATAAACAAACAAAAGAGACTTCAGTTTCATTCTTAAATGGGATGATGGAGGTAGATATTATTTATAAATTATTTTTGCAGTGATTTGGGAACACAAATAATTGAGAAAATTTGCTGATGTTCTCCATGTCCTACCTGTCTTCATGTGAGGCCTCCCAGGAACATTCCTTGGTCTAAGGTACATTTGTTCAAATTGATGGAGCTTCATTGGCCATTAAACTCACTCAAATTCCAACATTCCCCCTGTTGGGTATGCATTCTGTAGATGAACAATATGGAATTAAATGGTCCGATGACCATTTCTCCTTTTCTTGCCCCAACCCCTAGCAGCTACTAGTCTTTTTTAACCATACCACTCTTTTTATTTTTTTCAAGAACATTGTTTACTTCAAACTAGATGTAGCCTTTTAATTTGGCTTCTTTTACTGAAAAATCTTCATATAAGCTTTCTCCCTGGTGAGGCATCATTAAAAAATAGCTCAGTTGCAAATAAGGATAAACTTCAATAGCACAATTTATCTTTAATTTTTTTATTTTATTAGAACAATTCTTTTAGTGTTGCATATTCATTGTATCTATAAACTCATCATATATATATATATATTATTTATACATATTTATATAATCTATATTATATATACAGAAAATGACATTTTGGTTCTTTTTAGGTTTTGACAATTATAAATAAAGCTCTTAAAGCATCTGTGTTCAGATTTCTGTGTAGACATACTCTTTCAACTCATTTGTAAATATATGAAAGGAGCACAGCTGTTGAATTATTTACTAAAAGTGTATTTACTTTCTTAAAAGAAACTGCCAGCCTTTTAAAATATCTGTGTATTATTAGTAGCCTTGGCTGAGGGGTTCTTTTGTATCAGAAAACTACATCTTAACTCCTGCAGTAGGTAGGCTGTGGTAACTCAGAGTTTTGCATATTCAGATGAGAGTATATTGAATTGGGCAGTCTGATTTTTGTTGTTTTGATTTTTGTTTTTACTGTTAAATTATGAGTTCCTTCTCTGTTTTACATAACAGTCTTTTGGTGGCATTTTTTTTTTTGTAAATATTCATTCGAGTACATGGCTGGTCACCAAATTCTTTTGTCTTGAGAGGGTTTTGAATGGTAGAAGCTTTAATTTCTGAGAAGTACAGGCTATCAATTATTTGTTTCATGGATTGTGCCTTTGGTGTTAAAAATCTAAAAACTCACACAACACTCAATATACCTGATGTTTCTCCCATGCAAGTTTTAGGAGTGTTATTATAGCTAAATATTTTATCAGTAGTTTTATGATATATTTTGAGTTAAACTTTATGAGCAATATAAATACCTATATATGTATTTTTCCTTTCTTTTTCATATAGCTAGATATCTAGTTATTCTGGCACTTGAAAAAAACATCTTTTTATTTTTAAGAATTTTACAATATTCATAATGAAATATAATTATTTCTATCCTTTTAATTATCCTTGAAACTCCATTCCAATCTAATAAGAGTTGTCTATCCTAAATTTATGTCTGTTTTCTAGATAATTCATTAAGACTGTAAGGATTACCCATTTTACATGGTATCAGGTCATCAGCTGAATTACTGCATCCATTAAGAATTGAATGTACACTTAGTAGGGATAAGGATAAGGTTTCATTTTTCTACTTCATTGTGTTTCCTATGTTCTCTTGTCAGAGAACAATTGAACATATCTGTGTCGGTGTTTTTCTGGACTCCCTTCTAACCTATTTGCCTTCTCATTTCTCAACCTTACTGTCATAATTGAAGAATGCTACTTCATAGCAAGTCTCAAATTGGATTGAGTAACTCTTCCAAATTTTTTTGTTCTAGCAGTATTGTTCTTGTCATTATGAATATAATTGCCTTACCACAGAACCCTATAAATACATTTGCTAATGTTCATAAAATAACATTTGGAGAACACATTTGTTGAGATTGTTTCTAGGCTAAGCCATAATAAATGTTTGATAGCTTATCTTTTTCCTATACAGCATACAATTTGAATGAACAAAGCCTTGATTTTAGAAGCCAAATATGAATGCCTTATAAGTAAACTTCCTGACAGTCACCTGATCAGGAACAGTCCTAGCTTTTTCTGTTTGAAATAATGGTTTAGGGCAAGTTTAAAGAGAATGCCTTTTCTCTTTAGGCATCCTTATTTTATGATTTATTTGAGAGCTACATATTTTTTCCTAGGAGGATGTAAGAGATGAACAATGCACTAATGTTTCCACATCTAAAAATATACACAGATAATCAAGAGAATTTTTAAGAGTGAGATTTGCGTGAGCGTGAATGAGGATTAGCAGTTCGGATCAGTCAATATCAAAGGAAAATTACATTGGTTTTTTTTCTTCTCCCTATCAAAAAACAAGGCAAGGTCATTGTGTCCTGATGCTGTAGGCAGAGACTGTGTGTGACCACATGATTCTATTACCTGGTGGAAAAGTATATTACCCTTGGACAATTTTACATGTTGCAGAGAAGCAGAGATAAAATGTTTCTGGAATCATTTTTTTTTTCATGACCAGTCAAATCTATAAATAAAGCTTTTTCCCGCTCAGACATTTTCTGTCTTAGTTCTTTGGAAATAACAGTGAGAGTGTTTCATGAGACATTATTTTGCCTTTATCGCTGAATTAATTTCATGCATGAAGGAGCTGTGCAATATCCCTGCAGGGCAGTCGTCACTAATAGTAGAGTTCTTAGTCCTGGAGCAATGGAGAAGGACGAGGGATTCATTGGAGCTTTCTGGCTTGGGACTGTTGCATTTTAAATGGAGATTGAGAGTGAAGATTCTGAGCCCAGGAGTGTCAGTCATCCTCAAGCCTTTCACTTTGTGAAGTGTTTCATGGGGAAATGAGTAGGCGTGAAAATGCACTTGGCTTACTATACTTGTGGGTTTCACACCTATATGGTAAAAATGTCTTTGTCATCTCCTTGAAAAGAAACAAAATTAACAGGGACAGATGGAAATTTTGCCTTTTTTTCCCCTCTGAGAAGGCAAATTAATATTTAAATTAGCATTGTTCTGATATGACTTCTTAAATAGGCGATCCTTAATGATAGATAACCTCGAGTATATTTAAAATACAGATGGATACTAATAGAGGCACAGCATTAAGGAGAATAAAAGAATCCACACTAGATTTTAAATATTAATAAAATCTGAAAACAGTGATAAGATATAGCTTCATTTAATAAAAATGGGTAATAGTGTTATAACAGAAGGAGAACATTAGAGAAATCCACAAATGGTAAAAATGCCAAGAATAACTGGCTATTGGGTTTTCTGTCTCAACTAATACAGCTATAACACAACTCTTAGACCCAAGGCTCAGGATCATCTCAGAAGAGGGCATAGAAAAATTGCAAGAGCCAGGAGATGAAGTCTGCTGAGATACTGTGATTTCTGCACAGGGAAGCTACACCTATGGCATTTTAACCACATAGGCTACTTAGAGAGGGCTCAAACAAGTATAACAACATTTGCAATCACAATTGTAGTTGGTGTGTAGTCTCACCCTTAGATGAAAAGCTACAAGCAATTAACAACTACTGAGACAGAGAGATTTTGCCTTCTTCAGGGATGAACCACATGATTGGTTATCTAATAAGAATGGTCAGCACTAAAAACATTGAACAGATTCAGTATATTGTATTCCATGTTGGTTTTACATATATATGTAACAAGAATGGTTGAAGAATAGCAGACTCTGAATCTGCGGGTAGCAGGTGAACAAGGTTAGGGTAAGGGGGAGAAGAGTGAGGGGAGAAATTATATAATTATATTTTACTTATAGTTTAAAACTTATCACAAATGTAAAAATAAGGAAGATGCTTTTAGTATACATACGATTACCAAGAAACTACAAAGTCCAGTGTTAAATGTAAAATATCAAGCTACAAAGCATAAAGCTATATGGAAACAAGAATTTTAAAACAGAAGAATTGGTTAGCTTTAGAACATAGGTTGAGATTTCTTCCTTTATTTTACTAATTCAGATATCTAAGTCTGAATTTTCAATCTGAATCTTTTTAAATAGTCACTTATAACTGAATTTAGAAACATTTGTTTCCTGTAGGTACATTCTGATATGCCTGATGTTACATGAGGAAAAGTGGTATAACTTAAGATTAAAAATAGAATAATACAAAGAGGCAAAACCTAAATGTACTGTAATAAAACAGATTAAAACTTCTTAAATTTATATTTTACTTTTCATGAGCTAAAACAGACAATTGTACAGTTGTATTATATTACTAATGTGTATGTAATAAAAATAATGGAGAATGATGACCAAATCTATATTTTATAATTCAAATATTTTCCAATAAACTTTTCCTCTATTAAATACTTAGCAATCAATGAAAACATTGAATATATTTGGGTTTTTATGTTTGCTTTCCTATTTGTAAAAATGAGAGGTATTATCCTAGTTACCTTTCTATTGTGATAAATATCATGACAAAAACCAACAGGTGGAGGAAAGGCTGATTTGACTTACAGTTACATTTGAGTTTCCCCATCACAATACATCAACAAGGGAAGACAGAGCAAGACCCAAGCAGAAACTTGGAGGCAGAACCCAGAGCCATGGAAAAGTGCAGCTAATTGCCTTGCTCCAATGGCTTGTTTTGCTTGATTTTAAAAACAACCCAGGCAGGACCATCTGACTACAGATGGCACCACACAGACAGGGCGGAGCTCTCCCATATCAAATGAATCAGGAAAATTCCCTCACATATTTGTCTACAAGCCAATCTTATGAAGGCATTTCTTAAATTGAGACTGCCTCTTCCCAGGTAATCCCAACTTGTTTCAAGTTAACGAAAATCAAAGGGACACAGGCACCCACTCCAGTGGCTGAAAGAACTAGATGAGTTAGATGAAGACAACTATTTCATCCAAAAAGCAAGTCACTAAAATATTATTTTGTTATAAGATTGTTGTCATTTACTTGCTTGCTTGCTTGTTTTAGACAGCCTCACTAAGTAACCTGGACTGCCCCAGCAGGCACTACGTAGACCAGGTTGACCTCACATTTCCACATATCCATCTGCTTCTGAGTTTAACTCATCTCCTAAGGGCTAAGTAAAAGGCTTGTCTCAACAAGCTTAACTCTCACTAATATGACTGTCCAAACATGAGTTGAACATGATGATGCCAATAGACATGTTAAATTAAAAGGGAGGGACACAAGGCCTCGTCTCTACACAAAAAAAATCATGGGCAAATAAGGAATGATAGGAAATGGAGAAATAGACTTCCCTAGGGAAGAACACACCAAGTGGTTATCCCGTACCAAATGGCTAGCCCTAAAAACATATATGCAGGTTATATAATGTGTATGCATATATATCTATGCATGCAATAACAATAAAAAAAGAGTCCATGAACCTGAAAGAGAGCATAGTTAGATATCCAGGAGGAGTTGAGGAGAGGAAAGGGGATAGCAAAGTGTTATATTATTGTTGCTGGAAATAGTTTAGAAAATGAGCCTGTCAACTCTCCACAAGGCTGGACTTCACTCTCGTGCTCCTGTTGGCGCTGGCATGTTCTTACATAGCTACTCTCCCCAGCTAGTCCCTGTTACCCCCGATCGCTGCATCCCAGCTTTTGTTTGCTTGACCCTGGAGCTGCTATTTCTTCCTCAGCCATAAATCCAAGTAGACAAGAGATCCCACATTCTAGTAACTAAATGAAACCACTAACCTTACAGTTGCATAACACAATACCCAGTAACCCAGTAAAATCAAGAAAGACCATCCAGAGAATGCCCCACCTGGGGATCCATCCAATATACATTCACCAAACCCAGACACTATTGTGGGTGCCAACAAGTGCTTGCTAACAGGAGCCTGATATAACTGTCTCCTGAGAGGTTCTGCCAGTACCTGACAAATACAGAGGTGGGTGCTCTCAGCCAACCATTGGACTGAGCACAAGGTCCCCAGTGGAGGAGCTAGAGAAAGGACCCAAGGAGCTGAAGGAGCTTGTACCCTCTTAGGAGGAACAAAAGTATGAACCAACCAGTAACCTCAGAGCTCCCAGGGACTAAACCACCAACCAAAGAGTACATATGGAGGGACACATGGTTCTAGCTGCACATGTAGCAGAGAATGGCCTTGTTAGACATCAAAGGGAGGAGAGGGCCTTGGTCCTGAGAAGGCTAGGTGCCCCAGTATAGTGGAATGTGGAATGCCAGGATAGGGAAGCAGGAGTGGGTGGGTTGAGCAGGGGGAGGAGAATGGAAGAGGGTGTTTTCAGTGGAGAAACCAGAAAGGGGGATAACATTTGAAATACAAATAAAGAAAATATCTAATAAAAAAGCTTAATCAGATTGATATATCAATAATATTACAATTTACAAGATGACAATACAATAATTTCAGAGCTAATTGATAATGATAAAAGCTTTATGTCAATATATCTAACCATGTAAAATCATAGCTAGTGTGGCTGGAAGATGCCATGTGGGTACATTTTAGCAGCCATCTTCCTTTCTGCCCCTGCCCTGAGTTGCCCCACTCTCCTCCAATCTTAGTTCTGCCTCACTTTTCCCTGTCCAATCACAGGCCTCCCACTACCTTAATGAGATTGTACAGAGAAAAACCTATAAGATTTTATGATCTTAAAAAGTCAATAACAAAGGAAAAAAGAAGAAAACAAAAACAAAGACAACAAACAAAAGAAAACCCCAACCAAACAAAAAACAGCGCTCTGGTATTTCCTATAATGCTTTTATTGGAAGAAAATCTAATATATCCTAAATTTTAAGGTAGAAATGAAGATAGAAATTTGCCCTCGCATATACCAGTAAAACCATTTTTGTGACAATATTCAAATTTTCGTTTTCACCAATTCCCCATTAGCAAAAACTATGACTCAGTCAGAGAGAGAAATACACAAAAGAGAGGCACATGTTTATAGCCTGCCTTAGAAAAAACAACTGAAGACATATCAGTTTCAAATGTTTTATTTATTTCGCCCAATGCTAAGAATTGTCTTGCTCAGCGGTCTCTGTCAAGTTTAGAATGCATGAAGGATATTTGCCCAGCGATGGCTTCCCTTCACCTCTTTGTAAATGGAAGCATTCACATACATTGTTATGAATGCATGCTGTTAGTATACAGTTTATATTAACTGTGAATTTTTATAATGACATCATAGGTTATACTCTTGAAAACAAACATTAAAATATGGTTAAAATATTCCTCTTGCTGTTCAAAGAATAACAAAACCAGTTAAATTCTTATGTAAATGAGAAAAGATGCCACTCCAAAAGAGGAATGGGTTTACCCAAGTGTTTACAGGCAGAACTCCATTTGATTCTTCAACCATTGTTCTTTCTATTACACCCATGGCCTGGCCTGTGCACATTAGTTGGCAGACTGAAATGTGATGATTGCATGCACTCTAGTTTCTCTTCTGAAGTCACATTTGCATATAAACTGACATATAAAGCTTAAAAAATACTGAACTCATAAATAGGATCCTGTAAGGTTAAGTATGTAGTTTCTGAAAAGTATTTTCAAAGTTATTGAAGGCATTCACAGGTCAAAACTTTATTTTTGATGGCTGTTTTGCCTTGTGAATAAGTCATTGTAAGAGTTATTTTAAAAATTTAGGACATTATGGGGAAAGTTCTGGTTAATAATTGTATTTGTTTATAGCATACTGTGGAGTGTATCTGGGGAACACAATAACAAAATTGGCATTTTTAGTTTGTTTTGCATTGCTGTGATAAAGTCCATGACCAAAAGGCACTTAAAGAAAAGTCTTTATTTCATCAACAAGGAAACTCTGGGCAGGAATTCGGAGATAGGAGCTGATGGCCATGGAGTATAGTGCTGCTTACTGGCTTGCTCCCTATGGCTTGCTCAGCCTATCCCATCCAGGATCACCAGACCAAGGTTCGTGCTGCCCGTGGTGAACTGGGCTTTCCCAGGTCAATCATTATTCAAGAATATCTTAAACACTCGCTTGCAAGCAAGCCAAAGAAGGTATTTTGCCATCGTGATTCCTCTTCCCATATCGCTGTTAACATGTATCAGGTTCACACACACACACACACACACACACACACACACACACACACAAATAGGATATATTGTTCACAGAGCATGGCATCCCTGGACACACAGATATCCATAAAATGGTGCTGGAAACAAGCACCCACATTAAGGGGCTGAAGTGCAACCATCTTACAAGTCTCCTAAATCACATATGCAACTGACTCAGCACTCTTCCTCACCTGCTGCTCCAGGAACTAGCTAAACAATAAACTGACTAAATGTTTACTCACCAAAACCTCCATTCAGAAACTAGCTATTCAGTAAACTGACCTTTACCCAACCTTCCTCACCCTCTCATTCCGAGGATATTTCACCTGATTGTTCACCTTCTCCCACCCCCCTTTCCTTACTGCTTGAAACTCGCTGTCCTTGTTACAATAAATAGACCTTGAAAACGATTTTGCTTGGTCTTACTCCTCTATCTCGCCTGTTCTTCTTTCAGGCCGGATCCCCCTCAGACCCACGAATAACTGAGTCCTGCGGACGGGACAAGGCATAAGTGAGAAGAGAGAAGAAAGTGAGGTAACACTCCCTATCACTTGAATCTGTGTTGAACATTCAGTAAACCATCTCCAAATTAAAGAGCATTTATTTACCTGTAAGCTCAACCTTCTCTTCCTTACCCTGATATCTGCTAAACATGCTCCAGATTTCTTCTTGGTTCCTCGGTTTAAAGACAGGACTCATAAGGTCTGAAGGAGGGGCCAAAGCCCTTCCTGAAGGAGAGACTGAGGAAAGTTGCTATGTGAGACCTTGGACCCACTATGTGCTGGCTGGTCCAAAAGCAGAAGCAGAGACATTGGCAGAAATTCAGTGGACACAAGAATTCAAGAGAGCCAAATGAGCAGCAAAGACCAGACCAGATGTGGACACTAATTCTCATTTGCTTAACCAATGCACAAGCAAATGAATAACATCCCAGTGAGCTGGAAACACCAGAAGACTCCACAGAGTTGTCCTGTTGCAGTTGGGACAGCAGTTCTCCACAGTCCTTAGGGGTGGAAGAAACAGAAATATGGAAGGAGAAAACAAAGAAATTGTGTGAATGAAATGAAGCTTGTAAATCGAATTGAAAAACACAGCTTTTTTTTTTTTCATTTCATTTCCAGCCAGACCATTTACGGAAAAAGAAAACCTTTCATAATTCTGCAAAGCTGCTCGCTTCTGACATACATTCAGAGTGACTCCAGACTCATTTATTCAGACTCTATACCTCCAGCATAACAAAAGAAAATAGTTGCTGCATTAATTCATGTCTTGTGTTCCCTCCAGGCAATATTGCAAAGGGTAGTTTTCCTAGGATAAAGCAAGTAAAAGAGATGAAGTCTATTTATATAATCCTACATATTCAAATTCTTTCCTTCACAAATCACCTTTGTTTAAACAAATTTAAAACAGGAACTTGAGGGATAAACACAAATGTTTTAAGTCAGTGTTCCCAAATATTTTCATTAATGTTTTTTAGTTTGTATAGAAAACAGTGGGTTTCAATATGATATTTTAATATAGGTATATAATAGGCTTATTACTCATATTATCCTCCTTTTTCTTTCTCTTGAGATAACTCTAAAACCTCCTTCTATGTCTATTAAAATGTTATATGATTCCTATAGTTTAAGGTTTTTATGTTCTGAATTACATCGATTTATGTTTGATGAACATTCCTACATCCCTGGAATGAAAACAACTTTATCATATTATTATTATCTACTTAATATCGTACTCAATTTTGTTTTCAAGTACTTATTAATATGTTATAATTAATTATAAAGAAAGTTCTATGTATTGTTTCCTTGTGTATTTCTTTTAATTTGTGTGAATATAACACCAGGAAAATTAAATTCCTAAAGTGAGACTGGCAATATGTTGTTCCTTTCCATTTTACAGAGAATTTGCTGTTAGATTTTTCTATAAAATTCTTATGGAAATTTCCTGGTAAAGCTGTCCAGTTGTAGAATTTTTGTTTTATTGGGAGACTTCATTATAGCATTCTAATGTTCTTTAAACACTGCTGATTTGCTAGAACACATGTATCCAGGACTTTAATTTTGTGTTGTCTATGTCTTAGTCAGTGTTCTATTTCTGAGAAGAGACACCATGACCATAGCAACTCTTGTGAAAGAAAGTATTTGTTGGGGCTTGCTTACAGTTTCAGAGATTTAGTCCATTGTCATTATGACAGGAAGCATAGTGGCACATGGAAAAGGAGTTAAGAGTTATACATCTGGAAGAAAGAGAGAGAGGGGGGAGAGAGAGAGAGAGAGAGAGAGAGAGAGAGAGAGAGAGCCTTTCATGAGAATTTGAGAATTTGAAACCACAAAACCATTGGTGTTCTGTTGTTCTGTTCAGGAACTTTCCCCCTGAGCCAATGTTCTCAACGGTCTTCCCCAGTTTCATTTCTATTAGTTTTAGTGTGTCTGGTTTTTTTTCTTTATTTTCTATATTCTTTGTTTACATTCCAAAGGCTTTCCCCTTTCCCAGTTTCCCCCCACCATATGTCCCATAAGTCCTCTCCCCCCTAACTATTCCCCAATCACCCCCCACCCAATTCTCTGTTCTGATGCTCTCCTACAAATCTGTATCCAGTCTTTTCAGGACCAGGGTCCTTTCCTTCCTTCTTCTTGGGAATCTTTGGATTTGCTAATTGTGTCTTGAGTATTCAGAGCTTTTGGGTTCATTAATATCCACTTATCAGTGATTGCATTTCATGTGTATTCTTTTGTGATTGGGTTAAATCACTTAGGATGATATTTTCCAGATCCAACCATTTGCCTACAAATTGCATGAATTCATTGTTTTTAATTGCTGAGTACTATTCCACTGTATAGATATACCACATTTTCTGTATCCATTCCTCCTTTGAGGGATATCTGGGCTCCTTACAACTTCGGCTATTATAAATAAGGCTGTTATGAACATAGTGGAGCATGTGTCTTTATTGTATGCAGGGGATTCCGTCACTTGATCTTTGATAAAGAAGCTACAACCATCCAGTGGAAAAAGGATAGCCTTTTCAACAAATGGTGCTGGTTCAACTGGAGGTCAACATGCAGAAGAATGCGAATTGACCCACTCTTATCTCCTTGTACTAAGATCAACTCCAAGTGGATCAAGGACCTCCACATAAAACCAGACACAATGAAACTAATAGAAAAGAAACTGGGGAAGACCCTGGAGGACATGGGCACAGGGGAAAAGTTCCTAAATAGAACACCAATAGCTTATGTGCTAAGATCAAGAATTAACAAATGGGACCTCATAAAATTACAAAGTTTCTGTAAGGCAAAGGACACTGTCAGAAAGACAAAACAGCAACCAACAAATTGGGAAAAGATCTTCACCAACCCCACATCTGACAGAGGGCTAATATCCAATTTATACAAAGAGCTCAAGAAGTTAGACCCCAAAGAAACAAATAACCCTATCAAAAAATGGAGTACAGAGCTAAACAACGAATTTTCACCAGAAGAAATTCGGATGGCCAAGAAACACCTTAAAAGATGTTCAACATCATTAGTCATCAGGGAAATGCAAATCAAAACAACCCTGAGATTCCACCTCACACCAGTCAGAATGGCTAAGATTAAAAACTCAAGGGACAACAGGTGCTGGCGAGGATATGGAGAAAAAGGAACATTCCTACACTGTTGGTGGGATTGCAAGATGGTACAACTGCTCTGGAAATCAGTCTGGCGGTTCTTCAGAAAAATGGGCATGACACTTCCAGAGGACCCTGTGTGTCTGGTTTTATGTGGAGGTCCTTGATCCACTTGGAGTTGAGCTTAGTACAAAGAGATAAGAGTGGATCAATTCTCATTCCTCTGCATGCTGACCTCCAGTTGAGCCAGAACCATTTGTTGAAAAGGCTAACTTTTTTCCACTGGATACTTTCAGCTCCTTTGTTGAAGATCAATTGGCCATAGTTGTGTGGGTTCAATTCTGGGTCTTCAATCCTATTCCACTGACCTACCTCCCTGTCACTGTATCACATTGAAACACTTCATCCAGCAAAGCTACACCAACCAAAGAGATCATACATACCTCCTAATACTTCACAAGTAGTGAAGTATACCACTCACATATACATGAATTTGCAGAAGGGGTTATTCCTATTCAAACAACCACAGTTTAGATTTCCCAACATTTTAGAACACAGAACTATAATGTATTTCATAATGAGCCTCTGTATTTTTTTATATGTATTATGCCACCATCTTTTGAGATATAACTTTAATTCATCTTGGTCTTTTATTTTAGTTACTTTGAATAACTTTACCAATCATGTATATTTTATTTCTAGAAACCAACTATTTAGCCTCATTTTTGTGGTTGTAGATTCTGTCTATAGGAGTTTTATAATTTTTTTTTCATTTGTTGGTTTATTTGTTTTCATTTTCCTCCTTTCTTTTTCCATTATTTACCTTATAACTGCTATTGAGTCCATCATTTAGGTATTTATTAGTGATCTCTGAGGGATTTTCTGAAAGTGCTCAGAAATATAAACATTCATTTAGAAGTTGTAAAGGTTTCTTTTTATATTTGATTATAGAAACTTAGTTCAAACTTAACTTTGATTTGAGAAATTTAATTTAAATTTCATCCTGATGGGCTACTGAGAAGAATGTATATTCTGAGACTATTGAATGGAATATTCTGTTAGGTCTGCTGATTTTATTTGATGTATGGTGCAGTTTAGTTTTAAAGTTTCTTTGTTAATTGGGAGGGGGAAGGTCTGGGTAATTTATCGGGTGAAAATGGACCCATCCTTCATTTTATGTTTTATGAAATTGGGTATCACAATAATCAGGGCAAATATAACTTGTTATATATTCAAAAATAAGAATATATATTTTCTTATAATCCAACTAGCCAGTTAGTACTTTTTAATTCGACAGTTAAGGTCGCTCAAGTTTAGAATTGCTATTGAGAATATCTTACTGAATCATAAAATTGTGTGAATTTCTGCTTGTTTCTTTTCATTCTCCAGTGGTCTCTCAGGAATGTGGTAGTTTCCTGAATTGAACATGATTCATTGTTTACTCATTCTATATTGGTTATTTATTCTTTGTAATGCTCTCTAGATTGAGATTTTTCTCTAAATATGTTTTCTGATGTTAGCTTAATGTGCTTCAGTTTCTTTAATGTGTGCTTTACATCAAATGTTTTATTTCTTGAGTGATGTTTAAAGATAATTTCCCGGACATAATAATATTTCTTGACTAATATTCATTTTCATGGGCTCAATAAATATTATCACAGGACTCCCTTTAGTATTTGTGCTTAGAAATATAATATTATTCTGATAGATAGTTCTTTGTCTTTCTCTTCCTAATTTAAATATCGATTCTTCTCTTTGCAGTCTTGATATTTTTTCTATAAATGTAGAGAACTCCTTCTTTTTTTTTCAGTCTATTTACGATTTTAATTATCTTTTACATGTATGTGTTCATTTCTTTTCCTACCCAGAAAATACTATATAATTTCATTGACTACATTTCTTGTGCCTTTAGTTTTTCTTGAAGTTTCTTCTTCCATCCTGTGAATTCTTGGGTACTGTTTTGTTTGTTTCGTTAAACAATTGAAAAATATTGTTCAAGTCTCAACATTTTTTAAATTTTTAGTTTGATTTATTTATTAATTTTTGTACTGGTGTTTGAATTTGGTATTTCCTCAGGTCTTGTCTTCATTGTGCTAGCCTTTCATGTGTCTCATCTCATTGGTCAGTGATGCTTCCCTTTGTGTCTACTTGATTAGTTGGATTTTTCATTTTAAAGTTTATGGAATTATTTTTTGAATTTTTCACCTTGGTCATTTTTTCATTTATATAATTTTCTTATCCATGAAGACTTCCTCAGTTATTAATTCTTTTATTTGTTTTAACTTTTGTTATATTGCTCATCTTTCCAAGTAGATTTTGAAATTCTATGATCAGAATTTTATTTTTTTCTTATTTTTGCATTCAAAAATTGAGAAAATATATCTTTTACAGGCATTGGGTTGCCTTGTTTTTTCACAATGTGGTATTTCTATGTTGCAATTTTTGTATCCATTGTTTTCAATATCTTTCTCAGTTTGATATAGGGATCTTCCTAACGAGTAGCCTACTCTTGTACTCTTAATTCCCAGTAGCACTCAGACAAAAGAAAATAAACTGCTGAGTTAGCAACAACTTCAAACTGACTAAGATATAAAAATATATTTTAAAATGTTTAAGGCCACCCAAGGATATCAACCAAACATAGCATATCACATTACAATAAGACAAGGGACCTCCTCTCCTTTTAGGGCTTGATGAGGCGACCCAGTAGGAAGAAAGGGTCTACAAACAGGCAAGAGTCAGGGGATAGCCTGTGCTCCCAATATTAAAAGTTTCATAAGAAGACCAAATTACATAATCATAATATACATGCAGAGGGCATGCCCTTCTCTGAAGGGAATGGAGGAGGAGATGATGCAGGAAGGAGGGGAGACTGGAATGGGAAGAAAGAGAAGAAGCTTCAATCAAGGTATAATAAATGAGAGAAGAATGAATTAATTTTTAAAAGTGTTTAAAGCTAACTACTAGTCCTCAAATGATTATAGAACAAAAGGTAAAAAAATATCAGAATGATCTATACATTTAAAACCATTTAATGTCACAGTGGCAGGAGCAAATGGATGGAATAAATAGAGAGGGAAATGGGAGAAAAAAGATGAAAGCAAGATTACATTTGAAAAACAAAAGAAAAAAATCAGGAAGAAAAATGATACGAAGAGACCAGGAGAGATAAAAGGGTGAGAGATTAAAATATATAAGCAATGTAAATTAAAGACAAAGAATAAAGTTGGATGTAAAAACTTTAAAAAATAAAATCAACATACTTCTAAAAGTTTAGTGAAAGAGAAAAGGAGAAAAGAAACATGCATAAATAAAAATCCCAGTGCCAGGAGTGACCTGCCTCCCTATGAGGGGCTGTTTGAGGATGCTTATAAAAGGATATACAATTATTTTCCATGGAAACTGGTTGCTCACCAGAGCTGGAGAGTAAAAACTTACTACTTAAAAGAACACAGAAAGAATCAATCTGGAGCCAGTATAGAAGCCTCCTCCATGCTGAGGAATTGTCATAGTTCTGGAGGATGCTCTACAGATTGCTGGGGGAGAATTGTCACCAAAATTATTGACCATCTGTGGGCACTACACTCTACATGACTGACTGGCCATGCAAGAAGTGCCCACAGGTGCAACAGGGCTAAGTCAATAAGTGGTGTTAACCAACTGCTCTCTGATCAGATGTAAGGTACACTGCATGAGTGAACTGAGATCTTGTACTGTAAGTCCAGCCAATAACTCCACACGCAGGACTCTATATGTAACCCTAACAAAACTTACTAAGTCAGAGAAGAAGGAAGGAAGGAAGAAAGAAAGAAAGAGAGAGAGAGAGAGAGAGAGAGAGGAGGGAAGAGGGAGGGAGGGAGAGAGAGGCAGAAAGAGAGAGAGGGGGAGAGGGGGGTGGGAGGGAGAGACAGAGAAAGAAAGAAAGAAAGAAAGAAAGAAAGAAAGAAAGAAAGAAAGAAAGAAAGAAAGAAAGAAAGAGAAAGAAAGGAAGGAAGGAAGGAAGGAAGGAAGGAAGGAAGGAAGGAAGAAAGGAAAGAAAGAAAGAAAGAAAGAAAGAAAGAAAGAAAGAAAGAAAGTTAGAAGACAAAATATTGTAGGGATTGAGGGACTGGGGGCTGGTCAGACCACATTCCCCTTCAATCTTATAAACACTAGCAAGCAGGACACCTGAAATATATTAGTATATTAGTATATTAGTAGTATAATATATTATAATATATTATAATTATTATAATAATTATAATATATTAGGTTCTGCATCCCTCAAATACACACTTCAAGGATTACTAACTGCCAGGTGCGCAGAACTCTCTCTCCATCTATCACTGCCATCTCCTATAGTTATTCTATGTACCCTGGTTAACAAATGTAAATAGTTCATATGAATTCATAATGCAAATGATTTAAGCCTAGGAATTTAGAGACCTCCAACATAAAAGGGCTAAGGCACCTCATCTGCCCATCGAATAAAGCTGCTGAAGGTCCCTTCCTCACTTCCCTACAAGGCTTCTTTATGTTATTCTTTCTTTTCCTTCAGACTCCACCATACTCTCTCTAACATTAAATAAATCTTGTGGCCTCAAAGAATAATATATGTCTTCAATCATATTGAAGGCCTTTCAAGTATCAAAATGACTTCTTTCAGGACCTTCTAAAACTGGAATCACCAATAGGGAAAAAGGTCAATTGAAAAATGAAACATAAATATAGTATATATCCAATTAAAAAAAGAAAAAGAAAATCTTTCCTAACAAGCTGGGCTGTCTTTCCTAACAAGCTGGGCTGCCTAGCTTTATTTCAATTTGATACAAGGTAGAGCAATTTCAAAAGTTGGAATCTTCATTTAAGAAAATGCCTTCCTTTCCAATTTGTATTCATTTGATCTTTTTGTTGTCTAATTGTTCTAGCTAGAAATTCAAGTACTATATGGAGTAAATATGGAAAGAGAGGGCAGCCTTGTCTAGTCACTGATTTTAGTGCTTCAAGTTTCTCTCCATTTAGTTTGACGTTGGCTACTGGTTTGCTGTATATTTCTTTTATTATGTTAGGTATGGGCCTTGAATTCCTGTTCTTTCTAAGACCTTTAACATGAAAGGATGCTGAATTTTGTAAAAAGCTCTGTCAGCTTCTAATGAAATGACCATGTGATTTTTTTCTTTGAGTTTATTTATGTAGTGGATTACATTGATGGATTTCTGTATATTGAAACATCCCTGCATCCCTGGGATGAAGCCTACTTGATCATAGTGAATGATCATTTTGATGTGTTCTTGGATTCACTTTTGCATTGATATTCATAAGGGAAATTGGTCTAAAGTTCTCCTTTTTTGGATCTTTGTGTGGTTTTGGTATCAGTGAAACTGTGGCTTCATACAATGTGTTGGGTAGTATTCCTTCTGTTTCTATTTTGTGGAATAGTTTGAAGAATATTGTTAGGTCTTCTTTGAAGGTCTAATATAATTCTGCACTAAAACCATCTGGTCCTGTGCTTTTTTGGTTGGAAGACTGTCAATGACCACTTCTATTTCTTTAGGGGTTATGGGACTGTTTAAATGGTCTATCTGATACTGATTAAACTTTGGTAGTTTGTTTCTGTCTAGGAAATTGTCCATTTCATCTAGAGTTTCCAGTTCTGTTGAGTATAGGCTTTTGTGGTAGGATATGATATTTTTTTTTATTTCCTCAGTTTCTATTGTTATTTCTCCTATTTTATTTCTGTAATTATCACTATTTGCAGATGATCTGGTAGTATACTTAAGTGACCCAAAAAACAACCAGAGAAGTCCTAGAGCTGACAACTTGAGCAAAGTGGCTGGATATAAAATTAACTCAAGCAAATCAGTAGCCTTCCTATACTCAAAGGATAAACAGGCTGAGAAAGAAATTAGGGAAATGACACCATTCACAATAGCCACAAACACTATTAGTATCTTGTTGTGACTCTAGCCAAACAAGTGAAAGATCTGTATGACAGGAACTTCAAGTCTTTGAAAAAAGATATCAAAGAACTCAGAAGATGGAATAATCTTTCATGCTCTTGGATTGGCTGGATTAGTATAGCAAAAGTAGCCATTTTGCCAAAGGCAATCTACAGATTTAATGCAATCCCTATCAAAATCCCAACTCAATTTGTTATAGAGTTAGAAAGAGCAATTCTCAAATTCATCTGGAATAACAAAAAACCCAGGATAGCTAAAAGTATTCTTAACAGTAAAAGAACTTCTGGGGGAATCTGTATCCCGGACCTCAAGCAGTACTACAGAGCAATAGTTTGAAAAACTGCATGGTATTGCTACAGTGGCAGGCAAGTAGATCAATGGAATAGAAATGACGACACAGAAATGAACCCACACACCTATGGTCACTTGATCATTGACAAAGGAGCTAAAATATCCAGTGGGAAAAAAGCCTTTTCAGCAAATTGTGCTAATTCAACTGGAGGTCAGTATGCAGAAGACTGCAAATTGATCCATTCTTAATTCCTTGTACTAAGCTCAAGTCCAAGTGCATCAAGGACCCCCACATAATACCAGACACACTGAAACTAATTGAAAAGAAACTGAGGAGGACTGCTGAGGACTTGGGCACGGGAGAAAATTTCGTGAACAGTACAGCAATAGCTTATGCTCTAAAATCAAGAATTGACAAATGGGACCTCATAAAATTGCAAAGTTTCTGTAAGGCAAAGCACATTTTCAAAAAGACAAAATGGAAACCAACAAATTGGGAAAAGATCTTTACCAACCCTACATCTGAAAAAGGGCTTATATCCAAGATATAACAGTAACAGAAACAATATAACAGTATATTCACAATAGACCCCCGTGTGTGTGTGTATGTGTGTGTGTGTGTGTGTGTGTGTATGAAGTAAAATCAAGGAAGTGAAATACCTGTATATTAAAAACATATTAAAGACAAGCACTTCCTTAGAGTAAAAGGCTGGAAGACAATTTTACAAGCAAATGGTTTCAGGAAACAAGCTGGAGTAGGTATTCTAATATCAGATAAAATTGACGTTCAACCTAAAGTCATCAAAAGAGACTCGGAAGGTCACTTCTTGCTGGTCAAAGGGAAAATCCACCAAGAAGAACTCTCAATACTGAACATCTATGCTCCAAATGCAAGAGCACCCTCATTCATAAAAGAAACCTTACTAAAGCTTAAAGCACACATTGCACCTAACACAATAATTGTGGGTGACTTCAACACTCCACTCTCCTCAATGGACCGATCAGTAAAGCAGAAACTAAACAGGGACACAGTGAAACTAATTGAAACTTTGGACCAATTGGATTTAACATATATAGAACATTGGGTCCTAAAGCAAAAGAATATCCTTTTTCTCAGCACCACATGGTACCTTCTCCAAAATTGATCAAATAATTGGTCACAAGACAGATGTCAACAAATACAAGAAGATCGAGCTAATCCCATGCCTCCTATCAGATCACCATGGAGTAAGAGTGGTCTTCAATAGCAACAAAAACAACAGAAAGCCCGCATACACATGGAAACTGAACAATACTCAATGACACCTTGGTCAAGGAAGAAATAAAAAAAGAAATCAAAGACTTTTTAGAATTCAATGAAAATGAAGGTACAACCTACCCAAATCTATGGGACACAATGAAAGCAGTGCTAAGAGGAAAACGCATAGCTCTAAGTGCATCCAAAAAGAAACTGGAGAGAGCATACACTAGCAGTTTAACGGCACACCTTAAAGCCCTGGAAGAAAAAGAAGTTAATTCACCCAGGAGGAGTAGAAGACAAGAAATCATCAAACTCAGGGCTGAAATCAATCAAGTAGAAACAAAGCAAACCATACAAAGAATCAACAAAACCAGGAGCTGGTTCTTTGAGAAAATCAACAAGATAGATAAACCCTTAGCCAGACTAATGAAAGGACACAGAGACAGTATCCAAATTAACAAAATTAGAAATGAAAAGGGGGACATAACAACAGAAACTGAGGAAATTCAAAAGATCATCAGATCCTACTACAAAGGTCTATACTCAACACAAATGGAGAATCTGGAGGAAATGGACAATTTCCTAGACAGATACTGTCTTAGTTAGGGTTTTACTGCTGTGAACAGACACCATGACCAATGCAAGTTTTATAAAGGACAACATTTAATTGAGGTTGGCTTACAGGCTCAGAGGTTCAGTCCATTGTCATCAAGGCAGAAACATGGCAGCATCCAGGCAGGCATGGTACAGGAGGAGCTGAGAGTTCTACATCTTCATCTGAAGGCTGCTAGTAGAAGACTGACTTCGAGGCAACTAGGGTGAAGATCTTAAGCCCACACCCACAGTAACACACCTACTCCAAAAAGGCCACACCTCCTAATAGTCCCACTCCCTGGGAAAAGCATATACAAACCATAACATTCCACTCCCTGGCCCCCATAGGCTTGTTCAAACATGAGTCTATGGGGGGCCATACTTAAACATAGCGTAATGCAAAATACATTTAGCCCAACTTCAAAAGTCCCTGTAGACTATAGCAGTCTCAACAGTGTTAAAAGTCCAACGTTCAAGGTCTCTTCTGAGATTCATTCAATCACTTAACTGTAATCCTCCAAGCAAGTCAGGAAACCAGCTGGGCAAAGTCCAAACTCTTCATCTCCATGTCTGATGGCAAAGCAGTCTTCAGATATCCAACTCCTTTTTCATCTTTGTTGACTTCAACAAGGTTCTATCTCCTGGGCTTGTTCCACTCCCTGTTAGCAGCTTTCCTTGGCAGGCATCCTGTGGCTCTGGCATCTTTAACATCTTGGGTACCCCAAGTCAATTTCAGCTTCACAGCTTCTTGTTCCAGTGTCTGAGATCCACACATGATCTTCTGTGTATCTCCAAAGAGCTGGTGTCCCTTCTCCAGCTCTGCCCTCTGTAGCACTCTAAGTTCAGGTTGATCCACTCACTGACACTGCTGTTCTTGGTGGTCATCCCATGGTACTGGCATCTCCAATATGCTAGAGTCTTCCACTGCAACTATGCTTCACCAAAGCCTCTAATAGGCTCTCTTCATGGTACCAAGTCTCAACTCCTTTGCATGACCCCTTCAGTCCTGGGCTGTCAATTACAACTGAGGGTACACTTTCACCAATGGCCTTCCATGGCCTCTCAAGGTACCAAGTCTCAGCTGTTCTTCATGATGCCTTCATACCTTTAAAACCAGTACCACCTGGATGATTCTTACATGTTACCAAGTACAGCTGTAGCATGACAAACACTTGCCTATCTCTGGAATACAGCTTCTTTGTGCTCTCAGAAAACACTTCCCATATTTCACCTCAGTGATGCTGTTTTTTTCTTAATCACCACTAATTTCTTAACTCCAGCTAACCAGCATCAATTGTCCCAGTAGTGTCCTTCTTTTGAATATAAAGCCAGAGACACATGGCCGAAGCTGCTGAGTTCTGCTGCTTGCAGGAGCTGGAACATTGACCCCCTTATTCTATTACATTATCACTAGCTTCCTTTTTCCCAGCTCCTTCACTGCCTAAATTGGCTGTCCTGAATCTTGCTCCTTGGACTGACTTTGAACTCAAGAGATCTGCATGATCTCCTAAGCACTGGATTAAAGTTGTGGTCCACCAAGCCTGGATTAAAGTTTTTCTTCACCTAGAATTTGCTGTGTTCTAGACTGGCCTTGAACTCAGAGATCTGCTTATCTTTGCCTCCTGGGATTAAAGGCTTGTACTAACATGCCTGGACCTAAAGTTAACTGCGTGAATCTTGTCCCCAAGGTCGCCACTCCTTTAATTCAGTTTAATATGCTTGAATTCAGCTCCATTTCACTTCCTGGAGTCCCTTTAATACTCAAACTATATATTTTGTACTTTTCCTTTCTCAGCTTGCTATGTTTGTTCAAAATTCTTTTTATCAGACTTAACCAGACAACAAAGTCTTTGTTGGGCTTCTTTGAGACTTCCTTTGCAGATGCAATTAATATAAATCTCTTTACCTTAGTCCTGTGCAGTCTCTTCAGACAATGGCAAAGAGCAGCTGTGTTCTTCACCAAAACATCACAAAAACAGTCTGTCAGCCACATATTAAAGTTCTTCTCCACTGAAACCTCTTGGGCCATCAGGCCTACACAGTTCAAATGACCCTCAGCACCACTGTCTTCCATATTCCTACTAGGCTGGCCCATTAAGCCCCACTTAAAGCATTCTATGGCTTTCCAAATCCAAAGTCCCAAAATCCACATTCTTCCAAACAAAAGCATGGTCATGCCTATCACAGCAATAGCCCAGTCCCTGGTACCAACTTCTGTCTTAGTTAGGGTTTTACTGCTGTGAACAGACACCATGACCAATGCAAGTTTTATAAAAGACAACATTTAATTGAGGTTGGCTTACAAGCTCAGAGGTTCAGTCCATTGTCATCAAAGCAGAAACATGGCAGCATCCAGGCAGGCATGGTTCAGGAGGAGCTGAGAGTTCTACATCTTCATCTGAAGGCTGCTAGTAGAAGACTGACTTCCAGGCAACTAGGGTGAAGATCTTAAGCCCACACCCACAGTGACAAACCTACTCCAAAAAGACTACACCTCCTAATAGTCCCACTCCCTGGGAAAAGCATATACAAACCATAACAGATACCAAATACCAAAATTAAATCAGGATCAATTAGATCACCTAAATAGTCCCATAACCCCTAAAGAAATAGAAGGGGTTATAGAAAGCCTCCCACCCAAAAAAAAAGTACTGGACCAGATGGTTTTAGTGCAGAATTCTACCAGACATTCAAAGAAGACTTAACAACAATACTCTTCAAACAATTCCACAAAATAGAAACAGAAGGGACACTGCCTAACTAGTTCTTCAAAGCCACAATTATACTGATACCAAAACCACACAAAGAACCAACAAATAACAAGACCTATAGGCCAATTTCCCTTATGAATATCGATGCAAAAATACTAAATAAAATTCATGCCAACCGAATCCAAGAACACATCAAAACGATCATTCACCATGATCAAGTAGGCTTCATCCCAGGGATGCAGGGATGCTTCAATATATGGAAATCCATCAATGTAATCCACTACATAAACAAACTAAAAGAGAAAAACCACATGGTCGTCTCATTAGATGCTGAAAAAGCATTCTACAAAATTCAGCATCTTTTCCTTCTAAAAGTCTTGGAAAGAGCAGGAATTCAAGGCCCATACCTAAACATAGTAAAAGCAATCTACAGCAAACCAGTAGCCAACATCAAAATAAATGGAGAGAAACTTGAAGCAATCCCACTAAAATCGGGGACTAGACAAGGATGCACTCTCTCTCCATATCTTTTCAATATAGTACTTGAAGTTCTAGCGAGAGCAATTAAACAAGATAAGGAAGTCAAAGGGATACAAATTGGAAAGGAAGAAGTCAAACTATCATTATTTGCAGAGGATATGATAGTTTACTTAAGTGACCCAAAAAACTCCACCAGAGAACTTCTACAGCTGATAAACAACTTCAGCAAAGTGGCTGGTTATAAAATCAACTCAAGCAAATCAGAAGCCTTCCTGTACTCAAAGGACAAGCAGGCTGAGAAAGAAGTTAGGGAATTAACACCCTTCACAATAGCCACAAACATCATAAAGTACCTTGGCATGACTCTAACCAAACAAGCAAAGTTCTGTATGACAGGAACTTCAAGTCCTTGAAGAAAGAAAGCAAAGAGGACCTCAGAAGATGGAAAAATATTTCTTGCTCTTGGATTGGCAGGATCAATATAGTAAAAATGGCAATCTTGCCAAACGCAATCTACAGATCATGCAATCCCCATTAAAATCCCAACTCAATTCTTCATAGATCTAGAAAGAGCAATTCTCAAATTCATCTGGAGCAAAAAAAAAAAAAAAAAAAAAAAAAAAAAAAAAAAAACCAGGATAGCTAAAACTATTCGAAACAATAAAAGGACTTCTGGGGGAATCAATATCCCTGACCTCAAGCAGTACTACAGAGCAATTGTGTTAAAAACTGCATGGTATTGGTACAGCAACACACAAGTAGATCAATGGAATACGATTGAAGACCCAGAAATGAACCCACAGACTTATGGTAACTTGATCTTTGGATCTACAATCTTTGGAGCTACAATCATCCAGTGGAAAAAAGATAGCCTTTTCAACAAATGGTGCTAATTCAACTGGAGGTCAACATGCAGAAGAATGCGAATCGACCCACTCTTATCTCCTTGTACTAAGATCAACTCCAAGTGGATCAAGGACATCCACATAAAACCAGACACACTAAAACTATTAGAAAAGAAACTTGGGAAGACCTTGGAGGACATGGGCACAGGTCGAAAGTTCCTGAACAGAACACCAATAGCTTATGCTCTAAGATCAAGAATTGACCAATGGGACCTCATAAAATTACAAAGTTTCTGTAAGGCAAAGGACACTGTCAGAAAGACAAAATGGCAACCAACAAATTGGGAAAGATCTTCACAAACCCCACATCTGACACAGGGCTAATATCCAATATATACAAAGAACTCAGGAAGTTATACCCCAAAGAACCAAATAACCCTATCAAAAAATGGGGTACAGAGCTAAACAAAGAATTTTCACCAGAAGAAATTTGGATGGCCGAGAAACACCTTAAGAGATGTTCAACATCATTAGTCATCAGGGAAATGCAAATCAAAACAACCCTGAGTTTCTACCTCACACCAGTCAGAATGGCTAAGATTAAAAACTCAAGAGACAACAGGTGCTGGTGAGGATGCGGAGAAAGAGGAACATTCCTCCACTGTTGATGGGATTGCAAGATGGTACAACCGCTCTGGAAATCAGTCTGGCCGTTCCTCAGAAAATTGGGCATGTCACTTCCAGAGGACCCTGGCATACCACTCCTGGACATATACCCAGAGGATTCCCCTGCATGCAATAAAGAAAAATGCTCCACTATGTTCATAGCAGCCTTATTTATTATAGCCAGAAGTTGCAAGGAGCACAGATATCCCTCAAAGGAGGAATGGATACAGAAAATGTGATATATATATATATATATATATATATATATATATATATATATGCATGCATGCAATGGAATACTACTCAGCAATTAAAAATAATGTATTCATGCAATTTGTAGGCAAATGGTTGGATCTGGAAAATATCATCCTAAGTGAGTTAACCCAATCACAAAAGAATACACATGAAATGCAATCACTGATAAGTGGATATTAATGAGCCCAGAAGCCCTAAATAATCAAGGCACAATTAGCATGTCAAATGATTCCCAAGAAGAAGAAAGGAGGGGACCCTGAGCCTGAAAAGACTGGATCCAGTTTTGTAGGAGAGTACCAGAACAAAGAAATGGTGAGGGTGGTGATTTGGGAATAGTTGGTGGGAGAGGACTTATAGGACATATGATGGGGGTGAACTGGGAAAAGAAAAAACCTTTGGGATGTAAACAAAGAATATAGAATAAAAAAATGAAAAAAATATTAAAAGATTAAGAAAAAGTTGGAACTCTGAAGAAAAAATTTGAAAAAGTATCAAAAAATGGAAAGATCTTCCATAATCAGGAATTGGTAGGATCAGTATATTGAAATAGTCATCTAAAAGCAATCTTCAGATTCAATGCAATCTCCATCCAAATTCCACACAATTCTTCACAGTTCGTGAGAGGACAATTTGCAGCTTTGTATTGAAACACAAAATAGCCCAGAGTACCTAAAACAATCCCAAATAATAAAAGAACTGCTTTAGGTATCAATAACCCTGATCTCAAATTACTATAGAGCTATAGTAATAAAAACTCATTGTTTGACTATAAACAAAAACAATATTTTTATAAAATATTATATATAATATAAACAGTAATAATATATATACACCAAAATGCACACTTGCATAAACCTAGGATCTTCAGATGGTGCTTCTTAAAATACACATGTATAAAAGAAGTACACATGGAATCACCAAATAAAAGGGGTACAAAACTTCAACTAGTCATTATATTGACCAATGTTTTGTGAAGAATGTCCCTCAATAATCTATAATTGGATAATAAAAGTCTAGAGCCTATAACTGGGCAGGAGAGAGAGGAAGATGAGACTTGAGATCGAGTAGCAGGTTTCAGGTAGAAACCACAGGGAAAAAGAAAAAGTTAGGGGAAGAAGGAAGTAGCCATTAGGCAGGTTGAACCATGAGGATGGACTGAGACCATATGGCCAATATAAAACCACCCTGAGGACACACATTTAGCAGAAGAAACAGAACAAGTCTCAGCTGGCAAATTACATGGGTTCTATGGTAGGGGTGTAGGGTTAGAATAGTTTAAAATTACCCCATTTAGGCTTAAGGTTTGTTAATAAATTACCAGGTTTCATATATTTGGGTACTGTATGGGTTAGAGTGAGTCAGAATTTGCCATAAAAGTACTATTATGTTAGTATTCATGGTATTGAAAGATATTCTGCATCCTACCAGATTAGCATGGTAAACACCAACATAGCTACAAAGTTTTTGATCTATGGTGGGTGGTGAGCTGCCTACAGGGTGTGCTGGTACAATATTCACACAAATTTTGTTGAAGTAACCAACTTCTCACTGATTAAATTTAAGGTATACTCCATGAGGTGGAATACATTCATGATATTGCTTGGGTAGGCAAGAATTTGAGCATTAAGTAGGCAATGGACCCAGGGGAAACCAAGTTTTACTATTCTTTTAAAGAAAAGTAGCACTGAATTGATATCTTAATGACATTCTGCTATACATATATAGATTAGTGCCTTGCTCATCCATCACAGAGAAGCTTCCTCCTATAATACATAGGAACAAATGGAGAGAAAAGAACACTCTACCCTAGATTGGATGTCTCCATCAAATCCCTCCCTTGGGGCTAGGACTATATTGAGGAAGAGTGGGTCAAAACCTTTTAAAAAGCTGATGGGGATGGAAGACAACAAGGAAACATGGCCTTCTAGATACAAGGAAACCAATGCACATATAAACTTACAGAGACTATAGCAGCATGCACAGCATCTGAAGAAAGATTGGGTCTCAGCACTGAGAGGGGAAGTTGACAAAAACATTCCTAAGATAAGTCAATTGAAAGTGTTGAGAATGGATAATAGAACAGGAATGGTTAAACTGAGGTGGAAGCATGATGAGGCAGTATAGAGGAGAGAATTCTAGGAGCATAAATTATACTAAACATATTTCAAAACGTAATAGGAAAGCCTACTACTGTACTCACTTCTTAACATATGATATATGATAGTGTGAAAGATTAGATAGATAGATAGATAGATAGATAGATAGATAGATAGACATAATAAATGGTAGATTATTGGTAGATACACAGACAAATAGATGGTAGATGATAAGTAATAGATAATAGAAAGATAGATAGATAGATAGATAGATAGATAGATAGATAGATAGATAGATAGATAGACAGACAGGTAATAGATGAATAGATGTTAGGTAGATAGAGAGATAGAGTTGATAGATAAATAGAATTTAGTTTTTGTTACTCCACAACAGATTGACAGTGCCACCAGTAAACATCATAGATTAACATAAGACATCCTGAGTTGTAGGGATCTGATAACAGGTCATTACTATTTGTAGTAGTTAACCAGTAAAATCTCAAACACCCTCAAACATTACAACATCATATGATATTATCATTGCTAGTGATGACCCTCTAAAACATAAGACCTTATTGATCGAGACACACATGTCTGAGTCACAGCACATGGGAAAATAAACTGGAACAAACCTGGATGCTTCATCCACATTGGCTAGGTTTATGGAACTTGAAGGTGCTATCATGCTAGTGGAAGAGAAAAATGATCAACAATCTTACCTAGATGTGATCCCTATAAGCTACAATAATGGCTACCCTGGAAAGATACTCTCCCTTGTACAATATGGCATGAACGGGAGTAACCAGCCACT
This sequence comes from Apodemus agrarius, assembly GCA_964023405.1. Lineage (NCBI taxonomy): Eukaryota > Metazoa > Chordata > Mammalia > Rodentia > Muridae > Apodemus > Apodemus agrarius. Next base: position 39,021,227 of record OZ030006.1, on the reverse strand, counting down.
CTTATCCTACACTGATGTCTCTCTCCAAAAGGTGAACCCATTCATAGTCTCATATCAGGCCAGAATCTATGGATACAGAGGGTATAGATAGTAGGGTTATAAACCTTACTAATGAATTATTATTATTTGGTAAATGGATACAATGCTAAACTTAATCCTAATGATTTGCCTTTTTACTTATAGATTAATGCATCTCTCAACCTTCACTAATAAAACTCTATTTAAAATGTCTGGTGATTTACACTGAAACTCATAACTGGTCAAGGCTCAGAAAATAAGTCTGCAGAGTGCTCAGCCCTAACTGGTCCATCAATATTGCAATACTTCTTCCCAAGGCTGAGAGAACATTGCCTAAGAGGGCATGAAAAATGTATAACCAGGGGATTGGATGACCATAATGCATCTGCACATAAGAACTCAGACAGTTGTGATAACATGCATAAAGCCTATGAAAGCTCAAGAAAAACAAACACATATAATAAAGAGTAAAGTTAGCCACAAATTCCCATGCTACCTAAGGAGCTACTGACAATTGATAGGTTCTTCAACAGGAAGAGTAAAGCCCCCTGGTAAATTGACTATGCTCCAGTGGAAAACCATATGGCCAAGAATATACAGACACATTAAATTGGACTTGAGGGATTAAAAACAAATTACACAAAATTGGGTGGCTAAGACTGTGAGATGGATCTTGAAAGAGTTAGGCTAGGGGTGAATAAACTCAAAGCACATTGTTTAAACTCTCAATAGAACCACTAGGAAACTTTAGCAATTGTCCTTGAGTTCAAGCCAAGATTAATAAAAACACTAGAACAAGCAAATTTTAGCTTTTAGGTAGCTCTTATTAATGAGTTCTTGCTGCCATCAGCCTTAGTAATGAAATACTGACTTCAATGAGAATAAAGATATAAAAATGAGAGTTGATTTCCTACATACAATGTATATTCAGAAAACACTACTTATTAGAAGCTACAAAGGCAATCAAGAAACAATAATAAGAGGGATTAAAAAATAAATATTCCTCACTGGAACTAAAGGGCAAACTGTACATTAAAATTGGTTAGTATAGCCTGCTTTGTATCCATAAAGATGCCAATAAGAGTCATCATACATAGACTTCTCATTCTTGACAGAAATGTCTTATTCAATCTTAATCCATAAAGTGTGAAATTTTAGCTTCATTTAACTACATGATCATCACATCATTGTCTCTGGACAGAAGAGTCTGCAAATTTTCTAGTCTATATAAGTTGGTGTGATTCTCTTCTTTAATTGTCAAGCATTGTCTATCTATCTTAGAAAATGAACAAACCATTCAACTCAAAACAATGCTTAATATAGAATTAAAGTGTTACAATGAGAATAGCATTCTAAGGTTACATGTTCATGCTAATTTCATTTTCTACTTTTAAGAAAATAATGGTTTTCTGTACATTTGGAATAATTCGTTATTTTACTTTCTAATATTTTTCTTCTTAATTGCCATTGGTTTTCTTTTTTAAAAATATTATAGTTGTTAGAAGATACACTTTTGTAAAAGTCATACATAAATATATAAACATTCTAATTGTAAGAGCCATAATTTGAATCAGTGATGGAATATGTAACATGGTTGAAAGCAGAAATTTGCATAGAACTAATGCCATTATACTCTCTGAACAAATTCATTATACTTTTTACAAGTAATATAGCACCTAAATATTATAAATCTATTTGTCTAGAGTATATCTAATAATATCACCAGGAACCTAAAAGTCTAAATTTGTATATTGCCATGAATTCCTTAGTTTCAAATTTCATAAAAATGAAATTCAGAATACGATCAATCATAAAGTCTTAATTGATCATAAGTGATTGTTCATTAATGCTGAATATTTAAGATATACAGGGCCTAAACAATAAAAATTCCCAAGACCAATAATTTTTCTTGTATTTAAAACTACTTCATTATAAGCTAGTAGCCTAACATAAACTGGAGTAAGACCAAGAAACAAAGAAACCCTGCACTCACTGAGGAATGAACTGAAAACCTGACCATTGCTGAGCTGTGATAAGTCATGTTTGAAGTCAAAGAACTGACCCCAAAAATGTCTGAAATCCAGTAGTTTTTCACATTGCCCCCAAGCCAGAAGGTCCATCACCTAAAGGTTTTCATTTTCAGGCAAATATATTACCATGAAGAATAGGAATATTTAGCCCCCAAACTGTGGCATTATTCATTGCTGATTCTGAATAGTGTGAAAATTTTTGATAACTCAGTCTTTTGCTAAGTCCTACCCTGTAATGTGCCTAGGAGAATGGCTCAGCATATTCACAAAAATGTTCCTAGTATGTCTGCAAAATTCCATTTCATTTATATATCCGTGTCTTCCAACCAAATCACATAAGTGATTCCCACTTCTTTGACTGGTTTAACATACACATTCTAGTAGGTTATAAAAGTATCATCCATGCTCAGAGAAAAAAATCATTTTAACGAAGTCATACATTTTTATAAAAGAAAGAAAATAAACATTATTTCATGTACTTCCCTTACTTTTGTGTTTTAAGAAATCAACTGAAGGGATGCTATGAACATAGAGGTCATTGTCACCCATTTAGAAAAGTTCAGTCTTACAGTCAAATATATTTTAAACACCTTGAGATACCTGAATAATGAGCATAATCTAAAATTAGAGACAGCTTTGTGGAGCAGGTGACATGAGGTAGTTCTTGAAGATCGGGAGAATTTTGACAGGTGGAGACACAGAGGAAAGGCATCCTGGGCTAAGAAACTGACATGGAGAAATGTTCAGAAACTGACAGGTACACTGGGGTGGATGGAATATAGGGCATTTGAGATGGAGGAAAGACAGAAACACTATATACCATTTAAATGTACATTGAACAACACTGTAAGACATTTGGACTTACTGTTCACAACAGGAAAACAAAGTTTCTGTTATTTAAATATAGTTTTTAAAGTTTCTATGGGAATTCACGAACAGATTTATAATAAACAATAAAAATAATGCATCAGAACTAGAAAATGTCTTAAAATGAATACAGGAATCTCGAGTTTCAAAACATTCTGAACAAATATTACATTAGAGTTTCTAATAGTCAGAGAATTTGACATTTAGAATTTATACTTAACTATAGTTGTGCTCACATATTTCAAGATAAAACTTAAAATTTTAATCTGTGAAATAGTGTCAATTGGAACCAAAATTAACCATTAATATAATCACCAATAAGATTTGTTTTTAGTAAAAATTTTTCCATGAATCTAACATTAAAACAAACACTATGAGATATTCTTTAATTACTTATGTGTTACAAATTTAATTAAATATTAGCAGTTGATTGCTATTCCTGCAAGACGAAAATACACTAAACAGTTTTGAATGTTCCTCATGTTGGTATTTAAAATAGAATGTGTGGAAAGTGAGAAGTACTTTTTAAGTACATAAGATATCTAAAAGAATAATTACAAATATTGAAAGTCACATTGGAAAATTCAAAAGATATGAAACAAACCATTCTTCTACAGATCAAGGACGCCACTACAAACATTTGGTTTATTCTTTTTACTTTACTTTCAAATTGCTAACTTGTATAATTTTTTACAAAATGGAATCGCTATTCTTTTATTTCAAAATTATTGATTTCATTTTTTGATATTTAATGTGATTGCATCATTTCCTTATCTCTTCTCTCCCTACAAATCCTCCCATGTAAATATTCTTTCACTTGTAAAAAGCCATGGCTTCTTTTTCATTCACAAATGTTACAATACATTTGTATGTGTATATTCCTAAATGCATAACTATATCATTAGTTCACAATTTGGCACTGGACAATGAATTGGTAGGCCTTGTTTGGAGAAGACTATTTCTCCTGCTCTGGGCATTCCTAGTTGCCTCTTGTTCTTTGTGTAGGGTTGAGTCCTCATGGACTTTCTCTCACTCCCACTAGCTTGTCTCTTCTTTTTCTTGTTCAACTCATGCTTAGGCAGTCATGTTGGTGAGACTTTATGGACATAGTTTCTGAAATTATTAGAAGACACAGTTTCACAGGAAGCTCTGTTCCTCTGGTTCATCTGATCTTTCTGCCATTTTTTTTCAAAACAATCTGTGAGCTCTAAAAGGAACAAAAATATCTAAAAAATTACTCATGCTACTAAAAATAATGCCATTGTAGGACTCAGGAAATGAAGAAATATGTACAAAGTAGTACTAATATAATACAACACATTGAAAATTTAGACCTTTATGTCTTTAGTTTTGGATGTACAGCTTTAGATGCTGAAAATACAAATGACATAAAGGTTTAAATTCAATATTATGTGAAGATTTAATTTAATGACAATAAGAAATAATGAAGAGAAGAGAATAAATATATTCGGGTTCTCTGAAGAAACAGAACTGATAGATTAAAAGGGATTTGGTAGAGAGACTTTCATACAGGTAATTCAACAATGGCTATCTCCCAAAGTTAAAGTCAAAATTCTGGTAAATGTTCCCTTCAGACTGACGGTGAAAGCAGTTGTAATCTGGTGCTGGATTAGTGGAAGATTCTGAAAATCTTCTGACTTGCAATCTAAGTTGGAATGCTGAAGAAACAGGTTCCAATCCCAGGAAAGGAATGCTTTAGCAACTTAGATGAAGTTGCCAGCAAGAATAAGGTCAAGAAGAGGAAAAGCAAAGATACTCTACTTCCATGTTATTTTAAGTTGGTGGTCACCAGAAGGTAAGGCTCATATTTAGGGTCTCACATCTCAAAGTATGCAATCAAGGAAATCCTTCACAAGCCTCCAGATGCTTAGTTTTTAGCTGATTTAGATGCAGTCAAGTTATCAATCAAGATTATCTCACACACACACACACACACACACACACACACAAATATATAGAAAATAAAGAGAAAAACACTGAAAAAAATTACTTCTATACAAACAATTTAAAAATGAGAAATTCCTAGCAATATTGACAACTAAGAAAAAATAGATATTAAAAGATATCAAACCAAGGACTCAAAGAAAATAAGGCACTGTAAACAATACAGAGCTAAAAGAACAATTAAAATATTATAAATAAGTTTGATAACATTTTACAACAACATAAATGAACAAGCTTCTCAGGAAATATAAATGAGCAAAACTGACATACAAAAAACACCAAACATTTTGACTTTTTTATCACAAAAAAGTATTTGAAATCTAACAATTTTTCCCTTGAAAGAAAAAGAAAAATCTCTAAGGCCAAATGCATTTCATCAAACATTTAGTGAAATCTGAAAAATTAAAGCGGTACATACCATATTTTATTTTATTATAACCTGATAAACTTTAAAAGAGTAGAAAGAATAGGTCAATAATTCCATCTTCATACTGTCATGGTTTTGAGAATGATTTCAAGTTGCAAACCTAATGAGTTTTCTCGCTGATGTTCATTATATTGATGGAAGTATTAAGAAAGACACATTGTCATGTCAGCATGTTTTCCTGTTTACTTTTTCCCCAGATCCTTTAGAGTGTTTCTGATGGGTTCTCATGGAAGTGAAGGCAGAGGGTTTCATTACAGGAAGAAAACCCTAACCAGCCTTCTGAGTTTAAAAGTGTTTTATAGTAGGTAGTGAGCTTTGTTTTAGGGTATGAAACTACCTCATTTTCTCAAGACTCCTTACTATGTGGATATTTCTGACAGCCAGGAACACTCAGATCATCAACAGGAGAATCAGTAAACAATAGTAAAATCAATAAAGATAAAATATCTTAATTCAAAGTAATACATAATGATGAAAAGAAATAGACTACAGGTGAATGAAATATTACAGAGTAACTCTTAAATTTTTATTTCAAAGAGAAGCCCATTGCACATTGTGAAGTACCATGTGGTTATATAAAGCCCAACACACATGCATGTGCATGGGTGCACACAGAGACACACAGACACACAGACACACACACACACACACAATCTGTAGTGAAACAATGACCATGATATATGAAAGAGTTGTTCAGGAAGACCTTCAAGACACTGATGAAAAATCGAAGAGGATACCTGATAATGCCAAGAGCTCCCACACTTTATTTTCATGAAAAATCACCATGTGTGTAACAATTCCACAACTCTAGGGCCCTTCATTTTATTTCAAGGTTTGTTATTCATTTTGTCGTTTATTGTTCATTAAATAAGATTTTCTGCATTAGGACTGGCAAAGGAACCAGAAAGAAACACATATAAAAAGATATAAATAAAATGTTTATAAGACTTAAAAATACATCATTTATTTTACATAATATGTCCATAAAGTGTATGCGAGCCCAGCTCTCAAAGAGGCTGAGCATAATGTGGATCTGTCTTCAGCACATGCAAGTTCCCTGCTTCTACTGCATTCTGCATTTTCCTTTTTGCTTATTTCTCTCTTCCAGTCTCAACTTCGCATATTTTTCTTATGGCTTTTTTATTATAACCTCATGTTCAGATTTTTAAACCTCATTAGCTGTCTATGCTTCTCTTCATTTTAAATCCCAACAGTTTTGTGCTGTGATGATTTTCAGCCAAAATTTTGAGAATGAGAAGTTTGTATTCTTGTGGCCTATCCTCTTAATTATAAGTTCCCACAAAACTCATTAGTGAGAAGAGCCATGTACAGCTGGATGGTAAACAACTCAATTGAAAAGCTTTATACTTGCAGGTATTAAAATAGAGCAGCTTATTATTTTTTTTTAATATCTGTGTCTACACAGATAACCCCTCCCTGCTGGGTAATGGAAATTCTAATTATTCCTCTCTTTCTCTGGTCTACATTCAACCAGCCAACTCAAACTTAGCAATCTCATAGAAAGTGCTTCATCTTTCAATTTCTTCCTTCCTTCTCCTACTTCAAAGATGAGGAAGCTTGGCTAGTTAAACAAGCTTAAGGTCACACTCCTGGTCAGTGGCAAGGACAAGGCTTGATGCTAGTTATCTGTCTTTAGAGCCAATAACCATTATTTAAAAAAGAGAAAAAAACAAAACTCCATACTTCGAAAAATCATTTACTTAGGATAGCACTAAATAGGTTTAATATACCAAGGCATCATCAAGGGCTCTTATTCAATACATGTTGATGTACAGGATACACAAAATATTTTGATATACAGTAGACTGTATAATCCTTGTATCTGAAGGTGAAATTTCAAATATAGTGTTAATTCTTGATAGGATTATTGGTTTCATAAGACACTACAAGTAGAGAATTAGTGAAACTGGGTCATCGGTTCTTGCAGAAATTTGGTTTCCTTGGGAAAGCAGAAAGAAGTTGTCTTAAACCTCTGGTCTTAACCCATTTAACAAAATTTTAATGTACTGTTTTGTTTTATGTGGTTTTGCTTAAAGATACTTTTATTACATGTTTTTAGCTCACCGTCATGAAATTTGTTCTCACTCTTGAATAACGCATATATACAAATATTTTCCCCACAAGATGTCTTGTGGCCATCTTTGGCTCAGGTCAAAGTGGATAGGAGGATTTTAAACACAAACAAATAAGCAAACAAACAAGCAAAAGCATAACATAGAGACCAGGGCATTATGCTTGGTTGACCTGGGAGGACTACCCCTTTCTGAAGGGGAATGGAGGAGGTATGGAAGGGGAGATTGGAGCTGGGGAGCAAAGGGAAGGAAGGGCCATCAAAATGTAATATATGATAGAATAAATTAATAATAAAAATGAAATCATGGTGTTAATGCACCATAAAAGTATAAGTGACCTATTGTCTGAAAACTGGAACAAGACAGCTGACTGTTGTTGCCCCTTTCTACGTTAGCTAGGACCATGTGCATCAAGCACCTTCACTTTTCCCATGCTGTGTTTATTGCATATCAGATAGAATAAGAGACCTAGAGTACTGGCATTGGGGTCCCAATATATTTTTGAGAGTAACATGATTTACAAGTTTGAGATCTTAGAAGTAATCATAATTATCTGTGCCCTATATTGGGGAAACAAAAAGCACACTTATTAATCAAGCACTAAAAATAATAATAATAATAATAATAATAATAATAATAATAATAATCTGTGTCTTCTCATCCCAGGTTCAGAGCCAAAGCCATAGAAACTTTAGAGATTAGCTCTAGCCAAGAAAACTGAGAATGCCAAGAGTGATATCAATAACACTATGTTTGGTTTCTGTATAGTTGCTTCTACTGTAACTTGATGGACATCAGTGATACACATTGAGAAATGGAGAATTGCAAACAAGATGATATTGTAAAGAAGAACCAGTGAATATGAATCACATTCTGCACATATCATTTTCAATTTACTACCTACTTGAAAATGCCTGGAGAAAGTGTGAAGATCAGTTAACATGTGATTTGTTATAACTCATGCCTAAATAAATATTGAACTTATTTTTGCCTAAAGATCTAGTGTGTACTCGATGGCAAGATTTCTTCAAGGCTGAATTCCGGGCCGACAACTTTACAGAAGCTAGAAACATTTTCAAAACAAAAAGTTTTAGACATCATACCAAGCTTATCAAACTAGAAATCCTCCAGAAGAGACAGAAAAATCTGTGTGATAACAGTCCCCAACATAATGAAAGATGATCCCTTCACATCATACTCATGAAAAGTATTGCATTGTTTTCATTCATGTTTTATTTCTCCCAAAGAAAAGCTTTAATTTACAAGTCTTCACCTTAACTGTACTGTAAAATAGATTAGGACGATTTTAAAAATTACAGTACCCATAATGCATCCCATAAAGATTGTATCAGGCAGGACCCAATTAGCAGGACATTTTGTATTCATATACACCCGCAAATATTCTGGTGCACAGCCAATATTTAGTACCAAATCAATATTTGGAACATAAATGGCAAGGTCATAAGCTCATCATAAAATTGTCAACTATGTCTAGAATCTTACAGGACTTCAGGATAAATCATTCTTTCTGAACTTTAATGCAATGGGTAACTATACTGTCAGTTTGAGGAATTAGTAAACTACATTCCTCTCCCACTTTACATAACAACATAAATACCTAATAATTCAAATAATAGAAATTTTAAAATGATTGGTATAAAGAAAAGTACTAAAATTATAGACACTGCAAGTTCTTGCAAAATCTAGAAGTGACAAGGGGCTTAGTACACCATGGTATAAACCAAGAGGTAAGAGTAGAAGATGACTAGATCCCAGTGTCCTGCCATTGGTGCAGGATAGCATCCTCACATTGTAATGGAGCCTGGTGCTTTCTCAGCCTTTGTTGTGCTCTGGCCTGCGGCTGCTGGTCAGACTGAATTAAGTATTCAATTATAGGGAGATGGTGGTACTTAACAATACTAAAAAGAATTATGTAAGTGCCTTGTCCTTACCGCCCAGTTTAAGGCAAAATAATATGGTGGCAAATCCTCAGCCATTTATTGGCTAAAATAAAGGAAATTAAAATTCTTTCAAGATCAGGAAAAGGTGTTTGAGACCAGGAGTCAAGACTGGCATCTTGCATCTTCTGGAGAACTCCAAGAAAGTGAGCTTTTCTGGGGAGTCCCACTGTCATCACAATAACGAGAAACCAACTATAATGGCTCTGAGGCTGATATGGAGTAATCTTAATATCAGAGTGATTGGGAGACAGAAAATTTTACCCAGAAAACATGCAGAGCTGTCTCTGATATTGATCTAGGGGACCTGAGTTTTCATGGCTGTAACAAGAGGAAATGCCAGCAGATGGCAGCATGAACTACTACACAGTGGGGGAATACAGCCATTTTAGTCAGGCCTGCCACGTGTGGATGAAGTGAATTTTAAATGTGGAAGCACCAATGACATTGCTCAATACCATGACTCTCCAGGCGGCCCTCGGAGTTGTCCATGCCTCTTCAGGAAGAAGTAGAGGTGGAAAGATTGAAGAAATCCCCAGCTGACATGCTTGAAGCTGGACTTATTCTGTCGTGCCTAGACTACATATAGCTGTCTGTTACAGGGTGGAACAGGAATGATTTTGAGAGGACACCGAAAATACAAGTTAAGTTTGGGCATTTCAAAGGATGGTGTGAACATGTAGTACATGAAAAATATATAGGAATATCTTAAGAGATGATTTTGCATGGCAAACATCTTATGGCCAGGTCAAGAGACAAAGGATGTGTTGCCCTTTAAGCCCATCCTTACACTTGGGTATATTCCCATTCTCTTTGATGTCTTTCTAAGCATCTCTCTTCCTTAAACCAAAATCAAAATATCTTTAATAAGCTATTACTCTGCTTTAGAAATAAAGGATAGCAAACATAACAAGGTTATATAAACAACAAACTTAATTTCTTTATATGTAAAACCATATACTGTCCACATACAATTTACTTTTTGTTAGACTAAGAGAACAGCAAATGAGAATTATCAGTAAGAACCTCAACATTCACCCATCCTGACTATGCCCTCATTGCAACAGAATACACCATGCAATATAATAAGTTGCCCATATTTTAACCTTGCATATAGAAACCTTTTATTCCTGTGATATATTCAATATTGAAACATTGCAATACTGGAATCTAAAAGATGTTTCCTAAAACTAAGCTATTACAGAATCCACATACAGGTTGTCCTTTCCCTCTTTGTACAGACTGGAGGAATCTTGCATGAAAATAACTTACTAATTTCAAGGGTCTAAAGTCTAGTATGGCTGCCTACAAAGAACCATTCATTCTAACTCATAGATTTTTATAACTCTTGATGTGTAGAAATAGACAATCCCACTTAATTCCCCACCAAACATCTAAATAGTATACATTTTAAACTAATATAAACAGTAATGAAAAAAATTATTATTGTAATCATATCTATGTGCCACCATACTCTGCCCAAATTTATAGTAGCACTTGTTTCCCTGTCTTATTTTTGTCTCCTAATTCTTAGTCTTTTGAATTATAACTTATGTTTGTCCCTTTCCTTTTCATTGTGGAACTTAAGAGGGAATGTTTTTATCGCAAGTGCCAAGAACAAAGCCTGCCAATAACTACATATCAGAGAATCAGGCACACATTTAAATCTACACCTTTACTGAAATTAATTTTACTATGTGATATAAGAACCTAAGCAGTGACCTTCCGCCCAGTCCTTTCTCCTGGAGCAGACTGCTATCTAGTCTGCTCCCCTAGAGATACCATTTCCTGAACCAGCTCAGAAGATTCACTGCACTCCGAGCATTGGTAAGAACCCTCTAGAAGTCCCACAGCTGCTGCTGAGAGCCCAGTAGACTCAGCAACCATCACCACCCAACTCCCCACATCAGAGTTGGCTAATATCCAAAATATGTAAAGAATTCAAGAAGTTAATCACCAAAATATCCAAACAACCCAATCAAAAAATGGGGTATAGAACTAAACTGAGAATTTATAACAGAGGAATCTAAAATGGCTGAGAAGCACCTAAAGAGATGTTAAAAGTCCTTAGTGATCAAAGAAATTCAAATCCAAAATGACTCTCAGATTCCACTCTACACCAATCAGAATGCTGTTGATCAAAACATGTTGACAAGAGTGTGGAGAAAGAGGAACACTTCTCCATTGATGGTGAGATTGCAAACTGGTATAACCACTCTGGCAATAAATTTGGAGGCTCTTCAGGAAGTTGGAAATCGATCTACCTGAAGACTCAGCAATGCCATGCTTGGGAATATGTCCAAAAGATGCCTCACCATGCTATGGGGACATGTGTTCCACTACGTTCATAGTGGCCTTGCTTGTGATAGACAGAAACAACCCAGATGTCCCAAGACAGAAGAATGAATACAGAAAATGTGGTTCAGTTACACAATAGAATACTACTCAGATGTTAAGAATGAGGACATCTTGAGTATTGGAGACAAATGGATGGAATTAGAAATATCGTCCTGAATAATGTAACTCCAAAGGACATGCATGGTATGTACTCACTAATAAGTGGATATTGGCCAAAAAATGCTGAATACCCAAGATACAGTCCACAGAACTCAAAAAGGTCTACAAGCTGAAGGACTCAAGTGAGGATGCCTCAGTCCCACTTGGGAGGGAGAAGAAAGCAACCACAAAGTAGGAGGCAGGGACCTGGGAGGGAAAGCAGATGGGACAGGAGAAGAGAGGACATGATTGAGATTTGGGTGGGGGAAAAGGACTGAAATCCCTGAGGGCCAGCAGAAAGAATGGAAACATGCAGCTTCAGGAGGTAGGAGGTTCAGGGGACCCTCCAGTATATAACAGAGACCTGGGAGGTGAGAGACTATCAGGACTCAAAGAGAGGGACTTTAGATGAAATACCCTACATTGTGAAGAGAGAACTTGTGGAGCTCACCTCCATCAGAAACACAGGGCATCAAGTGAAGGGTGGGTTTGCCATCCCACACTCAAAACTCTGAGCCAAAATTGTTCCTGAAAGAAATGTAGGGATGGAAATGGAGAGGAGCTTGAGGAAAAGAAGGTTCAGCAACAGGCCCAAAGTGGGATCCAGCTCAAGGGGAAGCCCCAAAACCTGACACTATTACTAAGGCTCACGAAAGAGGTCTTAGCATGACCTTACTCTGAAAAGGCCCATCAAGCAGCCGAAAGAGTCACATGCAGATATTTTCACCCAACCAATGGACAAAATTTCCTGACCCCTGTAGTTAAATTGGGGGAAAGCTGGAAAAACCTGAGGATGAAGGTGACCCTATAGGAGGACCAGCAGTCTCAATTAACTTGGACCACGAAGCAGCATATGCCAGCTGATATTATGCCCCAACATATATACACAGAGGACTGTCCATCCTGGGTTTAGTCAAACAAGCTGCACCTAACCCTCAAGAGACTGGAGGCCCCAGGGAGGTTAAAGGTCTGGTAGGGTGTAGGTAGGGTAGAGATATCCTTGTGGAGACAGGGGGTTGGGGGTAAGGAGGTATGGGATGTGGAACAGTCAGAGCGTAGACTGAGAGGGGAATAAAATCTGGAGGATTTTTTTTAAAGAACCTAAGCAGTCATCTAAGCAGTAGTATTATAACACAGTGGTCTAGTTTTATCAATTATGTTTATTATATGTCTTTTCCTTACATGATCACTTGTGATGTACTCTATCCATATCACATAATAAATAATGTTATAGAGTAGATTATCTTTGGGGAATTATACTGGTTGTTTGTCCATGATGCTTTCCACAGATACTTTTGACAGATTTTGATAAGTGACAGGCATGGATCCTCTCTAGTACTCTAGTGTAGAAACTCCTTGTATTATATACTTACTTTTAGAAATATTTTACAGATTTTAGACAAATGGTCATTTCTCACCATGATTAATTGAGTTGGGAATCAATGATATACATAGGTAATCTTTCCACTATGGTGTACATTTTTGTTCAATTACAAGTATCTATTTCAACATTATACTCTTCATTATGTGAGTTACACTTTTTAAATTAATTCTATTACTTTGAATCTTAGATCTTAGGGAAATTGGAAATAAGATTTAAACATGGTTTCCACTGTACTACTGAAAGGGGTCGATGCTAAAGACCTTTTCTACCAAGCCTGGTGACCAGAATTCCATGTGTGGAAACTACTTGGTGGAAGAGAGGAAACATATTCATAAGTTGGCCTGTGACCTCCACATATGTGTCACTGTACATCTGTCCTACATACACAAACACACACAAAGACTGCACTCTCACACATGCACTGTACATATCACTAAAATAGTATATAAATAAGTGTTTAAAAACTTAAAAATATTTTTCCACAATGTGCTATTTACAAAATTATTTCACTATCTTTAAAATGTATTAATTACATTGATTTTGCTTTTTAATACATATATTATGCTATTAATTGAAGATAATCCAAGGAAATAAGTAATTACAAATAACTATTCCACAGATGAAGTTTATTTCTAAGTTAGCTTTGTGATAGAGAAATAATTAAAATAATTTTCAGAGTGGGAATTCTACACCAGAGAGGAGCCCCTTAATCAGTTACCCAATGTAAAGTAGTTAACACTAATATCATAAAAAATAAACCACTCATATTATATAGACTGTGAAGGTTGTATTTATATATTTAAGAATATATAATACCATTATTTTATACTTATATATTTTATATTTTAATTTTATATATTATATAAATTAATATATATGCATGTAAATATAAATACATATATAAGTAGGTATGCATATATATATATGCAATTATAGAAATAGAGACAAGGCAGGTACATGGGAAGGGTTGGAGGGAGAAAAGGAAAGGAATTATATAAATGATATAATAATTGTAAAACATGATTTTCAGAATGACAAACTCCAATTAGAAAATGTAGTAAAATATTTTAATTTTAGAGTTTTATTTTAAAAATTTTGTTCTATTTTAAACTGCTACATAATGGAGTCTGAGTTTATCTTTATACACTATAAATGTTCAAAGATAATGTCTTTCTGAATTTTCTGAAGAGACTTTTGCACCCTGCCTCCCTGAGCTGGCTATGTGTTCTCTTTACCATTCTGCAGATGGATTATTCAGTGACCCCAAATTAATGTCAAACTGAGAGGTTAGGGTGTTGGCCTTGGGCAGTGTGCTGGAACCAGGCGAGTGCTGATAAGCTGTGGGAAGACAGCAAATGATTGGTAATTAGTCAGGAGCTTCTTGCTGCCGAAGACTAGTTTTGAGTTTGAATGATGAGACTAAGAATTTCTGGGGGGACAGGGGGCAGTAGGAAGAGATGGCTCAGCTGTTAACATCACTGGCTCCCCTTCCAGAGGTCCTGAGTTCAATTCCCAACAATTACATGTGGCTCACAACCATCTGTAATGGAATCTGATGCCCTCTTTTGGTGTGTTTGAAGACAGCTATGTTGGGCTCATATACATAAAATAAAATAAATGTGTGGTTTTATTTTAAATAAATTCTCCTAGTCGTAAATTTTACTTATTTTCAACCAAAAGATTCCCTGAGATTTAAGTAGATTACTACATTCACAGGAACTGACCACAATTATCTTGGCCCTCCTCAAGAGAAGATGGCACTGATAGATTTCCTTGTGATGGATAACTCGGTCACTCTACATTGCCTTTAATGACCATTTTATTCCCTTTTGCCCAAATAGAATTATTTTCATTTTTAATCTGTTTTCTCATGAAATTAGTGGCTCAGAGGAAGCATGAAAAGAAAATTCTGGAGTGAATAAGCTGCAGGGTGGTGTCATCTTTGAAGACTAAATTTCTACAATATGCGTAACTCTAGTATTCCAACGACCATATCCAGTGAGTCAGAAGGATGACTTATTATTCCATCAGCATTCCCCAAGCATGTGCAAGCCACCTCCATAATGGTCCACTGCAGTAGGACTATTTGTGGCTTACCACAATAGTCAATAAACTTTCTATCTCCCACTCTGACTCAGATCAAATGATTTATTGTACATTTTAAACTATATGAATGATGATGGCTATCTAAATATGAGTATGAGTTTATAGAAAAGTATAACTTAGGAGTAAAGGCAGTCCTTGCAGCATAACTGTAAGGACTTCAGCCCCATCCCCTGCATCCATGTAAAAATAATGAGTATGGTGGCATGCAGTTATAATCTCAATGCTATTGAACTTTTGTCAGGAGTTCACTGGCCAGTCTTCCTAACCAATGAAGCAGATCCTATTGAAAGAACTTCTCGGCAGCGGTGGTTTCCATCTTGCCTCTGGATCACCACAGAGAACTAACAGACAACGCCAGGTATGCAGACATATTCAGAGGCTAACATAGCTCGGGACTAAACCTGTCAGGCTTTTTCCTGCACGCAGAGCCTGTGCGGCTCTGTATGCGAACCCAGTCCTGCACCAACCCAGTGGGCGAGGGGGAGGAGTCATCTGCTCTGCAGAGAGATCAGCACTTGGATAAGGTCCCTGTGGCATCTACCATCTGTGCTCCCTGAAGGAGGAGACAGGCAGCTCCAGGTTCACAGATGCAACCCGAATGTAGCGTTGCTTGGGGAGAAAACATTAGGGCTCCAAGGGCACCCAAGAGGAAGATAGCACATCAGCAATCTGAGTGGAAACCCAGACATCCAGAGGTGTGGAATTAGCCTGAAGGCTCACAGAAGGTTGAAACACCAGCCAGTGACAACAACACCAATGCCAGAGATAACCAGATGGCAAAGGCAAATATAGGACCTTTACTAACAGAAATCAAGGCAATATGGCAGCATTTGAACCCAATTCTCCAAAAATAGGAAGTCCTGGATACCCCAACACACCAGAAAAACAAGATTTGGATTTAAAATCACTGGTCATGATGCTGTTAGAAGAACACAAGAAGGATATAAATAAAACTCTTAAATTAAGAAATACAGGAGAAAACGGATCAAAAGTTACACTTACAAGGGAAACACAAAAATCATTTAAAGATATTCAGGAGGATATGGGTCAAAAGATAGAAGCCAATAGGGAGGAAAGGCAAAAATTACTTTTAAAAAATACAGAACTTAGGTCAACAGGCAGAAATCATGAAAGAGGAAACACAAAAATATCTCAAAGAATTACACGAAAATACGAACAAGCAAGTGAAGGATATGAGCAAAAACATACAGAATTGAAAAACAGAAGTAGAAACAACTAAGAAATCGCAAAGGGAGACAACTATCTAGATAGAAAACCTTGGGAAGAAATCAGGATATTAGGGGGAAAACACCAAATTCAAGGAGTGAAACTACACCCTGGAAAAAGCAAGATAGTAACCTTCTTTCATCAAACCCAAAAGAAGAAAACCTATCAAATATAAAAAACAACATTAAAAATGACAGGAAGCAATAATCACTATTCCTTAATATCTCTTAACATCAATGGACTCAATTCCCCAATAAAAAGACATAGACTAACAGACTGGATATGGAAACAGGACCCAACATTTTGTTGCATACAGGAAACACATCTCAGTGTCAAAGACGAACACTACCTTAGACTAAAAGGCTGAAAGACAATTTTACAAGCAAATGGTCTCAGGAAACAAGCCGGAGTAGCCATTCTAATATCAGATAAAACTGACTTCCTACTTAAAGTCATCAAAAGAGACACAAAAGGTCACTTCTTGCTGGTCAAGGGAAAAATTCACCAAGAAGAACTCTCAATACTGAACATCTATTCTCCAAATGCAAGAGCACCCTCATTCGTAAAAGAAACTCTACTCGAGCTTAAAGCACACATTACACCTAACACAATAATTGTGGGTGACTTCAACACTCCACTCTCCTCAATGCACCGATCAGGAAACCAGAAACTAAACAGGGACACAGTGAAACTAAATGAAGCTTTAGACTAATTGGATTTAACAGATATATATAGAACATTTCATCCCAAAGCAAAAGAATATACCTTCTTCTCAGAACCACATGGTACCTTCTCCAAAATCAATCATACAATTGGTCACAGGACAGATGTTAACAAATACAAGAAGATCGAAATAATCCCATGCCTCCTATCAGATCACTATGGAGTAAAAGTGGTCTTCAATAGCAAGAAAAAAAACAGAAAGCCCACATACACATGGAAACTGAACAATACTCAATGGCACCTTGGTCAAGGAAGAAATAAAGAAAGAAATCAAAGACTTTTTAGAATTCAATGAAAATGAAGGTACAACCTATCCAGAGCTATGGGACACAATAAAAGCAGTGCAAAGAGGAAAACTCATTGCACTGAGTGCCTCCAAAAAGAAACTGGAGACAGCATACACTAGCAGCTTAACAGCACACCTGAAAGCCCTGGAACAAAAAGAAGCTAATTCACGCAGGAGGAGTAGAAGACAGGAAATCATCAAACTAAGGGCTGAAGTCAATCAAGTAGAAATAAAGCAAACCATACAAAGAATCAACAAAACCAGGGGCTGGTTCTTTGAGAAAAATCAAGAAGATAGATAAACCCTTAGCCAGACTAACCAAAGGAGACAGAGACAGTATTCAAATTAACAAAATTAGAAATTAAAAGGGGGATATAAAAACAGAAACTGAGGAAATTCAAAAAATCATCAGAACCTACTACAAAAGCCTATACTCAACACAACTGGAGAATCTGGAGGAAATGGACAATTTCCTAGACAGATACCAAATACCAAAATTAAATCAGTATCAATTAGATCAGCTAAACAGTCCCATAACCCCTAAAGAAACAGAAGGGGTTATAGCAAGTCTCCCAACCAAAAAAAGTACTGGACCAGATGGTTTTAGTGCAGAATTTTATCAGACTTTCAAAGAAGACCTAACACCAATACTCTTCAAACTATTCCACAAAATAGAAACAGAAGGAACACTGTCCAACTCATTCTACAAATCCACAATTATGCTGATACCAAAACCACACAAAGATCCAACAAAGAAAGAAAACTATAGGCCAATTTTCCTTATGAATATCAATGCAAAAATACTAAATAAAATCCTTGCCAACCAAATCCAAGGGCACATCAAAATGATCATTCACCATGATCAAGTAGGCTTCATCCCAGGGATGCAGGGATGGTTCAATATACAGAAATCCATCAATGTAATCCACTACATAAACAAACTAAAAGACAAAAACACATGATCATCTCATTGGATGCTGAAAGAGCATTTGACAAAATTCAGCATCTTTTCATGCTAAAAGTCCTGGAAAGAACAGGAATTCAAGGCCCACAACTAAACATAATAAAAGCAATATACAGCAAACCACTAGCCAACATCAAACTGAATGGAGAGAAACTTGAAGCAATCCCACTAAAATCAGGGACTAGACAAGGCTGCCATCTCTCTCCATATCTTTTCAATATAGTACTTGAAGTTCTAGCAAGAGCAGTTAGACAACATAAGGAAGTCAGAGGGATACAAATTGGAAAGGAAGAAGTCAAACTATCATTATTTGCAGATGATATAATAGTATACTTAAGTGACCCAAAAACTCCACCAGAGAATACCTACAGCTGATAAACAACTTGAGCAAAGTGGCTGGTTATAAAATCAACTCAAGCAAATCAGTAGCCTTCCTATACTCAAAGGACAAGCAGGATGAGAAAGAAGTTAGGGAAATAACACCCTTTACAATAGCCACAAACAATATAAAGTATCTTGGCGTGACTCTTACCAAAGAAGTGAAAGATCAGTATGACAAGAACTTCAAGTCCTTGAAGAAAGAAATCGAAGAAGACCTCAGAAGATGGAAAAATATTTCTTGCTCTTGGATTGGCAGGATCAATATAGTAAAAATGGCCATCTTGCCAAAAGCAATCTACAGATACAATGCAATCCCCATCAAAATCCCAAATCAATTCTTTATTGATCTAGAAAGAGCAATTCTTTTTTTTTTGCATTTTTTTATTGGATATATTCTATATTTACAATTCATTTCCCTTTTTCTGGTTCCCCACCCCCAAAGGTCCCACATGTCCTTTTCCCTCCCCCTGCTCCCGCATACACCCCCTCCCACTTTACTGTTCTTGTACTCCCCCACAATGTTTTGGTCCATTCTATCACCAGTGTCCACTCCTTTCTTCTTGTGAGACATCACTTGATATGTGATTTATGTAGAAAGAGCAATTCTTAAATTCATCTGGAGTAACAAAAAACCCAGGATAGCTAAAACTATTCTCAGCAATAAAGGGACTTCTGGGGGAATCAATATCCCTGACCTCAAACAGGACTACAGAGCAACTGTGTTAAAAACTGCATGGTATTGGTACAATGATAGGCAAGTAGATCAATGGAATAGAATTGAAGACCCAGAAATGAAGCCACAGAGTTATGGTCACTTGATCTTTGATAGAGGAGCTACAACCATCCAGTGAAAAAAGATAGCTTTTCAACAAATGGTGCTGGTTCAACTGGAGGTCAACATGCAGAAGAATGCAAATTGACCCACTCTTATCACCTTGTACTAAGATCAACTCCAAGTGGATCAAGGACCTCCACATAAAGCCAGACACGCTGAAACTAATAGAAAAGAAACTGGGGAAGACCCTGGAGGACATAGGCACAGGGGGAAAGTTCCTGAACAGAGAGAGCACCAATACCTTATGCTCTAAGATCAAGAACTGACAAATGGGACCTCATAAAATTACAAAGTTTCTGTAAGGCAAAGGACACTGTCAGAAGGACAAAACAGCAACCAACAAATTGGGAAAAGATCTTCACCAATCCCACATCTGACAGAAAGCTAATATCCAACATATACAAAGAACTCAAGAAATTAGACCCCAAAGAACCAAATAACCCTATTAAAAATGGGGTACAGAGCTCAACAAGGAATTTTCACAGGAAGAAATTTGGATGGCCGAAAAGCACCTTAAGAGATGTTCAACATCATTAATCATCAGGGAAATGCAAATCAAATGAACCCTGAGATTCCACCTCACACCAGTCAGAATGGCTAAGATTAAAAACTCAAGAGACAACAGGTGCTGGAGAGGATGTGGAGAAATAGGAACACTTTCTGTTGGTGGGATTGCAAGATGGTCCAACCCCTCTGGAAATCAGTGTGGCGGTTCCTCAGAAAATTGGGCATGACACTTCCAGAGGACCCGTCATACCACTCCTGGGCATATGCCCAGAGGATTCCCCTGCATGCAATAAAGACACATGCTCCACTATGTTCATAGCAGCCTTATTTATAATAGCAAGAAGCAGGAAGTAGCCCAGATGTCCCTCAAAGGAGCAATGAATACAGAAAATGTGGTATATTTATACAATGGAATACTACTCAGCAATTAAAAATAATGAATTATGCAATTTGTAGGCAAATGGATAGATCTGGAAAATATTATCCTAAGTGAGTTAACCCAATCAGAAAAGAATATACATGAAATGCAATCACTGATAAGTGGATATTAATGAGCCCAGAATTTCTGAATACTCATGGCACAATTAGCAAATCAAAAGATTCCCAAGAAGAAGGAATGAGAAGACACTGGTTCAGAAAAGACTGGTTCCAGTTTTGCAGGACAGTACCAGAATAGAGAAAGGGTTGGGGGGTTATTGGTGAATGAGCTGGGGGGGGCGAGAGGACTTATGGGACAAATGGTGATCGGGGAACTGGGAAAGGGGAAAGCCTTTGGAATGTAAACAAAGAATATAGAAAATAAAAATTATATATATATATATATATATATATATATACACACACACACACATATATATATAAAACAATTCATCCTAAAGCAAAAGAATATACCTTTTTCTCAGCACCTCATGGTACCTTCTCCAAAATCAAACATATAATTGGACACAAGACAGACCTCAACAAATATAATCAGATTGAACTAATCTCATGCCTCCTATCAAATCACTATGGAGTAAAGTGGTCTTCAATAGCAAGAAAAACAACAGAAAGCCCACATACACATGGAAACTGAACAATACTCTACTCAATGACACCTTGGTCAAGGAAGAAATAAAGAAAGAAATCAAAGACTTTTTAGAGTTCAATGAAAATTAAAGTACAACCTACCCAAATCTATGGGACACCATGAAAGCAGTGCTAACAGGAAATCTCATAGCCCTGAGTACCTCCAAAAAGAAAAGGGAGAGAATATACACTAGCAACTTATTGGCACACCTGAAAGCTCTGGAACAAAAAGAAGGTAATTCATCCAGAAAGAGTAGAAGACAGGAAATCAGGACTGAAATCAATCAAGTGGCAACAAAGAGAACCATACAAAGAATCAACAAAACCAGGAGCAGGTAGTTTGAGAAAAAACAAGAAGATAGATAAACCCTTAGCCAGACTAACAAAAGGGCCCATAGACAATATCCAAATTAACAAAATTAGAAATGAAAAGGAAGTTAACAACAGAAAATGAGGAAATACAAAAAAATCATCAGATCCTACTACAAAAGCCTATACTCTACACTACCAGAGAAATTGGAGTAAATGGACAATTTCCTAGACAGAGACCAAATAACAAAATTAAATCAGGATAAAATAGATCATCTAAACAGCCCCATAACCCCAAAGAAATAGAAGGGGTCATAGAAAGTCTTGCCACCAAAAAAAGCACAAGACCAGACGGTTTTAGTGCAGAATTCTATCAGACCGTCAAAGAAGACCTAATACCAATACTCTTCAAACTATTCCACAAAATAGAAACAGAAGAAACACTACAGAATTCATTCTATGGAACCACAATTATGCTGATCCCATAACCACAAAAAGATCCAACAAAGAAAGAGAACTACAGGTCAATATTCCTTATGAATATCGATGCAAAAATAATAAATAAAATTATTGACAACTGAATCCAAGAACACATCAAAACGATAATACACAATGATCAAGTAGGTTTCATCCCAGGGATGCAGAGATGGTTCAATATATGGAAATCCATCAATGCAATCCACTACATAAAGAAACTCAAAGAAAAAAAAAACCACATGATCATTTCATTAGATGCTGAAAAAGCATTTCACAAATTCAGCATCCTTTCATGCTAAAAGTCTTGGAAAGGACATGAATTCAGGGCCTGTACCTAAACAGAATAAAAGCAATATACAGCAAGCCAATAGCCAACATCAAAATAAATGGAGAGAAACTTGAAGCAATGCCACTAAAATCAGGGACTAGACAAGGCTGCCCTCTCCATATCTTTTCAATATAGTACTTGAAGTTCTAGCGAGAGCAATTAGACAACATAAGAACGTCAAAGGAATACAAATTTGAAAGGAAGAAGTCAAACTATCACTATTTGGAGATCATGTGATAGTATACTTAAGTGACCCAAAAAACTTCATCAGAGAATTCCTACAGCTGATAAACAATTTCAGCAAAGTGGCTGGTTATATAATAAACTCAAGCAAATCAGTAGCCTTCCTATACAAAGGACAAGCAGGGTGAGAAAGAAGTTAGGGAAATAACACTCTTCACAATAGCCACAAACAATATAAAGTATCTTGGCATGACTCTGACCAAATGAGTGAACGATCTGTATGACAGGAACTTCAAGTCTTTGAAGAAAGAAATCCAAGAAGACCTTAGAAGATGGAAAAATATATCATGTTCTTGGATTGGCAGGATTAATATAGTAAAAATGGCCAACTTGCCAAAAGCAATATACAGATTGAATGCAATCCCCATCAAAATCCCAAATCAATTCTTCATATATTTAGAAAGAGCAATTCTCAAATTCATCTGGAATAATAAAAAACCCAGGATAGCTAAAACTATTCTCAACAATAAAAGAAATTCTGGGCGAATCAATATCCCCGACCTCAAGCAGGTATTGCATAGTATTGGTACAGTGATAGGCAAGTAGATCAATGGAATAGAATTGAAGACCCAGAAATGAACCCACAGAGTTATGTTCACTTAATCTTTGATAAAGGAGCTACAACCAACCAGTGGGAAAAAAGATAGCCTCTTAAACAAATGGTGCTGGTTCAACTGGAGGTCAGCATGCAGAAGAATGTGAATTGATACACACTTATCTGTGTACTAAGTTCAACTCCAAGTGGATCAAGGAATTCCACATAAAACCAGACACACTGAAACTAATAGAAAAGAAACTGGGGAAGACCCTGAGGGACATGGGCACAGGGGGAAAGTTCCTGAACAGAACACCAATAGCTTATGCTCTAAGATCAATAATTGACAAATGGGATCTCATAAAATTACAAAGTTTCTATAAGGCAAAGGGCACAGTCAGAAGGACAAAACAGCAACCAACAAATTGGGAAAATACCTTCAACAACCCCACATCCAACAGAGGGCTCATATCCAATATATACAAAGAACTCAAGAAGTTAGATCTCAGAGAATCAAATAACCCTACTAAAAATGCAGTACAGAGCTAAACAAATAATTTTGTCTGAAGAAATTCGGATGGCTGAGAAGCACTTTAAGAGATGTTCAACATCATTAGTATTCAGGGAAATGCAAATCAAAACATCTCTGAGATTCCACCTCACACCAGTCAGAATGGCTAAGATTAAACACTCAAGAGACAACAGGTATTGATGAGGATGTGGAGAAAGAGGAACACTCCTCCACTGTTGGTGGGATTGCAAGATGGTACAACAACTCTGGAAATCAGTCTGGTGGTTCCTCAGAAAATTGGGCATGACACTTCCAGAGGATCCTGTCATACCACTCCTGGGCATATACCCAGAGGATTCCCTGCATGCAATAAAGAAAAATGTTCCACTTTGTTTATAGCAGCCTATTTATAATAGCCAGAATTCGGAAATAACCCAGATGTCTCTCAAAGGAGGAATGGATACAGAAAATGTGGTATATTTATACAATGGAATATTACTCAGCAATTAAAAAAATAAATTCATGAAATTTGTAGGTAAATGGTTGGAACTGGAAAATATCATCCTAAGTGAGCTAACTCAATCACAAAAGAATACACATGAAATGCAATCTGTGATACGTGGATATTAATTAGTCCAGAAGCTCTGAATACTCATGGCACAATTAGCAAATTAAAAGATTCCCAAGAAGAAGGAAGGAGAGGGCCCTAGTCCTGAAAAGATTTAATCCAGTATTGTAGGAGAGTACCAGAACAGAGAAATGGTGGGGGGGGGGGGTGATTGGGGAATGGGCAGAGGGAAGAGGACTTATGAAACATATGGTGAGGGGGGAACTGGGAAAGGGAAAAGCCTTTGGAATGTAAACAAAGAATATAGAAATTTTTTTAAAGGAGAAAAAAAAGAAAGAACTTCCCTCAAAAAACAAGGTGGATGGAACCTGTGGAAATGCATTAGAGATTGACACCTTTCTCTCTCTCTCTCTCTCTCTCTCTCTCTCTCTCTCTCTCTCTCTTCTCTCTCTCTCTCTCTCTCTCTCTCTCTCACACACACACACACACACAAACACACACACACACACACACACACACACACACCACACACACCTGTGTGCATACTTGTCTTAGTCAGTGTTCTATTGATCTAAAGAGACGCCATAATCAACTCTTATAAAGGAAACATTGGGACTTCCTTACAGATTCAGAGGTTTAATCCATTATTATCTTATTGGGAACATGGCAGTACATTGCAGGCAGTCACTATAGCTGAGACCTCTAGATCCAGATCCAAAGGTTGATAAAAAAGAAAGAGAGCAACTGGAGCTGGTTTGTGACTTTGAAACCTCAAAGGCCATATATCATATATCCTCCAACAAAGGCATACCTCCCAAGAATGCCATTCCCTGGTGACCAAGCATTCAAATCCATGAGCCTAGGGGGCGTCATTTTTATTCAAATCACCACATTCCATTCCCTCGACCCCCAATGACTTATAGCCATAATGTAAAACTTTAAAAGTTCCCAAAGTCAATAATATCAACACTGTTTAAAAGTTCAAAGTCTCTTCTGAGTCTCATGTCAATCTCTTACCATGATTCCTGTAAAACAAAAATCAAAAAGCAGATCAGATACTTCCAACATGCAATGACACAGAATATACATTACTATTTCTAAACTGAGGGAAGTGAAAAAAAAATACTGGACCAAAACAAGACCTAAAACAATCAAGGCAGACTCCAAATTCTGTTTCTCTATGCCTGATGTCAGATCTCCAACTCTTTTTACTCTTGTTGACTGCAACATACTTCTCTTTTTTGGGTTAGTTCCACATCCTATTAGCAGCTTTCTTTGGCAGGTACCTTATGACATTGGCATCTAGAACATCTCTGAATCTACAAGGCAATTTAGGCTTCAGCTTTACAATCTCACACAAAGGCATCTCGGATCTCCATGCAGAGACCCCACTGGCCCATGTCTGACCTCAGCAACTTCCCTTAGGCGTGGAGGAAGAGTCCATAATCCTTTTTTTTTTAATCCTTGACCAAAGCCAGAACTTATGTGATCAGTTATGGAACTTCTGCTGTTTTCTGGGACTAAAACAGGCTCCTCTTTTTCAAATACATTTTCACTGGCTAATAGTCTCTGTTTTTTAAATTCAACATCCTCCAAAACTGAAAATCACAAAGATATAGACCGCCCACTCAGTGTTTCTGTCTTTGCTGTGATTGCATTTTATTTATTTCTATATCATGTTTGTTGTTCTTGTCATTGACAAATCTAACACTTCCCAGATCCAGATCTGTGCCTTTCGGTTTTACTTCTTGGCATACTGTTCCTATTAGTGTCAGGAGTGTCCTAAATGAAGACTGTGTGGAAAACTATATGGATACTTACATTACAGTCTTGCAACCCATGTGAATCTAATCAAAGCAATAGTAGGACACCGGGGATGTAACAGAGGATGGGGTAGTTTGAGATTAGATTATAACTAGAGAATCAGGTAAGGAGATAGAGGGAAACAAGTGTTATGATGTGTATTAACCAAAATAAGTTGCATAAAGAAGCCTTCTGGAAATCTATTAGCTTGTAAACTAATTAAAAATTGTAACACACTTTTAAAGGGATTTTAATATAACAATCCTGCAGGGATGGACAAAATTACTCCCAGATGATGTGAACCATAATGAAAATCTGAGTACCATGCACATTCTTATGAGTTACTAATCAGAGGCACCAAACCAACACAGATTATTGTCACTGCTATATTACCATCATCACTAGATGGTAAAATGTTATAACTCACAATATCACTCATTTTGAATGCAGGACATGGAGAAATTAACCTTGACTGACCAGAAGTCTCCTCTTATTGGCTAAGCCATGTAATGCCAAATGGTGCTACATAGACTGCTAAGTAAGAAAAGACATCTATAATTTTACCTAGTGCTAGCCTTTGTATACTATTTTACTGACTTACCTAGCAAGATTTATGCCCAGATATCCAAACAGTTTCAAAATTACATATAGTCAAAATGCAAGTATAAGTGATTGTATATGCTCATTTGCTGATCATCTACAGGAACCTCTCACCTAAGTTCATGGAACAACTTGAAATAATGATAGAAATGAGTATAAGATGTAGTAGATAAGGACACCAGTAACTTTTGGACATAGTGTGGTTATTATGCATATCTACTCATAACAATTGTGGTTGCCTGACCAAAGACTGCACAATATTAACACAGTCAAAATACCAACATAAGTGGCAGAGGGCCCCCCCATGGCCCCATTCTTGGGAGAACTAGAGAGAATGAGTAGTTGCCGAATAAGACAGAATCATTCTCCTTTGGTGGTATGATTCTAGTAAGTTGTCTATACATCAGTGTGTGGTCTTACTCTATGTACGTTTGAGCAACACTAATTTGATGTAAATGCTTATCAACAACAACATAAACACTAATAATAATAATAACAACAACAACAAAAAACACACAATGGCATAAAATTTGGGGGGTGGAATGTATAGGAGGCACCGAGGAGAGTTAAAGGGAGGTAATGATAGATTGATAAGATCAAAACATTATAAAAATATTCAAAATTTCAAAAACTGATTTTTAAAAAAGTTCCAAGGGGAACAAAAGTAGATTGAACCACAAACATGTTTACTTTTCTCATTGTGGAAAATGAATGTATAAAAATTGAAATATCAGCTATCATCTTCCATTTGTATTATCTGAATTATCTTACTTGACTGTGTAGGATTTCCATGGTCTAGGGTGATAATGATAACACTCCTGAAGGGATAATGGAATAGGAGCTTGCACTGTAGCTTGGAACTCAGTGTCACCTATCTTCATTATGTTCAGCAACAATAAGAGAATAACCGTAGGGGAGAATCTGGGCAGTCACCTTAAATAACTGTTATGTGATAGTAAAAATGCCTGTCTATGTAGGTCTTCTGTCCAGTGAGTGGGGTAGAGATTGCATATTGTCTTGCACTGGCACATTTAATTTTTATTAGTTTATTATTTTTATATTTTTCAGTTTATTCCTCTCCACTATTTTACACATAATTATACCATCTGCCAATAGCAATGAGCTCATATTTTTCCCTCATGATCATTCTTTTATTTCAGTATCACATCTTATGGCTTTGATTATTTCATCCAAGATAATCTGATAACGATGATACTCACATTTGTTTTCACCTTGTTTTAGCTGGATACATTTAAAAATTAAGCCAATGAACTGAGTAGCAAATTATCACCAAAGTACCATATGTTAATTAAAGTTTACATTTTATAGTATTCCAAAAGATAATTTTTTTATTATTTTTTATTTTTTAATTTTTATTTTCTATATTCTATGTTTACATTCCAAAGGCTTTCCCCTTTCCCAGTTCCCCCCCACCATACATCCCATAATTCCAAAAGATAATTTTAAAAATAAAAAAAGTATGAATTTTTCTAGAAAGATTTGTTTTTCAGAATTAATTAAAATCAACATTTTTTCTGGCTTCTTAGTACAAACTAGTGCACCAATTATATTTTTGACATTGAACAAATTGTTCAATGTACATGATTTTGAATACAAAATAGGGAAAACAGGCAACCTCCCCAGCAATAATAATTGATAAACATGTTGTATACATTCCTGCCATCTAAGAGATTCATATTATACCACAGTCCCAATCAGCAAGCTTCTCATCCCACTAAAGGGAACAAATTATAACCCTTTCTACTGCCAGTAAACAGATTGCTGATTATACAGAAAGAGAAACAACAGATCCAGGACAGACCATGGAGATTATAGAGAAGCCATTCCCCTCCTAAAATAAGCAAATAGCAGCAGACATGTTTCTGAGAACATTAAAGGAAGCAGACAGATGTAGTATGATGACTTGCTAAATAAAAATCAAACTTTGAACAATTACATTAGCAAGCAATTAGAAACATCCATAAATAAAAGTAAAGATGCCACCACAAAGAGATCATGTGGATCAGCAATCCTTTTTTCTGTGCCCATTGTATTCTGGACCTGTCTGTGTTAATTAGTGTTATATCCAGCAATGGAAGTGAAGCATAAGACACTGGGACATATGAGCTGTTGTTATGAGAGGTAATTCAATGATATAAAGCAGAAGGTGTTCTGATGCTGTGCAAAAGGGGAAAAATGTCTCCAGCTGAGATATCAGCAAGTAAGTGACATTTTTTGCTGAAAGTGGATCCACACATCTTCCACTATGTGTTAAAAGCATAATAAAATATATTCACAAACAGGAAGAATTTTGATTATGTTCCAAACTCAACAGACAGAGATAATAATAGAAGGTGAATTAATATGCAGTTATTGAAGGTTACCATATGCAACAGCATTCTAGAGAATATACAAGTAACAGCTATTTGAGAAGGGCATCCTGCAGTGTAAAGATGACTGAAGTTAGTATCATGGAGTTAGTTAAGATATTTGCTATATGAGCATGGTGGTTTTGCAGAGACTATTTTTTTCTATCTGTCATACAGAGATAATGATACCTTGCATAAAACACATTTGTACAGCCTAAGGTAAGCATTCAGAAGAGATGGTTTGGTGCCTTGTTATTACTGATGCTAACCTGAGAAATAAAATAGACAGAGTAATGATATCCTAATAGAAGTGGAAACTAACACCATGAAAAGAAAGTTGCATGTCTAGTACTCTACAGGTCAAGAATAATGTGAGAAAAAAAAAGATATGGATAAAATGTGTGAAAAACCCAACCCTCACATGCATGGTAGTCATCATTAAGATTAGTTCCTTAGGACAGAATAGGAAAGATGAATGCCAGAATTACAAGTACACTTCGTACATATTATGAGTTGGTGTCCAAGTTAAAGCATTATAAATCCTTTCATTTTCAATTGTGAATCTGCCTTTCTCAAGGAATTCGGTTTTAGTTTCCATAAATCTCTCACAAGAGATAGCCCGCAAGGGACTCCACAATATTGGATATCAGCCTTGGTGCAGTTATTAATCATATGTATACAATTAACAGGGACACAGGAACACCGAGGTAAACATTATTTCTGATGCGCCTACAAGACTGTTTCAGGAGGAGTTACAGATATATCAGTAGGTTAACTTATCTATACTGGTTGAACATCATTCAATCTATTGTGGATATAATAGAACAAAAAGTAAACTAGAGAACAATTTGCCTAGTTCTTTTTTAACCTGCATCTCTGCTTAAGCTGGATTGTTTCATCTCATCCTCTGTTGCCCTTGAATGAAGTTCTCCACAGTTCTCAGGCTTTGTGTGCTAAATGGGCTTGTCCATCAGCTTTGGTGGTTCCCAGCTTGCAGATACCAGATTTTCAGAATTCTCGGTATCTGTATTCCATGAGGCAATTCACTGTAACCCCCTACACACACACACACACACACACACACACACACACACACACATCCACTTACAAAAACAGGCTTAGCTAAATACATTCTTGTTAGACATCAGATCACATATAAAAATTAGTTGGATAAGATTCTGTCTCCTGGTGACATCATTGTATAAGCGAGAATATTCCGATGTTCTCAAAGCTACAATCGTACCCAGGGTGTAGTACTGTCATTACACAATGCCTGACAGTATGCAGAAATGATGCTGGATGCTACCTTGAGATCCATAACAATGCTGTGAGCAACCTAAATACACTAAATATCCAATAGAATATATACTATGTCTGAGATTCTTCCCAGCTGGATTGTGTATTATGGTGTGCAGTCTGCATGCGATTTTGAGGGTGTGGTAGATGTGAAGTGTTTTTCTAAATTTCTATCCACTTAGAAACTTAGAGACATGGTATCACTGAACGAGGAGTCAAGCTCTTTTCAGCTAGATCTGTCTGTCAACAAGCTTGCAGAACAGCCTGTCTTTACTCCACCAGCTCTGGGGTATTCAGTCATATCTGGTGCCATATGATGTCATGGTTCTGAAATCAGGGCTTCTTCTTGCACAGCAGGAACTTTAACCACTAAGCAGTCTCCCAAGCCTGACTATGTCCCTGTACTTTTGTTACACTATGTTCCACATATTTGCTTTATTTAGTTCCTGAGACTCCTTTACTGTGACTCTGGGTTCTCTGACAGTGGCTTGTCTCATCAGTGTTATAGATCCTTTAGGACAGAGCACAGTATACAGAGCTCTGAGACGATTGCAGGGGCTTTGACACTTTTTCAAGGTCCTATCTGCATAACTTGAAGCATATTAATTTTAGTAGGCATATCATACCTTATTAGAGGGTTATTTTGACTATAAAACTTTAAAGGTATTTGTAATTTGATTTTAAATTTTGACCATGGGCCAAATGCTTTAATACCCATCTAGCATTTCTATAGTCTTAACCTCAAAACACATACCTGGGATTTCTTCCAGAGTTAAATAATCTAAATAAGTTACAAATTGTTTTAAGCTGTCATGAAATTTAACAATTAATGACAGAACTGTGTTCCATTTGCAGCCTTTTAAATAATGGTTTTAAAACTCATTTCAGGGCTATTACTTTTTATGCTTTGCATGCAATGTTTTTCCTTCATTTTCCCCCAGTTCTTAAATATTGTCAATGTTTTTTGAAGAGCTCAAAGTTTTAAGCACTGGGCTTATGGAATAACATGGATTTACCTGCCTGGATGCTTATAGGAAATAACTAGTATTTTTCATTTGGAGATTTATATATGCTACTGTGTAGAGCTAAGTAGTAGGTATTAATCATGAGGTTTTATTTCATTGATGGCATGCTTAGAAACTTAATATTGGCCACAATGGTAGCAAGCTAGAAAAGAAGCATTTATTAATCAGGACTTGAAAGTGCCTTTTGGAAATAGGACAGAAGCAAGGCCATCTGACTATAAAGTGTCAGATAGGGCAAGAGGTCTGAAATCAGAGGTACTACCAGCAGAAGATATCCTCAGAACCTTGCATAGAGAAGTTAGACCTCATACACAATGGTAACATTAGATCTGGGTTTTTTGTAGATTATCATTAAGAGATAAGGAACTTGAAGGGCATCTCAGGAACTTCATATTCATCTTATGTCCTCTCCTTTAGGAAGCTGCCTTGGCAGAGTCTGCTTTACAAACTGGTTATAAATGGATATAAATGTATTGTGGTATCCAAAGTTAAGGGAGGGGTTAAAGGGGAAGGTAATAGAATGGTTAGAGAGAAGGAAGAGATTTCATATGGCTGATGCAGACCTGCAAGTCACCAGTTGGATAGGGTTTTATTGTGGTTTCTATTTGTTTAGTTTTTACCATGCTGAGGTCATTGAGTTACTCATTAAAAACTTTTGCAACTTTATTTGCCCAACAAATGACAAGTGGGACTTTCTAAACTAAAATGCTTCTGCACAACTTCAAAAACAGAAGGTGGCAAAGAGGAAGTCCATAGAACGAGAGAATCTTTGCCAGCTATACATCTGACGAAGAAGTAATATCTAGAATATATAAAGAACTCAAAATACAAAAAGTCATAAAAACAAATGACTCATCAAAAATGCCTGGGACCTTAACAAACAGTTCTAAAAAGAAGAAAATAATGGCTAATAAATGTCTCAGAAATACTCATCATTCATCTTCCATGGTCATTAGATAAATCCAAATCAAACAGCTTAGAGATTTTTATCTTATCCCAATAAAAGTGTATGTGGGGAATCAATAAAGCAATCAACAATTTCTAGGAAGGTTGTAGGGGGTAGGGGAATCCCATTCACTGTTGAAGGAATAGTAAAGTGGTCCAACCAAGAAATGATTGTGGATAATACTTTAAAAGTTAAAAATATGTCTTTCATA
The DNA here is from genome assembly GCA_964023405.1 of Apodemus agrarius. Lineage (NCBI taxonomy): Eukaryota > Metazoa > Chordata > Mammalia > Rodentia > Muridae > Apodemus > Apodemus agrarius. The sequence goes on along the minus strand of OZ030006.1, from coordinate 38,988,674 downwards.
GGATCACTTTACACTACTCTTCCACATAAGTCCTAAGGACTAGACATTCTTTGCCACAGATTCTTGTTCAGCCGTGTTCATTACTGCTCTAGTCACACTAGTTAAGAAATGGAAATGCCATAAATGTCCTTCAACTGACAAATGGATGAAGAAATGTAGTACAGATGTGCAATGGAAAACTATTCTGCTATAAAAATATGAAACTATGAAAATTTCAGATAAATGGATGCAAACACAAAAGATAATATTTGAGTGTGATAGCCTAGACCTAGAAAGAAAAACATTGCAAACTTTCTTTCATCTGAGAATTCTGCCTTCAAGTCTTCAGATGGGAGTGGGTAACATGCCATAACTATCCAAACAAGAAAAAGAAAAATGGACCATTTCCTGAAGATGGGGTTGAAGAAGCAATAGAGACAGGAATAACAAGGTAATAGACATGAGGGAGTATATAAATATACATACATATCTGGTTTAAATGAAAGTTTCCTGTCTGGGCAGACAATGCTCCCTCCAAGAGTCAAAGACCAACCAGCAAAATCCTGAACACAAATCATGAGATTCCTTCTTTTGATTTGTTGGTCAGGATTGTACAAGAGACTCCCAAAACATTATATACTGTTACTATTTCCTTTGGTTGCCACATCTTGTTTATCTAATACCAAATTGTCAGCACATAAAACACATACACATGCACATGCACACACACACATGCCCATAGCATTAGACAAACTGATTGGATTATAGCTACATATTTAGGCAATTTAAAAGGAGGACATAAATTTTTAAAAGTAAAAGAAGTGCAAAGGGATATAAGGGGGAATTAAGCAATAAAATTACAATATCAAGATATAAAATAAAATAAAAATTTTAAAAGTCCTTTGTGGGATCTGACATTCCAGTGTTAGTTCCTTTACTACCAAGTAAATATTCTTCATTCAAGTATACACACTTAACTCTAGACAAACTAGAAATACAGAAGAAGAATTTTAAATCCTTGGTTAACATATATATTAAAATCTACCAAACCTTTGTGCTTTCCACATCACTAGACACACACACAAACCTATACACATTTTCTTTTTCAAAACAGGTCAGCTATATAACCCAGGCTAGCTTCAAACTTCCTACCTGAGCCAGAGTGCTGTGATTATAGTTGTATCCACCACATCCATCTCAGCTGAGCTGGTCCTTCAAAAAAATGACAATTAATTACAGTTAAGGACCCCAAATGCAAGACCTGAAAGAGAGGCTTTAGTAAACAGTAATTTATAATTGAGAAATTCAAATGTCTTAATGCCTTATAGCTATAGCTGAACCACACTGAATATCCAAGTCTTAATTATGCTTGTATTTTCATGAATTATTCAACTTTCTCTTAAAATGTGTTGGGTGTAGACTTACCCACCATCTGTTGGTATAAAGTTAATAGTTGTATAAAGTGCATTTCTCTTGGCAACATTGCTTTTGAGAATTTCAGTCTTTATCTGCTGTTGTTTAGATATGGTTTGTCCCCACCAGAACACATTCCAAAATTTGATTTCCCATATGGTAGTCCTGAGAGGTACTGGGATTTTTAAGAAGCAATTAGTTGAAAAGTATTCCTACCTTCATGCAGTAGTTAACATAGACCCCACAGTGTGGGTGATCTGCCATAAGTGAGGGTTGTTATAAGCCAAGTACAGCATCTCTGGCTCATTCTTACTCTCTCTACCTGACCACATGACCCTTCCTTCTTCACATCTGATCATACTTTGGTTTCCCTACTGTGAATGGAACAGCACAGAACCCTGAGCAGAGTTGGCACTTACCCATTTACAAAAGACACAAGCTAAAATAAACTTCTTTTCTTTACAGATTATGCATCTTTTTGCATTTTCTTATAGCCATAGAAACTGGCCTAAGACAATATCTATGTCTGGCTGTTTTCTTTCACTAAGAACTTTTGTGAGATAGGTAAAAAGGGGAGTGGTATTTTATATCTAGTATATTTTTGAAAAATATGAACAGTAGAAGAATAAAAGAAAAACACCATGAATTTCTAAAGCCTTACAGAGGAAGATTAGAAGGTAATATGTATATTTAGTATCTACTCATGTCTATACCTCTTCAAAAAAGCATTGCTTTCCAACAATTGTGATCAAATCCACAATCCCAATAATTTTCAACTCAGAAACCATGAATGAATTCCAAAAGTAATACAAGAACTGTCTAGATAATTTCAGATCCTTTTTATCTGCTTAAAAATCTTCAAAGGCATCCTACCTTCTCAGAGTCAAGTTTGAACTCCAAGTTTTCAAGGTATTTGGTGACTTTCTTACACAGGCAGATTTATTTCCTCTCCTTTTCCACACAGTCCTTCTGAACAATGTGTGTCAAATTTTTCCGTGTCTGAAATATACATTCTTTTATAAATCCTAGCTCCCTTCTTCACTCTTCTGTCACCTGTGTAAATGTCACCATGTGGTTAAGGATTACCTCAAAGTTAACTATTTACTTGAGTTCAGTGACCACAAGTAGTATAAACACATTGTCATGCCATATTCTTATCTCTAACTTGGTGACTCAGATGTATGGGCTTAAAAACAAAGATGCTGTGATAAAGTAGACATATAGAACAAGGGAAGCTCTGAACTTTTATCTCTGTAAGGTGAGAAAAAGTGCATAGTTGATGTTGGCCTTCAAAGCTCATTGAAATATAAGACTTGGCATTTTTCTGTAAGACCTGAGGTTATCATGTAGCTTTAAGCCTTACCTGAACATGTGATTTACAGTGCCCATTTTTCTTGATGTCCATTTCTTAAATACTGACCATAGTGTTTGAATCTGAAAATAAATCATGCTCAGATAATATACATACAATAAACTACCCTTCTCCTCTGGCTTTATAAAAAGTACTACTCTTCAAGGATGCCTTATAATTCAGAATTAAATTCATAAATATAATACATAATAAGTATTTTTCTTTTTTTAATATAGCATGTTTATTTCAAATGAAGTCATTGAGATCTATTTTGTATCTTACACTTATACCATCTCTCAGTTTAGATGAATGATATTTCAAGGTCTCAAAAGACATATACTGTTAAACAACAAAGCTTGGAGCATGAAAATATTTATGGCTCAAAGTAATGTTTAATTGTAGCTTTCTTTTTTTTAATTTTTATTTTCTATATTCTATGTTTACATTCCAAAGGCTTTCCCCTTTCCCAGTTACCCCCCACCATATGTCCCATAATTCCTCTCCCCCCCCTGCTATTCCCCACTCATTCCCCCCCCCCACGATTTCTCTGTTCTGGGTCTACAATGCTGGATCCAATCTTTACAGGCCCAGGGTCCTCTCCTTTTTTCTTCTTGAGAGTCATTTGACTTGCTAATTGTGCCTTGAGTATTTAGGGCTTCTGGGCTCATTAATATCCACTTATCAGTGATTGCATTTCGTGTGTATTCTTTTGTGATTGGGTTAGCTCACTTAGGATGATAGTTTCCAGATCTAACCATTTACCTACAAATTGCATGAGTTCATTATTTTTAATTGCTGAGTAGTACTCCATTGTACATAAAAATAAGTGTAAGTTATATAACTTTTGAATTTTGACTTTGTCATTTAGCAGAGGTATCTATGATATAATTTTAAGAAAAGAGTATAATTATCAGAATCATTATGTAAGTTAATATAAAAAGTTACTAGCATACAACTTGAACATATCATTTTAAGACTATAAATAGCCAGAAAAATTCCACACTTTTGAGGTAAATAAAAAAAAATGTGATCAATTCTACACACAATTGTACACACATGACTTGGATTTTAAAAAAAATGCTTTCTTAGCAATAATGCTTTGCTTAATTTGGAGTTGATAACACACAAAATTACTACAATAAGCAAAATTTATCTTTAGTATAAATTCTATATTCAATAAAGTATATATTCAATATTTATTACATGCTAACAATATTTCTATTGTTTTGATAAAACACCATGACCAAGGCAAGTTTTAGAAGGAAGGATTTATTTGTGACTCACCATTCCAAAGGGACAGCACCTCATTAATGTCATAGTGGAGGAAGAAAAGGGAAGGTGGCCTTCTTGGGGCCACTCTTCCCTGTATCCCAGTGCAGATGAAGTTTCCCCTTAATCTCTTCATCTTTTTCAGAACGAGACTTGTCTACAACACACACCAGTTTCCTAGTACTCAATTTTTTTTTAAAATGTAACATCTGTAATTTCTCTCTTCCCTATGTGTGCTTTTTCATTATATATCTGCAAAAGAGGGATTACTAATAACCATGTAACAGATTCAATACTAGGCTTTCTTAAAATCTCTTCCACTAAAACATTTAGTCCATTAGTTTTCAATTTACCTCAGGTAAACTGTTAGAGCAAGGTCAGAAAGTAGCTTCAGTTTTATCAAAATATTACAGGAAGTACCCCTAGCCTATTTGCTATTTTCCCCTCTGAAAGTTTGTGATCTGGGCCTTCAAGATCCATGCTCTCTAAAGACCATCTTCCAAGATGCTAAGTATTGTCTATAGTGTTCAGGCATTGTTCTACTCTAATGTCTCAAAGTTCCCCACATTCCTCCAAAACAACAATTGAATCAGACCTGCCACAGAATTAGCCCAACCCTGGCACCAAGTTCTGCATTAGTTAATTTTTTGCTACTGAGATAAAACATCATGACCGGGGAACTTATAACAGAAAGGCTTATTTGGGGCTTTAATTCCAGCAGGATAAGGTTTCAGCATCATCACAGTGGGGAGGGATGGAAGCAAGAAGGCATTGGAAATAGAGCTGGAAGCTTAGAACTGACAGCTCACATTGTTAACTACAAGCAGAGAGTAAATTCAGAGGTATGAGATGGTTTTGAAACCTGAATTTCTGCTTCCACTGACAAACTCCCTCTAGTAACACCACCACGGCTTCTTAACCTCCCCAAACAGTGCTAACAACACATATTCAAATGTCTGAAACTATAGAATAGGGTACATGTCATTCAAACCACCATAGTAGCTGTCAGCACTAGACTCCAGTGGACTAAATCAGATACGGTTGATTGCCATACAGAGTTTTCATATATTTAGAAGAGACAGACAACACAAAACAAAACAAAACAAAACACCCACAAATAACCACACTATGAGTTGTGTAGTTGCAAACTGACCAAAGCAAAGTCGCTCAAACTATGGCCACCATGATGACACAGTGAGGTAAGTTTTTACAAATAATTATTATAGTTATTATTAATAATAATAATAACAATAATAATTTACTGTAAAGAATATCTCTAAAACATTTGCTTGTGAGATCCCAGTCAGTGGAGGCAGAAATTTAAGTTTCAAAACCTAACTCCATTGTTGTTTTAGAGGAATGTGTGAAAAGGCCCATGGCCAAAAATATAAGGTTTGCCTGTTAAGACAACATGACCAAGACAACTTACAGAAGTAAAGATTTATTCACACTGATGGTTCCTCACAAATAAAAATCCATCATGGTAAGGAAGTAGGCTACAAGCTGGGCATGGCAGCACAGCAGAAAGCTAAAACCTTATCCTCTCAATCTCAAACATGAAGAGGAGAGAGCAAACTGGAATGTACTCTTGAATCCTACCTCAACCAACGTATCTCCTCCAGCATGGACAAACCTCCTTAATCTCCCAAACAGCACCACCAACTGTGAACAAGTGTAAAAATGTCAGCTTATGGGAGACATTTCTCCTTCAAATCCCTGCAGAGTCCAGAGGAAGAAGTGGGCAGAATATCCTGGTACATGAGATGTTATGGAAAGGACAAAGAAACATCTCCAGAAAGGTACCATCGCTGAGACATTAAAGCCTCTGTTGTTTTTTGTTCATTTATTGACTAATTCCTAGGAGTTAATTTTGAAAGGCAAAGGACACATCACATGCCAATAATAGCTCACAATGGATAGGGTTTAGGAAGTGCTTCCCTGTTTTGGTATCTCACTTGAGCCTAATAATACGTGTCTTATTTTCCACTGCACTATGCACTTAATGTCATTGGAACTCATGAGAATTACTGGTTTGATAATAAATTCAACATTTATTCTACAAACATCATAAATTTCTCATAAGAGGCCTGTTCTAGATTTTGTAATGTAGCTGCAGACAAAACAGCAAGTCCATGCTTTAAAGCAATTATTTTCAATTAACCTTCTACTACCAAGATGTATATTTTAGAAATGGATAGCATTCAAAGGCATGTGTTTTAACAGCAGAGTTAAGTTTTTGCATCTTAATTACCTCCATATTTCGCAAGGTTAATTCAGTAGTACCACCCAAAATCACATTGTTGTGTAAGATTTCTTATTAGTACCAATACTTCTCAAGAAATCATGGAAATGTCTTGCATTTCTTTCTTACCTAGTTCTAATCTATTTAGAGAGTGTCCTTATGGATGGAACTGGAGAACATCATCCTGAGTGAGCTAACCCAGTCTCAAAAGAACACCCATGGTATACACTCACTGATAAGTGGATATTAGCCTAGAAGCTTGGAATACCCAACACAAAATCCACATATCAAATGATGCCCAAGAAGAAGGAAGGAGTAGACCCTGGTCCTGGAAAGGCTCAGTGCAGCAGTATAGGGGAATACCAGAACAGGGAAGTGGGAAGGGCTGGATGGGGGAAGAGAGGGAGGGAAAGGGCTTATGGGACTTTTGGAGAGGGGGGGTTCCAGGAAAGGGGAAGTCATTTGAAATGTAAATAAAGAATTTATCGAATTAAAAAAAGCCCATGACAACTCTATGGGAAAGAAAGTAAAAAAGAAAAGAAAATGAGAGTGTCCTTATATCCACACATTGCCAGGCGCATTGCTAGGGGCATCTATGTCTCCTCAGTTCCATATGTATTTCCAATTTTGTTGCCTTGGATAAAGTGGGAGTTGTAATTTTTGTCAAAAAGCTTGCTAACTCTGGCATTTTTCAAACAATCCAAAAAAGAATCCCAGTGAATCTATTGGTAAATGCTTTATCTTCTTTTTCTCAATGTCCTTTTCTCTGGGAATTTATTTCCATCTAAAAGAATCTATAGATGCCACAAAAAATGTGGCCTCCATATCTGTGAAAGAGTCAGATAACATTAATGTCCAGCTGATTTATCAATATATCTGGCAGTTAAAAGATTATCTGTGGCTCATTCTGAAAGGACATATGTAATATTGATTTTTGTGTCTAGATTCATACAAACTGGACTTGATTGTATAACCTTATATAAGAGGCACTGGCACCACTGGCCCTCTCAAAATTACTTTGCATGTGTGCCTATAATATATAGTTCTAATTTCTTTACCAGTCAAAATAACTATGCTGCTCTCTATTCTTATTTTTTTTCATTCTTTTCCCGTTTCAAATGTACACAGACTGCAGAACACTTTCTTTTCATGACCTGACCTTCATTGTTGCTATGGCTGCCTCACTCTTAAAACAAGTTCAGTTTTATAGAAATATTTCTATAAAATCATCCCTAGAGTTTTATAATGTTAAAGAGGAATTTCAGTGTAACTTTCATGCATATCAGGCACTAGCCGCAGCCTTTGTTGTTTGTGTAAATGAACAACTCTTTTGTTTCCCCTGAACCATCGGAGAGAATTGTTTGAACAAGGATGAGCCAGATAAATAGTCCTCCATGTTGTTGTGATCTGCTGTAAGAGACATTGACAAAAGCTTGGGATATCCGGACAGTTTAATCGTGGTGGGTACCACCTCCTTTCAAAAAGCAAGGCTGAGATGCTGTGTGATGTCAGGGCTTTCCCACCAGCACATCTCACTTCTCTTTCAGTGGTCCTGTTCTGTTCTTAGATTTCTCCCAGGGAAGGGGTTGTTTTATTTATTTATTGTTTGAGATAGGATCTTTTGTAGCCCTGGCTGTCCTAGAACTTGCTCTGTAGACCAGGTTAGTCTCAAAATCACAGAAATCCATCTGTCTCTGCCTCCTGAGTGCTGGGATTAAAGATTTGCACCACAACAACCAAACATGTTCTTAGATTTCAATTCTACTATAGAGTAACCATGACATTTCATAATCTTCCTTAAGAAAAGCCTGTGGTGTGTTTTTTTAGTTATTTTGTATACTTTTTAAAGTATATTTTTAGTATCACATGACTTTGATATTTCCATACTTTAATTAAGACTTGCTTAGAATTTTGTACAGTCCTTTCTCTGACAACATCTTGAAGTGTGGAGAGTTTGAGTCACCTCAGTAGACCTGCATTGATCTGGACCTAGGGATGAAATGTTTCTGGGCATCTTTGTAGAGCTGCCTGTACCTCACTACTTTATTCTATATTTTTCCGCAGTCATAACTAAATGCTTACATGTCTAAACCTTTATTGTTTCATTTAAATGTGTTTTATTTACATTTCTTTCATAGTAAAAATACTATACCTAAAATATCTTCATATATATATATATATGTTATAAAAAACATTTTTGAGTATAATTGGTATGCAAAAAAGCTGCATATATTTAATGGGTTTCATTTAATGGTTTGGAAATACATGAACACTCAAGATATAGTTACCATGGTTTCATTTATTTTCATACCATCAGACACAGTATGTGAAACAAAAGGTGAGTTTAGTACAAAACAGAAAATAATTGGCTGGACATTAACAAGAGTAAGTGCTTTCTGATTTCTAAAACTAGGCTAGAGAATTTGAAACGTCTCCTATTTAGATGGTTTAGATGCTATTAATGGGAAGAAGTTATAATGAATTCCCCAGACAATCATTTGAAACATTGACTCACCCTGCCCTACTTTCAAGTGTGATACAAGACATGGTTCATGATGGTCCTCTGAGATCTCCCACTGTCTTAGCTGGCATTTCCATAGCTTCAACGAAACACCACCATAATCTAAAGCAAGTTGGGGAGTAAAGGGATTGCATGACTTACAGTGCCATGCCACTGTGGTTTTTAAAGTAAGTCAGGACAGGAATTCAAACAGGGCTGGATATGGAGGCAGCAACTGAAGAAGCAGCCATGGAGAGATGCTATTTACTGGTTTCTTCCATATGGCTTGCTCAGCTTGCTTTTTTACCACCCCAGGGATGGTACCACCCACAATGGGCCGGCCCCACCCCCATCATTCACTAATTAAGATATTTTCCCACAGTTTTATGTATATCCCTATCTTTTGAAGGCTTCAACACTTTAGCTTGCATCAAGTTGGCAAAACTAGCCATCATACCCAGGAACACCTGCAGCACGAGTTCACAGTCGGGAAGCAATATTCATTTCCATATTGTAAGCAGACATATTCAGTCTTTCATTCAATCCTTTATTGCTCCCCAATTTGCCTCCATCTATTCTGTGTCCTGATGGCTATACATCCTCAAACAAGCTGAAATTAAATTATTAAAGTCCTTTATTCAGGATATCTGAGATAGGGAACTTTCATCAGGTTGGTGGTACTCCTTGCTTAGCCCAGGCTGGTAGCCAAGCTTAGGAAAGTTCAGAGAAGCTATATGCTTCCTGGCCAACCTTCTGCTGCCTAGCTCCAAATACAAATGGATCCTACGAGGATCATCTCAGCATCTGTCTTCATATGCTCAGCTTGCCATTGTACTCATGGACCATTCCAACTAAAATACATTTAATGAGAACTCATTTAATAAGGGAGAAACAGAATTCTCGTGGAAAGAAAAATAAAAGTGAAACCCACTAAAATTTATTATATGAAGATACTCTACTATAATCATTTTTGCATATATCCTGTACCTGGAATTCTATGTTGAAATGCCAACTCTCCTGTTTACAAACTCTATAACCCTGACCTACTTCTTTAATCCCTGACTTAATTCTGCCAAAGGGTGAATTTAATAGTCAACAAAGTAATTCAAAAATATTCATCCCAATTCCCTCTTTTGTTTGTTTGTTTACTCTGCATCCTGCTCACTGTCCCTTCCTGGTCACCTCTCCCATAATACTCTGAGAAGACTAGGGGCTCCCCTGGGACCTGGCACATCAAATATTAGAATTTTGTAAAATTGCTTCTCTGACAAGTTCTTAAAGTATGGAGAGGTCTGGGGAGTATAGCATAGGTAACCTTTATTTTATAGCTAATATCCACTTATATGTGAGCATATGACTGCATGTCCTTTGGGGACTGGCTTACCTCATTCAGGATGATATTTTTAAGTTCCATCCATTTGCCTGAAAAACTAATGATGGCTTTGTTTCTTAACAGTTGAATAGCATTCCATTGTGTAGATGTACCACATTTTCTTCACCCAAACTTCAGTTGACAGACATCTAGGTTGTTTCCAGTTTCTGGCTATTATGAATAAATCTTCTGTCACACAGTACATAAGATCAGTGGAGACGCTGGGACACAAGTCTTCCTGCCTCCATTTGCACCAGGGAGCCAGGAGAGTGCACAGCCTTCTGTGCACAGCATACCAGGAGAGTGTGATCTCCCAGCAGTGCCTTTACTTCTGAGTGCAAAGGTGAGATCTCTACCTTCTCTCTGGAAAGGACCTGCTAGGAGCACACAGGGCATATGGTCAGTGGAACAGCTGAGACAGAAGTCTTCCCTCTGCCATTTGCACTAGGGAGCCAGGAAACTCCACAGCCTTCTGTGCATAGCCCACCAGGAGCTAGTGATCTCCCAGCAGTGCTTTCACTTTTGAGCTAAGAGGAGTAAGGACACAGGCTTACAGGCCCACAGGACAACAAACTCCAGCCAGAAACTACAATACCATCTAGCAACAGAGATAACCAGATGGCAAAAGGCAAGCCCAAGAACCCTACCAACAGAAACTAAGGCCACATGGCAACATCAGAACCCAGATCTCCCAACACAGCAAGTCCTGGATACCCCAACACATGGAAAAGCAAGAGTTGGATTTAAAATTGTATCTCATGATGCTGATAGAGGGCTTCAAGAAAAACTGAAATAACTCCCTTAAAGAAGTACAGGAGAACACCGGTCAACAGGTAAAAGCCCTTAAAGAGGAAACACAAAAATCCCTTAAAGAATTACAAGAAAACACAATCAAGTGAAGGAACTGAACAAAACCATCCAGGATCTAAAAAGTGGAAGTAGAAACAATAAAGAAGTCACAAAGTAAGACATCTCTGGAGATAGAAAACCTTGAAAAGAATTCAGAAGTCATAGACATCAACAACAGAATACAAGCAATAGAAGAAAGAACCTCAGGTGCTTAAGATACCATAGAAAACATTGACTCAACAGTCAAAGAAAATGCAAAATGCATAAAGCTGGTAACCCAAAACATCCAGGAACTCCAGGACACAATGAGAAGACCAAACCTAAGGATTATAGGTTTAGATGAGAGTGAGGATTTACATCTTAAAGGCCCAGTAAATATCTTCAACAAAATTGTAGAAGAAAACTTTCCTAACCTAGAGAAAGCTGCCCATGAACCTACAAGAAGCCTTCAGAACTCCAAACAGACTGGACTAGAACAGAAACTCCTCCTGGCACATAATAATCAAAACACCAAATTGACTAAACAAAGAAATAATATTAAAAGCAGTAAGGGAAAAAGAGCAAGTAACTTATAAAGGCAGACCTACCAGAATTACCCCAGATTTCTCACCAGAGATGATGAAAGCTAGAAGAAGCTGGGCAGACTCATACAGACCCGAAGAGAACACAAATGCCAGCCCAGGCTACTATACCCAGCAAAACTCTCAATCATCATAGGTGGAGAAACTGAGATATTCCATGATAAAACCAAATTTACACAATATCTGTTGACAAATCCAGCCCTACAAAGGATAATAGATGGAAAATGCCAACACAAGGAGGGAAATTACATCCTAGAAAAAGCAAGAAAGTAATCTTTCAACAAACCCAAAAGAAGATACCCACACAAACATAAAAATAACATCAAAAATAACAGGAAGCAACAATTACTATTCCTTAATTTCTAACAACAATGAACTCAACTCATCAGTAAAAAGACATAGACTAATGAAATATTTCCCATGTAAATCTTCAATTTTATCAGAAAATGTAAACAAAGAATTTTCACCAGAAGAAATTCGGATGGCCGAGAAACACCTTAAGAGACGTTCAACATCATTAGTCATCAGGGAAATGCAAATCAAAACAACCCTGAGATTCCACCTCACACCAGTCAGAATGGCTAAGATTAAAAACTCAAGAGACAACAGGTGCTGGCTAGGATGTGGAGAAAGAGGAACACTCCTACACTGTTGGTGGGACTGCAAGATGGTACAACCGCTCTGGAAATCAGTCTGGTGGTTCCTCAGAAAACTGGGCATGACACTTCCAGAGGACCCTGTCATACCACTCATGGGCATATACCCAGAGGATTCCCCTGCATACAATAAAGACACATGTTCCACTATGTTCATAGCAGCCTTATTTATAATAGCCAGAAGTTGGAAGTAACCCAGATGTCCCTCAAAGGAAGAATGGATACAGAAAATGTGGTATATTTATACAATGGAGTACTACTCAGCAATTAAAAATAATGAATTCATGCAATTTGTAGGCAAATGGTTGGATCTGAAAAATATCATGCTAAGTGAGTTAACCCAATCACAAAAGAATACACATGAAATGTAATCACTGATAAGTGGATATTAATGAGCCCAGAAGCTCTGAATATTCAAGGTACAATTAGCAAGTCAAAAGATTCCTAAGAAGAAGGAAGGAGAGGACCCTGGTCCTGAAAAGACTGGATCCAGTTTTGTAGGAGAGTACCAGAATAGAGCAGAGAAATGGTGGGGTGGTGATTGGGGAATAGGCCGGGGGTGGGGGGTGGAAGAGGACATATGGGACATATGGTGAGGGGGAACGGGGAAAGGGGAAAGCCTTTGGAATGTAAACAAAGAATATAGAAAATAAAAAAATTGTAAAAACATTAATTTAGTAATGTTTTTATGTCTATCATTTTATCTGCATTATTTTCATGATAATATTCAATTTTTGCTCTCTTATATCTGAAATGTTTTCAATGTAAAACTTTGATTTTATCACAAACGTTTTTAATACTACCTTCATTTAATTTAGAAAGAGTTTTTATATCTACCATTTTATGTGAAAATTTTTTCATGAAATACTCAATTTTAACATGTTTGTCTATATATTTCTTGAATTTTACCAGAAATAATTTCCATGTATATCTTCAATTTTATCTGAAAATGTTTATAATTCCACCTTCAATCAACTTAGAATTATCTTTATGCCTATTTAATATCCACGATAATCTTTAATTTTAACATGTTTTTCTATATATTTCTTCAATTTTATCAGAAATATTCTCCATGTAAATCTTAAAGTTTATCAGAAAATCTTTATAGTTCCACTGTCAATCAACTTAGGAATACTTGTATGCCTACCATTATTATGGCTATATAAAATTTCCCATAATAATCTTCAATTTTAACATGTTTTTCTATATTTTTCTACAATTTTATCAGAAATATTTTCCACATAAATCTTCAATTCTATCATAAAATGTTTCTATTCCATATTTCAATTAATTTAGCAACGTTTTACATGTCCACCACTTTACTCTTTAATTTTCCATGAAATTTGTCAATTTTAATGTGTTTATCTGAAATATTTTGCATGTAAATCAATTTGATCATAAAGTGTTTTTACTTCCTTTTTTAATTAAACAAATGGAAAAAATGAATAAAGCTGCTATGAACATAGTTGAGCAAGTGACTGTGCGGTGTGATAGAGCATCCTTTGGGAATATGGCAAGGATTGGTATAGCTGCTGGCTCTTGAAGTAGAACTGAGAAATCATCAAATTGATTTCCAAAGTGGTTGTGCAGTTTGTATTTCTACCAATAATGGAGCAGTGTTCCCCTTGCTCCACAAACTCAGGAGCATGTGCTGTTGCTTACGTTTTTGACAGCCTTTCTGATAGGTGTAAGATGGAGGCTCAGTGTTGTTTGGGTTTGCATTTCCCTGACAACTGAGAACTTTGAACAGGTCTTTATTTCTCAGTTATTCGAGATTTCCTGTGTTGAGAATTCTCTTTTTAGCTCTATTTTTCAATTGGGTTATTTGGGTTGCGGGTGTCTAATTCTTGGGTTATTTACAAATTTTGGATATAGGATGCATGAAGATCCTTCCCCAATCTGTAAGCTACTATTTAGTCATGCTAACAGTATCCTATGCCTTACAGAAACTTTTCAGTTTCATGAGGTTCCATTTATCAACCATTGATCTTAGAGCCCGAGCTCTCTTCAGGTAATTATTTCCTGTACCAGTATATTCAAGGCTATTTCCCACTTTATCTTCTATGAGACTTTGGGTATATGGTTGTATTTTGAGGTCCTTAATGCACTTGGACTTGAGTTTTGTACAATGTGATAAATATGGATCTGTGTATTCTTCTATATGTAGACATCCAGTTAGACTATCACCGTTGTTGAAGATACTTTCTTTTTTCCATTGTATGGATTTTGCATCTTTATCAAAATTCAAGTGACCATAGGTGTGTGGGTTTATTTTTAGATCATTGATTTGATTCTGTTGATCAGTGTTTCTGTTTCTGTACCAATACCATGCAGTTTTTATCACTATTGCTCTGTGGTCAGGGATGATGATGCCTCCCAAAGTATTTTTATTGTTCAGAAATGTTTTGAATATCTTGGTATTCTTTTTTCATATGACACTGAGAATTGGTCTCTCAAGGTCTATCAAAAATTGTGTTGGAATTTAATGGGACATAGAATCTGTAGATTACTTTGGGTAAGATGGCCATTTTCACTATGTTAATCTCAGCTATTCATGGGCATGGGAGATCTTAACATCTTCTGATATCTTCTTCAATTTCTTCAGGGACTTGAAGTTCTTGTCATATAGATCTTTCACTTGCTTGTTTAAAATTACACCAAGATATTTTATATTATTCTTGGCTAATGTAAAAGGTCTGTTTCCCTCATTTTTTCTCACCCTGTTTATCATTTGTATAAAGATGGGCTACTGATTTTTTTGAATTAATTTTGTATCCAGATACTTTGCTGAAGGTATTTTTCAGCCGTAGGATTTCTCTGGTGGAATTTTTGGGGTCACTTACATATACTATCCTATCATTTTCAAATAACTACAGTTTGCCTCCTTCCTTTCCTATTTGAATTCTCGTGGTGTCCTTGAGTTGTCTGACTGCTCTGGTTAGAAGTTCAAGTTTTATATTGACTAGATGGGGAAGAGCGTGTGCAGACTTGTTGTTCCTGATTTTATTGCAATTGCTTTTTTTTTAAAGTTGTTTTTATTTTCTATATTCTTTGTTTACATTCCAAAGGCTATATTCCCCCCTCACTATATGTCCCATAAGTCCTCTTCCTCCCATCCATTCCCCAATCTCACACACACACACACACACACACACACACACACACATATACACACACACACACACACACACACACACACACACACACAGCTTTTCTTTGTTCTGGTACTCTCCTACAAAACTGGATCCAGTCTTTTCAGGACCAGGGTCCTTTTGTTTCTTTTTCATGGGAATCTTTTGATTTGCTAATTGTGCCTTGAGTATTCAGAGCTTCTGGGCTCATTAATATCCACTTATCAGTGATTGCATTTCATGTGTATTCTTTTATGATTGGGTTAACTCACTTAGCATGATATTTTTCAGATCCAACCATTTGCCTACAAATTGCATGAATTCATTATTTTTAATTGCTGAGTAGTATTCCATTGTATAAATATACCACATTTTCTGTATCCATTCCTCCTTTGAGGGACATCTGGGCTCCTTCCAGCTTCTGGCTATTATAAATAAGGCTGCTATGAACATAGTGAAGCATGTGTCTTTATTGCATGCAGGGGAATCCTCTGGGTATATGCCCACGAGTGGTATAACAGGGTCCTCTTAAAGTGTCATGCCCAATTTTCTGAGGAATGACCAGACTAATTTCCAGAGCGGTTGTACTATCTTGCAATCCTACCAAGAGTGGAGGAGTGTTCCTCTTTCTCCACATCCTAGCCAGCATCTGTTGTCTCTTGAGTTTTTAATCTTAGCCATTCTGACTGGTGTGAGGTGAAATCTCAGGGTTGTTCTGATTTGCATTTCCCTGATGACTAATGATGTTGAACATATCTTAAGGTGCTTCTCAGCCATCCGAATTTCCGTGAAAAATTCTTTGTTTAGCTCTGTACCCCATTTTTAATAGGGTTATTTGGTTCTTTGGGGTCTAACTTCTTGAGTTCTTTGTATATATTGGATATTAGCCCTCTGTCGGAAGTGGGGTTGGTGAAGATCTTTTCCCAATTTGTTGGTTGCCGTTTTGTCCTTCTGACAGTGTCTTTTGCCTTACAGAAACTTTGTGCTGCTCTCCGTTTAGTTTGATATTGTCTATTAAAACTGTATATTGCCAGTGTGCCTACCGGGCTCTTATCTATGGGGATTCTGCAGGGATCTGTGGGGCTCTGGCCCAGCTAGAGTGGCCACAGACTTGCAGCTCTCCAAGGGGAAGCCAGAGCAAGGCTGGACTAGCTGATGAGGCTCTTCTGCAGCTGCAGCCCTGGAGGTGGAAGGCAGCAAGAGGCAGTGGGTGGCTAGGGACCAAGGTCAGGACCACCAAGCAGTAAGTGGTTGAGGTAGGCTGGAGCATCCAACTGGTTGGGTCATGTCTAGGTCTAGCATAAAAGAATGCTTTGCTTTGGGAGAGAAAACTTCTCCTTGGAGTGTTGCAGGTCCATAAGACAGGCACTCTCAGATGACAGTTGGTACTTGACTCATGTACTTTATTCTTTGCAGATAGGACCTTATAAATATTTTGGGGTAGGTTGGCATCTAAAGGCAGGTGCTCTGTATTGGCTTGGTCTGAGATGTTAGGGAAGTATCGTCTACATGTGGGAGGACTTCAGATATTGTCCTATGTGATTGTCCCAGTCCTCTCAATGAGGTGTCGTGGTCATGAGTTCTAAGACAGGAACCTGGTAGGGAGTAGATTTACATGCCTACAGTTCTCAATTATGAGAATTTTGATGGGGGCAGGAGAATTTCCTGAATCTGCTTGACCTGACCAGGTTGTCTGTCTAGTGGCATGGTCCACTGCCCCACCATTATATAATATTGATATAATTATATTTAGGTATGTCCCTTTGTACCCCTGATCTCTCTAATATTTTTAACATGAAGGGGTGTTGGATTTTATCAAAAGCTTTTTTTCATCATCTATGAGATGTGATTTTATTTCCTTCAGTTGTTTTATATGGTATATTACATTAATGAATTTTTGTATATTGAACCATCCCTGTCACTGGAATGGAACCAACTTGATCATAACAGAAGATATTTTTTATGTGTTTCTGGGTTTGGTTTGTATTTTATTGAGTATTTTTGCATCAATGCTCATAAGAGAAATAGGTCTGAAGTTCTCTTTCTTTGTTCAGTCTTTGTGTGGTCTAGGTATTTTGTGGAATAGCTTGAGGAATATTGGTAATTGCTCTACTTTGAAAATTTGACAGAATTCTGCACTAAAACCATCTGGCCCTGGGCTTTTCTTGGTTAGGAGACTTTTGATGACTGCTTCAATTCCTTTAGAGGTTATGGATTGGTCAAGTAGTATACCTGATCTTGATTTAAAATTGTCCATTTCATTAAGATTTTCCAATTTTGGGGAGTATAGGCTTTTGAAATAAAAGCTAATGATTTTTTAAATTTCTTCAGTGCCTGTGTCTCCATTTTCATTTCTGATTTTGTTTATGTCAATACTATCTATATTTTGGTTAGTTTGTCTAACGGTTTTTATCTTGTTGATTTTCTCAAAGAACCACCTCTTGATTTCATTGATTTTTTTGTATTGCCTTCATTTTTTTCTGACTGATTGATTTCAGCCATAATTTTGATTTCTTTCTGCCTCTACTCCTCTTTAGTGTACTTGCTTTTTTATCTACAGCTTTTAGGTGTACTTTTAAATTGTTTGTATGAAAACTTTCTAATTATTTTATGGGGACACTTAGTATTATATACTTTCCTCTTAGCACTGCTCTCATGTGTCCCATAAAATTGGGTATGCTGTGCCTTCATGTTCATTGGCTTCTAGAAAGTCTTTAATTTTTTTCTTTATTTCTTTCCTGAACCAGAGATCCTTGAGTGTAGAGCCATTCAAATTCTATGAGTTGTTTAGGATTTATAGTTTTTCTGTTGTTCTTGAAGTACAGCTGTAAACCATGGTAGTCTGATAAGATACAAGGTGTTAATTCAGTTTTCTTGCATCTGTTGAGACTTGCATTATAATCAATTATATGGAAAGTTTTGGAGAAGGATTCATGAAGTGCTGAGAAGAAGGTATATTCTTTCACTTTTGGCTGAAATATTCTGTACATACCTGTCGGATCCATTTGATTCATAATGTCTGTTAGTTTCATTACTTCTCTGTTTACCTTTTTGTCTGGGTGACCTGTCAATTGGTGAGAGTGGAGTGTTGAAAGCCCCCACTATTCCCATATTGGAGACTTGATGCGTGATTTAAGCTTAAACAATTTTTTTTTAACAAATGTGGGTGTGCTTGTGTTTGTAGCAATTATGTTCGGTAATTTTTTGATTGATGATTATAAAGTATCATTCCCTGTCACTTTTGATTAATTTTGGTTGAAAATATGTTTTGTTAGATATTAGAATGGCTATTCCAAATTGCTTCTTGTGCCTGTATGCTACAAAAAAAACCATTTTTCTATCCCTCTAGTCTGAGGTAATACATTTATTTATTGCTGAAGCATGTTTCTTATATACAGTAAAATGATAGATCCTGTATTTGCATCTATTGTGTTAGCCTTTGTCCTTTTATTAGGGGATTGAGTCCATTGATGCTAAGACATATTAGTGACCAGTAATAGTTAATTTCTGTTATTTTGCTGTTGGTGTTATTAGTGTGTGTGTGTGTGTGTGTGTGTGTGTGTGTGTGTGTGTTTCCCTTGTTTTTGCTAGAATGGAATTACTTTTTTCCTGTTTTCTTGGAAGTATTTATCCTCCTTGGGTTGGAGTTTCTCTTCCAGTATTTTCTGTAGAGCTAGATTTATGGATAAATAATGCTTGAATTTAGATTTGTCATGATATATCTGATTTTCTCCATTTATAGATTTAGAGTTTTGATGGATATAGTAGTTTAGTGTGGCACCTGTGGTTTTTTAAAAGTTGCAAAATATCTGTCCTGGTCCTTTTAGCTTTTAGAGTCTCCATTGAGAAATTGAGTGTAATTCTGATAGGCCTGCCTTTGTATGTTACCTGGCCTTTCGCTTGCTGCTTTTTAATATTCTTACTTTGTTGTGTAGATTTTGTGTTTTGATCATTATGTGGCAGGAAGATTTTCTTTGTGTTCTATAAGTTTCTTGTATGTTTACAGACATCTCTTTCTTTAGGTTAGGTAAATTTTGTTCTATGCTTTTACTGAAAATGTTTTCTAGTCCTTGGAGCTGGGACTCCCCACCTTCTTCTATTCCTCTTGTTCTTAGGTTAGGTCTTTTCATGGTATCCCAGATTTTCTGGATGTTTTGTGACAGGATATTTATTCTTCAGATTTAACATTTTCTTTTACTGGTATATCAATTTCTTCTATTGTATCTTCTACACCTGAAATTCTGTCTTCCATCTTCTGCATTCTTTTGGTGATGCTTGTATCTGTTGTTCCTATTCCCCCCCCCAAATTCCCCCCCCTGCCCCGGGTTTCTACCTCCAGGATTTCCTCAGTTTGTTTGTTTGTTTGTTTGTTTGTTTGTTTGTTTTAATTGCTTCAATTTCCACTTGCAGGTTTTACACAATTTTATTTATTTCCTTCACCTGTTTAATTGTATTTTTCTACATATCTTTAAGAGATCTCTACCTATTTTATTATCTTCTTCTGTATTTCCTTAAAGGATTTATTCATTTCCTCTTTAAATGCCTTTATCATCATTATAAGATGGGATTTAAGGTTATTTTCTTATGCTTTGGTTGTATTTGGCTTGCTGTAGTACAGTAGCTGTACTCTAAAGGTATCTTATTAACCTGGATTTTGTTGACTGTGTTCTTTCAAGGCTCTTCAGCTATCTAGAAGGCTTTGGTACCTGGATGGTCATACTGTATTGTATATTGGGAGGGCTTAACCTCAATGGTCCTGGTCAGGCAGGCATCTGATAGGTATCCTTGGGCTGCAGGGTTCCAAATCATCAATTCTGTGTGGTTTGGGTTCATTGAAGTTCATTGAAGTTGGGTGGAGAAGTGGTGAGAGAATAGAGTTGCCAGGGATAGCAGACTGAACAGGGCAGTTTGTGGTTCCCCAGAGGATTCGGGGAACAAAAGGGAAAGGGAAGCTAACCTGTATGGCTCTGGCTCTCCAGATCTCATGAAGATGGGCAGAGAGGTGAGGGAAGAATGGAGGTCCATGGGGGACGGCAGACTGTTCAGGGCCTCCCTCTTTTCCTGTAATCAAGGTATGATCCCCTTCTTTTGCCAAATCATAGGGATATAAAAATTCAAGAATTCTACCTGAAGTCATGTACTTACAAATAGGTAATCTACCTTTCTTGTAAACTGTGAACCAAAAGGGAGTTTCAGTATAGTATTCAGAAGCAGGTCCCCTTGGGGAAAGGGGAACAAATCAGAAGATTAATTTTGACATAAACTAGATCTGTCTCCATCTGCAAATTTTATGACACTGCATAGAATTCCTTTCACTTAGAAGTATCTTTCTCTCTTCAAAACAGATACTTTTGAGTGAAAAAGAATTCTATTTGTTTCTTCATTGATGAGGGGTAAAATTTCATCCTCTCAGCCATGTTTTCTCTGATATGTCTTTTGCTCTTCATTACTGTTCCATAAATCAGTGATTGCTACTCCATTTAAGCACCAATTCCTGTTTGATGATGATTATGATGTTGATGTAGTCAAGCAGAGTCCTTGATTAATCTGTCCATGTGTCAGATTATTAAGGTCCACCTAATTGAGACCTAGATCATTCATTTTGATTGAGTTACCCAATAATCAGCCAAATTGACTCCTCTCCAGAGTTTAGTAGAACTTTCAGCATGACTAAAGGTCACAGCCAAAAGATAAGGCTTGAAAGAGCTAGACTTGAGTTTTGTACTTTGTATAGACCATCAGAGCTAGGGTCACCCCCTTTCTCTATTTACATTTAAATTATCTAACCCAAGAATGTGATAAATTTAGCACAGTTTAAATATTATATTCATTTACATCCTTGGATTTAGATTTTTATTGTTATATTTTATTTAATAGGGGGCATTTGTGCCTCTTACTATTGAACAATAATCATGTCTTGGTTCATCATCATTAAAAAACAGGCATTAGGAGCAGATGGTTTAAAATCCCAGCTCCTCAGTTTCCCCCTTGTCTCTTGAGATCAGTTATGAAATGTCATTCAGCAAATGTTTGAAATTTATGAAATAATGCTTAAAATATACATTAAATTTCAATGAGCTCAAATACCTTTTCTTCTATGTATATATAATTCAGATACTATTTTGTATCTAACAAATACCTTTAGTTGTATTGTTTTATTTCTTGAGAGAAATAAAAATAAATCCTGTGAAAGCTGTCAAAGGGTTCTAAATGTATAATATATAAAATTATCAAACCTGTGAGACATTTATAACTGTCTGTGGCTCAGACAAATCTTTGCTCACTGCTTTTGCTGTTATATGGTGATGATTTTCCTTAACAGAGGATTCAAAGTAAGAGAGGTTTCAGTGAAATAGTACTCATTTACCTTCAGTTTAAATTAAGAATATGAGTATGGCAATGCATACTTATATGTAATACATGGAAGAATTCATCACAGTGTCACTTGCTTAAAACAAAAATAACTCTTATTGTCATTAAGTCCTATATGATGGACAAAGGAAGAAATATTGAGGAAATAGATGATAAGTATATGACGGTATTGTACTATGTACATGTTAACAGTATGCCTATCTTTGCTTATCGTAGTCCACGTTGCAAATGAACAACAGAATGGGGAACAGGACAGTGTGTAACATTATTAAGGATATATCAAATAACCACCTTGTCAAATATTTCAGTCTCTGTTTCAAGGCTAGCTTAAAATTTTGTGATCGGTTCTTCAGAGAGTGGAAGATAGAGTCTGTGTAATTCCTCCCACTCTGATTGAGTTAAACATGTTCATGTTTTTCCCAGATAATCCTACTTGTTGGGAAACAACATAAAGCAACATTTATACAACATACAAAGTTATAAGATAACTGGACAAGCAGAAAGCCGTCTGCAATTTTATCTTCTCCTGGAGTCATATTATCAGAAATCTTTTAAGATGAAACTAATTTAATTTGAGATAATGTAAAAAAAATCTACAAGCCTCAGTCCTCTAAGTCAGTAATATAAATAATGTTATACCCCTCAAATATATGGGAAAATATTTTTTCTTTTAATGCTAATACTCATCACTATTCAAGACAAAGTATTTTTTCTTCCTGTACTATCTGTATAGCTGCAGTGTATTCATATACATAAAATAAATAAATAAATCTTAAAAAATAAAAGTTGGGCAGTGGTGGTATGTGCCTTTAATCCCAGCACTTGGGAGGCAGAGTCAGGCAGATTTCTGAGTTCGAGGCCAGCCTGGTCTACAGAGTGAGTTTCAGGACAGTCAGGGCTATACAGAGAAACCCTGTCTCGAAAAATCAATCAGTCAATAAAAAAGCTGGAGAGATGGCTCAGTGGTCAAGAGTACTGACTGCTCTTTCTAAGGTCCTGAGTTCAAATCCCAGCAACCACATGGTGGCTCACAACCATCTGTAACAAGATCTGAAGCCTTCTTCTAGATTGTCTGAAGACAGTTACAGCATACTTACATATAATAAAAAATAAATCTTTTAAAAGAGAAAAGAAAATAGCAGGTAATAATACCCATCATCATAATTACAGAAGTATTCAACAAAAAAATTTAAAAGTATGTCTTATCTGGTATGACTTATCTTCTGCAGTCAAGGATAATTGAGTGCATGGACACTTAAAGTGTGAGTACAATGGGAGACAAAAAAGACCTAATGTACATCCACCATGAAGACACCTCATATGCTATGAATCCAAGATAAATACACTAAAGAGTAGAAGACTCATAAAACACATACACAGTAAGCATCATACCAATGATGAAAAGCTAGATGTTTCTTCAACATGGGGAACTCAGGATGCCTTTCTGTTATTAAATGATCACACTATTCAAAATAACACAATATTCTTTAAGGCAAATATTTTCTCCCTGAGAAGTATAAAACAAAACTCTAAAACTGACATTGAACTACACTGAATATCCAACCAAGACGATGTTGGGAAAATCAAAGCTACAGGTATCATAATACCTGATTTCAAGGAAGGAACTGAAAAAACAATTTAAAGATGTATATAGAAGTACAAAAGACCCCCATCAGCAAAATAGTCTTAAACATTAGAAAACCAAAATTTACTGTATCACTATTCCTATTTCAAATTATACTACAGACTCAAGATATTGTGATGTGTTGAAATATGTATGGGTCCCATAGACTCCTGTGTCCTGTGTTTGAATGCTTGGCAATAGAGAGTGGTACTATTAGAAGGTATGGCCTTGTTGAAATAGGCGTGCTCACTTTGCTGGAGGAAATGTGTCACTGTGGAGGTAGGCTTTGGGGTTTTTGGTATGCTTAAGCTACTCCCAGTGTGGAATACAGTCCCTTTCTGCTGCCTGTTGATTAAGATGTAGAATTGTCAGCTACTTCTCCATGTCTGCCTGGATAATACCATGGTTTATCATCCCACCATGAAGATAATGGACTAAACTTCTAAAACTGTAAGCCAGCCCCAAGTATATGTTTTCCAATATAAGAGTTTACTTGGTCATAGTGTCTTTTCACAGCAATAAAACATTAAATAAGACAGCCATAGTATAAAATAGCAGGGTACCAGCACAAAAACAGTTATACTGATCATTGGAATAGAATTATGGACCTGGATATAAGTCTATACCCTTATAGCCACCTGATTTTTGACACACATGAAAAAAAAACACATTGTAGAAATGACAGTATCTTTAACAAATGAATGGTGTTGGAAAAACAGGATATGTCCATGTAAAAGAGTGGAAATTTATCCATCAGTTTTACTCCACACACAAACTGAATACAAATGAATCAAGCCTCAATAAAAAGACCTGTAACTCTGGAGTTTCTAGAGAATAAGATTGGTTCAGGTAAAGATTTTCTAGATATGACTTCAGTCATATCTATTTAGAAATAGAAAAACCCAACAGATTGGATTTTATGAAATTAAAATTTTTCTGTGCTACAGAGGAATTTGTTAAAAGATTGGAGAGGCAACACTGCCAGCTTTATATCTGGCATGATTAATGTCTAGAATATATAAAGAACTCAAACAACTAAACACCAAGAAAATAAACAGCCCAATTAAAAAATGTGCTATGGAGCTAATAAGAGGGTTCTCGCAAGAAGGAATGAAAGTGGGCAAAAAATATTTTTAAAGTATGTATAAATCCTAAAGAATGTAAGGATGTACACATCCTCAGCAGCATGGAATATTAGTGAAAACTACTTTGAAGTCCCATCCTTCCCCAATTAGAATGGCTAAGATTTTTTTTTTATTCTATATTCTTTGTTTACATTCCAAAGGCTTTCCCCTTTCCCATTTCCCCCCCCATCATACATCCCATAAGTCATCTCCCCCCCAACTATTCCCCAATCACCCCCCTACTATTTCTCTGTTCTGGTACTCTCCTACAAAACTGGATCCAATCTTTTCAGGCCCAAGGTCCTCTCCTTTCTTCTTCTTGGGAATCATTTGACTTGCTAATTGTGCCTTGAGTATTTAGGGCTTCTGGGCTCATTAATATCCACTTATCAGTGACTGCATTTCATGTGTATTCTTTTGTGATTGGGTTACCTCACTTAGGATGATATTTTCCAGATCTAACCATTTGCCTACAAATTGCATGAATTCATTATTTTTAATTGCTGAGTTGTATTCCATTGTGTGTATGTATGTATGTGTATATATATATATATATATATATATATATATATATATATATATATATATCACATTAAAAAAAAACCAATGGCTAAGATTAAGAGAACCAAAAGTGAGGCCATGGAGCAGAGAACCCTTTCAGACTGTTTCTAAGGATTGCAAACCAGTGCACCTACTGGGAAAAATCACTGTGGTGCTTCCTAAAAAATCTAGAAACAGGTCTACTATATTAACTAGCTAGACCACTCATGAACATAAACTAAAAGACTCTATTTCCATACTACAGAGATACTTGCTCATCCATAGTCATTGCTAAACAATACCTAGGACATGGAGACAGTCATGATGTTCTTCAACTGATAAATAATTAATAAAAACTTGGTTCCTGTATGCAAATAAAACCTTATTTGATTATGAAATCATAATTATAATATTTAATAAACATATATAACTGGAAAGAATTTACATGAGAGGGGAAACCTCGATCTAGAAAGACAAATGGCATATGTTTTCTCACATATATAGATTCTAGTATTGAATCAAAACATTTTTATGCTTAACTTTGAATAACTGTAGAATTCAGGAAACTAGAGGGAAATTCTGCTAGAAAATATTCAGAAAATTTTATTAACATTGATCAATGTAATGACTTTTTTAGTATGGTTCCAAAACTCCAACCTACAAAGGCAGAAAGAGTTCATCAGACTAGAACCCTATTGTAAAACACAAGAGATAAAGCATGGAGACATAGGCTAAAGCCTAGAGCAATGTTTGTTAGTTATATATCCAATAAGAACCTATATTCAACAATCCAGAAAACTAAAAACAAGTAGCAAGAAACTGAATAATCCAATCTAAAATATGCAAGAAATCATAACAGGAATTTTCAGAGTAGACATACAAGTGGTCTTTATATATAATACCAGAGGTATTTTAAATGCTCAAAACCAGCAACCCCCCAGAAACTAAAACTTAAAACCACACTGTGATATTAGCTGTTTTAGGGATCCAAATAACCCCATGTTTAATCAAGTTGGTACTCCAAAAATGTATCTGCCCTCTCATTTTCATTGCAACATTTATTTTACAATAAGTAAGGCATAAAATCAACTTAACTATCCATTGATGGATGGATGTATAGATGGCTGGATGCATAAAGAAAATATTATCCATCTATTTAAATAAATGGTGTATTAGTATGATTTAAAAAGTTATATTGTCATTTCTGTCTTTTATGACATTTAAGACATGCTGAGATCTGCCCAGAATAGAATTTCACTATCTCACTTTTGCTAAAACTTAAATAAATGAAGTACAGAGGAAAAAAGTATAGAGTAGTTGCTTTCAGCAGCTAGAATGGAGGAAAAAATGTGCACATATTGGTCAAGGATACAAAGTTTCAGTCATGTGTGATGAGCATTTTCTAGGCATACCTTGTACCATGGGCAGCTAAGCTAAATTTTCCTTAAAAATAAATAAAACTATCTTTTAAATGGAGTGTTTATGGTGATGATTATGCTAATCAGTTTGACCATAGTAATTATTTTACAGTGGACATATACCAAATATCTTGAACGCATTAAATATTTGTCAACCTTACCACATATGTACATATGTAATACTCATGAAATAATACAATGAGCTAATTCCTCCCACATCAATTATTAATTAAAAAATTTTTCCAAAGGCTTGCCTACAGGCCAGCAGGCTAAATCTTATAGATGGATTTTTCTCAATTCTGGTTCCCTCTTTTTAGCTAACTTAATCTTGTGGTAACTTGACAAAAACAGAAAATGAAAAACGGGGCAGGAATGGACACAAGTTCTGAGGCAAATATTTTGAGTGAGACTCTTCTACTGTCAACTAGAGATTACTGAGGGCTGTGCCTTCTTAGTGTAGAATATTCAAAGATGGTACAAAGATCTCTCTCCTCATCATCATCTGCTGGGGCTGTACCATTTTGATTTTGACATAATTTTCACTCCTAAGTTTTTCCAATTATCTCAAATCATTTTCGGCTGCATCCTCACTATTCTAAAGGGAAAAACTCCACTTGTTAAGTCTGAATCAGAATTCTGGAAGGTATCATTTTTTTTCTGCACTTCATGTCCTCACCATAGCATATTTTAGTCTTGAGCTAAAATTCATATATTTGCTGTTGCTGTTCATAATTACAGGGGAAAAATGGACAGACATACATTATTTTTAAAAGTTAACTCAAAGAATTAACATGAAACTGATTTTGTCTACAGTTGAAAGCAGCGATCATGAAGAATACTGCAATAGCTTTAGATGCAATTAAGGAATTTGGAGGATGTCCATAGTACTTAAAAAGGATCCTAGAGATGAATTCAATATAGAGGTGTTCCATTGCATCTTAGTACATACTTTCTGCAGATTATTCACTCATTTCTATATATAGGTACATATCATGTGGTGTATATATATGGCAAATATGTACAAGAAATTATGTAGATGCTATAAATAGTATTATGGAAAAATATTCTATTTCGTTAATGTTCCTTAGAAGTACAGAACCAATAGAATATATATGGAGTTTATTTGGTTGGCTTACTCAATAGGGGATAAGTGCAAAAATACATACTGTGTACAATATAGAATTATTCTCTAGAACTATAAAAGTCAATGACTTAGCCCAAGGTTAAAAGTCTAGACCACTCAGTTATGCCTCAAATATTAATTCTCTCTGGAAATGGCCTAAAAGACATAACCAGAGCTATGCCTCACTACATGATATGTGATTCTGCATATGGTCAGGTTTACAATGATGATTGTCACAATAATGACATAATGAAGAAATGAATAATGTTGGTTAATAATGATAAAATTAAGGTACAAGGATAGATATTTTCAGTTCTTTTGTCAGTGAACAAAAAAGCCTGTATGGAAATGACTTTTCACATAATCCTAGAGACATAACAAGGCAAATAAGACCCTCCTCTAAAAGCTATTTAAGAGAAATATATGTAAAAGACATATGTAATGATGAACTTCCCTACCTGGCTTCTTTGTTCCCAGATTAATGTCTCTAAGACTTAATCATTTATGACTAAATACCTAGGCCATAAGCTTTGTCTTATTCTCCCTCCAACCAGCTCAGAATTTATATAGCTCATTTATTCTCTATGTCTGCATCATGATTGGTTACTTCACCTCAGTTTCATCCATCTGACTTTCTCAAAGTTCTCCTCCTATTTCCCAGAATCCTATCTCTTTCTGCTGGATATCCTATCTTCTAATCCTGCCTCAACTTACTTGCCATGAGTGTGAAGAACTGAGGCAGAGACATTAGAATTTCAGAGAAAGAAGTTGGAATGTGAAATTGGTGCATGCAAAATGATGTATAGGCAGAAGGATACTGAAGAATAAAACCTTTCTTTCTTCATTACTTTGAACTCTGACATTGATGTCCAACAATTGATGAAGACCTACAGCTAATACATTTATTTAGACAGTGTAAATATAAGGAATTTGTGTTGTAGGGGTGCAACACCCACTATCACTATCATCCTAGCTTTCTTCAGTGTCTTCAGGAAGTCCTTATAAAGCCACAAGCCACCTTGTTCTATAGAGTTCTACAACATGCTACAGGAAACAGAGGGAAGTAGATTAGTGTAGGAAGAAAGGCAAGCAGAAACAGCATACCCTGTGAGCCTGGGCTCTTACTTCTGAAGCAATTACAGCAGCAGTAGTTAACCAGAACTAAATAAATACCTAAGCATATGACACATGAAGAGTCAATAAGATTTCATGCAATAAAAATTCAAATGCCTATAAAGCTCCAAAGCAATTTAATATTTTAATCTATTACCTCAATGATAGACTTGAATTCATGCAGTTGTTTATCTTTTATTTTACACACACACACACACACACACACACACACACACACACACATACAATGTTATCATGAGAGTTAGAAGACATTCCTATACTGTTCAAAAAAATAGCCTTGCATACTGTCTACTGATTTTTATTTTGGACCACTAGTACAATAAGAAAAAGAGGCAAATTGATATTTATGTTTTATACTAAAAGTTCAGGTAAAATGAGAAGCATAGACATCCTCCCAATGCCAGTAATGGGGCAATATAACTGTACACATTTTAAATAAGTGGGAATCATCAAACAGTACTGTCTATTTGCTTTCAAAAATGGGTCTCCACATTCCTAAGTAAGATCACTAAAAGGAATAGAAAAAAATTAAGGTAAAAAGTGGAATTTCAGAACAACAATCATAGTCAGCCTATTTCCAAATGAAGGATAACCAGTATTCAAAAATCCAAGAAAAAAACTTACTCATACAAGAAAAGCCATTGATCTTGACTAATCTCTCCCTCACCAAAAATAGAGTTTTGGAAGAAAAAAAGAAAACCAAACCAGAACAAAACAAAAGACAACAAAAAGCCAACAAAACCAGCAGCAACAAAAACAAAAACAAATGTCACTCATCATCCTCTAACAACGTTTCACTAGAAAGACAGTAAAACTATCAAAGTTCAAGAACTTGGACTATATGTTTTGAACTAAGTAGCATCACGGCAACTCTTAGGTCAGCCTTCTGAAAACTAGAAACTGAGAGAGAAAGCCAGGTGCCCTCAAACTGGCTGAAAGAATGTGTTTAATCTGGGGACAGCTCTGAAGAGACTCTAAATAGCTGAGTGTAGGATGCAGAGAAGTGCAAAAGGCACAGACAAGACAGTGGTTAACTTGATCCATGAGAGTTTCAGAACTCAACAAACTGTAGAACTAAAGTCTCTTCAGGAAAAGACACTGAGATCAAATAGCCCATGAGTGGTGAGGAAAGGCATAATCTTCTATATGAGGCTATTCTCTGGAAGGCTTGTGTCTGTATTCCTTATCTTCCTTGTTTCTGTGAAAACACACTTGACAAAATGGTTTTACAGGAGAATTTTACTTTTTTAATTGATTAATTAAAAACATAATAGTAGGCTCTTGTGATAGCTGGGTACCTTGCACCTTCAGTCAGGAAACAACAAGAGATAAATGCTGATACTCAGGGCTTACTCTGTTTTATTTAGTGCAGGACCCAATCCCTTACACTGATACTGTCCACTGTTAGGGCAAGTCTCTCACCTCAGTGAACCTAATCTAGAAACCCACATGCAGGCATGTCCTGAGCTTGCTCCTAGTGGATTCTAGATCCCATGAAGTTGACATCTAATAATAACCCCCCATAGACCCATTCTTTTTTATTTAATTTTTATTTTCTATATGCTATGTTTACATTCCAAAGGCTTTCCCCTTTCCCAGTTCCCCCCCACCATACATCCCATAATTCCTCTCCCTCCCAACTATTCCCCAATCATCCCCCCCCACGATTTCTCTGTTCTGGGTCTACAAAACTGGATCCAATTTTTACAGGCCCAGGGTCCGCTCCTTTCTTCTTCTTGGGAGTCATTTGACTTGCTAATTGTGTCTTGAGTATTTAGGGCTTCTGGGCTCATTAATATCCACTTATCAGTGATTGCATTTCATGTATATTCTTTTGTGATTGGGTTAACTCACTTAGGATGATATTTTCCGGATCTAACCATTTACCTACAAATTGCATGAATTCATTATTTTTAATTGCTGAGTAGTATTCCATTGTATAAATATACCACAAAGGGGTATCCATTCCCCCTTTGAGGGATATTTGGGCTCCTTCTAATTTCTGGCTATTATAAACAAGGCTGCTATAAACATAGTGGAGCTTGTGTCTTTATTGTATGCAGGGGAATCCTCTGGGTATATGCCCAGGAGTGGTATGCCAGGGTCCTCTGGAAGTGACATGCCCAATTTTCTGAGGAACTGCCAAACTGATTTCCAGAGCAGTTTTACCATTTTGCAATCCCACCAACAGTGGAGGAGTGTTCCTCTTTCTCCACATCCTTGCCAGCACTTGTTGTCTCTTGAGTTTTTAAACTTAGCCATTCTGACTGGTGTGAGGTGGAATCTCAGGGTTGTTTTGATTTGCATTTCCCTGATGACTAATGATGTTGAACATCTCTTAAAGTGCTTCTCAGCCATCTGAATTTCTTCTGGTGAAAATTCTTTTTTTAGCACTGTACCCCATTTTTTGATAGGGTTATTTGGTTCTTTGGGGTCTAACTTCTTGAGTTCTTTGTATATATTGGATATTAGCCCTCTGTCAGATGTGGGGTTGGTGAAGACCTTTTCCTACTTTGTTGGTTGCCGTTTTGTCCTTCTGACAGTGTCCTTTACCTTACAGACACTTTGTAATTTTATGAGGTCCCATTTGTCAATTCTTGATCTTAGAGCATAAGCTCTTGGTGTTCTGTTCAGGAACTTTCCCCCTGTGCCCAGCCTTCTTGTACTCAAAGGACAAGCAGGCTGAGAAAGAAGTTAGGGAAATAACACCCTTCACAATAGCCACAAACAACATAAAGTACCTTGGCGTAACTCTAACCAAACAAGTGAAAGATCTGTATGACAGGAACTTCAAGTCCTTGAAGAAAGAAATCGAAGAAGACCTCAGAACATGGAAAAATATTTCTTGCTCCTGGATTGGCAGGATGAATATAGTAAAAATGGCCATCTTGCCAAAAGCAATCTACAGATTCAATGTGATCCCCATCAAAATCCTAACTCAATTCTTCATAGATCTAGAAAGAGCAATTCTCAAATTCATTTGGAGCAACAAAAAACCCAGGATAGCTAAAACTATTCTCAGCAATAAAAGGACTTCTGGGGGAATCAATATCCCTGACCTCAAGCAGTACTACAGAGCAATTGTGTTAAAAACTGCATGGTATTGGTACAGCAACCGGCAAGTAGATCAATGGAATAGGATTGAAGACCCAGAAATGAACCCACAGACTTATGGTCACTTGATCTTTGATAAGGGAGCCACAACCATCCAGTGGAAAAAAGATACCCTTTTCAACAAATGGTGCTGGTTCAACTGGAGGTCAACATGCAGAAGAATGCGAATTGACCCACTCTTATCTCCTTGTACTAAGATCAACTCCAAGTGGATCAAGGACCTCCACATAAAACCAGACACAGTGAAACTATTAGAAAAGAAACTTGAGAAGACCATAGACCCATTCTTAGCTAACTCTGAAATTGGAGAGTGGGACACCAATCCTGTAATAGGGTTCTGAGTTGAGCAATCATGGCATCTTCCAGGGAGTTAAACACTAAACCCACATCTTCAGGCTTCTCCATACTTCCCAGTGTTCCCAGAAGACCTGTGGATTATACATCATCTCTATAGGAAGCAAAGTCTCTTTAGTTTGAAGTAACATTTGTAAGAAGTAGTATTTGGTGTCCCTGCAAACACCAGCATACTGTTCATCTTTTTGTTTGTTCGTATGTTTTGTTTTTTCTTTTCTTTTATTGGATATTTTCTTTATTTACATTTCAAAAGTTATCCCCTTTCCTGATATTTCCCCTCCAGAAACCCCCATCCCATCCTTCCTCTACCACATTCTATGAGCGTGCTCCCCTACCCACCTACCCACTGACGCCTCCCTGCCCTGGCATTACCCTACACTGGGACATTGAGCCTTCACAAAACCAAGGGCCTCTCCTCTCATTGAATCTGACAAGGCCATCCTCTGCTACATATGCAAATGGAGCCATGGGTCCCTCCATGTGTACTCTTTCATTGGTGGTTTAGTTTCTGGGAGTTCAGTGGGGGAGGGGTGCAGTCTGGTTGGTTGATATTGTTCTTCCTATGGGTTTCAAACCCCCTTCAGCTCTTTCAATCCTTTCTCTAATTCCTCCATTGAGATCCCTATGCCCAGTTCAATGGCTGGCTGTGAGCATCCTCCTCTGTATTTGTCAGGCCCCAGCAGAGCCTCTGAGGAGACATCATATCAGGCTACTGTCAGCAAGCACTTCTTGGCATCTGCAGTAGTGTCTGGGTTTGGTAACTGTATATGGGGTGGATCCCCAGTTGGGGCAAGCTATGAATGGCCTTTCCTTCAGTCTCTGCCCCCCACACATGATTCACTATTTTGTGTCCTTGAATTACTATGGCTTTGGAGACTGTGATGAAAACAATGAATCTAAAATTCACCTTCTAGTCCTAAGTGGCCATTCTACTCGTTCTTAACAGAAGGCACTGAAGCAAATATTTAGACCAAAAGAATCCACTTAACTGAAGCACGCTGAAAATATAAAAATAATGGAAATGAAGAGCTAGACCACAGGAGAAGATTCACATAATCATATGCTTGAAACAATGAAGTCTGAATTCCTGCTGGAGGATGTAAGTAGGTCACCTAATCCATTGCTTGCTGTGCTGTTGGATATGAAGCCTGATAAAGTAAGAGGGGAAGGAACAGCGTGAGTTCCATCTCCATAACAACAGAGAAGAGAACAATTACAAAAGACCCTTGCCTGACACCTCCACAGAAGCAGTTTTAACCCCAAAGACATGAGTTTACACAGCAAACTACAGCTGACTTCTGTACAACAGGAGTCAGGAAGAAACTTTCCCCTTGCAGAAGACAGAATACTTTGATCCATGGAGAGAGTCACTTGAAACACCAAAGGACTGAGCTAACTCCTACAAGAATAATGACTACAGTGAGCTTTAAGGATGAGGTAATTGCAGGATATACTCAAGGAAAGATGAGACAACACAGCCAGAAAGCAGTCAGTGACTGGCATATTGCTGAGTTACCTGTTTTAGCAACAATGCATCTTGTTATAGATGCAGTGTCGTAAATTATACAGTGTCATATAAATAAAATACCATTTTAAAACAGCCTTTTGTTCTTCATTATTTTAATAAAATACATAATAATAATAATTAAACATTTAACACCAAGTAAATCATTTAACACCATCTCTTGCAAATCATAAGTAGACTTCCTCTGTGTATTTCCTCTCTTCAACAAATATTTTTTTCAAAAAAATCTAAATAATCTAATTATGTTTATTTATTTATTTTTTAGATGTCCTAGGGAATTTATCTGAAAGAATCATCTTGAGAAGCTTTTGCCAGTAGACTAGGAAGTTTCTTTTTTCGTGTGAAATCTGACTGTATCAAGTAACCTAATTTAGAAACTCTGACCTGGGAACATTTAGACTTGACCTTTTGTCGGCAGCAAGGGGACAGAGTGCAGCTCCACAGTGCTGCCCTCAGCAGCCAGAGGAATTCCTGTCATCATTTAGGGACTGTGGCTGGGGATTCATTGTAGAAACCAGAGTTCTTGGATACATTATAGAAAAGAATTTCGGACTACCAAGAATGAAGCCAGAGTTGGAGTTTTTACTTAAGATGTTTTAACACAGACTTCAAGCTCTTCTGGCAAAAAGGTTTCAGACAGACTCTGGGGGTGAGGCTCCCCACCTTTGCCCTTTCATATCTCCTCACATCTCCTTATCTTCACATTTAGCCTCACATTGATTTGATTCTAGAATTCTCGACAGAACCTAATAATTATGAGAAATTTTGAGCTTTCACCCTCTCCTTTTACTAATTAAGAATATATTTTAAAAGACTTCTAGTAGATTATCCAGTGTGTTAGTAATTACATCTGTCTCTGGTATCAATAGGACTCAAAATCCTGAGAATCACTTTTTCTCCTGGCCCTCTAGCCCTACGCCTAGGCTTTTCTTGTGTGAATTTCTCCAGGCTAGCAAGTTCACCTGTTCTGAAAAACAAGGACTGCACATCTCTTTATCTAGGCAAATTATACAGACAACTGTAAAATCAGTTTACATAAGAGAAAAAAAGATCATTCCAAAAAAAAAAAAAACCATTTTCAGCCTTGCATGACACAGCCTACACCTCATGCAACAGCGTGAATTGGGATGCTAGGTTTTACAACGAAAAAAACCAAGAAGCTAGAAAAAACTACCACTTCAAAAAGAAAAAAAAACTTATGTGTAAATTTATCTCACACTAAATCAATCAATTCCTAACATCTGGGACATAGTTTAAGCGGTTTTTTTTTTTTTGTTGTTGGTTTTTTTTTTTTTTTAGTTTTTGGCATAATTAAATAATAATTTAGGCCAACCTGTTGCAAAGAGATGTGATCGAATGCAAGTAGTCTTTCGAAGTGATCTGTTCCTCACCATTGATGCTGTGCAATGACAAGCATCCAAGCATCACAAGAGTGGATATGAGTCATACTGATACTTCATTGAGAGCCCAGCCCAGCCTCACACCAGCTATCACCAGCTACGGAAGTGTTTGGGTAGACTATGGAAACCCAATAAGCATTTGCTTCCCTGTATTTAAAAAGGAGGAATCATAATAATAATTCACTTCTCCAGGCATTAGTAAGGACTTGACGAGCTGACATGAGCAGTATTCTCTGCCCAGTCCCGGACACACTTGGGGTGATGAAAAAAATAATGGTATTTTCTCACACTGGCAAGGGTGCAGTCTGATGTTTTCATGCTCCTCTGTCAACAAAATATGACTCTGTAATTCCAGTTTAATGGGAACTATTTTGTCCATAGAAGCTTTCTATTTGTTGGGGTGGGGTGGGGTGGGGTGGGGGAAAGGGATTCTTTTTTGTGTTTGAACTCTGCATGACTTTTTATAATGTTGCCAAAAATTGTACAAACTTCTTATCATAATATACAAGTTTCCCATCATCTTCCTCCTCCCAACCCAGATTCAACTTTTATCTGCACCACTCACCATTTTGCAAATGGTACCTGTACATGTCTTATGCCCAGGATAGTGTCATTCCTTCTGTCTGGATGGCTCTCTCTTTCTCATGTTTTACCTCCTGCCAAATTTTATGACCCAGCTCAATTACCTTGTCTTGTGATTTTTTTTTGTTTGTTTGTATTTGGGTTTTTTGAGACAGGATTTCTTGGTATAGCCCTGGCTGTCGTGGAACTCACTCTGTAGACCAGGCTGGCCTCGAACTCAGAAATCTGCCTGCCTCTGCTTCCCTGAGTGCTGGGATTACAGACGTGTGCCACCACTGCCTGGCTTGTCTTGTGATTTTTAGCATTATTTCCAGCACCCTAAGCAAACATACTTAGTTTTTCCTTTGTATGTCAGTTATCATTACAAATTATGAAAGAGTATGTTCCCATCTCTGCCTCCAGTATGTGATGCACAGTTTATGGTAAGCAAGGCTGTCTTTATGATTGCCATTTCCTGAGCATGGAACAGACTGTTCTTTCTTGTGCTAATACCTGATGTTACAAGTTAGTTAATGGCCGAGAAACAAAAATAAATGTCCATCATCCTTAATCATCAGAGAAATGCAAATCAAAGACTCTGAGATTCTACCTTATACCCTTCAGAATAGTTAAGATTAAAAACTCAAGGGACAGCATATTCTGGTGAGGATATGGAACAAGGGAAACACTTCTTCCTTGCTAGTAAGAATGCAAACTTGTACATCCACTCTGGAAATCAACTTGGTGATTGCTGAGAAAGTTGGAAATAGATCTACCTAAAGACCCAGTTATACCATTACTAGACATACTATCCAAATGATGTTCCACCATACCACAAGGACACATCCTCTACTATGTTCATAGTAACCAGAAACTGGAAACAAGCCAGATGCCCACTGAAGAATGGGTAAAGAAAATGTGGTTCATTAAAAACAAGGAAATCTTGAAATTTGCAGGATGGAACTAGAAAATACCACACTGAGTGAGGTAATCCAGACTCAAAAGGGCATGCATGGTATGTGCTCACTTGTAAGTTGATATTAGCCATAAAGTACAATATACCACACTATAATCCACAGACTCAAAGATGTTAAATAACAAGGAGGGTTCAAGCAAGTATGCTTGTATCTCACTCAAAAGAGGAAATAAAGTAGTCTCCATTGTAGACAAATGGAGAGAAGGAACTAGTTGGGAGAAAGGATGGAGAGAGGAGAGCGGGTAGAGACCAGGATCAGGGGAAAGAGGAGGAGAGAGAACCCAGAGAGTAAGTAGACAATGTAGAGGGGAGAGATGGTACTGTGTGGAGGGCAGAGGACAGGAAACACCTCTAGGATATGCCCGAATTCTGGAATGGGGAGAGCTCCAGGGAATCTATGGGGGTTACTTTAGCTAAGGCTTCTAGCAATGGGTATATTTGCAACCTAATGTGGTCCCTCCTGTAGCCAGACAGGATTCCCAGTGGAAAGATAAGGATATCAATCCACCCTCAAAATCTTTGACACAAAACTTGTCTTGCCTACAAGAAGCACAGGGACAAAGTGGGAACAGAGACTGAGGAAATGGCCAACAGATAACCATCCATTGAGACCATCATATGGGCAGGAACCAATCCCTGAAACTGTTAATGATACTTTGATATGCTTTCAGACAAGACAGTAGCAGAACTGTCTTCTGAGAGGTTCCACCAAGCAGCCTATGGATACAGATGCAGAGACCCACAGCCGAACATGAATCAGAACTCTAGTTGTCTTGTGAAAGTGTTTGGGAAGGATTGAGGGACCAGAAGGGGAGAGGGTCTCCACAAGAAGACCAACAGAGTCAATACTTGAGGTATCTCAGAGACCAAATCACCAACTAAACAGCACACATAGGCTGGACCTAGCCCCCTTCCCCCCCACAAATGTAGCAGATATGCAGCTTGGTCTTCCTGTGAGTCCCCCAAAAACTTGAGTGGGGGCTGTCCCTAAATCTGTTGCCTGTCTGTGGCTCCCATTTCCCTAACTGAGCTGCCTTGTCTGAACACAGCAGGGGAGGATGTGCCTACTCTTGCAGTGACTTGATGTGCTAGAATAGGGTGATATCTAGAAGGGCATCCTCTTCTCAGAGAAAAAGAAAAGGGGAGATAGAATCTGTGGTGGTAGGGGACTGGGAGAAGGGGCAGGCTATGATCTGAAATAAAGCGAATAAATACATTAATCAAACAAAAAACAACAACAACAAAGCCTAAAGGATACTTGTTGCAGTATTTACCAGTTTCTTGCTCTACCTTCATCCAAACTATCATGTCCTGAGAGCTGTTTTCTCCCCATCCACTGGCCTTCCCTATTTAGTTCTAGAGAGGCAGATAGACTGATATTTCATGTAGGCCAATCCTCCCATTATTTTCAAAGTAAATCCAAAGTCATAATAATTCTACCAGTCAGGACCTCACTGTTTTAATGAACCCCAGTTGAACTAACGATGACATCACTTCATTCTCATTGGCATCCTCATTAAGGCAACACACTCAGCATGCACTTGCTTCAAGGCTTTTCCACTTACAGTTCTCTCTGCCTGGCAAGCTCTCTATTCACATATTTGTGCAACATCTTTCACTTAATTTTTGTCTCTAAGATTGTTCCATTGCATTGTATATCCCTCTTTAGTCACTTTCTACAGTATAACCTACCAACTACTATACTCAAATTCTACTCAATCCTGGTATCATTCTTTGCCTTTTCTCTCTAGTTTGCTTACATAGAATATGTTTACTTTGCAGGCATTAGGTTTTTGTCTCTACTAATTGTGAATAAACATTTGGTAGATGTGCATTAATCAGTTAAGCATTATTATTATTTTCTTCTGATTTCATTAAGAGTTTTGAGTTGATTTTTGTCCTACTGATGATTTGTATTTTGACCGCAGAAAGAACATGAAATGGGGACAAAGCAAACACATATGACTGAGCCACCCTTAGAAAATTATTGACTATAGTAGGCCAACAGCATTTGAAAATGAAAATAATCAGCTGGTCTCGGATTTTTCATATCTATATTCCCTCCCCTAATCATGGCCTCTACCTCTTCCATTTACACTAATCAATCTTGAATTCTTTCTGAAGTAGAAAGCAGTTTTATGGAAACGCTCTCTGCAATGTATCCCCAGATTCTTCATTAGACACAAGAGAGGAACATCTCACTATGTCCGGTAGGGACTTTTCAGGAAGCATCAGATTTCACGCCTGCTAAATCCTGAGAGGATTTGAATTTTTCCAGAGATTAAGGTCTTAAAATAGAAAACTAAAGTTCTGCTGTGGATTATGAAAATCCCGCAGAAAGGGGCAGGAGCTGACATTTTCATGTTACATTTGCTAACCCTGAAACCACATTTGCCAAGTTGTCTTTTCAGGTGCCAGCTATAAAGTATAACCAAAAACTGATTAACCTTTTCAGGACTTGAAACCTAGCTTCTGTTAAACATCTTCAAGAGTGTTGAGTATACAGTGAACAATATACAAGCAAATATTATTTCTTTTCATTTAATTAGGAATTTTCTGGTTCAATGGAAATATAATAAACTTTGAGTAATTTTTTTACAAGATTCCTAGTTATAGTTCTATTAAGCTTCCTTGTAATTTCTCCCATTATTTTCATGTTCTAGAATTTCTTGCAAATATCTATATACGGAGGCCATAGTAAAATGACAACTTTTATCCATTAAAATTATAAAATTTTTTCCATGTAAAATTGAAATCCCTTTGACATAGTCAGTTGTGGGGATGAATACCTTTAATTCTAGCATTCCAAAGGAAGAGGCAGGAAGTTCTCTGAGTTCAAGGATAGTCTGGTTTACAAGGCAAGTTCCAGGATATCCAGAGCTAAACATAAAATCCCTATCTTGAAAAAAAATCAAAAAAGACAGAAAGAAGAAAATTCCCTTGTCATGATACTCTCTAGATTCTTATGCCCTTATATAAGGGAGTTGATTGATTCTCTCAATGTCATATAGAGTTATTTGATAACCAAATGTGGATGACTACCTTTGAACAACCATGCAATAGGGTTTGTGGTTCTGTATCATGAGTGAAAAATGGTACTTGATCCTACCTGCAGAAGAAATCACACCATGAGTTTTGTCTAAAAATAGTGATCAGTTAGCTTTGATGCTCCCAAAAATTCCTATCTGCATTCATGACCCAGCTATTAAGTAATATTGATGCAAGGCTAACTGTATTTGACCCTTAACAGTGACAAGGAGTACCAACCAGATGATTTATACAGAGATCCGGTAGGAACAACAGCAAGCAACAACACACCAAACTTTATTCTAGGAGGCCCCATCAAATAAGAAAGAGCTGGGCTGAATTTTTAAAATGCAAAGGATTTTCATAATTTTCATTGTTTATGAAATTTCAAAATAATTGATTTATGTGACATAAATGGTTCAAGATAAATGTTGAGACATCGTATCACCATGGAGTAAGAGTGTTCTTCAATAGCAACAAAAACAACAGAAAATCCTCATACATGTGGAGGCTGAACAATATTCTACTCAATGATACCTTAGTCAAGGAAGAAATAAAGAAAGAAATCAAAGATGTTTTAGAATTTAATGAAAGTGAAGGGACAACATACCCAAATCTTATGGGACACAATGAAAGCAGTGCTAAGAGGAAAACTCATAGCCCTGAGTGTCTCCAAAAAGAAACAGGAGAGAGCATATACTAGGAACTTAATGGCGCACCTGAAAGCTCTAGAACAAAAAGAAGCTATTTCACCCAGGAGGAATAGAAGACAGGAAATCATCAAACTCAGGGCTGAAATCAATCAAGTTGAAACAAAGAGAACCATACAAAGAATCAACAAAACCAGGAGCTGGTTCTTTGAGAAAATCAACAAGATAGATAAACCACTAGCCAGACTTACCAAAGGGCACAGAGACAGTATTCAAATTAACAAAATTAGAAATGAAAAGGGAGCTATAACAACAGAAACTGAGGAAATTCAAAAAATCATCAGATCCTACTACAAAAGCCTATACTCAACACAACTGGAGAATCTGGAGGAGATGGACAATTTCCTAGACAGACCAAATACCAAAATTAAACCAGGATCAAATAGATCGTCTAAACAGACCCATAACCCCCAAAGAAATAGAAGGGGTCATAGAAAGTCTTCCATCCAAAAAAAGCACAGGACCAGATGGTTTTAGTGCAGAATTCTATCAGACTGTCAAAGAAATCCTAATACCAATATTCTTCAAACTATTCCACAAAATAGAAACAGAAGGAACACTACCCAACTCATTCTATGAAGCCACAATTACCCTGATACCAAAACCACACAAAGATCCAACTAAGAAAGAGAACTACAAGCCAATTTCCCTTATGAATATCGATGCAAAAATACTAAATAAAATACTTGCCAACCGAATCCAAGAACACATCAAAACAATCATTCACCATGATCAAGTTGGCTTCATCCCAGGGATGCAGGGATGGTTCAATATATGGAAATCCATCAACATAATCTACTACATAAACAAACTCAAAGAAAAAACCACATGGTCATCACAATTATTAAATAACAAAAACAGTTTAAAAAACTCTTGTGATGACTCTCTAATAAAATTTGCATTTTTACATTGTATTTCAAGATAAATATTGTATTTCTTTAGTTTTGACCCTTAGTTCAGGAAGAATCTAAAAATTAGTGACACGCTAAAAAAGCAAAAAAAAAAAATAATAATAGTAAGGAAAAATAATAGAAAAAATAAGACAGAGAGGTTAAATCCATGTGAAAAGACTTATGACCAAGTATTTGAAGGATTCAGAGACAAACATCTTTTTTTTTCTTTCTTTTTAAGTGGTGAAGGATTTGAGATATAATTAAACTATGCAATAAAAATGTACAACTAAAAGTGCAAAACAATTATTTTGTTTATTCTTTTTTTCTATCCCATGCTGGAGCGTGCAGATTCTAGGCAAGTTCAAGGCCACTAAGCACCTAGCCTTTAGGTTTGCTCCTCTAATGAATCCTCTACTATTAGGCATTTGCTATTAAGGGACAATGCTATCATAAGCTACAAGCAAATCATGAATTATCATGTAATTCCATGCAATTAAACATCTCTATAAAATCTTCATTTGCTTATTTGATTCATATGTCTTTGGATATATGAAGTTATGAAGTATGTTCCTGTGTAATTTGGGGAAGTAAAGATGCTGTGGTATAGAAAATAACCTGTATTCAAGATTTTACATATTTTTAAAAAGCATATTCTAAACATTGCCAGTATTTGGAATGTCTTGTTTTACAAGGA
The DNA here is from genome assembly GCA_964023405.1 of Apodemus agrarius. Lineage (NCBI taxonomy): Eukaryota > Metazoa > Chordata > Mammalia > Rodentia > Muridae > Apodemus > Apodemus agrarius. Next base: position 38,946,742 of record OZ030006.1, on the reverse strand, counting down.
TACTCCAATGTGAATGACATCACCTAAGAGAATGCAATAGACGTTGATTAACAGGATCTGTGTGTACATGAAGCTTCCCTGTAAACATCTCAAGAGATGGGATATACATTGACAGACTGAAGCTTGACTCAAATAAAACCTTGGAAAATGGCACATTTCACATTTATAGTTTTAACTATCTTAGAGTAATCTATGGCACAGGCATACAGTAACCTCCCATTTAGAGGAGCTAAACTTTGCCCTTCATATGTTTAAAGGCTGGGGTAACTGATAGTCCCTCTAGGCATCTAGGCAGCACTTGGCTGAGCTACTACTGTGCATATGTGTAATAATACTACTGCAATAATACAAACCAGACAAACTCTGCCAACTCCTAAAGGGTTTTTATGTGACAAAAGTAAAGAAAATGCAAGAAGTCAAAGAAACAGATGGCTGCGTATAAGGAAGCAAAATTTTGAAACTAAAGAATCGCACATCTTTAAAAAGTGGGCTGAGTCAGTACGCATGATGACCTGGGTCCAGTTTCCCAACAGCTACATGATTAAAAGCAGTAGGTGACTTGTTCTGTGTTCTAGTGCTCTTCTGAGATATCATGGCCAAGGCAGCTCTTATAAAAGAAACCATTTATTTGGGGCTGGCTTACAGTTTCAGAGGTTTAGTGCATTATCATCGTGTTGTGAATCATGGCTGTACACAGACAGGCATGTTGCTGAAGAAGCAACTGAGAGTTCTACATCTGGATCTGCAGACAGCAGGAAGAAAGAGCCTCTGGGCTTGGAATGTGATTTCTGAAGCCTCAGAACCCATCCCCAATGACCTCCAACCATCCTCCAACAAAGCCACATACCTTTCAATCTTTTCAAATAGTGTCCCTCCCTGGTGACTAAGTATTTAAATCTATGAGCCTGTGGGATCCATTATCATTCAAGCCACCACAGTAGGGGTGGACTTAAGATAACCCAAAAGATGTCTGCCGCTCTCCTGCCAGATATGCTGGTCCAGTTGTTTAGCTCCAAGTTCATTTAGAGTCCCCAGTTGTCTCAAAAAACTAAGGTGTAAAGCAATAGAAGAAAACACCTAATTCAACTTCTATCTTCCACACACACACTTTAGTATGTGTATGTATGCATGGATATGTTCACATGCAAACACACACATATAGAACACACAAATATATACACACACACACATTAATGGCACTTAATTGGTAGGAGAATTAGTAGACACATTAGACAAAGGATCATGCTATTGGGTCTTGTAAATGCTGGGGCCAGACAACTTTCTAACACAAATAATTTTGATAATTCCAAGCAGTTATGTTTCAGGTCTCTCATTTTTAACACACAGTAACGGTAGTTTCTCTCTGAAAGATTAGTTAAAAAGGCACACATGTGATAATGTTTATAAAGGCTTACAATAATGGCAGGTATATAGTGTTTTATTGTGGCTTAAATGAATTCAGAGAGAAATGGTGTGCTTATTTCAGGGCATGTTTTAGCCAGAGAAAAGGCTAAGTTCTCAAGTGAGAGAAGAAAAGAAAGAAAGAAAGGAAGAAAGAAAGAAAGGAAGGAAGGATGGAAGGAAGGAAAGAAGGAAGGAAGGAAGGAAGGAAGGAAGGAAGGAAGGAAGGAAGACACAACAAAAGAGAGAAACAAAGAACGAAACAAAGAAACAAAAAACAAAAACAAAATCTTAGCAGCATTCAAAACCAATTTCACAGACTGAACTGTTCAATTAGTTAAGTGTATAACTACGAGCATGAAGACTTTAATCTGAACTGTAGTCCTTACATAAAAGCCAGGTATACCATAATCCTAGGGCTGGGAAGGCAGACAGGAGGATCATGGATGCTTACTGGTCAGCCAGTTAAGCCCAATTGTTGAGTTCACAGCCAGTGAGAGCCCTTGTATCAAAGAAGATGAATGGTGTTTCTGCAGATGATACCCTAGGTAGTCCTCTGACTTCTATTAACACACACACACACACACACACACACACACACACACATACACACAAAAATACACATAGAATCAATCAAATTGTACAGATGATTTGTACATAGAACGATGTACAAATACATCGTTATAGAACGATGACTTGTAAGCAAGCCACATATGTACCAGCATTTATGTGATCTGGATAGCTTTTACAAGATGCATGCTCACTCACTAAAAGATTACCATCTAATTAACTTTGCAATGGACCAGCAAGGCAATGGTGGCGCATGCCTTTAATCCCAACACTTGGGAGGCAGAGGTAGGCAGATTTCTGAGTTCGAGGTCAGACTGGTCTCAGAGTGAGTTCTAGGATAGCAGAACTATACAGAGAAACCCTGTCTCAAAGAAGAAAAACAAAAACAAACAAACAAAACAAAACAAACCACTTTGCAATGGACTATTAAAAAACAACCAGGGCCGGGCGATGGTGGTGCACGCCTTTAATCCCAGCACTTGGGAGGCAGAGGCAGGCGGATTTCTGAGTTCGAAGTCAGCCTGGTCTACAGAGTGAGTTCTAGGACAGCCAGGGCTACACAGAGAAACCCTGTCTCGAAAAACCAAAAAACAAAACAAAAAAAAAATAAAAAATAAAAAAATTAAAAAAAAAACAAAAAACAAAAAACAAAAACAACCAGGAATTTCAATAGGGAAAACTCTTACCTGCCAACCATCTGAAAAGAGCCTCAAGGAATACTTGAGTGCTGGGAAACAAAATACATAAGATAAAATACCTTGTGGATAAAGGGGCCTTTATTCCCCCCGCCCCAACAATATCTTCTGTGAGATAGATAAACTGCCTCAGTCTTCAGATTTCGCTTTCTTGAATGACATCATGGCACCTTAGAAGTTAATGACCATAACTACCATCACAACTTGACTATACCATACTTTAAGATTACTGTAAATCATGCACCATCTCTGAACCTGCCAGCAGGGTTGGGGCAGTGAAAATAGGAGTTCTCTGATCCATTCCACTTAACCGGAAAGTGTTGCTTTATTGGTGGGACAGTTTTCTAAAGACGAGAAAAGCAGGTGCTGTTTTATCATGGAGAATAAAGTCAGTTTCAGAAACCTGTTATCTCCAGAGTGAAGTAAATGACAGTAGTTCAATTAAATTCTCAGTCTGAAAAGTAATTTAAAGACATCTTTTTTTTTTCCAGATTGGTCCACATAAATGCTCAATTTTTATTCTTAACTTGGTAGGATTTGTAATATCAATACATAATAGAGGTGTCAGCTCTGTGAGTCATTTGTTCAAGAAAAAAAAAACCTTTCTGTAGCTTTATACTCATAGAGCTCCCTGTTAATGCCTGAGTCTGCCTGCAGCTTTCCTCTCAAGCAATTCACCCATAGATAATTACTTCCCTTCATTTGTCTTTCAGTCCTAGTTTTGATAGATCAATGTGGCCTCTTTTTAGAAAAAAAAAAATCCAAACATGAACTATAAAGGATAGTTGGTGGCTGGTCCCATTTGTCTTCATAACTAAGGTATCTTTGTGTTCTTTACAAGAAAAATTAAATTTCATGTCAGTCCAGCTACTCTGGATTTCCATCAGCCGTCACGGGGTGCAGGCTGCTGCTGCTCCTTCATTTCTCTGGGACTGAAATATTTTTAGGAGAATGTTCTGAGTGACTTACAATCGGGAATGATTCAAGCTGTGATCCCTAGCTAAAGTCTTGTTATCATCTCTATGCAGTTAAATGATTAGCAGCGGGGCCGAATAGCTACCCTCTCACCCAGCTATCAGTCTCCTGCCTGCTCTCAGGCGCCTGCCTGCCTCCACAACTATCAATAATGTGCTTCCGGAAAGACCAAGATGACAGGGATATCTGCCCTGCCCTTCAAGGTTTCCATTGAAATTAAAAGTGAAATGCAAAGCCTTCCCCATGTTTCTAAAGTTTTTTTTTTCTCTCCGCCTTATGTTTTTATAGCCTCTTCTGGCTCTGAATTTCCTCATTTTTATCTGGATCGTAAGACAAATCTTGGAACCATTTTCTCCCTTCTGCTTGGTGAAAACCCAGAAGTGAGATTTGTCCCTCTATGGTTTATGGCAACCCACACATTCAAGGTGATAACTCTAGCACTAAACGATCAGAGCCCTAGGGCTTTGCTTCATTTATTTTAGCAGTTTTGGGATTTTAAAATATACAGGCAGACATTGCTTGGCCACGTGTGTCTTCTAGAACCACTCCCGCCTTTCACCATTCCCGTTTATCACAAGTGTTCAGATTGTCATTATAACCTAGAACCGAAGCTGCATATCTGAAAATCCCACTGAAATCCAATTCATATGGACAGGCCTCATCCTCCCCACAGTACTCAAGCCCTGAACGGCCAATGACCTGAAGTCTTAAACTCTTCATTCCACCATACTAGTTTCTGTGCATAAGTCTCTGACCATTCTCCTAATGTGATTGTTTTACAAGTTTTCAAAATGTATTAAAACTAACTGAGTCAAACAGCCAACTGGGTCTGCTTTCCTCTCTTTTCCTTCTACCTTTTTGTAATCCCTAAAACCAATTTACCAAAACTTCATTTCAACTTGGAGGCAAGGAGAACATCAATTAAATCTGGGTAGCATTATTATATCTATAATTTTAAAACTCCTTGGCTCCTTCAAGGGCATAACTAGTAGAATTTTTATTTAGATATTAAAAAAACACAGAGTTGGTGATTGTTTTCTGTATTTTTGTACATTTGGTTATAAGTGGGTAAAACACTTATTGTTTGTATTGTTTGACAACATAGCAGAGTTTTCAAGTTTGACATAAGACAAATGTCATACCCCATATTTCTTCTGCCCAGGCCATGGCCAACAAAATAGCCTCTAAATAACATTAACAAAATAGATTATTTCTCAAGTTCAGTTTTTATTTTCTTCATAGGCTTGTGGGTCTTTTATATGTTCTTATGTAAGTCTTCAGATCAGACCACAACATTGTTCTCAAAGACTACCTTCCATGTTCAGCCTTGCTTGCTTAATTGTGCTTTCTGGAGAAGTGTCTGCTGATCAACTCAAACAACCAGGGTGTGAGTTTAAGCTCCTTTCTCTGTTCCATCGTCCCTCAATTCAGAATACATAAAACCACAGTTTCCTATTCTGCCATCTGTCATCTTCCTTAAATAGTCTCTCTCCCACCTCCAGCAAACGTTGCAGCATAATTAGCAAGTATCATTTATTTCTGATGCTTTCTCTATGTTGTTTGATTTTGATGAAGGATGCTTATTTTTAAATTCTACAATGAATCTCTGTCCCTTGAATGTACAAAACATTAGTGCTGGTATGACATTTAGCTGCCTTGCTGCCCACTGACTTTTTGACTTACAATAGTCCTCCAAAGATCTCTAGACATCCCTAGAGATTTTCCCTCTTCGAGGACCTTTGAAGTTATCCAGAACTCCAATTAATACAGTAAACACTGAGCTCAGGATCAATAGATTCGTCAACAAGTGGTCATGAGAGAGGGTAGTGCAAAAGATAGAGGCCAGTCTTTCACCCAGTTCCAAATCTTCAAATATCTTGTTCTTGGAAATGGACACCTTCATTCTTCCTTTATTCCTTTCTTCTCCCACCCCCTTCCACCTTTGTTTCTGTTCTCCATTTTGTCTATTTGTAAGCTAAGCCCCGGCTTTTCCATGCTACATAAGGAAAAGGAGATGGGTTCAGAGTTAAAGTAATAATGAGAAAGAAGAGTATTAAGTCAGAATTTAAACTCTGGTTCTGAGAAACTCAGAGCCTCTTCTGAAACAGGCTTCCTGGAATTTCAGCTCACAGTTACCAGCCTTAGAATTCAGAAACCCAGAGGAAAATGCCATGTTAAAGCAACCATGTGGTAGTGATATAGTCTTTACTTTTATAATTTCTACCCTGGAATACCATATATCATCTAGAAATAACAACGAGGGGAAATTAGTAAGAATAAACATCATATGTATAAAAAGTTTTTGATGCCTTAAAATTTCTTTTGAAATACAAGGGTGTATTTTACCTTCACTACAACAAATCTCTTAGATGGCTATCCAGCAGGGCATTTTATTGAGAACTAAAGTCATCTCGGGCATTATGAGGATCACAATGGATATGGATTTTTTCTTTTAATTCTCCTTTCATATATTACATCCTGACCACACTTCCTACTCCCTCCTCTCCTCCCAGTCACACAAACATACTTCTCTTTGCCGCGTCCACCCCTGCTCTGCCTCCCCTCAGAAAAGGGCAGACCTCCAGAGAACTTTACCCAAATAGGTCTTAAGAAGCTCCAGTTAAACTAGGCACATATCGTGACATCAAGGCTGGGCAAGGCAGCCCAATAGAAGAAGGGTCCCACAACTAGGTAAAAGACAGAGAGACTTCTGCCTAAGCAAAAGACACAGAGACTTTTTCAAGGCTCCCACTGTAAGAATTCTGGCAAGAACACCAAACTACTCAGATTAGAGGAGCCAAAGGGGTCGGGGGCACCATGATAACATGGCCCACATCATCATTTGACCAAGACTTACGGGAACTCAGAGAGATCAGGAAGCCTATAGGTGTCTGATTTAGGTTTTTTTGTATATGTTATAGCAAAGTGGATTGTTTCCTATCAACAGTTTGTGGTGCAGCTTGAAACTTACTGAGGCTTTGAGTAAATGGAAAAATTAAAACAAACAAACAAACAAAAAACCAAAACACTACAGAATTTCAGACTGACATTTTCCTCAAGTGTTTCAGAATTACTTCCATTAATATATTTGAAAACTATAGAAACAATCATATATATACATATATATTTACATATATGTCATATATGTATTCTTCAGGCCTAAGTCTTTTGTTCAAATGCACAAATCCCCTTCAAATGACCCCACAGTGAATCCTCACACAACCTTAGCTTCATAGGTTAATTATATAAAAGACTGAATTTATTAAAAAGTTAACATTGTGCTTCGTCAGTGTGTCACTGTGTTTACTTTATGGATAATATGTGCCTGAAATGTTTATAAGGTAACTAAATGCTAGATCCTAGATACACTTATAATTTCATTATATTTTTAGATTGTCATCTCTATGTGATTACATCTTTACTTTTCTCTTTGGAATCCCGAGAGACGATAATAGGTCATGTCTAAGCCTGACAATGTAAGTGATGTTAGAAGACATGTTATCAGCCATTTGAAAGCTTATGTACCTGAGCCAAAACGAACTGATTGAACATGTAAGTTGTTTTAAAAGGTCCAAAATTATAATGAAGAGAATAATAAAGGACCCATCTCTTGTTATTGCCATAAACATATTTTTGTTGTGTCAAAAAGATAATTTGAGAGTATTTGTATTTTTCTTGTTGTTTTTGTTTGTTTGGTTTGGTTTGGGTTGGGTTTTTTGGTTTTGTTTTGTTTTTTGTTTTGTTTTGTTTTGTTTTTTGTTTTGTTGTTTTGTTTTGTTTTGTTTTGTTTTTGTTTTTTGTTTTTTGTTTTTTGAGACAGGATTTCTCTGTGTAGCTCGAGCTGTCCTGGAGCTCACTCTGTAGACCAGGCTGGCCTCGAACTCAGAAATCTGCCTGCCTCTGCCTCCCAAGTGCTGGGATTACAGGCGTGCGCCACCACCGCCCGGTTTGGTTTTGTTTTTGAGACAGGGTTTCTGTGAGTAGCCTTGACTGTCCTCAGATTTGATCTATAGGCCAGGCTGTCTCACACTCATGGAGATTTGCTTGCCTCTATCTTTTTGAATGAAAGGATTAAAGGTGGAAAATATCATTTTTATACAGTGATTTAAAACTTATTATCTATGAATTGTTTCATATTCTATTGCTTCTATGTGCAGAAGGTACATCATGTGTCTCTGTGCATTTTGTTAAATAGAATCTCTTACTATTCTATTTATAACTAATAACAAATAGTAGACCAATAAAAATAATAATTCCTTCTAAAGTACCTCCTGCAGAAATCATATCTATATTTTAAGTGGTTGTGTAATATTAACTGTATTGTCTAGCAACTTAAACCCTTTACCTTAAGTGAATCTAAGTCACTCTCATGCCAAGGGTCTTTCCACATGGGTTCATGTGAAGTCTATTACTGTGTCAGTGTTCCTCCCCAAACTCCACTATAGTCCACTCAGGAAAGGATTTCAGAAAAACTGAAATACAGGAATATTCTGTAAAATATTTGGCTAGCAATCTTCAACAGAATCATGGTCATCAAAGATAAAGGAAGAGCAGAAAACTCCCAAAGGCCATAGATGGAGCAGACATGGTGACTCAAAACCCTCAGAGCAGTATGGTGTCAAAGGAACATGAGAAGAAGAATTGTAGAAACCCCAACAGAAGCAATTCAGTGCTTCATTCAAATGTTCGTCTGCTAGTTTTCATAAATTAAAAGACGTTACTTCCAAGAGAAGTTCTTCCAAGTTGAGTGCAGAATAAGTAGAAATACTCTGCTGTCTGCAAATATTTCCTAATTGCTAACATTAAATCAAAATAGAATGTTTTCTAAGTGATTTGTAGGCTCTGTGAGATGGCTTGTTTGGCAAAGTGGTAAAAGAATAGCTGTGTAAGTATGGTGCTTTGAGAACCTGAGTTCAGTATGCAGAACACACATGAAAAAAAATTAAGCAGGGTGGTAACCATGTATCATTCCTACCCTGGGCACATAGAAAGAAGGGCTTGCTGGCTTCCCAGTCTCAGCCAATCAAAAAGTTTTAGGTTCAGTAAGATTCTATCTCAAAGAAAATACATAAATAAAATAAGATGGCTAGTAATTGAACTATCTGATGTCAACTTCTGTCAGCACTCACACACACACACACACACACACACACACAGGTACACACACATATGCATATACACACATACACACAAATACACATAAACACAAACATACACACACATAAACACACATACACACATACACACACATAAACACACCTACACATACCTACACACACCTACACACATACACACATAAACAAACATACACACACATACACACAAATAAACACACCTACACATACCTACACACATACACACATAAACAAACATACACACACATACACACATACACATATATACATATACACATACACTAATACACATATATACATACACACATACACATGTACACACACATACACACATACACATATGCACACACATACACAAACACATACATACATACACACATACACACACATAATACACACACATACATGTGCACACATGCACGAGCACACACATTCACACATTCAAAAACACAAATATACAAACAAATGCAAACATTTGGAAACTCACACAAACATAAATACACACATGCATGCACACACAAACTTTAAAAATGATTATTTATAGGTTATTAACTTGTCCTACTTTTAAAAATTGAGAATGATTCCAGAAGTTCCTTTCTGGCATATATCCACACCAAACTCTATATCTAGAGATACTCATGGAGACATCGATACTCACACACATATCCTTCAGTTTTCTCAGTAAATGTGAAATAACAGGGATGGGAAGTGTAGGGTGCTTTAAAACAGACAATGGGACTCATGTAAACCACCAAGTCCTACTGAGAGCTGAGGTCTCTGTTTAATACCCACAACAATCCTCTCTTTCCAAAGCCAGTTAGCTCACTTCTGCATAATGCATCAGTTAAGAGTGACATCTATAAAAATGTGTCTTGCCAGTTTGCTCCCTCAGAAATTTTTATTTCTTATCCCATCTGGCTTTGCAAATACATAAAATTTATGTGTTGCATCACATTATTTAAAGTGGCTTCCAATGACATTGGCTGCCTGAAAGCACGGCTGAACTGTTACAGCATCTGATGCACACGGCTTCTTTAGTTCTCCTCCGATCAAGCCACCCATGTTTGGTTCTAACTGTTGCTTTTCATCGTCTGTGGAACAGTCTGCTCCATTTTCCCTCCGTCTGTTCATACTTAGGCAAACTCCTGTTGAGCAATCGTATTGCTTGCTATTGCCAAAACAGGTTTTATTTTATGTAATTTCACACAGCTGAACTGCTCCCCTGACAGTAGCTGTCCCACTAGGTCTGACCTTATCGGGATCACTGTAGACATAATGAAGGACATAGCTAAGACACATAGCTAAACACATGATTTGGTGTATCCTTCAAGACTAGACTGGTATTCAAAAAGAGTGGAGGCGCTGAACAATCATCTATAATCTTGACCAATAGTTTTTTCAAATGTAATTAGGAAAGTGAGTTTAAGCAAAAGAATTATGTTTCTAGTCCTATTTGGGACTATGAAGGAGTGATATGATGCTCTAATGAAATACTGTTGAATTTCTTCATGAATATCAACTTAAGATCTGCATGGTTTTATTTGAATGTTGGGTTTTTGTATTGGTGTGTATTTTAATTATTGTTTTTATTTCTTTTGCTTTTGAAAGTGGATGGAAGTGACAGCTCTTTGTTTATATACTCCGCAGCTTTCAAAATGATTTTATGACATGTATATTTCAGAAACTTAGCAAATGATTAGCAATGTTGTATGGATGTAGTAATGAATGGACCTTTGCTTAAACTTAGGACATTTAAGGGAAATTTTTAAAGATAAATTTGTTCTCTGAGAATGCAAAAGACTACATTGTTTTCTTAAATGATAAAAAAAAATCACTGGATGCTTCATACAAACCAACAACTTTCCAGTAGACTACAAAAGAACATAATATTTCCATGGGTACCGATTCATTTTTATAGTAAAGTGCACAGAAAACTGGGAGGCAGCACAAAAAAACACAGCAGGAGTGTTCTTGGGGAAGAAAATGTCCCAGTAGATTGCTGTCTTACCCACTTGGCCTATTTAAGCAGAGGAAATAAGCTAAGGGGGCCTGATGTACCCAATGCATAATTCATTAGAGTAAAACGTTTATCACTGCCTCAACCAAAAGAGAATCAACCAACAGCCTGCCTTTTATCCTCTGCCATTCTTTATGAGGGAACAATAGGAAATTATCAATCACTCCTGTAGAGATGATACAAGAAATATCTTATATATATGATAAAGTTATGGAATATTGCTTATAAAATAGATTGCTAGGATTAAATACTCCATTAAATCTCCATTAAGTTGCATCTATAAGGTATATTGTCACATAGACGAAGTAACTAATGTACTGGACCACTTGTCATACACACACACACACACACACACACACACACACATACACACTCAAATACTATTGGCTAATATAGCATACATGGCTACTGGTCTTTCAGTTTTGTTTTTTGTTTTTGTTGTTTTGTTTGTTTGTTTGTTTGCTTTCTTTCCATATAAAGGATTCAGTGATTTCATCTATGTATTTGATTCCTCTTTCATGCAAGAATTTTGATTCATTTTTACCACTACATGCAGAAGTTATGAAGGTTGTTATTTTCATGCTAGAATTTTTAAGTACCAAATATTAATTTCCCACTGTTTCTCTTTTGCTACTAAGAAGTCCCTGAAGAATGTCAAACTACAAGTTGGAAGGAGTCTGAGCTCCTGAGTTACCATGTGAAAGAAACAAGTTATACCAAGGGACAAATGTTAATCTAATGAGAAATAAACGTTCATGGCACATAAAAGCCATAATAAATATTTATTTCAGAAAATAACACCATCTTATGTTACACAATTGGATACTGATCCATCGTCCTATAAACCTATAGGCAGGAAAAAAATCACCATAATTTTGTCTTATGGGCGAGTTCTGGCAAAGGAGGATTAAAAAACAGAGGGAAAACTTACTGGCTTTGAGAAGTACACAATTAAATACTGACGCAATAATTAAATATGTCCCCATGTATGACAAAAATGATAAGGGTGCACAGCCCTTAAAAATGGACCCTCAAAGACTTCTTCTTGGAAATAAAGGTATACACATGATTTCCATACTAAGGAGAAGAAAAGTCTGAAGAGTGATGCCCATTTTCCCAAAATGAACATTTATCAAATATTACATTCTTTCTTAAAGATTAGGAATGGAACATGACCTTGAAGTTCATATCATCCTCCTACTACTATAAAATATTGGACTTACTCAGAAATCATATCCAGCCCTGGATCCCACAGGCTGTTACTAATTTCATGACTTTTCCCTAATCTGTTCTTCAATCTTCCATAAGATTATTTTGGCAATTTAATTCACTTTAGCATAGGTAGATAAGGTCATTGCAAATAACCACCTGAAATTACCAGTGTGTAGAGAAAAATTTTACTAAAGGACAAATAAAGGACAACTAGGAAAGAAAACACTGGTGTTATGACTCCATGGTGGAGAAAGTGTTTAGTATTTCTAAGTCCTAGGTTCAATCCCCAGCACTGAAAAACAAATAGAGACAACAGAAAGTGGGACTTCCCTTTTAAAAGTTATGAATAGCATACATGAAGTATAATTACTGTACTTCTGTGGCTCCTCATAGGTCAACTGTAGCAACCTTCTATTGAAAACCTTGCTAGCAATAATTTATTTCAAGTCTCTCTAGATCTGGAAGAGAAAAAGTGGAGTTATTTCAGGTTTAAGAGGCAATGGTGAAACATGTAATAAGCAATAAAAGGACACCATCTTTTGACCCTTTGAATCTGCACTTTCTTTCTCTGATATACCATTTCTCCTATTCTATCATATTGCCTCATCCTGTTCATCTTTAATTATTTCTTGGAATGTGAATGTTTTAAGCTGATATATCTTACTCTGTGCAGTTCACTGATGTGCCCTAGGTCTCATGTGTGCAGCAGAACTTCATTAGCACATTGAAAGAAGAAAATGTATACAAGCATCTGAAAAAATACCATTCACCTTACCATGGTTTCAATAGGGAAATTTGGGTCTCTTGATCTGTACCTAGTCTCATCTTATAGAAGTGACAAAATGTATCATCTCTCTGGGTTCTCTCCATTTTTTATTTCAGGTGCAATGGAAAATGGTAATATTTATTTTAAGGGATTTGACTCTGGTAATAGAAATGCAAACCTACTTATCAGTGATTGTATCACTGATAAGTGGATATTAATGAGCCCAGAAGCCCTAAATACTCAAGACACAAATAGCAAGTCAAATGATTCCCAAGAAGAAGAAAGGAGAGGACCCTGGGCCTGTAAAGATTGCATCCAGTTTAGTAAAGAAACCGAGGGGGGAGGGGGAATGATTGGGGAACAGTTGGGGGGGAGAGGAACTATGGGAACTATGGTGGGTGGGAACTGGGAAAGGGGAAAGCCTTTGGAATGTAAACATAGAATATAGAAAATAAAAAAAAATTAAAAAAAAAAGAAATGCAAACCTACAGTTGATGGCTTTTGGCATTGCTAAGCCACATCAGGCCATTAAAGAAAGGAGAACTGTTCCAGAGGAGACCGTCTGAGGAAGAATTATGATGAGAGGTCACATGACAGCTCAAGATGAGAGTCTTCAGACAGAGAAGTAGGCTGAGTTGGAATGAGCCAGGCTGGCCAGTGCTAGATTGGCTCCGTAACATGGTTCCTGGGAAGATACTGCAGCATTGACACAACACAAGAAAAGTAGTGACAATGTGGCTACAGTTGACGACTTTCAGTTTTAATGGGGATTTTTAAACAAGTAATTAAAATAAATACTATGTAATTTTGTGCATCCTTGGGTATATAAGAGCCAACAACTACTAAGAAAATGTCATACCATCCAGTTCTTGAAATTAAAAAAAATATCCATTTTCTAGCCTTTTAAATTATTTTACTTTACTTTCAATTTTTCATATATTGATTATATTTTTTACCTACCCCAATTCCATTCCTTCTACCCACCATAATTTATGTTCTTTCATTTTCTGATAATGAACCAAAATTCAAAACAAAGAAAATAAAAAAAATCACATGGGAAAGAAGCATGGAGCCTGTATTGTATTAGCAAACTTGTCCTGAACATGAGGCCTGATCTGGATTTGTTGATACTACAGCATCACTCCATTAAAGGAAACTGATTTCCTCTCCCATAAGCTATTGATTCTAAATAGCTTTTTGTTAGTGGTGGGAATTTGTGCCCACTTTCCCTTCTCCATGCTGAGATTTATCTGGCTTGAAATTGTGGAGGTCTTGTATATGCTATCATAGTTTCTATGAGCTCATACATTCATTAGCCTTGTTTATGTGTACGAAAAGGTTTTTTCCTGAGTCATCCACATCTCTGACTCTGAGTCTTTTCACATAATCTTCTGAATAGATCCTCTAAAACTCCTAACAGCGTATTATGATATCCTTAGGTCCATTGCTTAGCCCTCATCAGAGACACATTTTCTTGTAGGAGATAGTAATTAGCACAGAGACCCACAACTGAACAATGTTCAGAGAATAAGAGACTCTGGAACACTCATTCTGGAAAGCTGGTAAATGGTTAATACACTCTGTCACTTTTGTCTCAAATATCAGTTCTCAACCTATTCATCTTAACCCCTTTAGATGCTGAGTGACCATTTCATAGAGGTTGCATATCAGATCAGACAAGATTTTTACATCATGACTCATAACACCAGCAAAATTATGGTTATGAAGTAGGAATAAAATAATCTTATGGTTGGAGTCACTACCATATGAGGAACTAGATTGAAGGGTCACAGCATTAGGAAGGTTGACACAGAAAAAAGGAAAAGAAGGCTCTGTTGAGTTTCAAATTGGCTGAAATCCCAAGTTTCTAGAACTGTGTTTATCTTTCCAGAGTTCTAAGCCATTAAATATTTCATTTTGGCAACCAGAAGAAAAGATCATACATTTCATTTGCTTCTCTTCAAGTTCTTCCTTCAGCCTGGCACTGAAGGCTTTGCAAATTACACTTGCCAGAAATGAGAAGTAGAAAGAAGCAGAAATGTGATTAGGTCCTGTGATAACTAACAGCGGTAACTCAGGTTCTTGACCTAACACTGAATAAAATTCCAAAGCTTAACCAAGAATGCTGATCTATATAACCTCAGAGAACACGTTTGGGAGAAATGCCCAAGCAATTGAACTGGTGATGCCATTCCACACAAGTCATGCCACCAACTGTTAATGGTTATATCAGCCATATCAGCAGAAGAAGTATGGAACAGATAAATTTTAAGGGATGAGATTGAATTTTATGCCTGATTTTTCAAGTTGAAGATAAAAGAAATATATTCATAATGACTAGGCCTGAAAAGCATTTGAAAGAGTATTCTTTCTGAGGCAGGAAAGAATAAACAAATATGCAGTTTTCAAAGTGAAATAAACTTATGAGATTGAAAATAATTGTCTATTTATTAGAAAAAATTAAGAACAAAGAGTATTGGGACATAATTATGAAAAGGAGATCAAACCTACAGGACTTACCTAGATCTTCACCCTGTAGACTTAAATCTCCACTGGCACTTTCCTAGGACAAAAGGAAAATATGCAGCAAAGCAGAGAAATAGTGATCTCTATCATATGTCATATATATATATACATATATATAACATATATTATTGTTGTTTGTATATATATGTATATATTTGTATATATGTATATACATATATATGTATAATTAGAAAGAAAAATACCTATAATTACAATTATCTTAATGCCCATTTAAATAAAAAAGAGAAATAGAAATAGGGAAAAACAAGTACAGGTCTACATTGAGTAGGATTGTATGAAAGCAAGTCTTTCTAAGAGGAACACTAAGCAAAGCTGTGGTGAGACAGAAAGATTGAACTGTTCAAAATGTGTGAATGTGTGTTTGTCTGTCCTGTGACAAGTCCCAGCTACTTAAGCAAAGGACAGACTTGTGTGAGAACTTTTAATCAGATTAAGACAATTATTTCTGCAACCAAAGGGCAGTGAGTACACCCACAGTCAGGAGGAGAGTACACAAGAGCTGAAGAAGTAGGAAGTCTTGCAGGGTGAGGAATGTAGAGTTTTCTCTAAGTACAGAAGAAGAGCATTCTCTAAGTACAGAAAAAGAACACTGACACCTTATAAAAGAAAGTAGCAATGCTCAGTTGGAATTTTAAGAAGAACATTTCTGTGTAGAAGATGGATTTGTGTAAAAAGTCAACTTAGGAGAAAAATTAAGAAGTCCAGTAAGAGATAGTGGATAAAGATAGATGAATGTAAAGGGGTTTGGAAAGATGATCCAATATCAACATCAATAATTCATTTTGCAGAATGTGCTCAAGTCTGGAATGTTGCCACTGACAGATGTTAAAGACAAAACAAAACAAACAAGCAAAACCCCTCAAGCTTAACTGTTTAAAGTAAAAATGCAGAAGGATGTGTGGTGACATCGGGAGCAAAAGCTGTACATAGGGAGGGGCTGGTGGAACAGGTTGATGACAAAATATCCATCACAGTAATCTAACAAGTGTATCTTGAGGATAGATGTCCAGTGAACAGTTGCATAGGTGCTTCTGAAACAGATTGCAGGGGGTGAGGGGGAGGAATCTGGTGCTAAGGTCCTGTTCCACAGTTGGTTCTTTAATCTATCAATAAAGATGCCAGGGGCCAATTGCTGGTTGGAAAGAAGGCAGGACTTTCAGGTCCCTGCAGAGGAGATGAGGAGACACAGAGAAAGGAGTTTTCAAGATGCTTCCAAGGGACAAAAAGTGGCCAGGCATGTGAGATCACAGGCAGAGTGATCATATGCCACTTCTCCAGGAGGGAGGTTAGGGTGTTGAGCTGGGACTAAAGGTAATTGAACAACTGAAACTCAGCACATGTTAAGAGGTGCTGAGCTAAGAGTATTGAGAAGTGTACACTAGAGGAGGAAGGCTTAAGAGAGCCCAGGAATTGATTGAATAAGGCAAGTTAAAATTGAGCAATGTGTTTGTGGGAGTGGGTGGGTTTGTGGGTGTGTGTTTATGTTTATGTTCCATCCACTGATCCAAAATTCTCTGGATGTGGGCTGGAAGTATGGTCCACCTAGTGCTTAAGGCAGGGTAGCAAAAGCTACATGCTATAAGAGAGAGAGGTCTAGGAGCTTGAGTAGATCAATGTCAATAATGTACTTGCTACATAAAGACCTGAGATAAATCTCTAGTGTTCATATAAAAGTATGAGGTATCCAAGCCTGTAATCATGACTCTGAGAAAGTAAAAATTAAGTATCCCTGGGACATATGGGCCATGCATGAAAGACAATCATAGAGTTCTGTTTTCTAACACAGATCCAGACCCAATCTCAAAACCAAAATGTACAGTGTCAGAGGAAAATGCAATCATCAACTTTTGACTTCCTCTGTCTCCTCCTCCTCCTCCTCTTCCTCCTCCTTCTCTCTCTCTCTCTCTCTCTCTCTCTCTCTCTCTCTCTCTCTCTCACACACACACACACACACACACACACACACACACATACACACACACACACATACACAAACACACACACACACACACACACACACACACACACACACAGATGGGCATCTAGGCTAAGTAAGGCAGCTGTGACCACCAGCAAAAGATTCAAGAATTATAGATGGAAATACACATGGATAAAATTTTTTAAAATCCTGTATATGTTGCTAGTACAAACAAGTAGATTTCTAAGTCCTTTGTCTATATCCGGCTTCCAGGAACCAGCTCTACCATACTTTTCCTATCCTGGTTGCTATTTCGATTTATGCATAGTGTTTCTTTCCATTCACTTCAGACTCCTTCTACAGTGTCTTAATTATACCCCATAGAACTAATAACTGTACTTCCTAGCCTTAATATTTGATATCTACTGACAGTGAGTTTTTAACTATGATAAGAATATGAGCGGAAATTACATGCCCAGATATATTCCAAAAATTAAAAGAGATGGTGGGGTACATGATAGAAATTATGCATAAAGATGAAATGCCCAGAGTAGCCAGGGAATTGGTAAATCTTCAGATGTTTGCAGAAAACAAATCTTTACAGGTCATAAACATGAAGAATTTTAATCCACCCAAAAGCCCATGTATTTCCTTTTGTATTTCTTTTGTGTATTCTTTCACAACTATATGCTTGGCTGCCAGTTACTTTAAAACAGGATTTTTTGAGATCTTAAAGACTGTGCTCATCTCCTCAAACAAACACACTATTTGTTTGAGAAAGCAATGTAGGATGCTTGAGTCATTTAGTTTAAGGGAACATCTTAGTCTTTCCTGGCATTCTGTTTCTTGTGAAAAACTTCAATGTAAGTGACCTGAATCTTTTGAATTAACATTACTCATTACCATAAAATCATAATCTTTTAAAGGCAATGGAGAGTACAATTAACCTTAAAGAACAGATGTCATCATTTTTTGATTGATTAGCTTAACTTTCAAGAGCCAGTCACCCAGAACCAGTGTTTCTAATAAAGAAAAATTTCAGAAAAGGGATCTGATCTATAT
Source organism: Apodemus agrarius (assembly GCA_964023405.1). NCBI lineage: Eukaryota > Metazoa > Chordata > Mammalia > Rodentia > Muridae > Apodemus > Apodemus agrarius. The sequence goes on along the minus strand of OZ030006.1, from coordinate 38,928,444 downwards.
TTTCTTGGCTCTCTGAATACAAAACAGATTTTGTGGGATGCATGCCTAATGAGTCACCCCTTGTTTTTCATGAAAAACATGATTTTCCAGTACTGTCACATTTTGCTCTTGACTGGTGTATTTGCATAAAGTGAATATGTTACAACTTGGATGTTGTAATTAAGTTAGTTTAATTATGAAAGTCACACCATTGCCTTGGGGAACTCGTGAATCTAGAATGTGCCAATTATTTCAGGGGTCTTACTTCTGACATTGTCTCTATAGAGTAAAATTTCCTTGGCTGTGTTTGATTATGCTAATATTCTATGATTCTTTGAATAGGTAAATGTTTATCATAAAACAAACAAACAAACAAAATAAGTACAAAGTATTTCTGAGAAATAAAGCTCCCATGGAAGAATGTAGAGTAGTGCACGAAGGAACAACATGAACTAATTAAATCCGAAGTTGGGTTGTTTTTATATTTGAATATAATTTGAATTTTGTTCCTTGCTTTTTATTTAAGTCAGCTCCCAATTAGCAGTCACCAAGAGTTTAGATGTTTTAGTACCATGTGAGTCTACCAGCGCTTAAAGGGTAAAAAATAATTACAATCACAATCTCAGGTTTTATCAACATCAGTATGTTCCTAGTCCTATTCTACTTATCCTTTAAAGATGAACCTTCATGTGTTCACCTTCTTAATATTATTTGAGTGCATGCTTTGTTCTAGACATTGTCCTGGAAACAGAGAAATAAAAAAGAATCAGGCAAAGTACCAACTCCTCTCTTTTTTTATATATTCTGGTGCAGCCTACAGAAAAAAAATAAATGCATTAACCTAGAAATGTCTTATCTAAATGCTGTGAAGGAAATAACTGGTCTGCTGTAATAGAACACAGTGGTGATCAATATCACCATGATTCTGTCAGCTGACTAAACTTCACATAGAATTCTTCCTGGCTCTGAATTCCCATTATTTCCTTTTTCTTTTTCTCACCTTATTACCTTACTGTGTAAACACTTTCTCTCATTTGACATCCAGCCCCTTGACAGTTTTATGACTCAGGATTACCTTTCTCAAGGGCTTGTGAAATCCCTTTCAAATGTAGCCACTAAGTATAATAGGGCTCTATGTTGAGTACCCAACTCCACCAAGAAATGCAGGTGTCTTATGCAAAAAGTCCCCTTCCTCTCCAATGGCCTCAGGTGCAATTCTACCAATTCATTCGTTGTTTAAAATAATGGTGAGGATGATAATGATGAAGAAGTCTTGGCCTTTTTAATTTGTTCATTAAATTTTCTTTTTAAGTATGGGTAATGGGAAACTTTATCATCTTATTTTAGACAGAATTAAGGAAAGGTATCTAAGAACTGACATTATAAATTAATAATAATAAAAGAAGGGCCATGAAGTTGAAAGAGAACAATGAGGGTGTAAGAGAGGGATTAGGGAAAGAATTGAATGGGAAAATGATGTAATTATAACATTAAAAATAAATGATTTTGCCAGGCAGTGGGGGTGTAGGGGTGCATGCCTTTAATCCCAGCACTTGGGTGGCAGAGGCAGGTGGATTTCTGAGTTCGAGGTCAGCTGGTCTATAGAGTGAGTTCAAGGACAGCCAGGGCTATACAGAGAAACCCTGCATCAAAGCCTGAGGCTGGAAACAACTTGGACTGTTCAGAAAAACCAACATTAGACTGACTTGGGGGATGCAGTTTGAGTTTACTGCGATGTGAACCATTGAACCTTTTAAAAAGAAAGGGAAAAGAACCTGGTTTGGGTAATTAAATAAAGCCACCTGCTTTGAGGACTGCAGAGGTACAGAATGGTTCGTCCACTGACACTACTCAAATGGGAGATTTTCTACTACTCTAATGGAAGGAGTTTAAGGAATTTAGGGAAAAGTTCAGGATTGGAAATTTTTCCCATGGGAAGAGTACTTTATATAGACAGTTTCTATGTGCTTATAGATAAGCACATAGAGGTTAAGTATTAAAATCATGGGTTTTCTTGAACTTGTATAAAGAAAATGCAATGCTAATGATAATGATTACCTACTCCAGTGGTATTTGAGAACACCCATCAGGTTAGTTCAGCTGCCTTTAAACCTCACTAGGACACTCAGAGAGTTAAGGGCCTGACTGAGGTTGTGATGGTCACAAACTGAGATCTACTGCTCTGCTATTTTCAGGTTCTCCTTCAGCCTCCCCACTAGCCTAACCAACTAACTATGAAGGCGAGCATATGTTCAGCAGATCCTAGAAGCTTCCTCATGGATTCACAACACGTTAACTACTCAACCTCAAAGATGCAAAGCAGAGGTAAACCTACTGACTGCCTTTCATAGTCCCATTCAGAATATTTACAGAGGGAGATTTTCTCTATCTAACTGTAACTTTAATTTTTTTCAAGCCTTATTTTGAAGGATGGTTTTTAAATGCTTTAACCTCCCTTTTAGCCTACCACCCACCAGAGGTAGTGGGAAAGAAAGGATACAAGGGAGGTGATCATGTTTGGAAAGCTTCTTTGGAGCAGTTTCTGTCTGTGGTGTCTGAAAATGGGCAGTTCAGTTCACAGGTCAGCAGCAGCAGCAAGATCCACTTGCAAACACTTCTCAGGTACACTGGCAGTCCAGTTCGGTAGAGTCGAGATAGCAAACACAAATCAGCAGAAACAGCGCAAATAGCAAAGACAGCCCAGACCTCAGCTTCCAGTCAACAGGAGGGGCATGGAGGAACGGCAGGAGAAGTTCTGGCTGTGCCTCTCTCGGCGATGATCAGCAAAGATGCAGAGACTCACATGTGTTGCACTGCTAGCTCCATAAGCAAGTCAAGTTCAGCCTCCTGTCTGTCTGTCTGTCTGTCTGTCTGTCTGTCTATTGCATCCTATTGATACCCTCCAAACAATATACATCTTCCACAGTTCTTGCCTCAGCACATGTGTCTGTCTCAGTTGACATGACTCTTCCAATAAGCCAGAGTCTGGGGAAGAAGCAAGCAACTACAGCACGCCACCAGGAGTTTTTTGGTGCATTTCTCTCTATGTGGTCCTGACAAATACAGCTTAACTATGCAATGTAAGGTAAGCCAATTCATGCATGTCATTAGCAAAGAACTCATCTCGTGTCCTTTCATGTGCTTGCTGTAGCAGAACATCCTCTCTCTTGTGTCTCCTCCAGCTAAACAATCTTTACAAATCTGCCTTAATCTTTCACCTGTATCCATTTCAGCAAAACATTCCTTCACATGTTTCCCCCAGCAAAACACTATGCAACCAACTTTCCAAAGAACCCGTAAGTTTCTACTTCATATAAAATTGACTCTTCAAATTCAGAAAATAAGTTGACACCTTTATTTCTCAAGTTGGGGCAGTAAAGAACAACTACATGTCATAAGCATTCAAAAAATGGATGACAATTTATAAATGAATAAAATAAGGAGTGCCGTCCTTTGGGTAATTTGAGATACATTTCATATAATTAGAAAATATTAACCAGTATCTAAATGAGGTTAGCTATTCTGAAAACTATTTTGCATGTCAGGCATTATTAGAAAGACCAGACTAGGAAAATTAGTTTTGTAAAGATATTGATGATGAAACCAATATATTACCTGATCAAAAATTAAACTGCAGAAGACAACTCAGATGTATTACTTTGAAATTTCTTCTTTAAGCTTGTTAGGCATAAGGTCGTGCATTAAAAAATAAACATGATCAAGAACTTAGAGAATGATCATTTCAATGTACTCAATGTAAGTAGAAGCATCTTCACAAACAAATTATCTTTTTTTTTTAGAAAAGAGAAACGTAGATGAAGCCAAGGCAGGTCAGCATGCAGCACTTCTTAATAAATGACACGTCCCACAATCCAGTCCACTTATCTGGATATAGCATCAAGATCATTAGGAAACTCTGATTTCTAATTCCGTTTCACAGGTAACTTGAAATCATCAGGATATGGCTCCGAAGAGCAGATATAATTATTTTTACCATTGGAAATAAAACCTCCGTACTTGTAAAGCATAAGCTTGGTTAGTTTCAATCAATCCCCCAGAGTTTAATATATAAAAATAACTCTCTGAGTGTATGAAACTGAGAACCAGATCCCAGCCCCTTGCTGAGCCCACCAAGAGAGTGACTTCCCTTGAGGCACCGCCTACACAGCCAAATGCAACGCTAACTGCCAAGTCATTAGTCAGTGCGATGCTCTTCTGCAAGAGCTTCTCAGAAAGGCTCTATGAATGCATTTCTCTTTTTTCATTTTTTTCTATTATGTTACTCTATAAGACTGCTTTTAATGCCACAATTCTAGCATTATATATACCATTAAATTCATAATATAGATAAAGACATGAGAGTCACTTTCCACTGTCTCATAAATGTTTTAAATTTACACTTTATTAGTGTGCATTAATGTTGGTTTCTCTTTGTCCTATTCTATGGCTGCAAGTAATTACAAGAAAGGGAATAATTATTCTCTATTATATAAAGTCAAAACTACCCATGTACTGTAAATCTCTGCAACCCACTAGCTCATGGTGTAGAAAACAGGTAATCAAAAAAATATCCATCAGCTGAAGCAATCATTTTTTTCTATAGCTCCTGCTAAACTAGGAGAGAGAGTGAAGGAATGGAGATACCAGATGGGGATGAGGTTGAATATAAAATAATAATTCTCTCTCTCTCTCTCTCTCTCTCTCTCTCTCTCTCTCGTGTGTGTGTGTGTGTGTGTGTGTGTGTGTGTGTGTGTGTGTAAACCTGTAGGAAGGGATGTATTAGAAACAAAATGATTTCAAGAGGAACTGAGAAGGGAAGAAAGGAATCCGACTGAATATGATTAAATATAATTAAATACATTATATACATCTATGATATTTAATAAGGTCAAATAATAAACTTTATGTTAAAAACACAAAGAAATTGATCAGGTCTGAAGCTTTTCTTTACCAGTTAGTGTCTGAACTAGAATGTTCCAGATCTTGTCTTTTACCCTGTGCAATGAGATTGAGAAAATAGATGTACTTCGAAGCGATTTCCATCTCCAAAATGCTTGTACAGGAAAACTTTGTTCATAATTGTTCAGTTCATAATGTTCATGTTGAAGATAATTCCCTCAAATCTAGCACTTAGCTTATTGGAAAATATAAAATTGGGCTCTGTCTTTAAGTGGGAAGATAAATTCATTTGTCAACTTTGGCAATTCAGACAAAGCCTGCCTTTCCCAATTCAATGAGTCATAGTTTACTAGACGTCCTTTGTTCATTATAGCGCAGGGGACTCTCTACTGACCAACATTCTGAATGTTTATGAAGAAAATGCTTGGATTTTCTATTTTAGTTTTAAACTAAAGAATCTTTCAGCTTAGTAAAAAAAAAGAAAAGAAAGAAAGAAAAAGAAAATAAGAAAATAAAAGAAAGTTAGGATCAGACAATATCTGTTTTTAAAACATTGTCTATTTTGAACTTTAGTAAGCAGTTGTCTATAGTGTACACCCAGAAAGATGCAGTATCATATGCCAGCAACTCGCTTTGTATTTGCTGAACATGAACTTAGATCTGACGTTTCACTCATATGGTTTAATGTTCTTCTCTATCACCTTCTGCTTAGGAGGTAAAGAATTTTCTCTTTGAAATGTAAAGGTCAATTACAGCCTAAAGGCTTCAAGAAGTCAATGTTCCAGTGATAATTAAAGGTTACAGTTTAGAAGAAGACTTATAATATAGTCAGTTAAAGTCCAATAATGAAGGCATGAGAAGTGGTATTGATAATGAAAGCTAACATTTATAAATGTAACTAATAAAAGAACTCTTTCTAAACAGCTTCTTGGAGCATTAAAATTTTTATTATGATTTAAAATTAGATAGAAAGTCTTTTCACCTGTTCCAATTGCTGACTGAACTATATACGTATTTCCAGCCATTTGTCTCTGGCTATGTCTGGATTGCATATACAATTAAGGAGAAATCTCATGATTTTGTGCCTCATTAAAGTTGTGTGGACTTTTATTTATTTTAAACTAATACTTAAGTTTAAAATATTAGTTTTTAAAAATATATTGACCAGGCAGTTGTCTTTTCCATTTGGTATAGCTCAAACAAGAATTAAACCATTTGAAAATTATGTATATATACTTTTATATTCATATGGGTATGTAGGAAGGAGTACACACCCCTTCTGAATTAAAATGATTTGGTTTGTGGTAGCTAGACCATAGACTCTATTAACCTTCAAGATATTCTAGCATTACATCTGAGAAAATATATATAACATGACCAGAGATAATTTAGGATAAGATGGACAGAGCCAAATGATATTCATCAGCAAATCAATAGCAACCCTATAATTCCAGAGTCATTACAGAGGCAGGGCAAGAATTAAGAGTTATTTTTATCCAACAGCTTAGCTTAACAAGCAAATGAAATATTAACCAAGTAATGAACGTTTTTAAATGTCCTAAATTGTCCTTAAGCCTCTCACAGATGTCACACACAACCATGTACACTTTCTATGTCCGTTTAAAAAACAGAAAAACTTATGTGAGCCCAAGTCTCTTATCACTCTAATTAACTATAAATATCCACATGGGGAAAGAAATGTACATCTAACATATGAACTCTCTCTCTCTCTCTCTCTCTCTCTCTCTCTCTCTCTCTCTCTGTGTGTGTGTATCACACATGTGTTGATGCAATAGCTGCTCATGTCATTCCCTCTTTTTTTAAAGATGTTTTTGCTTATTTTATTTATGTGACTACATTGTAGCTCTCTTCAGACACACCAGAAGAGGGCAGCATATCTTATTACAGATGTTTGTGAGCCACCATGCGGTTGCTGGGATTTGAACTCAGGACCTCTGGAAGAGCAGTCAGTGCTCTTAGCCATTGAACCACCTCTCCAGCCCCTACTCACATCATTCTGAGCCATGATAGTCTAAGTGAAGAAAAGACATTCTAGGGCAGATCTCAACTTACACCTTAAGATCTATGTCCTGGGATAAAGTGGTGACTGAAAATTAGGTTTTTTTTTCCTTAGCATTCTGGACATGTTTGAGGCAGAGTGTAAGCAAGAACAGAATTAGAACCAGGTGAGCTATCCCAAGCCATATAAGGGTAGAGATTTCCTTATACTCATGTGGAAGCCAGTCCCTGGAGCATCTTTTGGTCATAGTGATTTATCTAAGTAGCTAGAGTAGGTCTTATACTGCATGAAACTTACAGAAATCCAACAAAACTACTCCTAGTCAGTCACTGTGATAGTTAATTTTGTATATGTTTGGCATGACTGGAAATCATCCAAAACGCAAAAGTTTGTGTCTATGCAGGAAGTGTTTCCAGACATGTTACTGGGATGAGATGTACTCTGAATGCAAGTGCTACCATTCCATGGCTTGGGGTCCTAGAATGAACAATGGGCAGAGACAAAGTGGAACGACAGCAGTCATCTCTTTCTCTCACCTTTCTGACTGTGGACATCATGTGACCAGTCAGCATATCCCACAGTTTTTCTACCATGGTGGATTACATTTGCAAACAGTGAAAGCCAAGACCAATCTTCCCTTCCTTTGTTGGTATTTTATCTCAGCAACCAGAAAAGGAATTAACATAAAACATAATATTGAGGCTGTGTCCCTTGTAGGCATGTGAACTACAGGTCTTTAAGGGTGGGCATGAGAAGAATGTGGGAGAGTCTACCTTACAGGACAGAAAAGTCCAGACCATTAGACGAAGGATTCATAGGACGACATTGGAGGAAAGCCCAGAATGCTGAGACGAGTTAAGATAGTTACAGGTCTGTTCATGAAGTGACACTGGACTCTGAGGTAAAGGTCTAGAACAAAATCTAGTTTTTATCCCTCATGTTCTAAAAACCTGAATGAAGCTGAGTTCAAAGGCACTGTTTTGTAGAGGAAACATCAATGCAATACCACATTGAGGCTCTGGTGTGATTATTGTTTACATCTTATATCTATAGGGAAAGAATATATATATATATATATATATATATACATATATGTATGTATATATATGTATATACATATATATGCAGTTTAACAAGGAAAGAATATTACTAAATTTAAAATTGCCTACAAGATAGATGTTAAGGAAGCAGTTGTAATCATTAAAGGGATTGTTACCAGAAAGGAGAAAGCTCTCATTTCTCGCTGAGATTTTAGAAAGGCATTATGAGGGTAAGATTCATACATCAAGAGGTTCCAGCTTGTGTGTGTGTGTGTGTGTGTGTGTGTGTGTGTGTGTGTGTGAATGTGAGTGTGTCCATGCATGCATGTACGCAAAATTGTTCAATAAATGCTAACATAAAATCTGAAGAAAAATAAATTTCATCCTGTAAAAATGTAAATTCATACTAAAGAAGAGACTGAACTGGGAATGCTGCTGAAGGGGTTCCCTGCTAGAAAGCAACTGCTTCGCAAGTGTTTTTGGTAGTTCAGCCACCAAGGTATATATCACACGAGCTCCTGGGGAGGAGACCACGCAGACAACACCTTCATCTTGTAGTATCAGAGTATTGTTGTTTCTGTCATTGTTTTAAGATTTCCAAACTTTTTATTGGTCATTTGTAAACTTCACACCAGGCACCTCAGTCCAACACATCTCCACCTTCCTCCTACCTGCCCGCCCCCCTTGCACCTTCCCCCTCAGCAGAGAAAAAAAAAATCTTGTGGAAGCTGTAGTGTGTCACAGTGTGTCCCGTGGTATTCCCTTTTGTTCACACTTCTTTGCTTGCAAATGTTCATTGCAGTGGACTCATGATCTGAGATGAGATCTCTGACTTCAGCTACTCTGTCAACGCTGGAACCTCTTCCTTGGACTCCTCAGCTATCCCGTTACTGCCCTGTGTTATGGAGATCTTGTAGTTTGGGACCTGTAGAATCTGCCTCCTTCATGCACTCCTGCAGTTCACTGATGCAGTAGACGTTGAAAGCCCTGGATGTGTGACTGAGAGGGATCAGACATAGTCAGCCCACCAGCTCCCATGCTGTCATGGGGCTGCCTTACCTGCAAACACCATATCCAGGGCCAGCTCCACTATGCTGCCTAGGCAAGATGCAGAGCTCGCTCTGTCAGTGCTGCAGCAGGTTGGAGACTGGCCTTGCTCTCCGGCTGTCATGACCCTAGTACCAGCTCTTCCACCTGCCCTTGGTGGCAAGGAGAAAGAGTCAGGGGCACTGCCTCATGTCAGACAAGAAGCAGGGCAAGCTCTCCCACATTCACTCCCAGCAGGCTTGCTCACTCTCAACACCCACATCTAAAGCCAGCTCCACTGTGCTGCCCAATCAAGATGCTAAGCCAGCTCTTCCGAGTGCCGCAGCTAAGAACGGGCAGGGAAAGCTCTCCTGCTCTCAAGACCCCAGGGCCAAAGACTGTAGCCTCCCGAAGGTGGTGAAAGAAAAGGGAAAGAGGGTATCTATCTCTCCTCCATGCCAGCACAGGGAAATGAGTGGTAGGGCCAGATCTCCCACACTCACATCCTCCAGGCAGATAACCTGCCCCTCTCACAATGTGCACGGCCTGCTCTTCAGAGTACTGTGGCTGGCTATGGGCAGGCTCAACACTTCTTCTCTCATGCCTCTGGGATAGCTTTCCCAAGATGACCAAGAGAGGGGTCAGGCCATTTCTACATAGCCTTCAGATGTCAACATGTCCCCGGTGGCAGCCCAAACAAGGAACATCCATCTGGCCTTTGGTGTTAACAGACCCTTTCTGCTGCAGTGCCACCGTGGTCCCAGGTGACATCACAAGCTACCCACATCAGGCTGTTCCTCACTAATTCAGCTCTGCTTCTTTTCACTGTTCCCAGATTCTTCTGTTTCTCATCTTCTTCCATTTCTCTACTACTGACTTGCACCTTTATATAATACCTGAGGTCTCTGAGTGTCTGGAGTCATCTAAGGGAGGATTTCAGGACTTCTATGCCCTACTCATGCGTGATGGTGCCAGGTAGGGGGCATCTCAAGACTGGTCTGCCCATCCCCAGGCCTGAAAGGAACAATCTCAAGCTAGCTCCCTGTCTGTCCCCCATGGTGATCATTTAAAGTTCTCTCCTCTATCAGCCCACCAGAGTGGTCATCTGTCTTGGGCTTACTCCCAACTGGAGCCTGTGGTTCTGTGTAGGGTTCTTTCCTCACATCTCCAGCTTGCTTGTATACCTGACACTTCACGGGAGTGGTGTTTGTCTCAGCCTAACTCCATATCCACGTCCTCTGACACCTGAGTGGTGGCATCATGCTTTGTGAAGGGAATGTTAGACTATTAATCATTAGGATGCATGTAGGTTAGAACACTGAGCGTAGACATAACCTTTCTCCCCTCTGCCACCCAGTGACACACATGTGACAAAACCGTTACAGTTGCAATGCTTCTTGTGGGCAGGAAAGCTGGTTTCACAAGTCAAATTCAAGACTGTGGAGCTCACAGAAGCTTTACCTGACTTTCCAGAGAGGTGCTGAGGTCAGGGTATATGTGAAAGGATAATAGTTCCTTCAAAATGACTCTGACAGGTCAATGAATGAAACTACAAAGGTGAAGTCAAAGCAACTCCAGTATGTTGGAGAAGCCAGAACTATGGTATATTCAGTGAGAAAAGATAGCATGAACTTGTCCCTAGAGAGTTACATACATCAATGGTCAAAGAAGTGTAGAAGGGCTAAAAAATGTTCTTAAAGCCAAGACATCATCAAAAGCCCCTGATTAGGGACAGAGATTTTGGGCTTAGTGCTTGTTCTCATAGGTCCTGGTCTTACTTTGATCCATTCTTTTCTTGGAATGTCCTCATTTCCCCCATTTAACATGGTGATATGCTCTCTGTATAATGACATATTATAAGTATGTAACTAATGTTTTGGCTTTGCTTGAGTTTTCAGAAGAGAGTCTGCACATACACTTTTGATCAGTTTCAAACTGTAAGATTTAGAGGGCTTTTAGACATCAACTAAGTGCATTTTGCAATATGAGATAAACAGAGTATTTGGAGACTCTAAGTGGAAGATTACCATTGAAAAGTGATTGGTTTGGGTGTTATTTGACAAGAGTGAACTTGGGATGGTTGATTTTGATGTCAACTTGATGAGACCTAAGGGACAAAATTCTCTTTGTTTATGAACATGTTCCCAATCAGGTTTAACTAAGGGGTAAAGACACAGCCTGAATATGGATACCCCACACACACTCCCTGCCTTCATGACCTGAGGTCCAGGAAAAAGCAATAAGTGAAAAGAACAGCAGCCTTCCTCTCTTTCTTCTTCCTGGGTGTGTATTTAACATGGACAGTTGCCTCACAACACTGTCTCCATGCCTAATCTGCCATGATAGACCTACTCTTACACCTTGAGCCAAATAAACCATCCCTTCTTTAAGTAGCTTTTGTTGGATATTTTGTCACAGGAAAGAGAAAAATAAACTAATATAGTCACTACTATTCCAGTCCAAATATAATGCAATTGGGTTGTGTTGTCTTTGTTTTTGAGTGATTTATCAACATCAAAGAGATTGTATATGAAAACTCAAATAATTTTTTTTTAGTTTTTTCAATTTTTTAAAATATTAGAAAAAAAGAAACACTTGGGTTGGATCACTGGTCTTTTGTTAAATCCACATTCCTTCATTTAGTGGTCTCATTTATTGGTTCACAACTCTCAAAATTATACCCTCTGTTCAGACATTTTCCCAAATCACAGTCTTTTATTTCTAACTGCCTACTTAGTACTCCACCTACATGTATCTAAATGCATGTTATACTGTTCAAACTGAACTTTCAAGTGTTTATGCAAAGTGTAATTGTACTCTTCTCCATTAAGACCATAGTGACTTCGTTTTTCTAGTTGTTTACACCAAAAATCATGTTGTAGTTCTTGACTTTTTCTTTTTATTCCTCATATTAATCCATCTGCAAATTTGATCTTACTTTCAAAATATACCAGGGTGTGACTGTGTCTTCCTTTATGCTATTTATGACTTTAGTATAAACCATCATCATCAGATTGCATTTACATCTTATTCTTTATCACTAACCACAGAAGTATTACCTCAACTCATAAACAGTCTGTTAAAGCAAATTTGGTTATTCTATCTTTTGATTTTTTTCAAGATAAAAAGCTCATCTCATTCAAGATAAAAGTTCAAATACTTACAGTCATACTTAATATCCCCTGGACTGTCTGCTATTTCTCTTCTCCTGAATCCAAGCTATGTCAGCTACTTCAGCATGCCTGTTCTTCCTTGAGTGTAACATTCATACTCATGTAAATAAACCAGAGCTTTTGCATATGTGCTTCCTTATATATGAAACACTTCGCCTCTGTGTATCCAAAGGGATCATTTTTGGTGATTTTATTTTGTTGTTGTTTTTCTTTGTTTGTTTTTGACTAATGTCACATAATTAATTAGACTTTCCCAACCTACATTATTAGAAATTGTATGATTACCCAGCATACATATTGTCATTGTTGGTACTGGCACCTCTGAAACCTGTGGCATCACATAGGCAACAATGCGACCTACACACCTGTTGCCAAGACAACAGTCACAATATTCCCAGAATACATCAGGCTCACCTTTACCTGTGACCATTTTATCATCCGTGTATACATAAGAGGAACACCACTCCCCCTCTCCCTTCCCCTCTCTCTCTCCCTCCCCTTCTCTCTCTCCCTCCCCCTCTCCCTCCCCTTCTCTCCTTCTCCCTGCCCCTTTCTCCCCCCCTTCCCCTCCCTCTTCCTCTCTCTCCCTCCCCCTTCCTCTCTCTCCTTTCTCCTTCCTCTTTCTCCCTCCCCCTTCCTCTCTCTCCCTCCCCCTTCCTCTCTTTCCCTCTCCCTTCTTCTCTCCCTCCCTTCCTCTCTCTCTCTCTTCCCCTCTTTCTTCCCCTCTCTCTGTTCCCCTCTCTTCCCCTCTCCCTCTTTTCCCCTCTCCCTCTCTTTCTCTTCCCCGCTCCCTCTCTTTTCCCCTTTCTCTCCTCTCTCTCTTCCTTTCTCTCAGTCTCTCTCTCTCTCTCTCTCTCTCTCTCTCTCTCCACCACCACCTTTGGTTCTCAATAAACCTCATACAGAACTGTTTGGCCTAGTGTGGTCTTTCGGGAGCAGCTGCCACCTGACTATCCCAACAGTTGTTCTTTCCCAGTGTCTATATTCTTTCAGTACAACATGAACTATAGATGACAGAAATTCTTATTTCTGTACTCAGTCTTATTTTTTTTGTATCACAATCATGCCTAACACACATTAAGCCCTCTGCTATAAAAATAACTATTAAATCACTTATTGAATAAATCTTAAGAAGCCAAAGGGCTCAGTTTATAACTTTGAGGGCTATCTATTTTAGTTGTTCAGAACATGGTTTTCCTTTGAAACAGATGAAATAATCTGTTGATTGGCTGTGTGTCACCAAACATTTTTAAAATTTGTTTTCATACCTCCCTATGGTGGTTAAGCTTCATTGTCAGCTTGACTAGACTGAGATTCACCATGGAAAAACATTTCTGGGTATTTCGACTACTGTGTTTATCTGATCAGGGAAGATCTAGCTTGAATCTGGGTAGTCAAATCGGATGAGGTGCAACATGTGGAATTAGAGAGAAAATGGAGAATAATAAGCATTCATTACTTGCTGCTTATTGTCTACACATCCAATGTAACCAGCCATCTTACTTTCTTTTTGCCCTTGATTTCTGCCCTAAGCCAAAGTAAATGTCTGTTAACTAAAGCTGCTTTTTGCCAGATACCTGGTCACAGCAATAAGAAAAATAGTTGATATACCTCCTAAGGAAATTGATTGTCCAGGTAGACCCTGAGAAGATCATAGATTTACTCCTAATCCTCTACTTTGACAATGGTGGAGAAATGTTGATATTATAAATACAATATTGTCATCCATAAAATAGTCTGCTTATAAAGCTAGTCTGTAATTGTCCATGGGAAATGCCAAAGATCAGCCTCAGCTTAGAGAGGGTGTCTGAAGAAGGGGTGTCCAGTGTAGCAAAGGACTCAAAGTCAAAGCATGGCTTTCAAGGTGATGGCTTTTGTTCTGCTTGGGACAGCTTTCCAGAATGGGTGCTCCCTCCCCCTGCCCCTACTCTGTGTGTGTGTGTGTGTGTGTGTGTGTGTTTTGATCAAGACAGCTTTTTTTTTTTTTTTTTTTTTTTTTTTTTTTTTGCTATACCAAAAATTCTCTGGATAGCTAATCACTTGCAGAACAAAAGGCCAGACTTTTGTTTACATATCAAGTCAGTCATTATACCAGGTTCTCTTTTGATTATCCAATGAATTGGCATCCCATGATCCCAATCCCTTAATTCTTAGAAAGAGGCGGCAAACAAAACACAGAAATTAAGAGAACTGGGTGGGACCCCCACCCTGAAATTCGCATTCCTATTACACCTGGGCCTAGACCCAAATTTCCTTTGTCCCAAGCTAACTTGAACTCAGGAATCTAGCTGCCTTTATAAGCAACAAATAAACAACAATAAAATTTAGCTGGGTGAGAACATGCTCTACAATATCACACCCTAAGTGTCTTTATCTCCTTCCTTATTTCATACAAATCATATTGCATCCCTATATTTTGCAGAGAAATTATATATTTTTGAACACATGTTTTCAGCATTCTTTCCCACAGCCTTAAGGTCTCTCCAGAAGATCACAGCATTCTAACATTTTGCTGAGACATTAGACATACCCTTGCCTCCTGCTGTCTCTGATTATCATGCAGTTACTAATCTTTGCAGGGAGGATATTCCCCAATATATTTGCCAGGGAGAAAATCTCATGAAGAAGTAATAAGAAGTAAATATACATATTTTATACATACACACAAGCCTCAGGCCCAGCCACTGTCAACACTGGAAGAGGCCCACACCCAGCTGGCTCTGTTCCAGTGGCTGAAACAATGTCATTTCATCCTTACCACATCCATATAGGACTTGACAGAAAATTAGGTTGTGAAGGGTCCTCTAAATTCTCACCAAGATAACTAATTATTTCACCTGCCCAGTCTAATTGTGAAATAATTTATACTGAAAAACTGCTCCCTTCTTACACTCTACAACTCTAGGCAATGGATACCTATATTACCACATTGCTAATAAGTTTCCCTTATACATATCAGTTTACAGCTATGTCACAACTCACTCCTGGAGCAATTAAAGACTCAGAGAAAGGGTGCTCTAGCCTTGTAATTGACTTCCTCCAGCACTCATTGCATGCACCTTTTCCCTATGCAGCATTTGTCTAAATATTATCCATATATGTACAACTGTATCCTCAGCTTCTTGAGTCTCCTCTGAACCAATTTACTCTGGAATTATAAGGAATCCTATTAAAAATCAGTGCATTTCTGCCATGTGGAGATTATTAAGCTTCAAACCTATTGACTTTAACAAAACAATAAATGAGCTGACAAGGTTTATTTATTTAATGACTTAGTTTCCTCTGTTTTAAGCTAGAAAGTATTTTGTTATTTTGTTTTGCTTCATCATTTTGTTCTCAACCCAAAGCAGTGTTCATTTGGTTCTTTCTTCCCTCTTTTTCAGGAATCACTGAGAAACACAGTCATGTAATAGAAAGCATGAAGGAGAAAAAAAAAGAAAGAACCACATAGGAGAGAAAATTTTGATAGAACTAAGAACATAAAGAATTTGGAATTACTACCAAATTTGTTCTATGAAACCACAATTACACTTACACCTAAACCACACAAAGATCTCACAAAAAAAGAGAACCTCAGACCAATTTCACTTATGAATATCGATGAAAAATACTTAATAAAATTCTTGCAAACTGAATCCAAGAACACTTCAAAATGATCATTCACCACAATCAAGTAGGCTTCATCTCAGGAATGCAGGGATGGTTCAAACTATGGAAATCCATCAATGTAATCCACTACATAAACAAACTCAAAGAAAAAAACTACATGGTCATTTCATTAGATGCTGAAAAAGCATTTGACAAAATTCAGCATCCTTTCGTGTTAAAGGTCTTGGAAAGAACAGGAATTCAAGGCCCATACCTAAACATAGTAAAAGTAATTTACAGCAAACCAATAGCCAACATCAAACTAAATGGAGAGAAGCTTGAAGCAATCACACTAAAATCAGTGACTAGACAAGGCTGCCCACTCTCTCCCTAACTATTCAATATATTACTTGAAGTTCTAGCTAGAGCAATTAGATAACAAGAGGAGGTCAAAGATATAAATTGCAAAGAAACAAGTCAAAATATCGCTATTTGCAGACAATATGATCGTATATTTAACTAACCCCAGAAATTCCACCAGAGAGCTCCTAAACCTGATAAACAACTTCAGCAAAGTGGCTGGATATAAAATCAACTCAAACAAATAAGTAGTCTTCTCTACTCAAAAGATAAACAGGGTGAGAAAGAAATTAGGGGAAGAATACTCTTCACAATAGTCATAAATAATATAAAATATCTTGGTGTGACTCTAACCAAGCAAGTGCATGATCTGTATAACAAGAACTTCAAGTCTTTGAAGAAAGAAATCAAAGATCTCAGAAGATGGAAAGATCTCACATGCTCATGGATTGGCAGGATTAATATAGTAAAAATGGCCATATTACTAAAAGCAATCTACAGATTCAATGTAATCCCCATCAAAATTCCAACTCAATTCTTCATAGAGTTAGAAAGAACAATTCTCAAATTCATCTGGAATAACAAAAAACCCAGAATAGTGAAAACTATTCTCAATAATAAAAGAGCCTTTGGCGGAATCACCATCCCTGATCTCAAGCAATACTACAGAGCAATAAGATAAAACCTTCATGATATTGGTACAATGACAGGCAGATAGATCAATGGAATAGAATTTAAGACCCAGAAATGAACCCACACACCTATGGTCACTTGCTCTTTGACAATGGAGCTAAAACCATCAAGTGGAAAAAATACAGCATTTTCAACATATGGTGCTGGGTCAACTGGTGATTAGCATGTAGAAGAAGGCAAATCTATCCATTCTTATCTCCATTTATAAAGCTCAATTCCAAGGACCTCCACATAAAACTAGAGTCACTGAATCTAATAGAAGAGAAAGTGGGTAAAAGCCTCAAACACATGGGTATGGGGGAAAATATTCTGAACAGAACACCAATAGCTTATACTCTAATATCAACAATAAACAAATGGGACCTCATAAAATTGCAAATCTTCTGTAAGGCAAAGGACACTGTCAATAGAACAAATGGCAACGAACAGATTGGGAAAAGATCTTTATCAATTCTATATCCAATAGAGGGCTAATATCTAACATATAGAAAGAACTCAAGAAGTTAGACTCTAAAGAATCAAAAAAATTAAAAAATGGTGAGTAGAGCTAAACAGAGAATTCTCAACTGAGGAAAATAGAATGACTGAGAAATACCTAAAGAAATGTTCTACATCCTTAATCATCAAGGAAATGCAAATCAAAACAACACTAAGATTCCATCTCACACTAGTCAGAATGGCTAAGATAAAAATTCAGGTGAGAGCAGATGTTGGTGAGGATGTGGAAGAAGAACTCTCCTCCGTTGTTGGTGTGAGTGCAAGCTCATACAACCACTTTGGAAATCAATCTGGTGGCTCCTCAGCAAATTAAACATAGTATTACCTGAGGACTCAGCTATACTACTCCTGGGCATATACCCAAGAGATGCTTCATATATAACCAGGATACATACTTCACTATGTTCAAGGCTTCCTTATTTATAATAGCCAGAAGCTGCAATGAACCCACATGTCCTTCCACAGAGCAATGGATACAGAAAATGTGGTACATTTATGCAATGGAGTACTACTCAGCTGTTTAAAAACAATGATTTCATGAAATTCTTAGACAAATGGATGGAACAAGAAAATATCTTCCTGAGTGAGTAACCCAGTCACAAAATTACTCACATGGTATGTTCCCATTGTTAAGTGAATATTACCCAAGATATAATCAACTGACCATATGAAGCTCAAGAAGAAGGAAGACCAAATGATGGATGCTTCAATGCTTCTTAAAAGGACAAACAAAATACTCACAGGAGCAAATATGGAGACAAAATATGGAGCAGAGACAGGGAAAAAAAGGCCACCCAGAGACTGCTGCACCTGTGAATTGTCCCCATATATACTTGCAAAATGTGGACACTATTGCTTGCTGACAGGAGCCTAATATGGCTGTCTCCTGAAAGGCTCTGCCAGAGCCTGACAAATATAGAGGCAGATGCTAGCAGCCAACCATTGGACTGAATGAAGGGGGGGTGTCTCAGATAGAGAAGTTGGAGAAGGTACTGAAGGACCTGTGGGGCACTGCAGACCCATGGGGGGAGCAACAGTGTCAACTGGCTACCCCCCCAAGGAGATCTTGAGGATTGGACCACCAACCAAATAGTACACATGTAGGGATTCATGACTCTGGCTGCATGTGTGGCAGAGGATGGCCTTGTTAGACATCAGTGGGAGGAATGGCCCTTGGGCCTGAGGGGGTGTGATGCCCCAGTGAAAGGGAATACCAGGGCAGGAAGTAGGGTGTGGTTGGATGGGAGAATGAAAACCTTCCTAGAGGCAGAGGGAGAGAGGATGGCATAGAGGTTTAAGGAGGGGAGACCTGGAAAGGGGATAACATGTAAATAAAGACAATATCCAAAAAAGATGGGGGGGAAGATTTGGTGTTATCTATACAGTGATTAGATTTCTACAGAGGCTGTATTAGTTATTTTTCTTGTCATTGGGGAGTACCTGTCATAAACTCTGTAGAGAAATAAAGATTTATTTTTATTCATGGTTTAAAAGAAGTTTGCACAGAACATCACAGTATTAGGACTGTAGAGTAGAGAAATATACTTGAAAGTGCCACTGTGGCCATGAAGCAGAGTGAGGGAACTCAGCCTGTTTTATCTTCTCTAAACTGCTCTGTCATCTACATCCCAGCCTGTGAAATTATGGCACTCAAACTGACAATAGATTTTTTTTTTAACTTCAGTTTTTCCTCTCTGGAAATGAGACACATCTTATTGGGTATGCAATAAGATTATCTATCTGCAGTTAATGTAAATGCCAGACTCAGATCTGGGGACTCTGGATATCACCTCACTGGAGATGTGGCTCATAAAAATAATAAGTGGATCTAGATATAGTTAAGTTGACTATGTAGATTAGTCATCACAGTGGTTTCGAGGGTCTGCCATTGATACTCACCTTTGATTTGAAATACTTCTTCTATAATATAGAGAAGAAAATCAATGCATAGCTACCACTTCCTGTCCGAAGCACAATTATTAAGACGAAGTAGATGCTTCTTATGTTACAAGTCACTCTCTAAGCCTCCTTGTCTTCTGTCTTTACTTCTGAAGACAACCCTGACTTTGTACAGAATCTTGATTTGTCTGTTGCATTCATTTCTATTCATGTATAACCATTTATTTCAGGAAAACTATTTTTAAAACCAGTAAAAAAAATCAAGGTGATGGACACTCTATTAAATTCAAACAGACTAGTGTGATTAGGATTCCTGGGTCTCTAGATACAAAGATTTAACAAACATATTGAGGTCTATGAATAATTCATTCACCATGTTCCAAAGTGGTGACCAGATGAATTGAAAAATAAAATTGAAAAATGAAAGATGTTTTGAGTAGAAAATCACCACCCCTCTGTTCTCAGCATAATTTTTTTAAAAAATATAAAAACAAGCAGGAAAGATTGAGATTTTCAATGTTTTGTTAAAATTCATGTTACTTTTCTTCTGTTGTATAACAAGTTATCACAAAGTTGACAGTTAAGACAAACATGTATTATTCCTTGTTCTATGTGCAGAGGTGCAAGATCAGCTTGGATGAAGTCCCTGGGAAGGGACCTAGAGTCAAGGTAAGTGCCAATCTGTGATTTACCCGGGGAACCTGGAGAAGAGTTTACTCAGCTTGCATAGTCCAGCTCCTTCCAAAAATGAGGCCCCATTTCCAATCTTCCTGATGTCTATGATCTACTACTAGTCACTCTCATTTCCCAGTATTCTCTTCTAGCTCTCTTCATCCTCAGTCCTACAGCGGAAAAAAATCTTCCTCTACCAAATCCTTTCACACATACTATTTCTACTTGGAAGGTGCTTACTCCCTTTAAGGACATATGTAACTATTCCTCCTAACCATAATCTCCTCAGCTTGCTATATTATTTTTAAAGTTTAATCTCTACCGATCAATCTATCATCTACCATTTATGTGTGTGTGTGTTTAGAAAGTGTGCATGCATGTGAGTGTGAAAGTGCATTTGCATGTGTGTACCCATGCAGAGGCCAGAGCAAAACATCTATATTTTCCTCTACCACATTCCACCTTATTTCCATAAGTCAGGGTTTCTTGCTGAATCAAAGGAGCTCACTCTTTTTTCTTGGGATAGCTATTCAGTGAGCCCTAAGAGTTTGCCTGCTGCAGTGCCTACCCCTCCAATACTGGGATTGCATGCATGTGTAGCCATGGCAAGCCTTTTACGTGAATGCCGAAGGTTTAAATTTGGGCCACTGCAGAGCAAGTCATCTCCATAATATCCTTATTGAAAGGGCATTTTAGTACTTTGATCGCTAATTACACCTACAAAATCTTTTGGGACATATCTAGATTGTGTAATGTAATAATTTGGAGAGCTGTTTGTATACCAGATATAAGGATTCACAGAAATTATTTTAGAAATCTGGCCACAACATTTTCAGTCTCACAAAATTGGGGTTTGATCAGTATTTCTAATCTTTAACATTTATGTAAAATAATACCCTCTAATTATAACATACCTACTTATGCCTTTATTTTAAAAGACCTCTAGCTGAATAAAACATAAGTCTGATCAACAAAAGAAATTGTGCCTGTATCCTAAAATATTCTTCTAATTTTAATAAGTTTTATTCTGTTTAAACTTTAATAACTTAAATTCCCATACTTTATATCTATCATATTTTGGTATTTGCCATACTGATATCTCTTTTCTTTTCCATTTTCCTTCTTTGGTTCAATTAGTAAGAGTCCTTTCCCGTAAAAAGCATTAGGAAGATATACCAATAAAATAACTATTTGTTATCCTGAAGTTTAGAGTAAAGTACAAATTAGAGATCTTGTCTGCAGCATCCCATCCAGCCGGTAGCAGATCAGCCATACCTAGCCAACCTGTCAGGTGCTGAGACCCTGCCGGTGGAACCAGGTACCAGAGACAGCCCGAGTTTAAGACCTCCGGGGACTCAGGTCGGGGGCAGGAACTGCGCACAGCCTAGCAGTTTGGAGTTCAGCGGCCGTGCCTGCGCTCTGTGCTCGCAGGCCAGACCCCAAACCCCCTGCAGGCAGCGCCATCTTGTCTACAGCATCCCATCCAGCCGGTAGCAGGTCAGCCAGACCTAGCCAGCTTGCCAGGTGCTCAGACCCTGCCCACAGAACCAGGATAAGCAACAATTCTTGTTTATTAAGAAGAGTGAGGACCAGCTATAGCGGCAGGCCTCCATATTGCAACCAGGACACAGCTGGAAAGGTGCTGATAGAGACTCCGCCTGGGGTTAGAGCAGGGAGAGCTGCTAAGCTCTCGCCCACAGGCGGGCCCAGGCACCTAGGATCTGCAGCACGTCCCTGCGAGCTTAGGCCGTGCACCGAGGCAACCGGCACCACCCAGCTCCCCAGGAGCCCGGACCAGCGATACCGGCAGGCCTCCATACTGCAACCAGAACACAGCTGGAAAGGAACAGGTAGACAGATTCCATCAGGGGCTACCACATGGGGGGATCTGCTAGGCTCTCGCTACTAGGCAGGCCCAGCAGCACCTGCCGAGGCTCTGCTGCACTCCCGCACACTTCCTGGAGACCTCAGGCCGTGCACAAAGTCAGTGGGTGGCAGCCAGCTCGTGATCCCGTTGAGCAGCAATCACGCATAACCACCAGTAGAGAAACAACAGGTAAGCCCAGCCTCATAGGAGATTCAAACACCAGCCAGTGACAACAAGGTCAACTAACACCAGAAATAACCAGATGGCAAAAGGTAAACGAAGGAATGTCACTAACAGAAATCAAGACAACATGACAGCATCTGAACCCAGTTCGCCAACAACAGGAAGCCCTGGATACCCCAAAACACCAGAAAAACAAGACTTGGATATAAAATCACTGGTCAGGATGCTGGTAGCTGAACACATAGAAAAATCTCGTAAAGAAATAGAAGAGAAAATGGATCAAAAGTTAGAAGCCTTTACAAGGCAAATACAAAAATCACTTCAAGAAATGCAGGAGAAGATGGATCAAAAAGAAGAAGACAATAAGGAGGAAAGACAAAAATCACTTAAAGAAATACAGAAGAACGTGGGCCAACAAGTAGAAGCTATGAAAGAGGAAACACAAAAATCTATCAAAGAAATACATGAAAACACAATCAAGCAAGCGAAAGATCTGAGCACATCCATCCAGGCACTAAAAACAGAACTAGAAACAACTAAGAAATCGCAGAGGGAGACAACATTGGAGATAGAAAACCTTGGGAAGAAATCAGGAGCCATAGATGCAAATATCAACAATAGAATACAAGAGATAGAAGACAGAATATCAGAAGCCGAAGATACCATAGGAACCATTGATTCAACAGTCAAAGAAAATACTAAATGCAAAAAGGCTGTAACCCAAAACATCCAGGAAATCCAGGACACAATGAGAAGACCAAACCTAAGGATTATAGGTATAGACGAGAATGAAGATGTACAAGTTAAAGGGCCAGCAAATATGTTCTACAAAATTATGGAAGAAAACTTCCCCAACCTAAAGAGAGAGATGCCCATGAATATACAAGAAGCATACAGAACCCCAAACAGACTGGATCAGAACAGAAATACATCCCGTCACATAATAATCAAAACTCCAAATGTACTAAACAAAGAAAGAATATTAAAGGCAGCAAGAGAAAAAGGCCAAGTAACTTATAAAGGAAGACCTATCAGAATAACACCAGACTTCTCACCTGAGACCATGAAAGCTAGAAGATCCTGGGCAGATATCATGCAAACTCTAAGAGAACACAAACTTCAGCCAAAACTACTTTACCCAGCAAAGCTCTCAATCACCATAGATGGAGACATCAA
The DNA here is from genome assembly GCA_964023405.1 of Apodemus agrarius. Taxonomy (NCBI): domain Eukaryota; kingdom Metazoa; phylum Chordata; class Mammalia; order Rodentia; family Muridae; genus Apodemus; species Apodemus agrarius. The sequence goes on along the minus strand of OZ030006.1, from coordinate 38,905,371 downwards.
GGTATTCCATGACAAAACCAAATTTGCACGATATCTTTCCACAAATCCAGCCCTACAAAGGATAATAGGGGGAAAACACCAAGACAAGGACGGAAACTACACCCGGGAAGAAGCAAGATAGAAACCTCCTCTCATCAAACCCAAAAGAAGGTAACCTCTCGAATATAAAAAAAAAATAAAATAAATAAATACAATTTCAAAAATGTCTGGAGGAAATAATTACTATTCCTTAATATCTCTTAACATCAATGGACTCAATTCCCCAATAAAAAGACATAGATTAACAGACTGGATACAGAAACAGGACCCTACATTTTGCTGCATACAGGAAACATATCTCAGTGTCAAAGACAAACACTGCCTTAGAGTAAAAGGCTGGAAGACAATTTTACAAGCAAACGGTCTCAGGAAACAAGCTGGAGTAGCCATTCTAATATCAGATAAAATTGACTTCCAACCTAAAATCATCAAAAGAGACTCAGAAGGTCACTTCTTGCTGGCCAAAGGAAAAATCCACCAAGAAGAGCTCTCAATACTGAACATCTATGCTCCAAATGCAAGGGCAGCCTCATTCGTAAAAGAAACCTTACTAAAGCTTAAAGCACACATTACACCTAACACAATAATTGTGGGTGACTTCAACACTCCACTCTCCTCAATGGACCGATCAGGAAAGCAGAAACTAAACAGGGACACAGTGAAACTAATTGAAACTCTGGACCAATTGGATTTAACAGATATATATAGGACATTTCATCCTAAAGCTAAAGAATATACCTTTTTCTCAGCTCCACATGGGACCTTCTCCAAAATAGACCATATAATTGGTCACAAGACAGATGTCAACAAATACAAGAATATCGAGCTAATCCCATGCCTCCTATCAGATCACCATGGAGTAAGAGTGGTCTTCAATAACAACAAAAACAACAGAAAGCCCACATACACATGGAAACTGAACAATACTCTACTCAATGACACCTTGGTCAAGGAAGAAATAAAAAAAGAAATCAAAGACTTTTTAGAATTCAATGAAAATGAAGGTACAACCTACCCAAATCTATGGGACACAATGAAAGCAGTGCTAAGAGGAAAACTCATAGCTCTAAGTGCATCCAAAAAGAAACTGGAGAGAGCATATACTAGCAGCTTAATGGCACACCTTAAAGCCCTGGAAGAAAAACAAGTTAATTCACCCAGGAGGAGTAGAAGACAAGAAATCATCAAACTCAGGGCTGAAATCAATCAAATAGAAACAAAGAGAACCATACAAAGAATCAACAAGACCAGGAGCTGGTTCTTTGAGAAAATCAACAAGATAGATAAACCCTTAGCCAGACTAACCAAAGGACACAGAGACAGTATACAAATTAACAAAATTAGAAATGAAAAGGGAGACATAACAACAGAAACTGAGGAAATTCAAAACATCATCAGATCCTACTACAAAGGTCTATACTCAAAACAACTGGAGAACCTGGAGGAAATGGACAATTTCCTAGACAGATATCAAATACCAAAATTAAATCAGCATCAAGTAGATCAGCTAAATAGTCCCATAACCCCTAAAGAAATAGAAGGGGTTATCGAAAGCCTCCCAACCAAAAAAAGTACGGGACCAGATGGTTTTAGTGCAGAATTCTACCAGACCTTCAAAGAAGACTTAACACCAATACTCTCCAAACTATTCCACAAAATAGAGACAGAAGGGACACTGCCCAACTCATTCTTCGAAGCCACAATTACGCTAATACCTAAACCACAAAAAGATCCAACAAAGAAAGAGAACTACAGGCCAATTTCTCTTATGAATATAGATGCAAAAATACTAAATAAAATTCTTGCTAACCGAATCCAAGAGCACATCAAAACGATCATCCACCATGATCAAGTAGGCTTCATCCCAGGGATGCAGGGATGGTTCAATATATGGAAATCCATCAATGTAATCCACTACATAAACAAACTGAAAGAAAAAAACCACATGGTCATCTCATTAGATGCTGAAAAAGCATTCGACAAAATTCAGCATCCTTTCATGCTAAAAATCTTGGAAAGAGCAGGAATTCAAGGCCCATACCTAAACATAGTAAAAGAAATCTACAGCAAACCAGTAGCCAACATCAAAATAAATGGAGAGAAACTTGAAGCATTCCCACTAAAATCAGGGACTAGACAAGGCTGCCCTCTCTCTCCATATCTTTTCAATATATTACTTGAAGTTCTAGCAAGAGCAATTAGACAACATAAGGAAGTCAAAGGGATACAAATTGGAAAGGAAGAAGTGAAACTATCATTATTTGCAGACGATATGATAGTTTACCTAAGCGACCCAAAAAACTCCACCAGAGAACTTCTACAGCTGATAAACAACTTCAGCAAAGTGGCAGGTTATAAAATTAACTCAAGCAAGTCAGTGGCCTTCTTGTACTCAAAGGACAAGCAGGCAGAGAAAGAAATTAGGGAAATAACACCCTTCACAATAGCCACAAACAACATAAAGTATCTTGGCGTAACTCTAACCAAACAAGCGAAAGATCTGTACAACAGGAACTTCAAGTCCTTGAAGAAAGAAATCGAAGAAGACCTCAGAAGATGGAAAAATATTTCTTGCTCCTGGATTGGCAGGATCAATATAGTAAAAATGGCCATCTTGCCAAAAGCAATATACAGATTCAATGCGATCCCCATCAAAATCCCAACTCAATTCTTCATAGATCTAGAAAGAGCAATTCTCAAATTCATCTGGAGCAACAAAAAACCCAGGATAGCTAAAACTATTCTCAACAATAAAAGGACTTCTGGGGGAATCAATATCTCTGACCTCAAGCAGTACTACAGAACAATTGTGTTAAAAACTGCATGGTATTGGTATAGCAACAGGCAAGCAGATCAATGGAACAGGATTGAAGACCCAGAAATTAACCCACAGATTTATGGTCACTTGATCTTTGATAAAGGAGCCACAACCATCCGGTGGAATAAAGATAGCCTTTTCAACAAATGGTGCTGGTTCAACTGGAGGTCAACATGCAGAAGAATGCAAATTGACCCACTCTTATCTCTTTGCACTAAGATCAACTCCAAGTGGATCAAGGACCTCCACATAAAACCAGACACACTGAAACTATTAGAAAAGAAACTTGGGAAGACCCTGGAGGACTTGGGCACAGGGGAAAAGTTCCTGAACAGAACACCAATAGCTTATGCTCTAAGATCAAGAATCGACAAATGGGACCTCATAAAATTACAAAGTTTCTGCAAAGCAAAGGACACTGTCAGAAGGACAAAACGGCAACCAACAAAGTGGGAAAAGATCTTCACCAACTCCACATCCGACAGAGGGCTAATATCCAATATATACAAAGAACTCAAGAAGTTAGACCCCAAAGAACCAAATAACCCTATCAAAAAATGGGGCACAGGGCTAAACAAAGAATTTTCACCAGAAGAAATTCGGATGGCCGAGAAACACCTTAAAAGATGTTCAACATCATTAGTCATCAGGGAAATGCAAATCAAAACAACCCTGAGATTCCACCTCACACCAGTCAGAATGGCTAAGATTAAAAACTCAAGAGACAACAAGTGCTGGCGAGGATGTGGAGAAAGAGGAACACTCCTCCACTGTTGGTGGGATTGCAAAATGGTAAAACCGCTCTGGAAATCAGTTTGGCGGTTTCTCAGAAAATTGGGCATGTTACTTCCAGAGGACCCTGGCATACCACTCCTGGGCATATACCCAGAGGATTCCCCTGCATGCAATAAGGACACATGCTCCATTATGTTTATAGCAGCCTTGTTTATAATAGCCAGAAATTGGAAGCAGCCCAAATATCCCTCAAAGGAGGAATGGATACAGAAAATGTGGTATATTTATACAATGGAATACTACACAGCAATTAAAAATAATGAATTCATGCAATTTGTAGGTAAATGGTTAGACCTGGAAAGTATCATCCTGAGTGAATTAACCCAATCACAAAAGAATGCACATGAAATGCAATCACTGATAAGTGGATATTAATGAGCCCAGAAGCCCTAAATACTCAAGACACAAATAGCAAGTCAAATGATTCCCAAGAAGAAGAAAGGAGAGGACCCTGGGCCTGTAAAGATTGCTTCCAGTTTAGTAAAGAAACCGAGGGGGGAGGGGAAATTATTGGGGAACAGATGGGGGGGGAGAGGAACTATGGGAACTATGGTGGGTGGGAACTGGGAAAGGGGAAAGCCTTTGGAATGTAAACATAGAATATAGAAAATAAAATTAAAAAAAAAAAGTACAAATTAGACAGGCTGGTAAGTTTCCCAGGAACAATGCACATTTTCACTCTCAGAGATTTTTTTTTACGGTACTAGATTTTGACAATAGCAATAGCAGGAAAAATAAATAAAACTGATTTTCTCAAATATACATATTTTGACTAGCATTTTCTTTTCTTAAAAAATCAGATTAATTTTAATACTTCAGATAAATACTAATTTTATTTCCTGTGGCTGCAATTTAAAATATCCGACAAGAGCAATCAAAAAGAGAGTTTCTTTGGCTGGCAATCCCAGGTTACAATCTATTATTGTAGGGAAGCCAAGAAGGTAGGGATGTGAAGCCACAAGTCACATTACATACACATTCAAAGGGAGTCCTGAGTTAATTCCTGTCTACTAGTGTCTAGCAAACATCCTTTCTGTTCAGTTCCGGACTTCCTAGAATAAAAAAAACACCACCCTCATTCAGGCCTCCTTAGTCGAGATTATTTTCTAGTTCAGATTCCCTTCCAGATGATTTTTTAAAACATCAGGTAAGTCAAAACTTATTGTCATATCAAGGTATATGCTGTTTGTTTGTTTGTTTTTACCTATATCCAAATGAACTTTTCCTTTACTACAAGGAAATATCAAGGGCAAACCAAGAGTTCGACTCATTAGCCTCTTCAGATTCACCACTTTTAAATGTAAAGTGAAAACTAAAATATTCAACACTAATTTATATGTCGATGAAGTGCATTCTTTTTATTTAGCATCATGTTGAGGCCAAGTTAACTTGAGTGGTTTTTTCAATAGTCTATTATTCTCAATTATAGATCCATCTTATGTGCATTAACCTATAGACTATGGACTATCTTGATATACTTATTTGACTTGAATAGACGATAAACAAATTTTAAAATCCACCTTACAGATAAATTTGCACATGTCAGAGTAAATCCCGAAGCAAACTCTCTTCCTGCCAAGTTTTAAACTCATCACAGGAGTCTCCATTGGTAGAATCAGGAACACAGAATACCATTATGTCCCACATATTCCCTTTTATTTCAATGTCCAAAATACATTTCAAAGGCCATTTCCCCCAGACCAGGTCATACTCTGGAAAAATAATCAGTAAAAACAAAAATTAAATTTGGGTGACTCATACACAGAAGTGCAGATAAGGAAAATAAATCTAACATTCTAGAACTTTCATAGGGGACAAACATGAACTATGAACTATGGGGCCAAATAGTGCTATAGCTATAATATTACATTACATTATATAATAATATAATAATAGAAAGTTAAGAACATTTGCTGCTATAATTAACTTTATCTGTTAAGACAGGAGCCTAGCATGAAAGGATTCAGAGAGGCTCATCCAAGCAGCTGAGGGAGGCATGTGAAGAGACGCACAGCCAAACTTTAGATAGAGTTTGGAAGTCTTCTAGAAGAGTTGGGGGAAGGACTGGGAGATCTGGAGGTGATAAGGACTCCACAAGAGGACCAACCCAGTCAACTAACCTGGATCTGTAGTTACATCCAATGGGTTACCTGGAAGGGAAGCTGGGGATGTATGGGAAGGCAGCAAAAAGAGACAGAGACCAAGACAACATTGCTGTTCAAGGTCTCAAAGTTTAATGAAGAACTCCCAATATATAGGCAGAGGAAAACCCTTCCCCAAAGACTGGAAGCTTCTCAGCAGAACCAGTTCAGTTGCTCCACAAGGTGGCTAGTGTTTCTCAGGAAACTGCAGGTCCTTGAAGAACAATGGGCTTCACCTTGGTCTGAGCACTCCACCCTAGGTGGAGGGGATTATGGCTGACACAGGAGTTCCTGCTCAAAGGCTGGGAGAGGAACTTCACCTTGGTCGATGTGAGTTCCTGCCAGGTGGCATGGCACCTCAATAAGGCTCTCTACAGGGTCACCCAGAGACTGACCCACCAATGAAGGAGCATTAGTGGGCAGGGCATGGGACCCCGGAAACACAAGTGTAGCTTGATCTTCATGCAGGTTGCCCAACAACTCAAACAGAGGGTGTCCCTAACTCTGTTTCCTATCTGTGGTTCCTGTTCCCCAATTGGGCTGCTTTATCTGACCTCAGTGGGAGAGGATGTGCCTAGCCCTGCAATGACTGCCCTGTGATGTGACAGGGTAGGTTAGTACAGGAGTAAGGGATGGGGCTACCCTTTCTCCAAAGAGAGGGAAAAGCAGGGAATGAGGGGATGGTCTTGTGAAGGTGGGATTAGGAGAAGAGGGGGCTTTGATTGGGCTGTGAAGTGAATAAATGGATAAACTAACTGTAAAAATGTTCATCTGTTAAATAGAGATACTATCTTATTTACCAATGCTATACCTCAATAAACTAACTTAATATTTTAAAAATATCTGATTTGTGAGACTGATGAGATGTCTCAATGGTTAAGAGAACCTACTGCTTCTTCAGAGCATCCAAGTTCAATTGCCAGCACCTGTGTGGAGGGATTTAAGCATTTATAGCTCCAGCTCCAGAAGGGCTGGACACACTCCTCTGGTGTCTGTAGGCAGCCACATGAACATATCCACACAGTATCACACACACACACACACACACACACACACACACACACACACACACTATAATAATAATAATAATAATAATAATAATAATAATAATAAACTTTTAAATAGTTTTGTTTCCATTTTTATTCATCATTTTATTTATTTAAATTTTGAATGTTGTTCCCCTTCCTGGTCTCCCCTTCACAAACACCCCAACCCATCCCCTTTCCCTCTAAGAGGGTACTCCCCCCCACACACACACACACTCCTACCTTACCACACTACATCCCCCTTTTCTGGGGCAACAAGCCCCCATAGGATCAAGCACCTCCCATCTTATTGATGCCAGATAAGGAGCTATATGTATAGCAGGAGTCATGGACTCACCAATGTATACTCTTTGGTTGATGGTTTAGTTGTTGGGAGTTCTGAGATGTCTGCTTAGTTGATATTGTTGTTCTTTCTATGCAGTTGCAATTCCCTTCAGCTCCATCAGTCATTCCCCTCACTCTTCCATTGGGGTCTGCAGGCTCAGTCAATGGTTGGCTGTGAATATCTATATCTGTCTTAGTTAGGGGCTGGCAGAGCCTCTCAGAGGACATCTACACCAGGCTCCTCTCTGAAAGTATTTCTTGGCATCAGCAGTAGTGTCTGCAGATGTGATGGATCATATGGTAGGACAGTCTCTGGATGGCTTTTTCTTCAGTCTCTGCTTCATTTTTTGGCCCTGTGCTTCCTTAAGACAGGAACAATTCTGGGTTAAAGATTTTGAGGTGGGTGGGTGGCTCAATCCTCCTCCTGGAGGGATGTCTACTAGAGACTACTGGAGTTGGTTTCTTCAGGTTCCATCTCATTGCTGTTGGGTATTTCAGATAATGTGATCCCCATTGGGTCCTGGGAGCTTCTCAGATCCCTGGCATCTGGGACTTTCTAGTGGTTTCCCCATTCCCCACCCACACTGCTACATATTTCTATTCATTCTCCTGGCCATCTGGACTTCTCTCCTGCTTCTTCCCATACCTGATCCTGCACCCACCACCCCCATTTTCCCTCCCCCTCCCCTCCCCTATCCAGATCCTGCCTTCCCTCTGCCTCCCATGATTATTTTTGTTCCTCTTTCTAAATAGAATTGAAGCATCCACACTTTGGCCTTCCTCCTTGTTAAGCTTCATATGGTCTGTGAGTTGTACTGTGGATACTCTGAGCAGTTTGCCTAATATGCACTTATCAGTGAGTGGGTACCATGTATATATGTCCTTTTGGATATGGGTTGCCTCATTCAGGATGATATTTTCTAGTTCCATCCATTTACCTGCAAGCCCAGCCAACTTTTTTCTGTGCTTGTGATTTTACTTCTAGGTGTACCCAAACTGGCTTGTAATCTGTGAACTGTTAATGTGCTATGAGTAGTTAAACCATATCTATAACTCTGCCATGGATGAACTGATGTGCAGAGGTTAAAGTTAGAGTTCCTACTATGGTTGACCCAGTTCGCATCCTCATCAATATAGAATACTCATCTTTATGAAAAGTTTTGATATTTTGTTTTTAATCGTGCCCTGAATTGTAATTCCAAATTGCACTTCCATTTACTAGTCTTCTCTTAATACTGTAGCAAATTGCAACAAATTAGGTGGCTAAATCCCCACAACAATTTTTGGTGGTTCTAGGGAGAAGAATCTGAAACGCTTCTCACTAGGTTCTGGTCAACCTGTTGGAAGGACTTTCTGCATTAGTTATGCTAATGTGGAAATTGTCTTTTTTTTTAACAAATATAAACTAAGCAGAGCAAGAGATGTTGCTAAATTTTAGAGGGAGCCGGATCTAGACTAAGCATTGATAATATGATTGTTATGATAGTTAAGTTAACCTTGCTTGATTAAAGGCAGAACAGTATATTAATTCAGCAAAAGGAACTAATACAAAAATATTTGTGTGTAAGGGCAACCTTCTTTCCAAATATTAGTTCCACAGTCTGTGGTTATTTTCCATAATTTGCAAATGAATGGTCATCAAATCTATAACTTGGTGTTAGACTTCAGTGATTCAATTACTGCTGCTCTATGCATTCATTTGTAGCCAGTATAACTCAAAGGCATACATGGAATTAAAATCAAAGAGCAGAGACATTAAAAGACTGAGATCAGAATCATACGGCATTCATGGTATAAGAGAAATTCAGAGTGCTTCCTCAATACAGCACTTAGTAAATCTACAAAGCAATAGCATAACCTGACCCAGCATAAAGTTCATGTTTGCCATGAGCCTGCCACATGCATTAGGTGGAAGACACTAAGCAAGAGTCGGGACACCAAGATCTCTTCCTCTTCCTCAGAAGACAGAAGCATTAAGATGATTTCAACACAATGTACAAATAGTGTTTTTCCAAGTCACTTTAGTGGCACTACAGTGGTATTTGTTTGCTTGTTTGTTTTTTTCTCATTCTGGCATGAAGAGGTAACATCCTTTAGATTTCTGCCTGTGCGATTTTATTGCCCACTACCTCAGGTAAATCAGTGTCAGTTTGTTCTCCCCTCCTTTCAGCAATTACTTCAGGCCCACACCCCATGCTCATCTCTAAAATGGGAAGACACTTGGCGATTTTGCCAGAGGGTTGTTCTGAGGATCCACTGAATTAATTCACATCAAACATTATTTATAGGAATCCCAGCACTTGGGAGGCAGAGGCAGGTGGATTTCTGGTCTACAGAGTGAATTCCAGGACAGCAGGAGCTACACAGAGAAACCCTGTCTCGAAATAAACCAAAAAAATAAAAAAATAAAATAAAATAAAAAACATTATAGGAAGTCTTCTGAATTGTGCAGCTCAATGAGTACTTTGTGCTATGTCTTTCAGAGGCTCATTCCTGAAGGCACTCATTCCCACCTTCCCTGAACAGATGACTGTTAGCTTCACTGGGAAATGAGGTATCAGGCCTACTATTCTGCTGTCAAAACAGAGATTGTATCAATACATGCATTTATCTCCTTTCTCGTCTGTCAGAGTGAGAAAGCACTGCCTCCTCTAATTGAAGGTCAGTCTTTCCCCCCGCCCCCCTTCTGTGCCCTCTACCCACTCAGGAACTGAGTCAGCTTAGATCCTTCCTGTTCCTCATGTTCTTTCCCATCAATATTTTAATATGCTAAACCCCACCCTTCTTCAAACAAACTTCTTGGATTCGTAATTCTCTAGTGAGAGATGCCTACCCCCTCTTCATACACCAACTGCTTGAAGTCACATTCAATACTGTCTCATTTCTGTGCTTCTAATCAGGTACCCACCAAGTTCTTTCTCTTGACCTTTCTAAAAAAACTGAGCCATTTTCAAACTCCTTAGAAATTATCTTCTTGACTAATGTCATAATTAGGTTTTAACTTTTTTTTCTTTGTCTTGGCAGCAGTTCACAGAGTTAACTATGCTTTCCGTTACAGATATATTTTAAAATATAGTCTTTCCCTTATTGGGTTGTGTTTCCTTGTGTGGTGTCAGGTTTTCCTACCTCAGTAGCATGGCCTTCTCTGATTTCTACTTTCTATGACTTAAAAAAAGTATGTTGACCCTCTAGTGACCATAATCAATAGACTCTATGATGAAAAACATGCCACTATTTCTACATATTTAATTATTGTCTACGTATTTATATTGCCAAGCCCTCTCTCTCTCTCTCTCTCTCTCTCTCTCTCTCTCTCTCTCTCTCTCTCTCTCTCTCTCTCACACACACACACACACACACACACACACACACACAATGCCAAGAAAGTCCTGCACTCCAGACCCATATATTCCAGCCCATTCTACTGGTTTGTCAGTCTTTGGCATCTTGTAGAAAATTCAAAAGTAATTCATCTGAAACTGAAGTTTTGATTTTCCCCATTACCATGGGACTTTTTCTTGTCCCCAGTGAGTAAACAAATGGTGAACTCCCAGGTCCTCAAAAACACAAACCTGAGGCTCCTCTGCAGGGGCTACTCATCACAGTCTGTGGGGACCATAGGGTGGTTTCTCTAGCCACCTTCCATCCCAGATACTCAAACTCCTCACTGCATTATGCATCGTGCTCCCTGATAGCGTCACCTCTCTTTAATTCCTCTGGCATTCTTTTCATGGCGACTCCTATCTTTTTCCCACTTCGCACAAAATTAAATTCTCTAGTCACTGAGTTTAGTTTGAGTTCTCTAGCACAGAAATATAACAATATCCTCTTTAAATGTCATTTAATTTCAGGAGTTTACTATGTCCATCAAGATCTACCCCTATTTGGCTCTGTAGCTCCCACATCATATTATCTTCTTTCTACATCTTTACAAATATTAATTCCTCTGTCTTCACAACATTCTCTTCTGTTTAATTAGCACTGCCTTCAGAAAGCTGAAAAACTATTCCTCATCATTATCAACATTACTACTGAGATTACATAACTTTTGTTAATAGTATGGTCTTAGTACAGATGCCTCCTGAGGCCAGAAAAGGTGTCAGATACCTGCCAGGCTGTACTTTCAGGTGGTTGCAAACACTCCTACATGGGTGCTAAGGACCTGGGGTCCTCTGCAGGAGCCATAAGCACTCTTAAAGTTGAGTCCTCATTCTTTTCGTCTTAAGTTATAATTTTTCAATAAAAATCCATAAAATAAGCAACAATACAAATGTCAAGATGACAGTCAAAAGTGGAACTCTGACCACTGCTTGGTGAATTTATTCAGCCCTGGCTGATTAACACATGGAATTTTTTTTATATTTGGTGCTTATTATACTATTTAAATTGCTAAGAAGTATTTTACATGTTATTCCAAATTATAAAAAAAAAACCACCTATTGTCTAGTTAAAATTTTTACTAATATTTTCTTTCTTATTTTTAAGAGAAAATTAAGCATATAGAATTGCAAATGGATTGAAATTAGCATATTTTGATGCATACTTTATATATGTGTTTATTTCATAAGAAGGCATTGGATAAAATATATTATAAACATTTGGAGAAATATTTTTAAAGCTTAGATTTGCCAAGCACTTTACTTGTTAATTCATTTATTTCTCACAGTCATCTGAGACTGGACCTACTTTCACCTCCAACCCACAGATGATGAAATGAGTAGAGAGGTTAATTTCATCTACAGAGCAACTGAAAGTCTGAAGAGGACTATTTGACCCTTAAGTCCAGCATCGGTACAATTGTGCTATTATCTGTTCGTTGGACTTGAGAGCGTTTAATCTCTATTTGATTCATTCTCAAATGAAGCAATATTAAATAAACAATCTTGTGTTATACTTTAAAAGAGGTCATTTTTATAAAATTTAAATTTATTGTGAAACTGTGTAGGTAAGATTTTTCCCATAACATATGGACATTTACTTAAGGAAATACCAACTTCAGTATGGAACTGTGTGAATTTGAATCTGTTTCTCTGCAAGTCTTACTAATGTCTTCAAAATCTAGTAGGTGATATTTAATATGTGGGCTAATGGAGAAATGGTTCACCTTGCCTATCCTCAGGACCATTTGACCAGAGAATCTAACACAAGTGATTGTGGATTAGTTCTGTATTGGTGTATCTAATCCTAACTCGAAAGAAGCTTGTGGAACTCTCAGAGAGTTACCTTTTGATTGGAATCAGAATTCACTGATGTCCTCACAGTCATAAACCCCAACGTTATGGAGAGGACTGAGCACTCAGTGATATTTCCTTTCCTTCCCAGACTGTAGCTAAGCTGTCTATGCCAGAGGATTCCTCTTAATAGATGAAGAATATGAGAAATAATTCCTCCATTTCATTTTTCTAAGAGTTCTGCACAAGATTGCTTTTAATTTTTACCCCAACTATGTAAGGAACATGCAAATCACTACCACATGATTAGAAATTCTATCCAATTTGGTTGAAATACCCAGGCCTTTTGTCTTATCTTTAATGACCATAACTTAATATTGGAGTATTACTGTCATCACTAAAAGTATTTAATGCAATCAAAAATATTATGGGAAGCTATAAACACCCTACAGCAATTCGATCCTTTTTTTCTGGATTAAAAAATGCTATTCAAAGTGGAAAAGAATAGTCATTCTTTAAATGCTCTTTCTTCTTTGTAAAAATGAGTCAGGAAAGAGAGAAGGATGAGTAACACCCAAGGCCACTGGTGAGTAAGGTATTTCATAAAATAATTAGCTATGAAGAGAAGGAGAAGTCATATTGGCCTTAGAAAGTAGAGATAGAGTATTCTGAGTAATCCTGATAGCAATTGATAATCCCAGCACATTAGTGGCAGCAAATAATATCTGTTGTGTGTGTGAATGTTCTTGTTTTTGCTGTGTTTGTGCCTGTGTGAAGTTGTACATGCATGTGTGGGAAATTGGTCAAAAAGGCAGAAGAACTGGTCAGGTTTTTTAATTCTGTAGCATCCAGCCTTAGTTTTTAAGAGTACCACTCACTGAATCTAGAACTCACTGATTCAGCTGGACTAGATGACTAGCAAGCTCCAGGAATACCTCTGACTTTTTATACAAAGGGATCAGAGGCACATATCATTGCGCCTTGCCTTTCATGTGAGTGCCAGAGTTCTCAACAAGGTTTCTTATACTTGTGAGCAAGCATTTTAAGTAACAACTGATGTAGTCAACCATTTCCACAGCCCTACATTCTTTAAAAACTTTTATTTAAAATGCTTTACTCATTGTGTTTTGATTATATACTTTCTCTTTCCCAATTCTTTCCAGATCTCACCACCTTCCTACCCACCAGCATTTTCAAAGACAGTGAATGGCCTGTTATAACTACAGGTTTCCATCACATGACTTAAAACACTTTGCACTTCTTTAAATTTCAAAGTCTATTTTCTACATGTGAAAACTTAGTATGTTGAGAATTTGAGAATTTTTTATGTACTTTAAGCATGCTCTGGTGCATTTGAAAGTACATGAAATTTCATCATAATCTAGACATGTCAAGGAACATTGGTAAACAATTTCCTTGAGCCTCAAGCACATTTAATTTGGATTTTCTAAGCCAGGATCCCTTGGAAGTCATGTGGGTAAAACCAGTAAGCACTGTGTGGACAACTTTGCTGTCCATTATGCTTTATATTGGAAATAAACAAGCACCCGTAGCCAGTAGAAAAGGAAAATATCTGCTTAGGAGACCCAAGACCCAAGTTCTACACAAAGAAGATCTATTTGCTCCAGAGGAAAAAGTGGAAAAGATAAGGGACAAAGACAGAAAATACAGAAAAGGGCCCAAGGGGAAAAGAACAAAGGAAACAGAAGAAAAGGAGACTGGAAGAGTAAGGGTTAATGGGACAAAGAACTGCCTCTGGAGAGAGAGGAAAGAGGAGATAGACTTGGCCCACAGGTAAACTGCAGTTGATAAAGTTAAAGGGGGAATTCCTTACCTTTAGGTAGAATGAGGTGTTTCATTTTAATTGGTCACACTAATTAGATGAGCCAAAGGCAGCTTTTGATTGGTGGACTTCAATACTTTGATCCTTTGACTTTGGTAGTCAGTAAGGAAGAAGGGTTGGCCATGAAAAGGAATAGACCATTCCTAAAGCTGGTTAATAGCTTTAGGAATGCAATCCAATGTTTTTTAGCTAGACAGAGGGAATGAGAGAGAAGCAGAGGGTCTGTCAGAGCCAGGTTTACCATGTGCAAGCTGGCCAGGTTCTCTTCAAGTACCATAGTAACAAGAAGGAATGCTAATTTGTACATACTGATTCTGAGTATGTAATTTAGAACATAAAGCATATTAATTGAAACAAAAATAAATGAGGCATCACAAGACATTTTTGTTTATTCTTTGAAATTGTCAGGTGTTTACATAATCCACTTTACTCATACCCACCCATCATTACCTCACTAGAAATTTATTGCTATCTATCCCTTCTTCTAGATTCTAATATTAATTCTTGTGCATGTACATTGAAATATCAATAACAATTTTTGCTCCTAAATTATATAGTATAGATATGCCTGCTTAGACATGCTGAAAATGGTCCTTATGCATCATCTCTTTTCACTTACATGCAAGAAATATTAATTGAGAAACTAATCTGAAAAGTTTCTAGATGCTTGCATGCTCTAATTTTATAGACCTTTCTTCATATACAAAAATATATGAGAAATTATATATATAGAGATATAATTATATATCTATATATAATTATATATATTATATATATATTATATATAATTATATATCTATATATAATTATATATATATATATATATATATATATATATAGAGAGAGAGAGAGAGAGAGAGAGGAGAGTTAATAATTATATTCTTGTCATGCAAAAGAATTTAGCAGTAAAGGTAGCTCTATAATAGGATGTTATCACATATAACCAAAGAAGAAGTTGCCCTCTCTGACAATCTCTATATAACTCACTCCAGCAAGATAAACTTCACACCATCTGCACTAATGTTGAATTGTTTTCTCTGTACTGAACTAGTATTATCCTAGGATATTGCAAAAAATCTCTGAAAGAGTAATTCAAGTGTTTTGAATTTGTTTTCTCCACCTGTTGGTAAAATATTATGATGTGCTTATGATATTTTATATTAAGTTTTGAAAATGTTGTACCCCTTTTTGGCATTTATTCATAGGTCTGTGATAAAGCGTATAGATTGGTCACCTCAAATCACTGACATGCTTTACCACTCTCAAGTGTAATTTCACATCAAAACTGAACACTGACAATAGGATCATTTCTGCAAGTGTTCAAGTGAAAGAGACATTTGGATTACTTTACTTTTAGACAAGAAGGGGGGACTCATTAATCATCTTCTGCCAAATGTCATTAAAAGTACTGCAAGGAGTCATGATGACAGGAATATCCAAGGTTTCTGAAAATACAAATTGCAAGATACAGTTGAATCATTTAAAAATGCCACTGGGATATTTTCAGGGAACTGGATAGTTTTTTCTTGTTAACGTAATTACTCAAGGCAAGTGCTTCCATTACCAGTTGATCAGATCACAATAATCCTACCTACGTGAAGAGAGTGGCTCATCTTCTCTGGCTTTCATTATAGTAGGGGGAAAAAAAGCAAGAAATAACAGGACCCCAATCACATGCATTTTATAAAGTACATATTCTTGGTATCAAGTCATTGCTTAAAGCAGTAACACATCAAACCAGCCATGGCAGTAAGCACCTGAAATCCAGCCACTCAAGAGGTGGCGACAACAGGATAATAGGTTGAAGACAAGCCACAGCTACAGACCAAATTCAAAGCTAGCCTGGCTACTTCAGACTACTGTTTCAGAAACCTAACATAGGAGGGAATGAGACACACACACACACACACACACACACACACACACACGGTGCAAAATCTTGAAATGAACTACTGTGCTCGGGTGATGGTGGCGCACGCCTGTAATCCCAGCACTTGGGAGGCAGAGGCAGGCAGATTTCTGAGTTCGAGGCCAGCCTGGTCTACAGAGTGAGTTCCAGGACAGCCAGGGCTACATAGAGAAACCCTGTCTCAAAATAAATAAATAAATAAATAAATAAATAAATACAACAACAACAACAAGAAACCCAACCAAAAAACAAAAAACAAACAAACAAACAAAAAACTTCTCTATTCATACTCATTGCAGTTGATTTAAGTAATATTAGAGGCACCTAAACCATCTCACAGCAGGAAAATATCACTCTTTAAATATCAGTCACTCTTTATAAGACACAGTATTATAAAGCTTTTAAAAATCATCTATAAACATTTTTATTACCGTATAGTAAATAGAATAACTTTCCAAAGAAAAGGAAAAAAAAACTTTTCAAAGAAAGCTGCATCATGATTTCAAGAAGAGGTGAATATCTTACCCCCATATGAGGAAAGAACACCAAGGTGTGATTGAGGATCTAGAGGAGGGGAGAGTATAATGGGCTTATCCCTGCTTATGTGCCAGGTTCTCACAGGACCAGAAGGGTTAGAGAAGCTGAGATAACAGAGACAGGGTGATACAAGTCAGCAAGCCAAGGCATGAGGGGATCTGGACCTGGAATAGACAAAGCTAGATGAAAATTGTTTACCTCAGAAGAGAGCAGTCCTGTGAATCTGGGGGAACTATCTCAATCAGAGATGTATGTTCTTTGAAATCAGTAAGTATGAAATGAGTTGTTGGAGCTGCTGCATGAGGCTAAAGTACTAATACTAGTCATTCTGAAACCAAAACAATAATTCTGGCCATCACTTTTCTAGGAAAATGGTATAGAGCTAATATATATGCCACAATAATAAGATATCATGATAAATTCATTTTGCCCAGCTTAGTTTTATAAATAGCCCCACAATCTATATGTGTCAAACAATTTGTCTGAACTTTAAAGAATAAGCATTAGTAAATAACGACTAATTCCCTCTTTCACCTTTAAAACTAAGAAAAGTCAGAATAAAATTTCATTATTTACGAGGAAAATAAGGGAATTTGCACAGGACTACTCATTTCTTTAAAGCAAATATGATAGCTTCTCATTGGCAATGCAAATGCATGACTCTCCCCTTACGTAAAGAAGCAAAATTAGTGGCCCTTCAAAGAATTCCGTAATCATTTCCATAACAGTAAAATATTGCACAGACTCTGAAGAGCTCAGATAATAGTGCTTAAAATATGTATGATAAAGTCCTTTGAACATGACTACAATAGAAAGATCAGAGAGGCCAGAGCAGACAGCATTCAGTCCTGAGATACAGTTTAGTGGGTGAAAAAAATATATTAAAATATTTTGGAAATACAAGCTACTGTGCTTCACCTTCTCAATATTAAAATATTTTGGTCACCCTTAGAGAACGTCATCACAGTCACACAAGGGAATGAAGAAATAATTGGTTGCCGTTGGTAAAACGAGTGAGACAGGCTTCTCCAAGGGACACTGGTGTGCTTCTTGAAGCACAAACCAGACACATATTCCTAGGCATGTTTGCCATGTTAATGAGAACCAATTGTTTCCACAACCAAAGTGATACATGAACTTCAAGCTCTTTTCCATATTAATACTCTATAATTCCTTCCTCTCAAACACCAGCTCAACAGTGAGCATCTCAACTGAGTTATCCTCATCAAACACAGCGCTGACAGATGTGATATCACACTTAGCCACATGTAGTTTTGCATTTGTACCTGGGTCCATTTATAGAAGAAAATTCAGGAATAATTAGCAAGTTCTCAATAAATATGGAAATCAGTTTATTTGAAAATGCATTTGTCCTAAATCAACACATCATCATTAAAAACAACTGCCCAAAACTCTAAACAGAAGTATAAATCAATTTATTTTGAATTTTCTCAGTTTAGTTCAGAAGTACATACGCCTGGATTTTGTTAAAGAATTAACTGAGCTGCTTCCAGTAGTTCTTTATTCATTAGAAAATACTTTTACATATAATATTTTAATATTCCCAATAACTACTGTTGTAAATTCAAGCTACCCAAAACAGATCCCAATGCAGTCTGCACATTTAGGAATCAAAAGAATAAGAAGGGAAACTTTGAACTTCAAGATGTTTCCAAGTTCCATTTTAGTCATACAGGGTATTATGATCTTTGGGACACAAGAACTGACAAGTTAAAGAGCCAAGAACAATATCAAAATACGTGGGTGCTAATTTTTATAGAAATATATCGAGAAAAATTCAAGGCAAGAATGGAACAGTGGGTATTTTGATGTTTAATAAAGAAGTACAACTTCCAAGAGGTAGCAATACCAGTAGTAGAGAAATGGCTTGAACAGCAAAGACAGATTGCTTTATATGGAATTTCAAAGAAAGCCATATATTGTATTATAAACAGCTCTTCAATATACCCTTCAGCCCTATCTAATAGATTGGTAATTACACTGAAATATATTTTAAAAATTATAAAGTCATACAATATGAAGTTATCCGTGTGCTCTATAATTAATATTTCATTGGAAGAAGAAGTGGATCAACTAAGTGGGTATTTTTTTGTGTGTGTGAACCAGTTCCAGTACTACAAAGATAACATTTCTATGGTAATCACAGAGCTTCACAGAGAAAGAAGAAACTGGGATGGAGGCTGTTGTCTGCACAGACCTTTTATCTGTCTTGTCTCCATTGATTGTTAAAAATCAATAAAAATGGATGTTGTGAGCAATTTGACTCCACCAGTTTTACAATAAATACTCAATTCTAAAAATACTTACAAAAGGAATCTTCTAAGTATGTTTTGAAAAAACATAACTTTAAAGCAGCACTTGACAGGAAAGCCTTTGGGTAAAAATCCAGTATACACCACTCTCTTCTTACATTACTGACCACTGTTCATTCTGGAAGGATCACATACCTGGCTACATTCAATCACGACTGTCCCCACCACAAATTTAATCTAACTGAATGTAGTTGTGTCAGCTACATGAAGTGAATCAGGGAGAAACTAATGACTGGGTAGATGCCCCAAGGGAATGTCCTAAAGCTTCCAGCTAAGGAAAGACATGTTTTTTTGTTGTTGTTGTTTGTTTGTTTGTTTGTTTTTTGTTTTATTTTCTATATTTTTTGTTTACATTCTAAATGATTTCCCACTTCCTGGTTCCCCACTCCCAATAAGTCCCATAAGCCCTCTTCCCTCCGCCCATTCCCCAATCACACCCCTCCCATTTCTCTGTCCTGGTCCTCCCCTACAATGCTGCATCAAGTCTTTCCAGAACAAGGAAGATTTTCTTCCTTCCTGGGAATCATTTGATATGTTAATTGTGTATTGAGAATTCTGAGCTTCTGGGCCAATTAGTATCCACTTATCAGTGACTGCATTTCACGTGTATTCTTTTGTGATTGGGTTACCTCACTTATGATGATATTTTCCAGTTCTACCCATTTGCCTAAAAATTTCATGAATTCATTATTTGTAATTGCTGAGTAGTATTCCATTGTGTAAATATACCACATTTTCTGTATCCATTCCTCCATTGAGGGACATCTGGGTTCTTTCCAGCTTCTGGCTATTATAAATAAGGCTGCTATGAAGATAGTGGAGCTTGTGTCCTTATTGCATGCCAGGGAATCTTCTGGGTATATGCCCAGGAGTGGTATAACAGGGTCCTCCGGAAGTGTCATGCCCAGTTTTCTCAGGAACCACCAGACTGATTTCCAGTGGTTGTACCAGCTTGCAATCCCACCAGGAGTGGAAGAATTTTCCTCTTTCTCTACATCCTTGCCAACTCCTACTGTCTCCTGAGTTTTTAATCTTAGCCATTCTGACTGGTGTGAGGTGAAATCTCAGGGTTGTTTTAATTTGCATTTCCCTAATGATTATTGATATTGAAAATTTCTTAAGGTGCTTCTCAGCCATTTGAAATTATTCAGGTGAAAATTTTTTGTTTAGCTCTGTACCTCATTTTTAATAGGGTTATTTGGCTCTCTGGAGTCTACCTTCTTGAGTTCTTTGTATATATTAGATATTAGTCGTCTGTAGGATGTAGGGTTGGTGAAGATCTTTTCCCAATTTGTTGCCTTTTGTCCTTTTGACAGTGTTCTTTGCCTTAGAGAAACTTTGTAATTTTATGAGGTCCCATTTGTCAATTCTTGATCATAGAGCATAAGCTATTGGTGTTCTGTCTAGGACATTCTCCTGTGCCCATGTCCTCAAGGGTCTTCTCCAGTTTTTTTCTATTAGTTTCAGTGTGTCTGCTTTTATGTGGAGTTCCTCAATCCAGTTGGAGTTGACCTTAGTACAAGGAGATAGGAATGCATTGATTTGTATTCTTCTGCATGCTGACCTCCAGGTGAACCAGCACCATTTGTTGAAAACGGTATGTTTTTTCCAATGCATGGTTTTAGTTCCTTTGTCAAAGATCAAGTGACCATAGCTGTGTGAGTTCATTTCTGGGTCAATATTTCTATTCCATTGATCTACCTGCCTGTCACTGTACCAATACCAGGCAATTAATACAATTGCTCTGTAGTACTGCTTGAGGTCCGGAATATTCATTCCCCCAAAATTTCTTCTACTATTGAGAATAGTTTTAGCTATACTGGGTTTTTTGTTATTCCAGATGAATTTGATAATTGCTCGTTTTAACTCTATAAAGAACTGAGTTGGGATTTTGATGGGGATTGCCTTGAATATGTATATTGCTTTTGGCAAGACGGCCATTTTTACTATATTAATCCTGCCAATCCATGAGCATGGAAGATTTTTCCATTTTCTGAGGTCTTCTTCAATTTCCTTCTTCAGAGACCTGAAGTTCTTGTCAAACAGATCTTTGACTTGTTTAGCTAGAGTCACACCAAGATACTTTATATTGTTTGTGGCTATTGTGAAGGGTGTCATTTCTCTACATTCTTTCTCAGACTGCTTATCTTTTGAGTATAGGAAGGCTATTGGTTTGTTTGAGTTGATTTTATAACAAGCCCCATTGCTGAAGTGGTTTATCAGCTGTAGGAGTTCTCTGGTGGAGTTTTTTGGGTGACTTAAGTATACTATCATATCATCTGCAAATAGTGATAGTTTGATTTCTTCATTTCCAATTTGTGTCCCTTTGACCTCCTTATGTTGTCTAATTGCTGTAGCTAGAACTTCAAGTACTATATTGAAAAGATATGGTGAGAGGGGGCAGCCTTGTCTAGTCCCTGATTTTAGTGGGATTGCTTCAAGCTTCTCTCCATTCTGTTTGATGTTGGATACCAGTTTGCTGTATATTGCTTTTACTAGGTTTAAGTATGGGCCTTGAATTCCTGTTCTTTCCAAGACTTTTAGCATGAAAGGATGCTGAATTATGTCAAAAGCCTTTTCAGCATCTAATGAAATGACCATGTGGTTTTTTTCTTTGAGTTTGCTTATGTAGTAGATTGCATTGATGGATTTCTGTATATTGAAGCATCCATGCATCCCTGGGATGAAGCCTACTTGATCATGGTGAATGATCATTTTGATGTGTTCTTTGATTGGGTTGACAATAACTTTATTGAGTGTTTTTGCATAGATATTCATTAGGAAAACTGGTCTGAAATTCTTTTTCTTTGTTGGATCCTTGTGTGGTTTTGGTATCAGCGTAATTGTGGCTTCCTAGAATGAGTTGGATAATATTCCATCTATTTGCATTTTGTCCAAGTTGACCAAGTGGTCAACCCTGAAATCATATAAACACAAATCATTTATTTGCATTAAGTAGGTTGTATTTATATAATTATGAATATATATATTATACATATACAGATATATGTATTAACAGTTAAAGAAATAGAGGTCACATATTTTAAACAGATCATGGGAATATAGGGAAAGTGTTTGAGGGGAAAAGGAGAAGGGAACTAACTAGGTATTTTCATTTCAAAAAGTTTAAAATATTCTAAATAGAATATGACTTCATCAACAATGTTATTTGGTATTTCTATATCTTTGTTTCTGTTTTTACATTTGTTTGTGCAATTCTGAAAACTCAGATTCTCACAAGAAGCACACGTTACAGACAAATTATTACAATAATCATACAAGTCAAAAACAATTTTAGAAGATAGGTGTAAAAATATCATATGTGTTATTACTACAGTTTAAAAGTAAAGTCACATATTCTGATTTAGAAGAATGTATCAACCACCTAAGTGTAGTTTTCCTAATGTAGAATTCTTTACATACAAAATAAAGATAATAAAATCAACTGTACATTCCTGTTTTAATTTAAATCAAGGGAGGGGAGTGAAAATGATTCTCATCTAAAATCAGAAGAATCTCCTGGGGCTTACAGCTCTCTCTGCAGCCTTCCTTGTGTCAACCCAGGAAAGCAGTTGATCTGTGCATTCTTCTAAAATTATCCGTTGATTTTTATCTTCCTTAAGACACTTAAGGCAAACAAGATCTTCACACATTGAAACAGATCTCAATTCTCAAATTTCACTCTAAGGCTATTGTAAATTAAAACCTATGGGCTAAAGCGTGAAACACTTTGCTAGTAGCCTGGTTCACTACATTGAAAAGATAACATAAAATTCATGTCTTCTCTCTTGTAATAAAAAAAATTTAATCTATATATTGTAGAAATAACAATTGAAAACATGGAAAATGTTAAGTTTGATATTAAACAGTGACTTAATACTTTTTCTATGTCTCTGTGTCTCTCTGTCCCACACATACACATATATGTGCACACACAAATACATGCACATAGAAATACACACACATTTATACAAACATACTCCTATTCCTCAAGATACTTCTCTCATAATTATCTGGCTTATATAGCTTTTTGATATAGTTATGTTTTCCTACTAAGATAAAAATTTAATATATATATATACACACACATATATATATATATATATATATACATAATGTGTGTGTGCATGTATATGGTTTTATAATAGCTTCAAAAGAGATTTGAGTACATAACCACATAGGCCATGCCATTAAACAACTTCAACAAATGTAGCAAAGACACTGAGGCTTATCATATTCAGTGTCTCCAGATTCAGAAAACTTAAGGATCTGAAGAACAGATTAACAATTTATGACAACATCTCTTAGCAAACAAATTTAAAGGTGTGAATAGCATGTGTTTTTGGTAACATATATCTATTATTTGGTAACCATCAGGTGCTATCATGTAGTCTGAATGTCTTCTTATATCATATAAATATTAATATTAATATGATCAAAGGGAAATGACAAGACCTACAGCTGCTTCCCCAACTTTAAGATTTGAAAATGTTCCTAGAGACTGGATAACCCAGAAACCTAGAAGAGAACCAAATCTGACAGGCAAGAAACATTTTAAATCAATAAAGTTATTCCTAATGATATTCTGCTATGCTTGGAGACCAGAAACTACCATAATCATTATCAGAGAGGAGTCATCAAGCAACTGATAGGAGCAGATGCAGAGACCCACAGCCAAACATTAGGCAGAGCTCTTGGAATCTTAAGGAGAGGAGAGGAATCATTTCAGAAGTCAAGGGAGTAAAGGACACAGCAAGAACACAGCCCACAGAATGAACTCATCAGGGCTCATAGTTGCTCATAGAAACTGAAGTGACAGTCAGGGAGCCTATATGGATCTGATATACATTCTCTGAACATATATTTTGGTTGTGTAACTTGGTGTCTGTTTTAGTTACAGTTTGTATTGCTATGAAGAGACACCACGATCATGGCAAATCTTACAAAGGAAAACATTTCATTGTGGTTGGCTTAGATTTTCAGAGGCAAGACATACAGTCACATGCAGACACACATAATGCTGGAGAAGGACCTGAGAATTCTATATCTTGATATGCACATAACAGAACTGACTGTGAGCCACACTGGACATAACTTGAGCATATAAGACCTCACAGCCTGTGTCTACAGTGACATACTCTCTACGGGCCAAGCATTCAAACACACAATCTATGGGGTCCATTCCTATCCAAACCAGAACAGTGTCATTGAAGGATGCTTAACAGAGAGAGTGGGGATGTCTATGACTCTTTCATCCTACTTTTCAGTCCCTTTTCCTCCTACTGAGTGGCTTCGTCCAGCCTTGATATAAGGGTGTGTACCTAAACTTATTGTAACTTGTTATGCCATGTTTGTTTGATGCCCTTGAAAGGCCTGCTCTTTTCACAAAGGAAATGTTGGAGGAGTGGATATGGGAAGAGGAGAGTTGGGGGAGGTATGGAACTGTGAGATTAGGAAGGAGGACAAACTGTGGTAGGGATGTAATATATAAGAGATAATATGGTTTGTATATGTTTGGCCCAGGGAGTGGCACGATTGGAAGGTGCTGCCCTGTTGGAGTAGGTGTGGCCTTGTAGAAGTAGGTGTGTCATTGTGGGTGTGGGCTTTAAGACCTTCATTCTAGCTGTCTGGAAGTAAGTATTCTGCTAGCAGCCTTTGGATGAAGATATAAAACTCTCAGCTCCAGCTGTACATGCCTACCTAGATATTGTCATGCTCCTACCTTGGATGATAATGTATTGAACCTCTGAGCCTGTAAGCCAGCCCCAGTTAAATGTTGTTCTTTATAAAAGTTGCCTTAATCATGGCTTCTGTTCATAGCAGTAAAACCCTAACTAAAACAGGAAGGATAAATAAATAAATTAAATAAACACAAAAAACCCTCAAAGAATTTCATTTGCTAAATGATTGATTTGAAATAAACTCTTCTGAGAACATGAAAATTATCTATAATCTTCAATGAACTACAGTTTTATTATAAGCTTATAATAAAGTTAACCCAGTTAATAAAGTCCTTAACCCAGAATTATTTCTATCTAAAGAAAATGCAGAAACAAAAAAATTGCAGCAGAGTCTGAAGGAAAGGCCATCCAGAGACAGCTTGACATTGGGATCCATCTCACCTGCAGACACCAAACCCCAACATTATGGCTGATGCCAAGAAGTTCTTGCTGACAGGAGCCTGATATAGCTGTCTCCTGAGAGGCTCAGCCAGCAACTAACCAACCTTGATGTGGATACTCACAGCCAACCATCTGACTGAACTCATGGACCCCTATGAAAGAGTTAGGGGAAGGATTGAAGGAGCAAAAGGTGACTGCAAGCCTTTAGGAAGAACAGTATCAACTAACCAGACACACCAGAGCTCCCAGGGACTAAACCAGCAACCAAAGAGTACACACGGAGGGACCCATGGCTCAAGCTGCATATGTAACAGAGGACTGCCTTATTTGGCATCAATGAAAGGTGAGGCACTTGGTCCTGTGGAGGTTTGATGCCCCAACGTGAGGGGATACTAGAGGGTTAAGGCGGGAATGGGGTGGGGGAGCACCCTCATAGTGGCAAAGGGAAGGGAGGATGGGTTGGGGTTTGTAGAGCGAAAACCTGAAAGGGGGACAACATTTGAAATGTAAATAAATAAAATAACCAATAAAAAAGACAAAGCCACATAAAAGTTTAAAATTTACAACATCAACAACAATAAAAGGAGACTCCTGTTTGGTATACCAACTTAAAATGAACTTTTACTATATGCCAAGAATCACTGACGATATTGAATGACTGACTAAACTGAGACCGATGTAGTTCCTACCTATGTACAATTGGGTTTTTTTGTTTGTTTGTTGGATTGATTGATTTTGGGTTTTTTTTATTACTTTTTTTAAATTTTCTATATTCTTTGTTTACATTCCAAAGGATTTCCCCTTTCCCAGTTCTCCCCCACCATATGTCCCATAAGTCTTCTCCCCCCCAACTATTCCCCAATCATCCCCCCCACCATTTGATTTTGTTTTTTGATTTTCTTCTCTTTTCTTAAAATTAGATTCTTTTATCATACAATATATATTCTAATTACAGTTTCCTCTCTCTCTACTCCTCTTAGTTCCTTCCCAGCTCCCCACCATCCCATCTGGGATAGGTCCCTTTCAGTCTCTTATTGGAAAATGACAGGCTTCTATGAGGTAAAAGCAAAATAAAATTTAACAAACTAAAACAAAAACAACACATCGACATTGGACAGGGTAAATCCACAAAAGAAGAGAATCCCCGAGATAAGACACAGGAATCTGAGACACTTGTTCACAGGCTCAGCAATCACATTAAAAAGTGAAACCTGAAAAGGGGAAGTGAAATGTAAATATAGAATATATTTATATAGAATATAGAATATATCCAATAAAAAACAAAAGTGAAACCTATATGTGTACCGTGAACTTAGTGCAGAGCTGTGTAGGACCCATGTTTACTGCTTCAATCTCTGTGAGTTCCTATTCCTGTTTCTCAGAGGCCTTATTCTCCTGATATCCTCCATCCCCTATGACTCCTTCAACATTTCTGTCTCCTTCTCAGTTGTTAAGAGAATCAAAAGTGCAGTCCATACGAGCTGATGTAAGAAACTCTGTGATGGTCAGAAGGAGCTGAAATGGAAACACGGAGTTAAACTATCATTGGAACGTCTTCAAAATTCTAACATTAGCAGCAAAGATAAAACTAGACTAACCAAGAAAAGAAGGATATAATATACAGGTTGAAAACTGAACAAAATCTGCAAAAAGCCTGGGGCTAAATATTATGGTAAAATAAGGAAACTTCTAGAACCAAGAGGAACTCACAAAAGAGGCTCAAGCAGGTCTTTATAAAGAAGATGTATGAAGAAAAGAAAGGGGAGGCAAAACAGGAGTAGAAAGAGGAGAAGGAAGAGGAGAAGAGGAGAAGGAGAAAAATTATGAATCTACTCGCCAGGGAATTGGAAGGTTATTCATCCTTTATTCTATATGCCACTGTTGGGTGCAGCTTTTCATTGCTAAAGTAATTCTTCGACTACGAAATAAAAGGGGAAAGCCACAGTGCTTAGGAATGTCTGGACAAACAACAATATAATGTCACTAAAAAAAAGTGATATACACTAACTGAGAAGTTATTGTTTTACTCCTGATTCACAAATTCAAGAGGTGCAGATTATACACAGATATGCCTGGAAATGAGTTGATTCATCCTTTCAAAATGCTGGATGACAGGGATTGTTGTTTAGTTCTGTAATATAATACTCATATCTACATAAAGGACAGGCCCTGATGTTCACAGTCTTGGGGAATAATACATCTCAGGTAAGCTGGGCCTCCAATTTCCTCTTCTCAACATGGACCATTGCATAGTTTTGGAAGAAAGGTCAACAAGAAGACATGATGTGGGAGAGGTAATATAGAAACTATCGATGCCTTCTGTACTCCAGAAATCAGATATGTTTATTGTTTGTAACTCATTGGAAACTCAGAAAACCCTCAGATTCTCCTTTTGTGATTTCTTTTTTTTTAATTTTTATTTTCTATATTCTATGCTTACATTCCAAAGGCTTTCCCCTTTCCCAGTTCCCCCCTCCCTATGTCCCATAATTCCTCTCCCCCCAACTATTCCCCATTCATTCCCCCTCCCCCAGGGTTTCTCTACAAAACTGGGTCCAATCTTTCCAGGCCCAGGGTCCTCTCCTTTCTTCTTGGGAATCATTTGACTTGCTAACTGTGCCTTGAGTATTTAGGACTTCTGGGCTCATTAATATCCACTTATCAGTGATTGTATTTCATGTGTATTCTTTTGTGACTGGGTTAGCTAGTGATTTCTTTTACTTTCTCTTCAAAACTGACTACAGCTATGTTTATGATGTTTCTTGTTTAAAATATATATATGAAGTAGCTTGCACTAAAGGCATTATAGTAAGTCAAGGCAGTATCATCCCCCTCTCCTATAATCACACACAGCTGATGGGTAAATTTAAGGGAAAAAATACCTGAAAGGTATAAGTGATAAAAATGCAAACATCAGTGTTTCTGGGGTCACACCCGTTAGTCCTGTGAACTGGAAGTGTTCGAATTTAGAAACAAGCAATGTTCCTCAGCCTAGCCATCCCTAATCATGGTATTAAGCAACGTGGGTGAAACTGCAGGCTTCCAGAGAACCCTTAACTTAGGAAGCAGTAGAGTCACTGGTGCAGCTGGCCAAGAATCTGAGACTAGGTAGGCAAAAGGCCTCAGGGGGAAAAAAAACTATTGTTCTGCTGAGGAAACACAACAATAAAATGACTCCTAAGGACAAGCTGCTCTAATAGATTAGTACTTTGCTCAGTCATCATCTGGGCAGCTTCCACCTGCAGCATAGGAGAACGAACACAGAGTCCCACGGTGGACAGCACTGAGAGAGTGGGAGACCTAGGAATGCTCACTTCTAAATGGGATCTCTTCATATCTTAAATAGGGCATCATCAAACCTCTGCCTTCTGGACTCAGGAAACGCTACATAAAGGGAAGCATAAAGATTATAAGAACCATCAGAGATAGATGAAACAGGATTTTCCAGAAACTAAATGACTGGCATGCCCATGAATTAATTCATAGAGAACCTGTGGCAACATGCACACAGAACCTACACAATTTCAAACCATACAGAGACTAGCACTGAGAGGAAAAAGAGGACCTGAACCCCCTAGCTCTAATCCAGAAGCTATCTCTAATCAACAACCAGTTGGAAAGAAAAAATCAGTATTCTTCAGTGTACTGTTACTTAAGTGCAAGCTCTCTGCTCATGAGAAAAAGGACAGTACAAAATGAACTCACATATGCCTTTTATACAAGGAGGATGTGGATAAAATAACTATAGTAAAAATTTTTTAAAAAGTAAAAGAAATTACAAAACAAGAATCTGGAGGCTTTCTGAGTATTTCATAAAATTAAAATCCATAAACACGTCTGACTCCCTGTAACATGGAAAGCATTGATTATTTCTTTAGTACTTCTCACACCCCATTTCTTCCTTTTGACCTTTCTTCCAACAGGCTTCCAGGATTACAGATGAAGGAAAGGAAGTAGGTATTTCATAGACTTCTTTTAATAAATCTTATTTTGCATTATTTGGGCATCTTTTCATCCCCTGGTCTTTTGGTTGTTTTACAATTTTGATTTTGTATTTTTATGGGGTTTTGCTTGTATGGGTTTCTGTCTCTATCTATGTTTCTTGTGCTCTGTTGTTGTTCTTCTTCTATTTATTCTGCTTTGTTTGCTGCCTTTTTAAATTTGAGTTTGTTTTCTAAAGAGAAAGAGGGTGCAAGTTTGGCTAGGTGGAGAAGTGAGCAGAATCAGGCGGTGTAGGGGAAGGCAAAACAGGATCGGAACATATTTTATTAATTTTTCAATAAAAGAAACAATGTTGGAGACCTTGAAAATATACACAATTATTATGACTGTCAAAACAAATTAAAATGAGAGAGAGAGAGAGAGAGAGAGAGAGAGAGAGAGAGAGAGAGAGAAGAGGAAAAAGTAGCTAGAGGAAAATTCTCCTTTCATATACTCTATGGTGCCCCCACAAGCTTCCTTAGAGTTTGAACTAGCTTTTCAATATATCTCCCTCTTTCAGTGGCTTACCCTTCTCCCTAATACTAAAACAAATAATTATTAAAAAAATATTAAGAGAAAAGTAAATGCTCTTATAATTTTACACAGTGACAAATTAATACTCCTGAGTTAGGATAAAGACATTTGGATACAAAATAGCAAAATGATTACAGATTCACAGGCCTCAGCATAAAGAACCTTCAGAGAATGACCTCCACTTGAAAGTAAACCAAGACACAAAGCATGCAGTGTTTTAAACAAGGTTATAGTTTGAAAGAAATGATGTTTTATGATTAAAATAAGGCCATGAAGTAAACAATGTAAATAGTGTATTGATGTTTGGCCTTGTGTCTATTTTCATCCTAAGTGCAGCTCCCCAAGACC
Source organism: Apodemus agrarius (assembly GCA_964023405.1). NCBI lineage: Eukaryota > Metazoa > Chordata > Mammalia > Rodentia > Muridae > Apodemus > Apodemus agrarius. Next base: position 38,875,430 of record OZ030006.1, on the reverse strand, counting down.
TGAAATCTGCAGAGATTCAAGTGATTCTCTGTGACCCTGCTCCTAAGTTAATTCGGACTGGTAAATGAAGATACCAACAACCAATAGTTGGGCAGAAGAGACAGAGGTGGAGTTTAGGATTCCCAGGCTTGGGAGTCAAAGATGGCCCACAAGGGATAGAAAAAGGTGGAGGAGAAATGCGAAGCTGCCATGGGTTAGGCGAGCCATGAAAATGCGGCCCTGGGGGTTGGCCAACTGGAGTTAAGAGCATCCCAGATAAGACATAGTAAGTAATAACTTGGAGTTAACAACAGAAAATAGATTGTAGTAACATAGAGGGTAGATACCTGCCCAGCTCTTGTGTTGTTAAAGGCTTGTTATAAATATAAAGGTTGTGTCTATCTTTTATCCTGGAACTAAATGGTCAAAGGAAAGGTAGAAACCCCAAATTGAGATTAAAAATTTCTGCAACAGTAGTGATTACAAAGAGACAGGCCATTATGTCGTTTCTTTTTGTAAAGTATTTAAGATATACTGATGAAGTAAGTCTAAATTGGCTAGAAATACTATGCAATTCTAAGAGAGGTTGACAGGTGTAAGCAGGTGCATGCAATACACAGATGTAGTAGGAGGGTACACACAGACACGATAAACACGAAACACAATGCAAAGTGTAAATAAATTTCAATATGACTAATAGCAAGAAATGTTTCAAATCAGCATTATGAGGACAAAAATGGGTGAGAATACAATTTAGCTTGATGCTGCTTACTAAGGACTCTCCACAAATTAAAAATAACACAAATACAGAATCGAAATGAGTTCATGGGAAAAAAATCATACGAAGTTGGAGAAAACTGTTAAAGCAAAACTAGCCCCCTAAAAAACTTGAGTTTAAGGTAGAAAAACAATTAACGTGAGTAAGGATAGAAAATTCCTAAGAGTAATAGAAGAACCCAGCAACAAAGGTTAAACATTTTTAAAGGACTATCTTCAGAATCTAGGAGAAAAAAGCATTGTCATGACTACCAAAAAATTCGAAGTCCATAATCCTGATGCACAGTTTTGCTTCAGAAGATAACTCAAGCATTCAAAAATGAATAAGGTATAGCATCTTTTTTACAACAACATCAAGAGACTCAATCTCAAAACCATTATCCAAACAACAGGTGCCAGCAACACACAGACCAACAACTTTTAGAACATCCTCCTTTTTTTCATTTTGAAGACTGAGCTTTGGTAGGTCTAAGTCACATACCCTATCGCATACCAGGAGTAGTTTGGATTTCTAACTCCTGGAGGCAGGCAGAGGCTGCATCTTAGGGGCCTTCCACATCCAGCTGCTGAGACTGTAGCCAGCCTGGATAACCAGACTGGGGACCTTGCTAGTTAGTGTAGAGTGTGAGGCATCCAGTGTGTCCTGGAGGTCCTTGGAATGCTGGTGGAGGATACTGAGTGGCATACCCAGGTAGAAAATGAGATCCTGGGTGAGGAGCCTCCTTGCAAGCCATTCTCGAGCAGCTCCTGAGTGAGCCAAGTTCCTGGAATCCTGACCCCTGTGGCAGCTGGTTTCCAGACCCTTCCGCAAAGGCTGGGGAGCTAACCCATCCCCCCCACCCCCACCCCCACCCCCCACAAGGAAGTTCTTAATGGCCTCATAAAGAACAAATATATATTTTGTTCTCTGAACACAATCCCTCTACACTAAACACTAAGTATATGAAAGGGCACAACTGCTATATATTTGCATGGTTAAAATGATTTCTTGAGCAATAACTGCCTAGCTCCGGCCCTTAGAAGAGAGAGGCAGGAGGGCCAGAAATTCAATGTCATTGTTGACTCCATAGAGAATTTGAAGTCAGCATGGGACACAGATATCCTGTTTCAAAAACAAACAAATAAACAAAAAACAGATAATTGAATTGCTAAGGAAAACTAGAGTAATGATAAAACAAATTAAATATGTAACTTTTCAAATGTAAAGATAATAAAAATTCATCAACATTTTATGAAGGTATTCTGATTTTTAGACAAGAATTTTTTTTTTTTTTGGTTTTTTTGAGACAGGGTTTCTCTGTATAGTTCAGGCTGTCCTGGAGCTCACTTTGTAGACCAGGCTGGCCTCGAACTCAGAAATCCGCCTGCCTCTGCCTCCCAAGTGCTGGGATTAAAGGCGTGCACCACCACCGCCCGGCGTTAGACAAGAATTTATATCCCTGAATGAACTAAAAATAAACATTGATTTCAAAATATTAGAAGACAATATGTTTTGAAAGTGAAAAGTTTTAGAAAACTAATGAAGATGACAGCAGGAAAAAATATGCAAAATTAAAAGCTAGTTTTTTGAGAACAAAAATTCAAATCAGTCTCTCTCTTTCAAAGATATTTGCTAAAAAAATAAAGCCATGAAAATATTGTCTAAATAAAAAGGCAATAAATATTTCACTGAGAGGATTCATGTCCATCAAGAGGAAAGACAAGATGAGTCAACAAATACATTGAATGACATGGATTAGAAATACTGGCCAGACATGGTGGGGTGATATACCCAGGGGTCCTCAACCCACTAAGAGGAGAATGGGAGAGGGATGGGAGGAAGAATTGTGGGAGGGGATGACCAGGACAGGAGCAGTGAACAAAATGTAAAGTGAATAAGTAAAATAATTAATAATAATAATAATAATAGCAGCAATAATAATTAAATTTAAAAATAAATAAATAATACTGGACAGAGTTGTAGACCCAGTCTACCCTCTTAGCAAAACACCTGTCCCACTGTAGTCATTTCTGAAACCAAACAGGTATAGCCAAACTATGAGACACCACCAATGAATCATTCTCAGGAACTCATGGCAATTTCTATCCATTGGGCCAGTGAATCTGCTTCATGTTAGGTAGATTAGTGGGAACAGATAGTTTTCCCAAAGAGTTAGGTGACAATTTCATGTAAAGCCACACCAATGCTGATGTAGATCCAACTGTGTTCTCGAACATATCATCTCAACTTAGCCAGCAATTTTGGGACCTTTTACCTCCCACAGTGCTATTTGATATCTTTAAGTTTTTGAAATCATCAGATGCAATAAGATGAAAGAGAGTCATAAGGGCATCCGGGCCAGGCATTCAGTTCAACAAGAACCCCATGAAAAGGTATCAGTTTCCATTTTTTACTTTTTGAAATTAAAATGTAAATGATTACATCATTTTTTCATTTCTCTTTTCTCTTTTCAACCCTGCCCATGTACCCACCTCCAATATGTGGCATCTCTTACTTTGTTATATTATATATATATATATATATATATATATATGCATATATACATATATATATGTATATATATAATACGTACACATACATATAGAGAGACATATATTCTTAAATATGTAAATATGATCTTCTCAGTCAGTATAATGTTACTTCTAAGTATAAAAGTTTAGGGTGACCTCTTGGTATTGGATAACGATTGAAAAATTCTTCGCTCAGTAAGAATGTTTTCAGTTTTTTCCTCCTATCAACAGTCCTTGGTTGCTCACAGATAATTTTGTTTGTTTGTTTGTTCACTTGTTTGTTTTGTTCTGTCTTAATATGAATGAACATAATGATCATTAGGTCTATAAAATATATGTCAAACTGCAGAGAATGCTTGCAGTTGAAACTCTCTCCCTTTACTCAAGATTCCAGATAGCAGAATTACCCACCCATAGAAACTGGAATTCAAGAATATGATTGGAGTTCTGGGAACTCCAGTTATAAAAACTGGGAAAGGGGAAAGCCTTTGGAATGTAAACATTGAATATAGAAAATAAAAATTAAAAAAATTAAATTCTACATAGAATATTTAATAAAGATTGAAATGATTATATAAGAAAAAAAACTGTAAGCCTATGTGCAGGACAGTTTTCAGGGCAGCCTGTGATTTGTGTCCCATGCTAAAGATTGGGACTTGCGTATTAGTGGTCATAGCATGCCATGTAGAATGTACACATGCAGCTGACTCTTCTTTAAAAGCCAGTTGTCACATAAAGTGCAGGGCTTTCTCCGTGACAAGTTCTGGAAAACTGCAAAGCTTCTTGATTGCCAAAGGAGTTACACATTCTGAATCTACTGACAAGTCTCTCAGAAACCACTTGGCAAGAATGTTCCTGAGTCTTCTCAGCTCTCCTCGAAGAGGTGTGACAGTGCTTTAGCTCAGGGTCTGGTATGCTGAGGCTTCTGGAGTGCCAACCAGCACAGCACGATTCATGCAGTGAATCTTTCTGACATCAGAGAGTAGAAGGAACTGGGCAAAACATTAAACCCTGCTAATTCCAACATCAATGGGAACTTAAATACCCTGTTTCCGAGCCCTTTCCTAATGTGCAGAAAACTGTCTTGATATCCAGATGTTAAAGTTTCAGAGTAAATGCACATAATTTAATCAAGCCTGGGAACCAGAGCAAGTGTCACCGTCATAGCTGAGTCAGTTACATCACAATGTCTTGAATACCTAGAGCATTGTGGGTGATCTTAAGCCCTTGAACTGACATTTGAAAGCTTCGGCTATAGATAAAAATGAACAAATGATATGTTTCACGTTTAAGGCTACTAAACGTTTAGCATGAGGCAGTAAATAAATGTATACTGTTTTACCTGGCAGAAAAGACTTAAAGTCTTGGCTTGCTGTTGGGCCTGGTAAACAACTTACTGTATGTTGGTCTTTTATGTATACAGACATGGTGATCTAGTGTATACTCGCTGCCTCTTAGGAGAAAATGATTCTTTAATCAGAAATAAAGGATCTGTTGTCATTGCTTTTCCCATTACTGTGGCCAAAGGTTCTGAAAACAACAATTTAAAGGAGGGAGAGCTTACTCTGGACTACAATTTGAGATTATTATTATTATTATTATTATTATTATTATTTTGGTTTTTCGAGACAGGGTTTCTCTGTGTAGTCTTGGCTGTCCTGGAACTCACTCTGTAGACTAAGCTGGCCTCGAACTCAGAAATCCGCCTGCCTCCCAAGTGCTGGGATTACAGGCGTGTGCCACCACGCCCGGCTCGAGATTACTCTTTTATGGAATGGAAAACTCGGAGGCAGGCAATAAAGGCTTGGTAGCAGGAAGAGATGGCTGACTGCTCACACCAGTGCATCCAATCAGGCAGACCAGAGTGAACAGGAAGTAAGCCTGGGGTACAAAGGCTCAAGTCTTGCCACCAGTGATCCACTTTCTCCAGTGAAGCCCCACCTTCTCAATGTTCCACAACCCTCCCAAACAGTGACTCCAATTGGGGACCAAGTACTCACACACATGAGGCTAGGGTGGACACTTCACACCCAAACCACAGCAGTGTGTTTCCCAGCTTTCTCTGCACACTTTTCATAGTAACTGCCCAGAAACAGACTGCTCAACTTAGCATAAGAGACCACAAGTCCCTTCTGTGTCTTGGACCTGGAATAAATTTTCACATTGCGTGGCTTCCCATAATGAAATTATTCTAAATCTCACCACTCCACTGTGCTCTAAATAGCCTTGTCTGAAAAAGAACATACAGCTTTAAGTGACTAACAATAATTGCATTGTTCTACATTTTATTGCATTCTGGAAGTTCAAATCACAGAGATATTATGTCACTCACAGTGGTGGCAGGAGAGTTTTGAGACAGAACAGCTGAGTTTACCACCCAGGCAGAGTTCAGAAAGAGTGAGGAAGGGTGAGTTTATTCAGCTCAAAGTTCTAGGCAGAAAATGTTCTAGGCCTAGATAAGATTGTACAGAGGCTAGAAGCTTCCAGGACTAGGCCTGGGTTAGCAGATGGAGGCAATAAATCTCCCAGACAACAATCAAATCAGGCAATTAAAAGGTACATAGTCAAAATAATGAAAGTGAACTGCTGTTTTAGAAATCAACACACATTCTGGATTATGCTTGTTTAGCCTCACGAGATTGAATAGAATTACCCTGATCTGGACTTCCTTGAGAATTTCCACAAAGGTGAATTATGTAATTATGGAAATTTCTATCTCCTTACTTGGATTTTAACGTACAACTTAGGACTCCCTTTCACGTGATTGATAACATAGTAATGTTTATGGTTGATTACTGAGGAAGGAATAAAGAAAAGTGGCAAAGGATTTCGTTTTAGTTCTCAAGTAGCTGCACTTGCCCTCTGCTCACCATACTTTGAGCCTCTGGTTTTGGCAGCAGAATAATTTAGTATGTTGCTGTAAACCAAAACACTTGTGAGAAGATAAAGAACTTGGATTCTACCTGATAAATGCGCATACTTTCTTCCTAGTGTTCAATGCTGCCAAAATTCAAAGAAAGCAGACTTCATGAAATCAAAACTCAAGATCGTTATAGATTAAATTTGTTCATTTTAAAATCGTGATTTACCTTTATTTTTAATTAAAATATAATTACATTTTGCCCATTCTTCTCTGCCTTTAAATGTAACCAGAGCTCTCTCCCTCTCTCTCTCTCTCTCTCTCTCTCTCTCTCTCTCTCTCACACACACACACACACACACACACACACACACACACACACGCCACCTCCACCACCACCACCATGAACAACAACAACAACAACAACAAGAAGAAAAACAAACTTTGGGATTCAACCATATGGTGGTCACCTACTCCTAAACATGGGCCCTATCCTAGACTATAAACACAGTATCACTCCATTGAAGAAAACTGTTTATTCCTCTCCCAGCAGATATAATTGACAGTTCAATTGTTAACCTTTACCTTAGTAGCTAGGTTTTCATTCATTCATTCATTCATTCATTCATTCATTGTTAACCTTTACCTTAGTAGCTAGGTTTTCATTCATTCATTCATTCATTCATTTTTAAATATAACAAAATAAAATATAATTAAAAAAAAACAATCACATTAAACCAACCAAAGGAAAAGAACCTAAAAGAAGGTACGAGGATCAGAGACCTACTCAAATGCACATACTCAGGAATCCTATAAGAACACTAAATTGGAAACTATAATACATATACAGAAGATTTAATATAGACCAGTGGCTTGGCCTGTGCATGATTCGTCTATCTTTGTGATATGTGCTTTGCTCATCTTTGCTCATACTGTGCATTTAGTGTCTTACCTATAGTGTAGCATGAGGAAATTCTTTTCTGGTGCTATCAGTGTGCCTCTTGTATCTTAATGGGCTTATCTTGCTTTAGATTTAGGAATGCCTTTTATATGATTGTATTGAAAACATGTTCTATGCCTTTGACTTGAAATAAAAGGTGATCATCTTTCCTTCCTCTTCTATCCCATCCTCCTCCTCTTCTCTTCTTTGTCGACAATTCTTGGATGTTGTTTATTATTTTGTGTGTTAAGGGTCTTGTACATTTTGTTAATGATTTTTTTAAAAAAAATTATCATCACCTTTAACTGAATGATGCCGTTCCTATATTTTGTCTCTAGGCATCAATATTCTCTCCTGTAAAGGGTCCACTTCTGAAAATGATGATTTTCACTTTGAAGTCTTCATTTCAGTCTGAGTTTTCTTGAATATTTCTATCACATTATTGAATTCAGTTTTCATTTCCTGAATTTTTCATAGTTCATTCAGAGTTTGCTTAGACTTTGATCAGTTCATCTCTGTCCTCTCTAAGTTCATTGAGGTATTTGTGTTCTCATTAAATTTCGTGGAGTCAGTCAGCATAGAATTGCTGTAAACTGTTTGAGCATACATTGACTTTCAGCATAAAGACTAAAAAGACAAAGACCAATAGAAGATATAAATACAGATCACAGAGAATGTTCTCATTATGTGATAAAAACAAACTACTAACTTTTTATTTGATTTTTTTAGTCATTGAAATTCAGATAGAATTTGGCATGAAGGCAGGGAAATGCAAATCAAAACAACCCTGAGATTCCACCTCACACCACTCAGAATGGCTAAGATTGAAAACTCAAGAGACACATGCTCCACTATGTTCATAGCAGTCTTATTTATAATAGCCAGAAGCTGGAAGGAGCCCAGATGTCCCTCAAAGGAGGAATGGATACAGAAAATGTGGTATATTTATACAATGGAATACTACTCAGCAATTAAAAATAATGAATGCATGCAATTTGTAGGCAAATGGTTGGATCTGGAAAATATCATCTTGAGTGACCTAACATAATAACAAAAGAATACACATGAAATGCAATCACTGATAAGTGGATATTAATGAGCCCAGAAGCTCTGAATACTCAAGGCACAATTAGCAAATCAAAAGATTCCCAAGAAGAAGGAATGAGAGAACACTGGTCCAGAAAAGACTGGATCCAGTTTTGCAGGAGAGTACCAGAACAGAGAAAGGGTTGGGGGTTGGTTGGGGAATGGGGTGGGGGGCGAGGACTTATGGGACATATGGTGAGGAGGGACTGGGAAAGGGGAAAGCCTTTGGAATATAAGCAAAGAATATAGAAAAGAAAAAAAAAGAATTTAGGCATGAAGGCATGTACCTATAATTCCAATGCTTGGAGGCTAAAGCAAGGGGATTGCCACAAGTTTAAGGTCAGGCTGGTGCTCACGGTGAGCTTTAGGTCAACCTGTGCTGCATAAAAACATGACCTTTTTATTAAAATTAGGAATAATGATAGTGTCTCTTTTCTTGAAAATATAATTTATTTATTATTTAATCATTTTTTCTTCTCTGCTGTGGGAAATTTATAAGTAGGTCAATAGAGATGGAAGGATTGAGAGCCCTTAATTTGCAGCGTCCCTTTTCATTCAAAATTGCATAGTGAGTCAACACATACTAACTTTGGGGATTATAGGATATCATGTATATATGTATGTATGTATGTATGTATGTACATATGTATGTATGTATATGTGTATGTATATCACAAATGTGGCAAGAAATTTTATCTTTGCTACATTTCAAGTTGGTTTCTGAAGATAAAATTTTGATGTGGGCAATGTTCCCAGAAATATCACTGTGGGAAAAATGGCACATTTTCAAAACTGTAGAATTCTAGTTGCATTTAGTTCAAATTCTTTGGATGTGTAGTTTTCTGTGCCAGTGCTGGGAGGACAACTGGAATATGTGAGTCCACATGTAAGACAGAACAAATGCTGTGGGCTTGAGACTGTCAAATGTCACAGAAGCTGATAGTATTGAATTGTATCATCTGCAAAGAGCACTCACATGTAGTTGTTTGAGGTCAAGTCAGTGCTAGAGATAATGAGAACTAGATTCCTTTGAAGCACATATGGATTTAGGACATGGACAGCACTAACGATCTCTATATCTACTCAGAGTGGAATGTGTGTCTTTACAGTATCTCAGGATTATAAGATATAATTGTCTGTTACTCGGTTGTTTAGTATGAACTTCCATATGAGCTAAATGGAGTCAAAATCATCAGATTCAGTATAATGTGTCTAATCCTGAAAATATATAATTTTCTTTAGTATTTTCCACAAAGGGTAATGTTTTAATACTAGTCAAATATAAATAATGTTTTCCCAAATCTGTTTCTTTAAAGATTGCACACTGAATCAGACATTTCTAAATAAAAGTAAAATACAGGATCTCAAAATACCCTGAAAGACCTCTGCTATACATACAGAACACTGTGTAGAGTGCATCGTTACTTGAACTCCTGACAGGCTCCAAGTAAGAGAACCCAAAGCTCAGGTCTCAAAATCCCACCAATCTTCACTCTGGAAATCTCTGCCTGAAGAAGCTCTGCTCCCTCAGAAATCCAGTATAAGCACTACCCGTTTGTCCAATTCCCACTGTCTTCTCTGCAGGCAGGCAGTCTTGGATTCATCCCTTCACACCCTGGATGGACCCTCCAATACATTCTCTTTCTTGTAATTCTCTGCCTAGTGGGACTCACTTGTCAGAAGAAGCCAAGAAGAAAAGAAGCAACAAAGAGGACAGAAGAAGTGAAGAGAAGGAGCAGGGCTAAAGGTTGCCCTTCCACTGGGACACTGTCTCACCTCAGAGCTATGTGATTACTGGGCTCCAGTGTCACAGGATGCCCTTCCACTGGGACACTGTCTCACCTCAGAACTGTGTGATTACTGGGCTCCAGTGTCACAGGATGCCCTTCCACTGGGACACTGTCTCATCACAGAGCTGTGTGATTACTGGGCTCCAATTTCACAGGATGCCCTTCCACTGGGACACTGTCTCACCTCAGAGCTGTGTGATTCCTGGGCTCCAGTGTCACAGGATGCCCTTCCACTGGGACACTGTCTCACCTCAGAGCTGTGTGATTCCTGGGCTCCAGTGTCACAGAATGCCCTTCCACTGGGACACTGTCTCACCTCAGAGCTGTGTGATTCCTGGGCTCCAATGTCACTGGATGCCCTTCCATTTGAGCAGAAACACAAATCTGAAGTGAATTCACAGGTATCACTTAACCCAAACCACATGTAAGTGTGAGTTTCACCATAGAATTAACACATCATTGTAACCTTTGATGCTAGTCCATATGACTTCAGAATTAACTCCATTTTAAGCTCCAGTTCTAAGATTTTAATCAAGTTTGACCATAATTTGTTCTTGAAACTGCAAGAGAGGGAGATGTTTTGGGCAGAGAGGACAATTTCACTGTAATGAATATTTGATCACTGTGTGTGCCAAAATATGGCCACATAGAAGCTACCTTCCACAGTAGATAGCCAGCTGCAGTCGCTGTGAGCCTGTGCGGAAGAGAAGCACATGGTCAGACTCAGGACAGGACACTGGGCTGCCCCTACTCCTGCTGTAAACTTGTTCTTCCCTCAGACATTTGACAATGATACACACGGGGTCCTCACACTCATGAGTCATGATACACAGGAGTCTATCTGAACTCAAACACACACACTGCAAACACACTCGCCATGACTCCCGGAGAGCAGCCTCATGTCAGAAACTGACTTTCTTTCTCCAAGGACAGAGCCAGGTTAATATCTGCCATCTCTTCATGAGGAAGGGTAGAAGCCTAATGGTTGAGAACATGTCCTGTAGCACAGGAATAGCATGGACTTGACGGAGTCCCAGGTCACAGCAGGGCTAACAAAACCAGCCACCACAGCATAGCCTGCAAGCACATGGGCACAGAAGGGGTTGAGCGTATCCAGACAACGTGCTCATTCACTCACCCAGTGCCTCAGGTGAAAAAGGGTCATGGAGGATGGGACAGGTCAAAGCAGGTGCTCCGGGAGTCTCTGCAGCTCACAAACTGGGTTCTGCCTGCAGCTGTTCCCTCTAAAACCCAGGGCCATGGGCATGCCAGGCAGGCATTCGCTGCTAACCCACAACCCAACTCAAGATAAAAGATTAATGGTGCACAGAGGTGAGGTAGGAAAGGTGGTGTGGTTTTTGTTGAAGTCAGAGAGAAGAGGCAGAGGATGGCACCCTGCGGGGCTGAGGGGCAGCAGTAAACCACGGTGGCCATAGAGGATCTGAGATGATGAGGCTGAGTGTGAGGTCAGACATTTGAGCTGAGGAAGCAGTGCTATCCACTGTGTTCCTCCTCTCAGGGGTGAAGGTAATGTGGGAAGATGGAAGGCTGACAGGAGATGCTTATGGGTGATTCCCAGGGAGGTGTCTCTGAGAAACACTTCTAGTTACTTCCCCAAAGCTAAGTGTTTCCAAGGATGCTTGAACCAGTTTGTAGAGAACAGGATAGGCCAAGCTAGGAGATGACTGAGGCCTGGATGCCCTTTGTGATTCTCAGAGTGCAGTGAGGTGAGGCCTCTATGACATCACCTAGTAACAGCAGAGTTTTTAGCCAGTGGACAACTCAGAGTCTAGCAAAGAGGGCTGGACTTCAAACTGAGCGCATGTGTCTGCCCAGGTTTGGGCCATTTCCTGTGATGGATTACCTGAAATTCATCAGGTGAGTAACTCACTTGGTGTGAGGCACTTCTTCACTGGGGTCTTAAATGGGAGAGACTTAAACGTGGAAAGGGACTTGAAGTGTCTTCTACTGAAGACAGCACATCCTAAGAGAGCTGGAAAGAGATCAGATTTTACAGTAGTGGGACTGGCCCCTCAAGACTGCAGGAAGAGGAACCCCTCACTCACCAGGAAGAGACCTTGGAAAGAAACCACAAACAGGTATCTGGACTAGGACTTGAGCTCTCAGCCTAGGACAGGAAGGAGGAAGCGATGCTGTTGCCAGGCCTACATTTGACTATCACTGATAGTTTGTCCTGGGAAGGAGGCAAAGCATCCCTGACTCTGGTGTCTGCTCTTCTCTGAGACTTTTAGTCCCTGGTGGTAGCAATCTTTTCATTTGTACTCAGAGAGCTGCCGCAATATGAGACAAACATCAATGTCAGTATCAAGGGAAACACCATGACAGCACTTTCCTCTCTCATTCTGTACTTAAATACATGTTTTTACTTTGATTGTGTGTTGTATGTGTGCTTATGTGTGTGCTTATGTCTGCAGGTCCACATCCATATATGTGAAAGTACATGAGGAGGACATGGAATGATGCCACATAGTTTTCTCTACAAATATACATACAGTTACATGAGACAAGGTAATTATGCTCAGGCTTTGAGAGGGAAAGCCCGGTTGCTTCTCATGTTACATCTAGGCACATAGGAAGAGTCAAGAGAGAGGCATGGTCCGGCCTCTGTGACCTCATATAATAGCCCATTGCCGTGGTTAAAGGCTGTGGTGTTGGTGTGAGGGAACTCAGTAATGGTCTGGGACATGGAAGGGACTGCAGGTGTGTTGGGCTGTGTGTTGGGAGAAATATATACAGATCCCTGTGCTGAAGCCCTGATTTAACGTCAGTGTGCTACTATACTGGCAGAGAGGAGAGGAAGTTTATGAAGGGTAATGTGATCCTTGGAGTGACCTTTAACAGGATCAGCATACACACATACACACACACACACACACACACACACACACACTCACGCACGTACGCACGCACACACATGGGCACATCAGGGAGATGACACAACTCACCAGAGAATATGCCCAGGGAATGATCACACCCAACTTGTACCACATGAAAAGACTCCAGGCTCCAGACTGGTGCAGGATGAAGCTCTGCGACTGTGGCCTAAGCCAGGGACAACTATCAGCTATGGCAGACCATAGTGTCCAGGGCAGGTAGGAGATGCTCCAGAGTCTTACTCTCTGGTGTTCTGAAGGGACTTTGCTTCTTCATAGCAATAATCTTGTCTTTTATGCCCAGGGGTTGTCTCCAGCATGACTGAAGGCAGGGACTATCATTCCAGTACTGCCTAAACCCTGCACACTATACATAATTTTATTTAAACTGTGCGTTAGTGTGCATCATCTGGGCGTGTGTATATGGGAGCGCATGTGCCTTCAGGTATAATATATAGGCATGCAGGATAGAGCAGGAGCAAGGACCTGAATGGCAGAGACGGGCTCAGTGAAGCTCTTGATGTGTTCCTTATGGAACACAACATAACTTATGGAAGTTCTGTTAAGCCAAAAGAGCAGTAAATACAAGGTGCCTGCCGAGGGTTACGCTATGTATAGAATCAGGGAGAAGACACTACTATACACATGGCAGGAAGAGAGACCTCTGGAAGAAACTGTCAAGTCAGTACCTGCTCTTCAGATTCAAAGCACAAGCCTATAAAATGGTCAACTACATTTATGTAGTTACATCACCCCCTATGTCATCCTTTCAGGGAATATATGCTACACAGGTACACAAGGAAGTGCCTTACCAGGACTTTCTCTGTGGCTTCTCTAGACACAAACCTTCCTAGAAATCATCTTTATTTTCAACCCAGGGGCCCTTCCCTGAATGGCTACAGACACTGACATCACACCCTCTCTCCATCTACTTTTCATATTTATATTTGTGGGTGTTAATGTATTTGTGAATGAATGTGTGTACATGTGTGTGTATAGAGGATCATGTCAGTTTTAATGATACTCTCAGATGTCATTGACTACCATGATGAGGTCAGGGAGGGAAACTTACTGAAATACTTTTTTGGAAATCCTACAACAAGCTGTGTTTAACGGTCGTGAAGAGACAGGTTGGAGGCCAACATTTCAATCAATTTGAAGACACCTGTGTGCCTGGACATCCTTTGAGCTTTCTTTAACAGAGGGAGGCTTGGCTTCTGTGACCTCATATAAGGGGTCACTGTCATGATTATGGGTGTTCCCTAGCTCTAAAAATAGCAGAATCCATCAGAGAAGAAGGTGGCAGGGATCCTTTATAGGTAAGTCAATGCAGAGAAATCTTTGGGTAAAGGCCTGATCTCACATTAGTACATGCAATTTAGAAAGGGCTTTTTGTGAAAGGGGTGACTAAGGCACAGTTCAGTGTCTGAGGGTTTTTGATGGGCAGAACAGATGTGACCTTGAGAAGAGTGGTAATAGCAAGGACTAGAGGGATATCCTCACAGAGCATGGCCATGTATGACACGGAAAGAAGACCCATCCCATATAGAAAAAAGAGGCCTTGTGATCTGCACAACCTCCATTGCCTTAGCAAGGCATTTGGAGAACGAACCTCTATGGTTTCTCCTAATTTCCTGTGATAATCCATCATGGAATCTCACTCCCAAAGGAAGGAAATGCATCATGGGTCCTTGGTGAAACTCTCTAGTAGTGCTCATAAATGAGAAGCAACAATCTTTCCTATGAGTTCATGGGTCCTGTATAGGACAAGCACAGAGAGCTATGTAACAGGAAGGGCTTTTCTAGACAGCTTAATAAATCTATTTCTATAATGCATAATGTTTCATCTGGACTGTGAGCTGTAGGTGTCTGAGCATGTTTCCTAGAGGATAGGTCAGTGATGTTCTGAGTACATTAGAGATGACAGAGCAGGATAATAAATACTTGTATCAACATCAGTCTCCTTTTTCCCCCAGGAATATTGACCATAGATTAAGGCTAACAACAAAGTAGCTTTGGACAGATATGGGATCAAAAGTATCATCTAATTTAACGCTAAAAAGAATCAGATAATATGACCCTGAGGATTTCTGGAACTATATAAGTAGTCCTGTAATAAAACACACACACACACACACACACACACACACACACACACAAACCACACACACACACATACACAAAAAACAAAACAAAACAAAACAAAACAAAACAAAACAAAACAAAAAAAAAAAAAACAGTGTGCCCTGGCAAAATTCTGAGCTTGAAGGAGGCCACATCCAAGAGGAGTAGTGTTGTAAGAGTAGGGCTATCCCTGAGCCTGAGGAATTTTATGCCACAAAGATTAGATATATGGGACTTTGGCCCTAAAGATGCCTAGGTCCAAAAAAGTAAAAATGTGGGCCTGGGCGTATCCCTGAACCTGAAGAGGCCAGGGACCAAAGGAGAAGAAATCCAGGCCTGGGCCTGTCCCTAACCCTGAAGAAGCCTGGGCCCAAAGGAGAAGAAATCAGGGCCTGGGCCTATCCCTGACCTTGAAGAGGCCCAGGCCCAAATGAGAAGAAATGTGGGCCTGGGCCTATCCCTGACCCTGAAGAGGCCCAGGCCCAAAGGAGAAGTGTGGGCCTGGGCCGATCCCTGACCCTGAAAAGGACAGGCCCCAAATGAGAAGAAATGTGGGCCTGGGCCTATCCCTGACCCCAAAGAGACCCGGGCCCAAAGGAGAAGAAATCCGGGCTTCAGCAAATCTTTCACCCTGAAGAGGCCAGGACCAAAAAAGAAGACATCCGGGCCTGTGCCAATCCCTAACCCTGAAGTGGCCCGGGCCCAAAGGAGAAGAAATGTGGGTCTGGTCCAATCCCTGACTCTGAAGAGACCCGGGCCCAAAGTGAAGAAATGGGGGCCTGGGCTTATCCCTGACCATGAGAGACCCGGGCCCAAAGGAGAAGAAATCTAGGCCTGGGCAAATCCCTGACCCTGAAGAGGCCCGGGCCCAAAAAAGAAGAAATACGGGCCTGGGCAAATCCCTGACCCTGAAGAGGCCCAGGCCCAAAGGAGAAGTAATGTGGGCCTGGGCCTATCCCTGACCCTAAAGAGGCCCGTGCCCAAAGGAGAAGAAATCCAGGCCTGGGCCAATCCCTGAAGCTGAAGAGGCCCGGGCCCAAAGGAAGAGAAATCCGGGCCTGGGCCTATCCTGACCCTGAAGAGGCCCGGGCCCAACGTGAAGAAATGTGGCCCTGGGCCAATCCCTGACCCTAAAGAGGCCCGGGCCCAAAGGAGAAGAAATCCAGGCCTGGGCCAATCCCTGAACCTGAAGAGGCCCGGGCCCAAAGGAGGAGAAATCCGGGCCTGGGCCTATCCCTGACCCTGAAGAGGCCCGGGCCCAACGTGAAGAAATGTGGGCCTGGGACAATCCCTTAACCTGAAGAGGCCCGGGCCTAAAGGAGGAGAAATCCAGGCCTGGGCCAATCCCTAACTCTGTAGAGGCCTGGGCCCAAAGTGAAGAAATGTGTGCCTGGGCCTATCCCTGACCCTGAAGAGGCCCGGGCCCAAAGGAGAAGAAATGTGGGCCTGGGCCAATCCCTGACCCTGAAGAGGCCCAGGCCCAAAGAAGAAGAAATCCGGGCCTGGGCCAATCCCTGACCCTGAAGAGGCCCAGGCCCAAAGGAGAAGAAATGTGGGCCTGGGACAATCCCTGACTCTGAAGAGGCTCGGGCCCAAAGTGAAGAAATGGGGGCCTGGGCCTATCCCTGACACTAAAGAGGCCCAGGCCCAAAGGAGAAGAAATCCGGGCCTGGGCCTATCCCTGACCCTGAAGAGGCCCTGGCCCAAAGTGAAGAAATGTGGGCCTGGGCCTATCCCTGACTCTGAAGAGGCCCGGGCCCAAAGTGAAGAAATGGGGGCCTGGGCCTATCCCTGACCCTGTAGAGTCCCGGGCCCAAAGGAGAAGAAATGTGTGCCTGGGCCTATCCCTGACCCTGAAGAGGCCCAGGCCCAAAGGAGAAGAAATCTGGGCCCGGGCAAATCCCTGACCCTGAAGAGGCCCGGGCCCAAAGGAGAAGAAATGTGGGCCTGGGCCTATCCCTGACCCTGAAGAGGCCCGGGCCCAAAGGAGAAGAAATTTGGGCCTGGGCCAATCCCTGACCCTGAAGAGGCCCGGGCCCAAAGGAGAAGAAATCCGGGCCTGGGCCAATCCCTGACCATGAAGAGGCCCGGGCCCAAAGGAGAAGATTTGTGGGCCTGGGCCTATCCCTTACCCTGAAGAGGCCCGGGCCAAAAGGAGAAGAAATGTGGGCCTGGGCCTATCCCTGACCCTAAAGAGGCCCGGGCCCAAAGGAGAAGAAATCCAGGCCTGGGCCAATCCCTGACCCTGAAGAGGCCCAGGCCCAAAGGAGGAGAAATCCGGGCGTGGGCCTATCCCTGACCCTGAAGAGGCCCGGGCCCAACATGAAGAAATGTGGGCCTGGGCCAATCCCTTAACCTGAAGAGGCCCGGGCCCAAAGGAGGAGAAATCCAGGCCTGGGCCTATCCCTGACCCTGAAGAGGCCCTGGCCCAAAGTGAAGAAATGTGGGCCTGGGCCTATCCCTGACTCTGAAGAGGCCCGGGCCCAAAGTGAAGAAATGGGGGCCTGGGCCTATCCCTGACCCTGTAGAGTCCCGGGCCCAAAGGAGAAGAAATGTGTGCCTGGGCCTATCCCTGACCCTGAAGAAGCCCGGGCCCAAAGGAGAAGAAATCTGGGCCCGGGCAAATCCCTGACCCTGAAGAGGCCCGGGCCCAAAGGAGAAGAAATGTGGGCCTGGGCCTATCCCTGACCCTGAAGAGGCCCGGGCCCAAAGGAGAAGAAATCCGGGCCTGGGCCAATCCCTGACCCTGAAGAGGCCCGGGCCCAAAGGAGAAGAAATCCGGGCCTGGGCCAATCCCTGACCATGAAGAGGCCCGGGCCCAAAGGAGAAGATTTGTGGGCCTGGGCCTATCCCTTACCCTGAAGAGGCCCGGGCCAAAAGGAGAAGAAATGTGGGCCTGGGCCTATCCCTGACCCTAAAGAGGCCCGGGCCCAAAGGAGAAGAAATCCAGGACTGGGCCAATCCCTGACCCTGAAGAGGCCCAGGCCCAAAGGAGAAGTGTGGGCCTGGGCCGATCCCTGACCCTGAAAAGGACAGGCCCCAAATGAGAAGAAATGTGGGCCTGGGCCTATCCCTGACCCCAAAGAGACCCGGGCCCAAAGGAGAAGAAATCCGGGCTTCAGCAAATCTTTCACCCTGAAGAGGCCAGGACCAAAAAAGAAGACATCCGGGCCTGTGCCAATCCCTAACCCTGAAGTGGCCCGGGCCCAAAGGAGAAGAAATGTGGGTCTGGTCCAATCCCTGACTCTGAAGAGGCCCGGGCCCAAAGTGAAGAAATGGGGGCCTGGGCTTATCCCTGACCATGAGAGACCCGGGCCCAAAGGAGAAGAAATCTAGGCCTGGGCAAATCCCTGGCCCTGAAGAGGCCCGGGCCCAAAAAAGAAGAAATACGGGCCTGGGCAAATCCCTGACCCTGAAGAGGCACAGGCCCAAAGGAGAAGTAATGTGGGCCTGGGCCTATCCCTGACCCTAAAGAGGCCCGTGCCCAAAGGAGAAGAAATCCAGGCCTGGGCCAATCCCTGAAGCTGAAGAGGCCCGGGCCCAAAGGAGGAGAAATCCGGGCCTGGGCCTATCCTGACCCTGAAGAGGCCCGGGCCCAACGTGAAGAAATGTGGCCCTGGGCCAATCCCTGACCCTAAAGAGGCCCGGGCCCAAAGGAGAAGAAATCCAGGCCTGGGCCAATCCCTGAAGCTGAAGAGGCCCGGGCCCAAAGGAGGAGAAATCCAGGCCTGGGCCTATCCCTGACCCTGAAGAGGCCCGGGCCCAACGTGAAGAAATGTGGGCCTGGGACAATCCCTTAACCTGAAGAGGCCCGGGCCTAAAGGAGGAGAAATCCAGGCCTGGGCCAATCCCTAACTCTGTAGAGGCCTGGGCCCAAAGTGAAGAAATGTGTGCCTGGGCCTATCCCTGACCCTGAAGAGGCCCGGGCCCAAAGGAGAAGAAATGTGGGCCTGGGCCAATCCCTGACCCTGAAGAGGCCCAGGCCCAAAGAAGAAGAAATCCGGGCCTGGGCCAATCCCTGACCCTGAAGAGGCCCAGGCCCAAAGGAGAAGAAATGTGGGCCTGGGACAATCCCTGACTCTGAAGAGGCTCGGGCCCAAAGTGAAGAAATGGGGGCCTGGGCCTATCCCTGACACTAAAGAGGCCCAGGCCCAAAGGAGAAGAAATCCGGGCCTGGGCAAATCCCTGACCCTGAAGAGGCCCAGGCCCAAAGGAGAAGATTTGTGGGTCTGGGCCTATCCCTGACCCTGAAGAGGCCCGGGCCCAAAGGAGAAGAAATGTGGGCCTGGGCCTATCCCTGACCATAAAGAGGCCCGGGCGCAAAGGAGAAGAAATCCGGGCTTGGGCCAATCCCTGACCCGGAAGAGGCCCGGGCCCAAAGGAGAAGATTTGTGGGCCTGGGCCTATCCCTGACACTGAAGAGGCCCGGGCCGAAAGGAGAAGAAATGTGGGCCTGGGCCTATCCCTGACCCTAAAGAGGCCCGGGCCCAAAGGAGAAGAAATCCAGGCCTGGGCCAATCCCTGAAGCTGAAGAGGCCCGGGCCCAAAGGAGAAGAAATCCAGGCCTGGGCCAATCCCTTACCCTGAAGAGGCCCAGGCCAAAAGGAGGAGAAATCCGGGCCTGGGCCTATCCCTGACCCTGAAGAGGCCCGGGCCCAAAGGAGAAGAAATGTGGGCCTGGGCCTATCCCTGACCCTGTAGAGGCCCAGGACCAAATGAGAAGAAATGTGGGCCTGGGCCAATCCCTGACCCTGAAGAGGCCCGGGCCCAAAGGAGAAGAAATCCAGGCCTGGGCAAATCCCTGACCCTGAAGAGGCCCGGGCCCAAAGGTGAAGTAATGTGGGCCTGGGCCTATCCCTGACCCTGAAGAGGCCAGGGCCCAAAGGAGAAGTGTGTGCCTGGGCAGATCCATGACCCTGAAGAGGCCCAACCCAAAGGAGAAGATATCCGGGCCTGGGCCAATCCCTGAAGCTGAAGAGGCCCGGGCCCAAAGTAGAAGAAATCTGGGCCTGGGCCAATCCCTTACCCTGAAGAGGCACTGGCCCAAAAGCAGACGAAATCCGGGCCTGGGCCTATCCCTGACCCTTAAGATGCCCAGGCCCAAAGGAGGAGAAATGCGGGCCTGGGCCTATCCCTGACCCTGAAGAGGCCAGGGCCCAACGTGAAAAAATGCGGGCCTGGGCCTATCCCTGACACTGAAGAGGCCCGGGCCCAAAGGAGAAGAAATGGGGGCCTGGGCCAATCCCTGACCCTGAAGAGGCCCGGGCCGAAAGGAGGAGAAATCTGGGCCTGGGCAAATCCCTGACCCTGAAGAGGCCCAGGCCCAAAGGAGAAGAAATGTGGGCCTGGGCCAATCCCTGACTCTGAAGAGGCCTGGGCCCAAAGTGAAGAAATGGGGGCCTGGGCCTATCCCTGACCATGAGAGACCCAGGCCCAAAGGAGAAGAAATCCGGGCCTGGGCAAATCCCTGACCCTGAAGAGGCCCGGTCCCAAAGGAGAAGATTTGTGGGCCTGGGCCTATCCCTGACCCTGAAGAGGTCCAGGCCAAAAGGAGAAGAAATGTGGGCCTGGGCCTATCCCTGACCCTAAATAGGCCCGGGCCCAATGGAGAAGAAATCTGGGCCTGGGCCAATCCCTGAAGCTGAAGAGGCCCGGCCCCAAAGGAGAAGAAATCCTGGCCTGGGCAAATCCCTGACCCTGAAGAAGCCGGGGCACAAAAAGAAGACATCCGGGCCTGGGCCAATCCCTGACCCTGAAGAGGCCCGGGCCCAAAAAGAAGACATCTGGGACTGGGCCAATCCCTGACCCTGAAGAGGCCCGGGCCCAAAGGAGAAGATATCCGGGCCTGGGCCAATCCCTGACCTTGAAGAGGCCCAGGCACAAAATGAAGAAATGGGGGCCTGGGCTTATCCCTGACCATGAGAGACCCGGGCCCAAAGGAGAAGAAATCTGGACCTGGGCAAATCCCTGACCCTGAAGAGGCCCGGGCCCAAAGGAGAAGAAATGTGGGCCTGGGCCTATCCCTGACCCTGAAGAGGCCAGGGCACAAAGGAGAAGAAATCTGGGCCTGGGCCAATCCCTGACTCTGAAGAGGCCCGGGGCCAAAGGAGAAGAAATCGGGGCCTGTGCCAATCCCTGACCCTGAAGAGGCCCGGGCCCAAAGGAGAAGATTTGTGGGCCTGGGCCTATCCCTGACCCTGAAGAGGCCCAGGCCAAAAGGAGAAGAAATGTGGGCATGGGCCTATCCCTGACCCTAAAGAGGCCCGGGCCCAAAAAAGAAGAAATCTGGGCCTGGGCCAATCCCTGAAGCTGAAGAAGCCCAGGTCCAAAGGAGGAGAAATCCGGTCCTGGGCCTATCCCTGACCCTGAAGAGGCCCGGGCACAACGAGAAGAAATGTGGGCCTGGGCCAATCCCTGACCCTGAAGAGGCCCGGGCCCAAATGAGAAGAAATGTGGGCCTGGGCCAATCCCTGACCCTGAAGAGGCCCGGGCCCAAAAGAGAAGAAATCCTGGCCTGGGCAAATCCCTGACACTGAAGAAGCCCGGGCCCAAAAAGAAGACATCCGGGCCTGGGCCAATCCCTGAAGGTGAAGAGGCCTGGGCCCAAAGAGGAAGAAATCCGGGCCTGGGCCAATCCCTGACCCTGAAGAGGGCCGGGCCCAAAAAAGAAGAAATCCGGGCCTGGGCCAATCCCTTACCCTGAAGAGGCCCAGGCCCAAAGGAGGAGAAATCTGGGCCTGGGCCTATCCCTGACCCTGAAGAGGCCCGGGCCCAACGTGAAGAAATGTGGGCCTGGGCCAATCCCTGACCCTGAAGAGGCCAGGGCCAAAAAGAGAAGAAATGGGGGCCTGGGCCAATCCCTTAACCTGAAGAGGCCCAGGCCCAAAGTGAAGAAATGGGGGCCTGGGCTAATCCCTTAACCTGAAGAGGCCCGGGCCCAAAGGAGGAAAAATCCAGGCCTGGGCCTATCCCTGACCCTGAAGAGGCCCAGGCCCAAAGTGAAGAAATGTGGGCCTGGGCCTATCCCTGACTCTGAAGAGGCCCCGGCCCTAAGTGAAGAAATGGGGGCCCGGGCCCAAAAAGAAGACATCCAGGCCTGGACAAATCCCTGACCCTGAAGAGGCCCGGGCCCAAAGGAGAAGAAATGTGGGCCTGGGCCTATCCCTGACCCTGAAGAGGCCAAAAGGAGAAGAAATCCGGGCCTGGGCCAATCCCTGACCCTGAGAGGCCCGGGCCCAAAGGAGAAGAAATCCGGGCCTGGGCCAATCCCTGACCATGAAGAGGCCCGGGCCCAAAGGAGAAGATTTGTGGGCCTGGGCCTATCCCTTACCCTGAAGAGACCCGGGCCAAAAGGAGAAGAAATGTGGGCCTGGGCCTATCCCTGACCCTAAAGAGGCCCGGGCCCAAAAAAGAAGAAATCTGGGCCTGGGCCAATCCCTGAAGCTGAAGAGGCACGGGCCAAAAGGAGAAGAAATCCAGGCCTGGGCCAATCCCTTACCCTGAAGAGGCCCGGGCCCAAAGGAGGAGAAATCCGGGCCTGGGCCTATCTGTGACCCTGAAGAGGCCCGGGCCCAAAGGAGAAGTAATGTGGGCCTGGGCCTATCCGTGACCCTGAAGAGGCCCGGGCCCAATGTGAAGAAATGTGTGCCTGGGCCTATCCCTGACCCTGAAGAGGCCCGGGCCCAATGTGAAGAAATTTGGCCTAGGCCAATCCCTGACCCTGAAGAGGCCCGGGCCAAAAAGAGAAGAAATGTGGGCCTGGGCCAATCACTTAACCTGAAGAGGCCCAGGCCCAAAGTGAAGAAATGGGGGCCTGGGCCTATCCCTGACCATGAGAGACCCGGGCCGAAAGGAGAAGAAATGTGGGCCTGGGCCAATTCCTTACCCTGAAGAGGCCCTGGCCCAAAGGAGAAGAAATGTGGGCCTGGGCCTATCCCTGACCCTAAAGAGGCCCGGGCCCAAAGGAGAAGAAATCCAGGCCTGGGCCAATCCCTGACCCTGAAGAGGCCCAGTCCCAAAGGAGGAGAAATCCAGGCCTGGGCCTATCCCTGACCCTGAAGA